>CM069165.1:29486584-30095335 GCA_035221665.1 Okamejei kenojei | reverse complement strand
ATCAAAGCAGTTGTCTCAGTGCTGGGACCTCGCTATTTCCAATATATTTAAATGAATGGGACGTTGGGGAATTGAAGCACATTCTCCATGTTTGTGGATGACACGAAGCTGGGCGGCCAGTGTAGCTGTGAGGAGGGATGCTAGAAAGGCTGCAGGTGATTGGAATAGGTTGGGTGAGTGGGCAAATGCTTGGAAAAGGATGCAGTATAATGTGATATAGTGAGGTTTTCCACTTGGTGGCAGAACAGGAAAGTAGACTATTGTCTGAATGGCAGCCCGCCGATTAGAAAAGGGGGAGATGCAACGGACCTGGGTGTCATGGTACACAGTCATTGTGAATGTAGGCATGCAGGCAGTGAAGATAGCAATTGGTAAGTTAGCATTCTAGCAAAAAAATAATTTGAGGTATTGGAGCAGGGAGGATTTCTTTAAAACATTTTGGCAGTTGTACAGGGTCTTGGTGAGACCACACCTGGGTATTGCGAACAGTTGTTGGTCTCTAATCTAAAGGAAGAATTCTTGCCATAGAGGGAGTTACAGAGAAGGTTATCAGTCTGATTCATGGATGGCTGGACTTTCACATGAAGAATGATGGGATAGACTCGGATTGTACTCCACTGGAATTTGATAGATTGACGGGGGAAACTTACAAAATTCTTAAGGGGTTGGACAGGCTAGAGCAGGAAGATTGTACCCAATGTCGGGTAGTCCAGAACACGCGGTCACAGTTTAAGGGATAACGGGGAGTCATTTAGGACCATGATGAGATCATTTTATTTTCACACAGAGAGTGGTGAATCTGTGGAATTCACTGCCACTGAATGTAGTCGAGGCCAGTTCATTGCTTATATTAAGAGGAGTTGATGTGCCCCTTGTGGCTAAAGGGGATCAGGGGGTATGGGAGAAGGCAGGTACGGGGACTATGAGTTGGAATGATCAGCGATGATCATATTGAATGGCGGTGCAGGCTCGATTGGGCTGGAATGACTACTCCTGCACCTATTTTCTTATGTTTCTAAGATTCTGTTTGTAGTTAGGTTTGTTTTTTCCACAATCCGCAAGCATTTCACTGATCTAAGTATGGTGTTTGTGACCAATAAAAACTTGACTTGAACTCCTCAAGACTTGCCCTCCAACCTTGTCTCTTCAATTGGGCATTCCTGGCTGACCCGCTGAGTTTACACCAGCTCTTATGACTTTTTTTTTGTAAACCGATCTGCAGTTCTTTGATTTATATCCCAAATCTTCGCTGGTTTCAGGGGCTTTTACAAACTTTGCATCAATGGGTGCATTACAGGGAAAGGAACGGGTTCAGAGACAATAATGAACATTTTGCAGTTAAGAGCGCAATTATTATCTAATTTGTAGACAGGCGCTCCCGATGTGCAGTGATGGGAATTCTTTATAACAGGGTCGCTCCAATTTGTGGTCAACACTCACCGTGTGGTGATCCGACTGCACTGCAGGCCGTCCAAGTTTGTGGTCAACACTCCCACCGTGTGGTGATTACGCTGCACTGCAGGCCCGTCCAGTTTGTGGTCAACACTCCTCGATAGCGGTTCCGCACTGCAGGCCCGTCAGGTTTGTAGGTCACAACTCCCACCGTGTGGCGATTCCGCCTCACTGCAGGTCGCTCCAATTGTGGTCAACTCACCCACCGTGTGGTGATCCGCTGCAAGCAGGCCCGTCAGTTTGTGGTCAACAACTCCCCTCCATGTGATGATCCGCTTGCACTACTGTTTTGACTTAGCAGTAACAAACAATTCTTGGCAATATCTCAGAAATCTCGTCTTCCACACTTTCAAAGGGTCTCCATGGCATTGGAGACAGATTGGATCAGCTCTTTGGGGAATTTTACACATTCATTCAATCCACAGCAGACTTATTTTTCAAGTCACTGGGTCCACAGTAAGAATGCCCCTCGGGTCCCTTCAGCCAATATTCTACATTATCCACCTTGTATCTGTTCCAGCTCCTTTTTCCACATTGTGCTTCACACATTAATAATTATCACTGAGTACAATTTTATTGCAGAGAGACAAAGTGCTTGAGTAACACAGTGGGTTCAGGGCATCATTGCTGGAGGAAAAGGATGTGTATTTTGGGTAAGAACCCCTTTTGTTTCAATCCCATAGTCTCTTGTTTTGTCCAGAGATGCTATCTGGCCCATGAGTTACTCCAGCAATGAGGTGGTTAAAACCAGATACTGCAGTTCCTCATTTCACATCACCCAGATTTAATTTCAGTATGTGATAAGATTAGGGCATCATCATCTTTAGTAAAGATACATCCTTTTATTATGGCCACTGTGCCCCTCGGTCCGAGGACTCTCCACTTAGTGGAAACATCCATTTAGTTCTGAGATACAGCACAATTCCAATTTCACCAGAAAAAAAATAATTAAAAACCCTGGACACAAAGACAGACTCCCTGTCTCTCACACTACATGCTCCGACAACAGCACAGGCCCACCGCTCCCATCCCAGCCCGGGACCACCGCTCCCATCCCAGGGCCCACCGCTCCATCCCCAGCCCCACTGCTTCCCATGCCCCAGGCCCAGGACCACTGCACCTCGCAGCCCGGCCCACACTCCATCCACAGCCCGTGGGACCACCGCTCATCCACACCAGCCCGGGACCCGCTCCCTTCACAGCCCGGCCAGTGACCACGTCTCAGACACTCCCACAATCCCCCCTTTTATACACACAGCTGACAAATTTTCTAATCAGCTTCAATCAAGCCATGACCACATTAACGCTTCACCACCAGTGGACATCAATGTTTGTTGAAATGATGATATCCACCTGGGCGCGTAGGTTGTTTGCGGGGTCTATAATTGCCCTCCGACTTGTGTTTTACACAAAGTGGCTTCTGCATTTCTTTAAGGGTCAGACCCATAAACTCACGGAGTCAGGAATTAGGCCATTTGGCCATCGAGTCTACTCCACCATTCAATCATGGCTGATCTATCTCTCCCTCCTAACCCCATTCTCCTGCCTTTCCCCATAACCCCTGACACACACAATCTAATCTATCTCTGCCTTAATATATATCCACTGGACTTGTGGCCTCCACTGCCGTCTGTGGCAAACGAATCCCACAGTTTCACCCTCTGGCGAAAGAAATTCTCCTCAATCTCCTTCCTAAAGGAATGTCCTTTTAATCTGAGGCTGTGCCCTCTGGTCCTAGACTCTCCCACTAGTGGAAAAATCCTCTCCACATCCACTCTATCCGGGCTTTTCACCGTTCGGTGACGTTTCAATGCCCCCCCTCTCCCCCAATCTTCTAAACTCCAGCGAGGACAGGCCCCTCAGCGCCAACAAACGCTCATCGTACGTTAACCCACTCGTTCCTGGGATCGTTCTTGTAAACGCTAACCTCTTTTGTCTTGCTGATGTTGAGGGATGGATTGTTATCCTGACAATAGGTGCAGGGAGTAGGCCATTCGGCCCTTCAGACAGAAGGTTCTCAATGTCTTTCCCATATTTCTATCTCATCTTTGCTGCTCATGTGGCTGAAATAGTTTTCTGACCAGTGGGACGGATTGTTGTGGGTGGCAAGGTCATGACCCAAGGTCTTCTTTTATTCTTCCTCATCTTTTCGACTCATTTTTTTCTTTTTCTATTTCTCATTTTTTTCAATTTTCTTTTTTTTCTTTCCTTTCTTTTTTTCTTTCTTTTTTTCACTCTCTCTTCTTTTTTTTTTCTTTCATTTCTTTTCTTCATTTTCTTCTTTTTTTTCTCATTTCCTCTCATCTCATGGTTTCTTTCTTTTCCTTGTCAAGGGTCATGGTGGGGGGAATGTTCTGACCAAATTCTACATTCTGAAAAGTGAATAGTGATGATTTGTTAAATTATCATGGCTGAAGCAGGTGGGACTCACTTCTGACTATACTTTACTGTGGACACTTAAACAGGGAAGTAAACTTTCTTTATTAACAATGAATGACCCAGAGAAAGGAGAATGTTACTCTTGAAGTTTCATTAGAGTCACGCATGGAAACAACCCAGCATTTAAACAGGCCCTTCCTAGGCCCAACTTGCCCCAACCATCTTGCCCACCACTAAATGCCACCCTGACCATCTCACTGCCCCATCTACACTGTCCCACCCGACCAACATGCCCCATCTACACTAGTCCCACCCATGCCCACACTACCACACCGACCAACATGCCCATCTACACTAGTCCACCCTGACCCCCAAACATGCCCCATCTACACTGTGTCCCACCCGACCACATGCCCCATTCTACACTGTCCACCCCGACCAACATGCCCCATCTTACACTAGTGCCACTGACCCAACATTGCCCATCTACACTAGTTCCCACCCGACCAACATGCCCCATCTACACTAGTCCCACCCCGACCAACATGCCCCATCTAACACTGGTCCCTCCCCGGACCCACATGCCCCATCTACACTAGTCCCACCCCGACCAAACATGCCATCTACACTTGTCCACCCCGACCAACATGCCCGTCTACACTTTAGTCTCCGACCAACATGCCCCATCTACACTAGTCCCACCCCGACCAACATGCCCCTCTACACCAGTCCCACCCCGACCAACATGCCGCATCTACACTAGTCCCACCCCGACCAACATGCCCCATCTACACTAGTCCCACCCCGACCAACATGCCCCATCTACACTAGTCCCATCCTGACCAACATGCCCCATCTACACTAGTCCCACCCCGACCAACATGCCCCATCTACACTAGTCCCACCCCGACCAACATGCCCCATCTACACTAGTCCCACCCGACCAACATGCCAATCTACACGTCCACCCCGACCAACATGCCCCATCTTCACTAGTCCCACCCCGACCAACATTGCCCCATCTACACTAGTCCACCCCGACCAACATGCCCCATATACCACTAGTCCCACCCCGACCAACATGCCACATCTACACGTCCCACCTGCCTGCGTTTTGGCCCATATCTCTCCAAACCTGTCCTATCCAAGTGTCTCTTAAATGTTGTGATAGTCCGTGCCTAACTACCTCCTCCGGCAGCTCATTTCCATACACCCACACCTCTGTGTGGAAAAAGTTGCCCCTCAGATTGACATTATTAATGTGAACCATTTGTGCACAACTCTGCTGGTGTGAGTAATAAATTAAATGAGTTAGATAGCAAAACACAGTGGTGTGGCGGTAGAGTTGCTGCCTCACAGCGCCAGAGACCCGGGTTCCATCCTGAATACGGACGCTGTCTGTACGGAGTTTGCACGTTCTCCCCGTGACCTGCGTGGGTTTTCACCGGGTGCTCCGGTTTCCTTCCGCATTCCAAAGACCTGCTGGTTTGTAGGTTAATTGGCTTCTGTAAAAATATCCCTAATGTGTGAAGGATGGAGCTCGTGTACGGGGTGATCACTGGTCGGCAATGACTCAGTGGGCCGAAGGGCCTGTTTCCACGCAGTATCTCTGGAATCTAAACAATACCCGGTGATTTGGCCTCCTCCGCCCTCTGTGGCAATGAATTCCACAGATTCACCAGCCCCCGGCTAAAGAAGTTCCTCTTCATCTCCTTTCTAAGGGCATGGGTGGGAAAGGCAGAGAGGGTGAGGGGCATGTGGGACTAGCTTCGATAGGCATGGCTGTGAATTTCTGTGCTGTGGGACTGACGGGGCTCAACAGGGTAGTAGTTTGATGCTTCAGCCTGCAGAAACCCATGAGAACTGTGTTCCAGATGCTTCATTAGTTTGTTGTTCTGCACATCGATCGGGAGGCGATGAAATCGCCCGTTCACACGCAGCCGCCAGAAACAAAACAGTGTACATACAGTGATGACAAAACACAATAAATGCAATATCCAGTGCAGAACTGTGCAAGATTGTTGTTGCATGAAAAAGCCGGGGTAGCACGGACGAGAGGGGCCGAAGGGCCTGTCTCGGGGCAGGGTGACCACCGACGCTGTCCGTGTGGAGTTTGCCCACTTCCCCCTCGTGGAGGACCGGATGCGGGTCGGGGCAGGGGAGGCGAGCTCAGCCTTCCAAGCCTCAATCCAAGCTCAGCCTTCTCCCGCGCATCCTAGCCCCGACGGGCCGAGTGCGCCGCCTTCCTCACCCGGACAACAACCGAGGGGAAGGAAAAAACACAGAAGAAACCTCTTCCAATCCCCGAATCCCTCAGGGATGCCCCCATCTGTCTTTGAAATCAAGCCGTCACAATTGTGCACGATCAGTCAGCATTATCCTTTTTTTAATATATAGACGAATGCTTATTCAAGTTCAAGTTGGAATTTATTGTCACATTCACCAGTTAAGGTACAATGATATTTGAGTTACCATACCGCCATACTGAGTAAAAAGCAACCAAGACACAGCCATATAAAATAAAATCTACATAAACATCTACCACAGTGGAATCCACATTCCTTCACTGTGATGGAAGGTAATACATTTCAATCATCTTCCCTTTTGTTCACCGTGGTCGGGGCTGGTGAAACCCTCCACAGTCGCCGCTCGCTGCCTGCGACACACTACATAAAAGTCCTTTAAACTTCCATGATCCAAAGACCTTCTCATGAAGAAGGCCTCTCCTTGGACAGCTATCAGCCAAGAAGATGCGAAAAGCATTGCAGGAGTTTGTGATATTTCTTAGAAGTAAGAAAGAAATGACCACCCTCTTAGACCACATGCAAGAAATGAATGTTGTTAGCAATATGAAAATGATCACTCTAAAACTGCCCTATAGACTTAGAAGAAAGATTAAAGCTGGTCTGTTAGAGGAAATGTGAATCAAGAGGCCATGCTTCCTGATCTGGGGAACTTCATAGAAAAGGAAGTACGGTTCATGTCAAATTTACGCTATGGGAATATTCAAGATCCTAAACCAATCGCAACTGTCAAAGTTTACCTTTACTAAAACAAATGGAAGATCAGGACTAGGGAAGTAGTTTTGATTCCGCTTGTAAATACCTGCAGAAACGAAAAGGCCAAATGGAAGAGATACATTACTGTTAGCTAAGATGGTTCTGCTTGTCATCCAGCGAGAAGAAGACAGAGAAATGACAAAGGAGATGGTCCACGGTGGGGGGGGGAGGGGGTGGCTTTCGATGACTTGTCAGCTCGGACCTTGTATTACCATCCAAGAACGGACACCGCATTCTCGGACAGGGCCAAGGAGAGCTTGTAATAGGAACACTTCTCCATCCGTTTCTCACACGGATAGCTTGACCTGCTGAGTTCTACCGGCACTTTGGTGGGGAATGGAAGGTGACGTGTCGGGTCTGGACCCTTCTTTGGACTAATGGAGTCGGGGGGAGGAAAGCTGGAAAAAAGAGATGGGGTTGGGACAGACTGCAGGACTTGATTTGGAGGGGGAAATTTCCTTAATTTGGAGAATTAGGAATTCCTCCAGTTTGCGTGTCAAACTCACTCTGGCAATGGAGGAGGCCCAGGACAGAAACATTGTGTGGGCAGTAGGAAGGGGAGTTAAAATTGTTGGCAACCAGGAGATCCAGCTGGCATGGGAGGACCGAGCGCAAGTGTAGGGTGAAATGCACGTCTAGTCTGATACAAATAGACATTAGACAAGAGACAATAGGTGCAGGAGTAGGCCATTCGGCCCTTGAACCAGCACACCATTAATGTGATCATGGCTGATCATCACATTCAGTACCCCCTTCTGCCTTCTCTCCATATCCCCTGACTCTGCTTATTAAGACCGTCTCACCGCCTTCTGAGGCAGGGTATTCCACAGACTCACAACTTCTGCATGATTAAAGTGTTTCCTCGACTCCGTTCTAAATGCGCCGACCCCTTGTTCTTAAACTGTGTGTGACCCCTGGTTATGGACTCCCCTAAACATGGGGAACATGTTTCTGCCTCGAGCATGTCCAAACCCTTAATTAATCCTGTAGGTTTCAATAAGATTCCCTTTCATCCTCCTGATTAGACAAAGTCAGCATGGATTTACGAAAGGTAAATCATGTCTGGACGAATCTTATAGAATTTTTTCGAGGAAGTAAAACTAGTAGAGTGGATAAGGTGAGAACCAGGTGGATGTGTTATATCTAGACTTTCAGAAGGCTTTCGACAAGGTCCCACATAAGAGATTAGTATACAAACTTAAAGCACACAGTATTAGGGGTTCAGTATTGATGTGAATAGAGAACTGGCTGGCAGACAGGAAGCAAAGGGTAGGCTTAAACGGGTCATTTTCAGATTGGCAGGCAGTGACTAGTGGGGTACCACAAGGCTCAGTGCTGGGACCCCAGCTATTTACAATATATATTAATGATTTGGACGAGGGAATTGAATTCAACATCTCCAAGTTTGCGGATGACACTAAGCTGGGGGGTAATGTTAGGTGTGAGGAGGATGCTAGGAGGTGACTTGGATAGGCTGGGTGAGTGGGCAAATGCATGGCAGATGCAGTATAATGTGGATAAATGTGAGGTTATCCACTTTGGTGGCAAAAACAGGGGGGTAAACTATTATCTGAATGGTGGCAAATTAGAAAAGGGGAGATGCAACGAGATCTGGGGGTCATGGTACACCAATCATTGATAGTAGGCATGCAGGTGCAGCAGGCAGTGAAGAAAGCGAATGGTATGTTGGCATTGATAGCGAAAGGATTTGAGTCTAGGAGCAGGGAGGTTCTACTGCAGTTGTACAGGGTTTTGCAATGTGAGAAGACATTGTAATTATCTTGGAAAAGATGGCACAGGAGGTCATATATATCAAGGAAGTTGTTGTTTTGTCAGCAGCAGGTAGAATATTTTGGATGAGTAATATCTAAAGAAGTAAAAGCTATAGCGCAGGATCAAATTGAAGCGATAATTGAAGTTCCCAAACCTTCAGACAGTAGAAGAGATGATGATTGATATTGGGAATGACAGGATATAGTTCAGACTAGATTGGGAAGTATGTTGAAATTGAGATTGCCATTTAAGAAAATAATGAAGGAAGAAAGGACTACACAAGTCTGAGAAAAGTTTTACAGTCAGAGCCTTTTGAATGAATGTTTTGCTTGTGGATGTTTCTTGTTTAAAGGGATTCATAATAGCAAGTATGCAGGGTTTGAAGTGATGCATCAGGATGAATTTAGACTTTAAGGTAATCAAATTGGAAGCTTGCCTGCAATCTTGCTTAGCTCAATTGGCAGAAATTAAGGCTTTAGAGCAGCATATGTACATGGAGTCTGGGCACTGTTTGGAGCAGTAGGGAAAACAGAAGGCTTTGAGAAAATGCAACAGGGACCCCAATGCAAAGTTAGCAGTGTCCCCTATGAAATGTTGTTTGGGTTACCTTATTTGGGAAAGATAGAAGGAATACCCACCATAGAGGGCAGTGATGTATTCTTAAGGAACTATTTACTGGCAGTATCTCCTTCCCTTAAGGAATTAAAAGCTAAAAGATTTTTGGCTCAAAGCCCACCACTCGACTCCAATACATGCTGTAAAGGCCGGCGTCTTGGTACTGGTCAAGAATTGGAAGGAGGAGAAACTCCAGCCCCGGTGGACCGGCCCATGCCTAGTATTACTGACAACCGAGACAGCAGTACGAACAAAGGAAAAAGGGTGGACCCACACAATTCGGGTTAGAGGACTCGTTGATCCACCCTCTCCTGATAAGGAGGAACAGTGGATGGTGAAGCCAGGAAATAAGCCCCTAACATTAACTTTTAGAAAAAATTGAATGCATAACTAACAGTATGAAAGGAACAGTCGTGGTATTGTTTGCTCTGCATGTAATTATGGTAAAAAGTATTAATAAATTTTAATAAATGTTATCATCCTATCAGATACGGAGGGGCGGACAACCAGATCATTTACCTATCATTCCCATGTGTGAACGATGCTTGCTATAACCTTGAGGACTAGAACTATTTGTGAGGACGGTGGGAAAGAAGTATTATATGGTAGGGAATAGGGGATATGTAGGGAGGTTTGGGTACGTTACCTGCCCAAAGGGGGAGAGATGGGTTTGTATGACTAGGACAGGACAGTTAGGTCTCCCTTTCCAGGCCTTAAGATGGACATTAGATAAAATAAAGGAGGAAGTAATAACAAATTTAATGGAAGTAGTAGTCACCAAGCCTTCCCCCCCCCCACCTACCCAGCCTCAATTGCACTAGACACTGTACGAAGAAATAAAGAAGCAGATTGAAGGAGGAAAAAAACCTGTTTGTGGACTTGGCCCTCCGGATAGCTGGAATCCTGAATATGACTAACTGTTGGGTCTGTGGCAGACCACTGATGAGCTCACGTTGGCCGTGGAGAGGGTCCATTGTTGAAGTATGGGACCTGATGGAGTGGAACCTGACAGTTGGACAAGACCGAGATCCCCAGGCAAGGGTCCTGACAGACGCTCCGGTTGGGACTGAGTGTATCGCTAGGCCCTGGGCAAAGGATGCCGTCCTAGTAGGCAGCAGCCCCTGCCAGCACATTGTCACCCAGTGGCCAAGTAAGTCCCGAGTGTGGTGCCCAGAGGAGCCTAAATGGTATCCAACTAAGAAAGACGGGAGAAACTGCACTATCTGGATGAAGACCGATGGAATGGAATTGACTGAACTATGGAACTGCACAGGGAACAACCCTTATCAAGGAATCCCGGTGTTGCGAGACATATGGAACAAGGTTACCTCTAGTGGACCGGCCCCTGAAGGACTGTTATGGATATTGCGGACACAAGGCATTACTCAGTGTTACCGACAAATTGGAGCGGGGACTTGCTTTATTGGACTGGTACAACCGGGATTTTTCTGTTAAACACCGAAGAAGGGCGGTCGCTAGGAAACACCTGTATTTTGACGACCTATATCGGAAGAAGAGGGAAAATAGACATTGGAGAATGGGAAGATGATGAATGGCACCCGCAAGAATCATCTCATACTATGGACCAGTCACTTGGGCACAGGATGGATCCTGGGGCTACCGAACCCCGGTATACATGTTAAACCGGATCATAAGACTTCAGGCAGTACTGGAGGTAATTACCACCAAACTGCGGGGGCATGGAGATGTGGCAAAGCAGCAGAACACAAGATGAGAGCAGCAATATGCCAGAACCGGTTGGCCCTAGATTACCTCCTGGCAGAAGAAGGAGGGGTATGCGGAAAATTCAACCTCTCTAATTGCTGCCTAAGCATCGATGACAACGGATAGGCAGTGATGGACATATCAGAAGGGATCCGTAAGTTGGCACGTGTTCCAATACAGAAGTTGAATTCGATTATGGGAACCCGATGGTGGGATTCCATCCTCGGAGGAACATGGTGGAGAACGGTGGGACTCGTGTTTCTATGTGCAGTGGCTGGACTGATCTTTATCCCCTGTTGCAATCCTTGTTTTAGGGAACTTATTACAAGTATAAGTCAGATGCAGGCTGTAGTCATGCCTATGGGAGAGAAAGGAGAAATACAGAAAATAATGTTAATGCGGCCAGGAAAGGTCCATGATCTACAGGAAAAGGAGATTAGGACAATGTTACGTCAATTCGAATTGAGGGAACTTGAAATTGAGGTTTAATCAATAGATGCGTAGCAAAAGAAAAAGGGAGGATTGTGAGGGATAAAGTGATTAAACCCCACTATTGTAAGGGGCTTTAAAGAAGATTCAAACCGATAGGGGCCAGGGAGAGGGTTCTGACACAGCTGTGTATAAAAGTTACCAGACCCATCCTTGAGTAAGAAGTAATAGCATTGTACAACAACCATATAACCATATAACAATTACAGCACGGAAACAGGCCCTCTCGGCCCTTCCAGTCCGTGCCGACCATTTGTTTTCCCCTAGTCCCATCTACCTGCACTCAGACCTACCCCTCCATTCCCTTCCCGTCCATATACCTATCCACTTTACTTTTAAATGTTAAAATCGATCCTGCCTCCACCACTTCTGCTGGAAGCTCATTCCACACAGCCACCACCCTCTGAGTAAAGAAGTTCCCCCTCACGTTACCCTAAACTTCCGTCCCTTAATTCGCATGTCATGCCCCTCTTGTTTGAATCTTCCTACCTTAATGGGAAAAGCTTATCCACGTCAACTCTGTCTATCCCTTTCATCATTTTAAAGACCTCAATCAAGTCCCCTCTTAAACTTCTGCGCTCCAAAAGAATAAAGACCTAACTTGTTCAACCTTTCTCTGTAACATAGTTGCTGGATCCCAGGCAACATTCTAGTAAATCTCCTCTGTACTCTCTCTATTTTGTTGACATCCTTCCTATAATTAGGCGACCAAAATTGTACACCATACTCCAGAATTGGTCTCACCAATGCCTTGTACAATTTTAACATTACTTCCTGGCTCCTATATTCAATGCTCTGATTTATAAAGGCCAGCACACCAAAGGCTTTCTTTACCACCCCATCTACATGTGATTCCACTTCAGGGAACTATGCACAGTTATTCCTAGATCTCTCTGTTCCACAACATTCCTCAATTCCCTACCATTTACCATGTATGTCCTATTTTGATTTGTCCTGCCAAGATGTAGCACTTCACACTTATCAGCATTAAAAACTCCATCTGCCATCTTTCAGCCCACTTTTCCATATGGCCCAAATCTCTCTGTAGACTTTGAAAATCTACTTCATTATCCACAACACCACCTATCTTAGTATCATCTGCATACTTACTTCTCCAATTTTCCACCCCATCATCCAGATCATTGATGTACTTGACAAACAAAGTGGACCACACACTGATCCTTGAGGCACCCACTGGTCACCGGCTTCCAAACCTGACAAACTGCCATCCACCAATTTACTCTCTGACATCTCCCATTCAGCCACTGTTGAATCCATCTTGCTACTCGCCATTAACACCAATGATTGAACTTTCTTAACCAACCTTCCATGGGGGAACCTTGTCAAAGGCCTTACTGAAATCCATTATAGACAACCATCCACTGCTTTACCCTCATCAATTTCCCTTGTAAACTGCTTCAAAAAATTCAAGAAGGTTTGTCAAACATGCCCTTCCAGGCACAAAATCCATGTTGGCTGTTCACTGATCAGGACCCTGTTTATCCAGATGCTTATATATATTTCTCTAAGTATCCTTTCCATTAATTTACCCACCACTGACGTCAAACTAACAGGTCTATAATTGCTTAGGTTTATTTCTTTGAACCC
This sequence comes from Okamejei kenojei, assembly GCA_035221665.1. Classification (NCBI taxonomy): domain Eukaryota; kingdom Metazoa; phylum Chordata; class Chondrichthyes; order Rajiformes; family Rajidae; genus Okamejei; species Okamejei kenojei. The sequence goes on along the minus strand of CM069165.1, from coordinate 30,082,235 downwards.
TTTTTAAACAATGGAACAACATGCGCAAGTACGCCAATCCTCGGCCACTATTCCCATTTCTAATGACATTTGAAATATTTCTGTCATAGCTCCTGCTATTTCTACAATAACTTACCCTCAATGTCCTAGGGAATATACCTATCAGGACCTGGAGATTTTATCCACTTTTATATTTTTCAAAGTGTCAGTACTTCCTCCTCTTTGAATCTCATAGTTTCATAGCTTACTTTTTTTCCTTACTTACATAGTTCAATATCCTTCTCCTTGGTGAATACCGAAGAGAAAGAAATTGTTCAATATCTCCCCCATCTCTTTTGGCTCTGCAGATAGCTGTCCATTCTGTCTCTCTAATGGGTCCAATTGTATCCCTCGTTATCTTTTGCTATTAATATAGCTGTAGAAAACCCTTTGGATTTACTTTCACCTTTCTTGCCAAAGCAACATCATATCTCTCTTTTAGCCTTCCTAATTTCTTTCTTAAGATTCTTTTTACATTCTTTATACTCCTCTAGCACCTCATTTACTCCATACCTCCTATAATTATTGTAGATATCTCTCTTGTTTCGAAACGTGTCCAAATTTCCCTTGAAAACCATGGCTCTTTCCAATTTTTTACTATTTCCTTTCACCCTAATAGGGACATAATGATTCTGTACTCTTACAATTTCCCCTTTAAATGGTCCTCCATTTCTCTTCTACATCCTTCCCATTAAAAACAAAGTGTCCCAATTCACTCCTTTTAAATCCTTACACATTCCTCAAAGTTAGCCTTTCTCCAATCAAAAATCTCCACCCTAGGTCCAGTTCTGACTCTCTCCATAATTATATTTGAAAACTATTTGGTATTGTGATCACTGGTCACGAAGTGCTCACCAACGCATACCTCCGTCACCTGACCTGCCTCATTTCCTAACAGGAGGTCCGCCACTGCCCTTCTATGGTCGATACCTCTATGGTACTGCTGCAAAAAACTATCCTGCCACACATTTTACAAACTCCAAACCATCCAGCCAATTTACAGAATGTGTTTCCCAGTCTATTTTTGGAAAATTGAAATCTCCCACAATCACTACCTTGTGCTTACTACTAATAATCTGCCATCTCCTTACATATTTGCTCTTCCAATTCTCGCTCCCCATTTGGCGGTCTATTAATACACCCCTAAAAGTGTTGCTACACCGTTCCCACTTCTCAGTTCCACTGAAATTGCCTCTCTAGACATTAGCCCTTAATCTATCCTGCCAAAGCACTGCTGTAATATTCCTCTCTGACAAGCAATGCAATACCTCCCCTCTGGTTCCCTCCAATTTCTATCACACCTGAAGCAACAAATCCTGGGAAATATTTAGTTTCCAATCACAGCGTCCTGCAACCATGTTTCACTGATTGCCACAACATCATATTTCCAGGTGTCAAATCCAGGCTCTAAGTTCATCACCTTTCTTACAATGCTCTAGCATTTAAAAATATAAACATTTAGGAATACCCACCATCCCTTATTCTCTGTCTATTATCTTTTTCCTCTTTCTCACCTACATTTTGGGTCCGAGTGGCTTCCTTCTCTGCCTCTTGCCCCACACCCTGTCCCTAGCCCCTTCCTACCTGAGTCCCTCCCCCCCAGCCTTTCTAGTTTAAAGTTCTCCCCAGTAGCCTTTGCAAATCTCCCTGCCAGGATATTGGTCCCCCTCGGGTTCAAGTGCAAACCCGTCCTTTTTGTACAGATCATGCTTCCCCAAAAGATGTCCCAGTGATCAAGAAACTTGAATCCCTGCCCACTGCACCTGTCCTTCAGCCATGCATTTATCCTCCACCTTCATTTCCATTCCTACTCTCACTGTCACGCGACCACAGGCAGTAATCCTGAAATCGTTACCCTTTTGGTCCTTCTTAACTTTCCCCCCAACTCCCTAAATTCTCCCTTCAGGACCTCATCTCTTTTTCTGCCTATGTCATTGGTACCTATGTGTACCACAACATCAGGCTCCTCTCCCTCCCTTTCCAGAATCTTTTGGACACGTTCCGACACGTGCGAGACCCTGGCACCAGGGAGGCAAACTACCATCCGGGTTTCCCGACTGCGTCCACAGAATCGCCCATCCGACCCCCTAATTATAGAGTCCCCTATTACAATTGCCCTCCTCTTCTATAGCGGTAGAAGGAAGTAGATAGATCCCTGTCAGTAGAATGGAGTGATAGATGGGACCCTTGTCACTATAGCTTAGCTTTAGTGCTGATACAGGAGAACTGAGAGAGTTCACTTGGAGGTAAGTAAAACTAGGGTCATGAACAACTGAGCATGCTTAATAAAATAAATGAATATTACAACACACCCCTGGTCAAGAAACTGCTCATTACCATGGACATGCGATGTATGATGTGGGAGGTACTGGGGGGGACGTACCTACAGGTTGCCCACCTCAGTGTCTGATTGGAGCGGGTCAAAGGAGGGGAGGTTGGATGTAGAATTATGTGTATAAAGGGGGTTTACCCTTCTGACTTCGGTGTGTCTCAACTTGGAGAGACACCCGACTCTGCACTCGAAAATAAAGAATCTCTTGTTCCACGATTTAGTCTTTGAGTAGTGATTGTGAGCACATCGCATATCTCACAGCTACAAGGGCCACATCTAACTCCCTCTTAAATATAGACAATGAACTACCTTCTGTGGCAGAGAATTCCACAGACTCACCACTCTCTGTGTGAAAAACGATTTTCTCATCTCGGTCCTAAAAGACTTCTCCCTTATCCTTAAACTGTGACCCCTTGTCCTGGAGTTCCCCAACATCGGGAACAATCTTCCTGCATCTAGCCTGTCCAACCCCTTAAGAATTTTGTAAGTTTCTATAAGATCCCCTGTCAATCTCCTAAATTCCAGCGAGTACAAGCCAAGTCCCAACCCGGTTACAGTCCCAGCCCGGTTACATTTCCAACCCGGTTACGGTCCCAGCCCAGTTACAGTCCCAGCCCGGTTACGGTCCCAGCCCCGTTACAGTTCCAGCCCGGTTACAGTCCCAGCCTGGTTACGGTCCCAGCCTGGTTACGGTCCCAGCCCGGTTATGGTCCCACCCCAGTTACGGTCCCAGCTCGGTTACGGTCCCAGCCCGGTTACAGTCCCGGCCCGGTTATGGTCCCAGCCCTGTTATGGTCCCGGCCCGGTTACGGTCCCAGCCCGTGAGATGAACGTCATGGTGGATAACGCCCGGTTACCGTCCCAGCCCGGTTACAGTCCTGGCCCGGTTACAGTTCCAGCCCGGTTATGGTCCCAGCCCGAGCCCGGTTATGGTCCTAGCCCGGTTACAGTCCCAGCCCAGTTACAGTCCTGGCCCGGTTACAGTCCCGGCCCGGTTACGGTCCCAGCCCGGTTACGGTCCTGGCCCAGTTACGGTCCCAGCCCGTAAGATGAACGTCATGGTGGATAACGCCCGGTTACGGTCCCGGCCCGGTTACAGTCCCAGCCTGGTTATGGTCCCAGCCCGTTTACGGTCCCAGCCCGGTTACGGTCCCAGCCTGGTTACGGTCCCAGCCCGGTTACGGTCCCAGCCCTGTTACAGTCCGCTGGTTACAGTCTGGGGGGGTTGGGGGAGGGGGGGGAGTGGGGGAGGGGGGAGGGGGAGGTGGGTGAGTGGGGGAGAGGGTGAGGGGGGTGGGGGAGTGAGGGGGGGGGGTGAAATCGTGGGGGGGGAGGGCTGAGTGGGGGAGGGGGAGTGGGGGAGGGGGTGTGGGGGAGGGTGTGAGGGGACGGGGTGTGGGGAGGGGAGTGAGTGGGGGGGGAGTGGTGGGGAGGGGAGGAGGTGGGGAGAGGGGGAGGGGGTGTGAGTGAGGGGAGGGTTGAGTGGGGAGGGGAGTGAGTGAGGGGAGGGGTGGGGGGGAGGGGGGTGAGTGGGGTGAGTGGGGGAGAGGGGCGAGAAGGGGTGAGTGGGGGAGTGGGGTGAGTGGGGGAGGGGGGGTTGTGTGGGGGATGGGGTTGAGTGGGGGAGGGGTAGGGGGGTGAGTGGGTGTGAGTGGGGGAGAGGGGAGGGGGGTGAGTGGGTGAGTGGGGGAGTGGGGGTGTGGGGTTGGAGTGGTGAGTGGGAGAGAGTGGGGTGAGTGGGGGAGAGGGGTGAGTGGGGGAGTGGGGGAGGGGGGTGAGTGGGGGAGGGGGTTGAGTGGGGGATGTGGGTTGAGTGGGGGAGGGGTAGGGGGGTGCAGTGGGGGAGGGGGGATGTGGATAGTGAGTGGGGGAGTGGGGTTGAGTGGGGGGGGAGTTGGGGGTGAGTGGGGGAGGGTTTGATTGGGGGAGGGGGTAGGGGATGAGTGGGGTGAGTGGGGTGTGTGGGGGAGGGGGATGGGGGGGGGAAGGGGGGGTGAGTGGTGGGTTGAGGGGGGTGAGGTGGGGGAGGGGGTGAGTGGGGGAGGGGTGAGTATGGTCGGGGCTGACGGTCGGGGCTGACGGTCGGGGCTGACGGTCGGGGTTCCGGGTCCAGGGTTGTTGCTCAGGGTCGGGGCTCAGGGTCAGGGCTCAGGGTGGGGGCTCAGGGTGGGGGCTCAGGGTGGGGATTCAGGGTGGGGTTCAAGCGTTGGGGTTAAGGTTGTGATTTATCGGACAGTGGGACAACATGCCCTCTGGTGCTTGTTGATCTCCCCCTGGGGATTCCTTTTCACTATGTACTGTCACTGGTATTTGGCCCACGGTTTCATCACTCTTGTCCAAATCTATTTGCCTTACACTTGCCCTTCCATCGATTTGTGGGAGTCAGTCTGGATCCACCCTAGGTTTGAGTTTATGCTAGATTGAGGCCATTGAGCTCTTTCGTCTGTAGAGCTTCTATCCATAGCCTCTCTGCTCTTTTCCGTCCTACTGTTGTCCAATTTATGTTTGTTTCCAGGCCCATGATCTCTAGGGACTGGATCCCATGTTGCTGGAAGTTCTGCTAATGGGTATGGATTGGTTTCCCCCTATCTGATGTTGCTGAGGTGTCCTGTCAGTCTGACTCTGATGCTGTTACCTGTTTCGCATATGTACAGTAGGTTACACTCTTTACATCTAATTGCATACACTACATTATTTTGCTCACAGGTTATCCTCTGTGCTATCTGGCCTCTCTTCCCCGTTACCCTGTTCTCTATATTTTTGGCTATTACTAAGTGGGTGCAGGCTCCACACCGTCTCTGCCCACAGTCTGGGTCTGTGTGTAGACTTGTACTGACCAGGATGTCCTTCAGATTTTTAGCCCTCTTGAATGCTGACATTACCTTGTACCCCTTTAGTGTGGCAAATCCCCTTTGGAATTGTATTATTTAGTTGTATTAGTTCATTACTTAGTTATTATTATTTAGTTATTATTATTTTGTTATTACTTGGTTATTACTCTAGTTATTGCTATTTTGTTATTATTATTTTGTTATTACTATTTAGTTAATGAAGGGAAGTATGCTCATCTCTCAACTCCTTGTCCATTTTCCCTTTTTTTTGTAAAATATTTTTATTAGAAGTAAATACATATTAAGAAGGAATAACATAAAATCAAAAAAGGAAAAAACATATTATTCGTCACATACATTCTTAATATTTTTAAAGTTTACAATCGTTCTTATTTATACTTCTATATTTTTTATTATTTTATAACAGAAAGAAAATAGTAAAGTGAAATAATAAAAATAAATAAAATAGTAGAAAATCAATAAAATGAGTGGAGTATAAAGCAAGATATCCTTCATTGGAGATATATGCGTGGTCTTATTTTACTTTTTCGGAGTACGTGAGTGACTACGTGAAGAAGAGCCCGCCTCACGCTGGTAAACGGCATGACGTCGACGCTGACGGCAGAAGGTGGAGCTGCAGTAAGGAGCAGCTCCTCGCAGCGGTCGGAACGGGCAAGCAGGTAAGAACAGTAAAGTTGGGATTTCTTAGCGGGCGCTGGGTAGGTCAGCAGTATAGGAAATATATTAATCAGGTCAGAGTATATTAGTGCTGGATAAGCACAAATGATGAAGTAAACTTATATTCGCGGGTTAAATGCTTCCTGGGGTGAAAAATAAATATACGGGAAAGCTAGTGCGGAGCCGGTTCGATACGGTGGCCGCAGATTATACCCGTTAGCGAATTAGTTTACAAAATGATACACGGAGAGAAATGCTCCGAATATGAAAAATGGAAAATAAATAAAATAAAAAATCTGAGAGGCAGTGGTTTCTGATGACTCTGACATTGAAAGTCTCCAATAAGTAAACTATGTGGAAATGATTATGGAGCATATGGAGAAAGTTCTCCAAATAATTATGAGGACTAGGGTCAAAGTACCTGGCAGGTTCCTAAGATTAGCCCTGAGGGGTTTATTATTCTGAATATGGCCATGGGCCTATTGGAAGTTGGAACTCCGGACCCAGGATTTGGGCCGGAAGAAGTCGCATGGGATGAAATCCCAATTGATTTAGGGCTGCAGGAAGGCAGACCCTGTTGATGGTGATTTGCATTTTGAAAGCACACCACAAAATAAAAATAAAATGAAAAAATATGAAAAGAGGCCAAAAATGCCTGGAATAGCAAAAGGTTTTGCTTATATGAAGGAGTGGTGAGGCTATGGAAGAAATCCTAGCTGCCATCATATATATATGGTATTCACCAACTTCATGATTCTGTGATGATTGAAATATTAAAATTGCACAGCACACAGGAAATTGTGCCTCATTGGAAGAGCTACGGTTTTATCCGTTAATATGGGCATCCATGACTCCAAATATGAGAGCGTCAAATAGTGAGGTTTAAAAATCCTCACAAATTATTCTGCTGCTATTATGGTTTTTTGGCAGATGAAAGGAAAACATAAAATAAAGGACGCTATTGTGCAATTCTTTCTATGAAATTTTATATAATATAAATGGCTATTTGGCCCATTTTTCACCCAAGGTTGAATACTGATGTCGAGCAAGTGGTGTTTAAGTCTTGGTTATCTGTTTGGAGTAATCTGCTAACTTATTGAAATTGGATGAAAAGCTAAATATTTTAGCTGCATGAACCTTCGTCTTTTGGACGAAAAGGTATTTTCGCCAGAAGGGGATTTGATATTGGAAATAGAGGCAGAAATATGTTAAGAAGTTTTATTGTATTGCACAACCAAATACTTACCCGAATTCAGGGGATAAGGAGACCACCACGCTCATATGCAGAGGAATTAAAGACTTGTTCTCTGCTTAAAGAAAACTGCGGATTACATCCAGTTAGAGGGAGATTACAAAAAGTTTATTAAGACTGGCTTACTATTATTTTTGATCAGTATATTACGAGCTGTTTCATTAATACTATTACTTTTTAAAAAAAAAAAAAAAAAAAAAAAAAAAAAAAAGAGGTTAATCCTCCTGTACAGAATAAACTGCTTATGTTTTCGTGTTTTCTGCAATTGAAAAAGCTGAGATTTATGTTCACATTGCCTAATTATCTGGAAAAGAGGTAAATGGAAAAGATTTTGAACACGAGCATAAATTTGTCTTTATGTTAGAAGGCATTACAGATGATGGTTGCAGAAGTATTCTGGACCTTACAGGTCTAAATTAAGTTTGTAGAATACAAACATGTTCAATGGAGACATTGAATACTGCAAAATATTTTAATTCAGCAGGTTGTTATATGGCTAAGATTGATGAAAAGACGCTATTATTCTGTACCTATGCATCAGGTTTCGGTGGTACTTAAATTTTTAATTGGTTGTGACAAATTATGGCAGTTAAGCTTTGCAAATGGACTGAGTTCAGCTTTTTACTCTTTACGAACTGTTGAAACCAGTTTAGCCCAATTTAGAGCACAAAATGCACATCATTATGGCTTATCTCAATGACATTCTGTCATTAGTGATTATCAGGAGTCAGCTGGGACTCAGTTTTCAGTTATAAAGCTTTGTGGTAAGCTAAGGTTCTTAATTCATCTAATTAAGCCAGCTGCAGCCAGCACAAACAATTTACTTTTGGGGTTTGTAATTAACTCAGTGACTATGTTAATACTTTACCAACAGATAAAGTCGGATGATATTTTTGGTAACTTGTCATGTATCTCATTCAAAACCTTATCCTTCCATCCGAGAAATGGTGACAACCATTGGTTGAACTGCTAGCAGCATTTCCTGCAGTAGAATTTGGTTCATTACATTTATTGATATCTTCGAAGGTACATGATACAAGCTCTCAAAGAGAAGGCAGGCCATTTGACAGGCCTATGTAATTAACAAAGAAGCTGTATTGGAATTTACAATGGTGGGTTAAAAAAGGAAAAATGTCCCACAAGCTGCTAATAAATATTTGATTAAACAGCCTGAATGGTTTTACATACAGATGCTAGTGCTCTCGGATGGGGGGCCACAGATTTATCTCCAGTTGTGGAGGTAGATGGAAAACTGAAGAACAAGTGTTTCTCCAAGAGTATGGTATTAACTATTTGGAATTATTGGGGGCCTTTTATGGGCTTAAAGCATATTGTTGTGCTAAAACAGGTCTGCATGTGTTAATACAATTACACAATAAAACAGCTGAGGTTTACATTAATCAATGGGAGAGTTGGATCAGTATCATGTGATTGTCTGGTCAATGAGATATGGCAATTGGTGTATTGGTCGGCAGATTGGATTGCAGTAAGCTATACTCCAGGTAAAGACAATGTGGTAGCAGATGAAAGGTCAGGATTTTTAAAGATAATACGGAATGGATGTTTAAGCCAGCAATATTTAAGAATTATTGTTAGACGATTTGGGTTGCCAGAAATTGATTTGTTTGCATCCAGGCTTAATCATCACTTGCCTCATTATGTGTCTTGGGAACACGATCCGGACGCAGTTGCAGTAGATGGCATTTTTATTACATGGGGAAAAATGTTCTTTTTGCTTTTCCACCATTTGCTCTGATCCAGAGATGCTTGAAGAAAATAGAGCAAGATTCAGCTTCCGGATTGTTGGTAGTGCAAATTGGCCAACTCAACCTTGGTTCCCAGTTATTGCTGAATATGATTAAAGAACCGTATATGCAGATTCTTAACTGTAGTGATATCTTGACTAATCCAGTAACAAATGAAGATTACCCATTATATGCATATATGAATTTGTTTAATCTGCAGGTTTTGACCAGACCACTACAGGAACTGGGATTGTCGGACCAAACTTGACAGTTATTGGCGGTCATGGCGAGGATTGCACACAGAAACAAATATGACACATATTAAAGAAATGGGAAGAATTTTGGCTCAGTCAAAATAATTTTCTTGATGATTTATGTGATATGGTACTCAGGTTTTGGAATTCTTGCCAATTTGCGCTTTCGCAACATTAAGTTTCAGTGCCATTAACACTGCACGCTGTGCTTGTCGTCCTCTATTAGGACTAGTGTATTATGGATGACCTGGGTGAGAAATTCACATTGGGTGCATACATTAATATCACATTCATGACAGGAAATTTTTCTCATGAATCCGCCAAAAACCTAGATATACAGAGATTTGGGTTGGGATGTGATGTGAGCTAGTACTTGCTCTACTTATAGTAGGGGACGCCAATTGAAGGGGTTGTCATTGCGATAGGTTAACATTGAAATTTGGTCATGTAATGTCACTGGTCTCAGCCCCATTAGAGTGCCTTACTTTACAATTGTTGGCGTTTAGACTGTATGCATGTGACTACAGATAAAAATAAAAAAAAAAAAAACGTTGTTATTCTATGTTTACGATCGGATCAAAAAAGTAAGTAGACCAGGAGATCTGGAACAAAGGTAACCTTTCTTCAATTTTGAGCTTGCTTTGTGTGTGGTTAGTCATTTGAACCATAGTATTATAGTGACGGCACACCTTTTCGAGGAAACGGAAAAGACTATGTGCTTACGCACAAAAAGCACCACCACAGCTTCAGTTCAAACTCTATCTCAAAATGGTTGAAACGGTGTTGGTTTTATTGGCGTGCTAGTTGGGTGGGTCACTGATGTCTTCAAATCTCACTCCACCAGGGCGGCAGACGTCCCGGCGAAGGGGCGGGACGTCTCTCGAGGCTTTATTTTAAAAATCGCTGGTGGGAGTAAAGAAGTAACTTTTCAAAAGTTCTACAACAAACCTGTTCACACTATACAAGCTTTGGACCGCGGTGTGAGCACTATAATAACTGCTTTGTGTGCTATTAATTGCTATAATCCAGTTGTGTAGTCTCTGATACTTTTGTCACTTGTAAATCATTTTTCCTCAAATAATAAGGAGTGGTTTTATTTGGTTTTTAAGCCATTAAAAAATTCATTGTGAAAAGATCTAACATTTGTGTGCTTTTCATGTATGAGTTTCTAGCCGGGACTGTCGTACGGATTAATTCTACGACATAATAAAACACACAGAAAGCTTTAAAATCTTCACGGTTAACACGTGACCTCCGAAGTAAAATTAGTAAGATTAAAACTGAGAAACTCCCTGTTCGAGTTTGATCGTTATTGTACGAGGAGTTACGATGTGGGATTACGTGCCATCACTCCCTCCCTCGTATAATTAAAAATGATCACATTGGTGTTCTTGTCTTTTTATGAGCCTTACTATGTTACTCCGGCTTTGGTGTTTGTGTTTTTAATGCGTTGCTGTGACGGAGCGTTACCAGCGTGGTCGGGCTCTTCTTTCTCGTATTCCCTTTCTTCGTAACTCATGTAAATAACGGAACAAATTCGAACAGGTGAGTTTCGTTTATCTTATTGTATATTGTTCTGCTATCTAGTTCCTTCCATTCAGGTTTCAGTCAGGCCCTCGACCGGACCTCCTTGGACCCTTTAAGTATTCAATAAATGAAGGATCAATATTCCCTGGAAATTGATCTAGCATGTCCATAGGACAGTTCTTAGTCTTCCAGGGAAGTGTCTCGTCATTTCTGTAATCCACTTTTGATATTGTGGGGGATGTTGGGACCTTTTCCAGATCTAGTATTAGTTTTTTACCATTTATTATTATTTAACCCAATAAAAAAATTTTGCTGTGTTGTCGAGTAGTATCCATTGCTAGTTTTCCTAATATGAATTATTTTGAGTCTGAGTCAGATTAGCATTAACTTACTTTTGCGGATTATGTTAAAAATTTCTATCCAAAAATAGTGAGTTTTTATACATTTTGTGAATGAAGAGTTAGATTAGCTTCTAAATGCTGACAGTTTTCCTTTTCTACATATAGCAGGAAATTTGAAAACATTTGTGTAATTTGGATTTAGAAAAGTGTATTCTATGTAAAACTTTAAGTTGTTTCAGAGTGTCTGGCATTTAATGTAGCAGTGGTGTAAATGTTGTAACCTTTCAATCCTACTTCTACACTAATTGTTTGTACTCTTCGTTTTCCCATGCTTACCTAGTTTGGTATCATATTTTCCAGTGAAAATATTATTAAATTATATGATATTAATTTTCATTATTTAAGTATTTCGGATATTTATTTAAACAGTCATCTAAAATTTCTGTCTTTCTTATTTCTAAATCCTGTGTGTTTGATTTACATAGTCTCTAATTTGTAAATATTTAAAGTATGCTTTTTAGTGTAAATCCATAATTTTGTTGTAATTCTGAAATGAAAGGATTAAACTTTCCCTCTAGAGATTCACCCATCTTATTTATTCCATAGTTCTTCCATTTAAAAAAAACCTTTATCCATTCTGTGAAGGTTTAAAAGTGATGTTATTTGCAATGGGAAGAGCCAGGGGTTTACTTTCCAATTTTTAATGTATTCTTTAATTGTTTCCAAATAACGTATGCCACTTTCTATTAATTTGGATTTCCTCTATTACTTTTTAATGTATTTTAATATTAGCAAATAAAACAAAGCTAATTTCAAAAGGTGAACAATCTGCCTTTTCCATTTATAACCAGTTTGGTTGTTTATCTACTTCTTCCAACCAAAAATTCTATTTTTTAATATTTAACGCCAATAATAAAACTTAAAATTAGGGCAATGCAAAATTACCACCATTCTTTCTTGATTTACATAGTTGTTTTATTTATTCTAGGGCTCTATAATCCCAAATAAATTGGCGTACTAGAGTCCACTTTCTTAAAAAAAAAATTTTTGTAAGCTTCGGGGATCAGTTGAAACAGGTATAATAATTGCGGTATGGAGAAATCATTTTTATCGCATCATACCTAGCATTGAAAAAAAATAGGTAATGTTTTCCAATATTTTAAGTGTTTTTATTCAATAGGGGTGGGAATGATTTAAATAATGAAATCTCATCTTTTTTGTTACAAGAATTAGATTTTTCATTGCTATCTTAAAAGGATATTGTTGTAATATATGTGAGTTATTTCTATTATTTTGGCATAAGTTCACTTTTATTTCAATTAATTCTTATATCCTGAAATCAATCCAAATTGAGTTATTAAATCTAATAAGTTAGGTTCTATACTTCATTTCGGCTTTGTAATATAAAGTTAATACATCATGCGTATAAAGAGATTTTTTTTCTTTCTTTGGTTCTATACCCGTATATTTCAGGATGTAATTTGACGCGCCTTGCTAATGGTTCAATTAGCAGTGCATCAGTACCCAGTAGTGGAGATAGAGGACAACCTTGGTCTACAGCCACGGGAATAAATGATTTAATTTGTTAATCATTTGATTTAATAATTTCTAGCTGTTGGGCTTGGTTCTATAGTAGCTTAACCCATGCTTATAAGTAACTCTACTCCAACTGAAAAGTTTCCATAATCCAAACTAATAAGCCATTCAAGCGGCTCGAAGCTTTTTGCGTCCTGTATATATTGTAAATCTGTGATTAATGTTTCTTTTGTGAGTATTATGAATTAGTCTTCTCAGGTTGTTTGAGGAGTATCGTTTTGGTAAGAAATCCTGTTTGATCTGAATGAATTACTTAGTTATTTTGTCGGATGCTAGTATTTTAGTTTAATATTTTTTGATCAGTATTTCTAAAAGAGCTATGGCTCTATACGACCCTGGATCATCCAGATTTTTTATATAACTTAGGTATAAGTGTTATAATAGATTCATTTCATGTTTATGGTAACTTCTGTTGTGCATAAAATGTGTTCATAAGTGTCTTTAATCGTGGTGCTATCATATCATAAGAATGTTTTATAAAATTCTGACCAATACCAGTCTGGAGTTTTACAGTTTTTAATGACCTAAATTGCTTCTTCGATGTCTTTTAGTAGTTATTTCCAGCGTTGAGCGATTCCTCTATATTTCTGAATCCAGTCCTTTTAGTTTTACCATTTTTGTTGTTAATGGTTTCTTCCTATTTGATTTTCTGTCGTTTTGGACCTTGACTATATTTTTATATTATTGCAAAAATCTTATTTTATCTCTCTTAGTTTGTACTATCTTCCCGTTGTCTTGATTTAATCCCAGGGATTAATTGTTCTCCTTCAATTTTAATTGACAAGCCAATTTATTTTTGCGGTTTATCTCCGAATATTCAAATTGATATTTGTTTAGTATTTTAATATATAAATTGGTATAGTTTTACAAACGTTCCGGTATGACTGTATGTTTTTTTTTATTTAATTTATATTTCATTGCAAAGATTTTTTTATGTTGTATTATGGTTGTTACTCTGCTTTTTCTGTATCGATTGTGTTTGGATCTCCTTTTTCCAAATGCCTGTTGTTCCCTCCTATTCTCTTTATTATAAAATACTTGCGAGGCCCCGATATCAAAATTCTGAGATACGCTTTAAAAGTTTCCCATAATGATAGGGACGAAGATATTTCTGGCGTATCATTTTTTTCAAAGAAATTAGGGATGTCATTCTTGAGTTTTATGTCTTTTAAAATTTGTGGGTTAAATCTCCATTTCCCTGGTTTTTCTTTTACCAGTTATTTTCAATCATAAAAGTTAAAGGTGCATTGATCTGAAATTTTAATATTTTGAATTTATAAGTGAAATGGATAGTTTTGAATTACCAAAAAATAATCTATTCTTGGAATTAAGTTTTATGCACAGATGAGTAAAATGAGTATTCCCGTCCAGCTGGGTTTTGCATTCTCCAAACATCTTTAATATTACTAGTATCTATATATATGTATTTATTAGATCACTGGAATGTGATTTAAGTTTCCATTGTTTGATGATCTGTCCAAATAAGGATCTAGTGTACAATTTAAATCTCCAATTATTAAGTTGTGTTGTGTAATTACGGAATAGTATTAAATTTTTTTTTTTAAACAGTGGTCTGTCAAAATTTGGGCCGTATACATTGACAAAATCATTTTTTTGTGTGTATAATTCTCCTTTACATAATAAATCTACCATCATTAATCGGGTATTGTTGAAGTATGTTTAATTGAAGTGCCTTTATGAATTAATATTGCTACACCTCTAGATTTGTGTGTGAAAGAATGATGCACTTTGTCAATCCATTTGCTTTTAATCTATGTTCTGCCTCTTTTTTTAGATGTGTCTCTTGATGAATACCACATCTGCTTTAAGTGCTTTTAAGTGGTGATAATACTTTACTCTCTTAATTGGTTCATTAATACTTTAACATTCCAGCTACAAACATTATTTCTCCATTCGCATATTCATTTGTAAGTCTTTGCATCTTTTATCTAAAGGAATATATAATTAGGGCAAATGGTTCAGCGCGACTTGCCCGACTTTACAACCCGATACTCCGTATAGATGAATTTCATCGCGCGACCCTTGAGTATCTCTCGTATACTTCCTTTGCATTAATTTTATAACTCCAATTCAAAGTAAACATAATAATAACAAATGATTTATTAAAAAATGGATAGATTAAGAGATTAATAGGGTGCACAAAGAAAGAAAAAACTACATCTAATATTGGTGTAGTTAGTGGTAACCATACTACCATGGCTAGCAATCTATAGACTTCCGTAGTCGACGTTACTAACTTATCCAATTCCATGATTCATTAAAATTGTTATTCCATACAAATATTTAACCGGGAGTATTAAACTCTGATGTGTACAAAATCAATCAGTAAAGTATTTGATAATATCTATACTTAATACTTATTAAAAGCAACAAGAAAATATTAAAAAAAGTAATAATAAAATATAAGGGAAGAAAAATATTTAAAAAAGTAAAAAAAGTACCGGGGGGATAAAGTCAAATTTTATATTTTGTGTATTTATATTTACTATTTACTTAATCCTAAGTAAATCAGCTATAGTTAGTTGTTAATCATTAATTGGTAGTTATTAGCTTTAATTAATAATAATTCCAGAGTATTAATTTTAGTATGTATTAGTTATTAATATCAGTAGTGTTACTATTCTAATTATTAGTATCCATAGGAGCGTCTCCAATCCGTATCTCCCATCCGCATCCTTCTCCATCTTCTTTAAATGAAACAAGTCCATAGTCCATTCCAATCTTGAAAATACAATTTAATTGTTGTTATAGTTCATCTTTGAAGCTTTCATTTCAGTCTACCTCTCGCTCCTTAATCCCTTGGGCAAAGCTCATTGCATCCGCTGGGTTTTTGAAATAATGTTCTTCCTGGTTGTAGGTAATTCTCAGGGTGGCTGAGTACCTCAGACTGTACTTCAGATTCTTCACTTCCCTCAAAATTCTTTTGGTCTCCTTGAACACATTTCATTTCTTGGAGACCTCTGCTGGATAGTCTCGGTAGATGCTAATTGAATCTTCTTCATATGCAAGATTTCTACATTTTATAATTTTCTTCATCATCTCCTCCAGGAAATGATCATAGTGGACTTTTACTATCATTTGTCTTGGAGGGGCGTCTTGCTTTGTTTAACGTCTCATTACTCTGTGTGCTCGGGCTAGTAAAGGCTTTTGTTCCAGAGATAAAACCTTTTGCAGTAAGTTTGCAGTAAACTCTCGGGTATCTTGATTCTTTTCTCTCCCTTCCCGAATACCCACGGTCCTTAGGTTCTGCCTTCTCTGGCGTCCTTCCAACTCAGTACATTATCAGTAATTTTGCCCAGTAAGTCAGATAAACGTTGATTTTCTTTGAGAAGTGTTTTCGTAGTCCGAGTACTTGTTTCGACTAGTTCTTCAAGGTGCTTTATGGCTGTCGACTGTTCCTTGATTTCTTCCACCACAGGTTCCATTTCTATTTCCACCTTATTTTTGATTTTTTCATTCATCTCTTCCACTATACTTGCAGATTGATCCGTCAATATTTCTGCAATTTCCTTTCGGAGTTTGTCAGATAATTCTGTGGCATTAATTCAGACTTTAACTTCTTCATCTCCTCCTTGATTTTTTCTATTTCTTCCTTAATATTCATTTTTGCCAATTCAGTCTTTAATTCCAACTTGAACAGCCATTTCTTGTACAAAAAAAACTTTAAGTTCTTCAATTTCCGATTTTTTCTTCGGTTTATTCGACACATCTTCTAGGGATAGCGTCCTACCCGAGGCCGAGGCTTCAGTAGGGCCTTAAAGAAGGAACTGCAGATGCTGGAGAATCGAGGGTACACAAAAAGCTGGAGAAACTCAGCGGGTGCGCAGCCAATATTTTTTTTTTGTTTCTTTTTAAGGCGAAGGAGATAGGCGACGTTTCGGGTCGGAGGACCCTTCTTCAGATGGTCATGGCTCAGGGAAACGTGTGCTTTCTTTTATGTAAACACAACTGTTTGACAGGAAATCAAAAAAACGGTGGATAAAGGAAGCCATCCATATAATTATTTCCCCCCTTTCTTTCCCCAATCCTTATCCCCCCCCCCCCCCCCCCCTAATCCCCCCCCCTTTCCCTTTTTTTCCCCCCCTCCCCCCCCCCCCCCCATTTTTTTCTTTGTGGTGAAAATGAGAAGCTGGTGCGGACTGGGGTGGGGGAGGGAGATAGAGTAGAGGGGAATTTGCAGGGCACGACGGGCTGAGGGAGAGGTGGGTGGGAGGAGGAGACGCACGGGTGTTATCAGAATTGAGAAAATTCAATCCCCCCCCCCCCCCCCCCCCCCCCTCAAGCCAAGGATGCAGACTCTCCCAAGCGGGATAGGTGCGTTCCTCCAGGCTTGCGGTGTTGCTCACTCTGCGTGGAAGAGAGGCCCAGGCCGAGAGGTCGGATTGTGGAATGGGAGGGGGGAGTTGAAGTGCTGAGCCACCGGGAGGTCGGGTTGGTTATTGCGGACCGAGCGGAGGTGTTCGGCGAAGCGATCGCCAAGCCTCCGCTTGGTCTCACCGATATAGATCATCTGGCATCTGGAGCAGCGGATGCAGTAGATGAGGTTGGAGGAGGTGCAGGTGAACCTCTGTCGGACCTGGAAGGACTGCTTGGGTCCCTGAAAGGAGTTGAGGGGGGAGGTGAAGGGACAAGTGTTGCATTTCTTGCGGTTGCAAGGGAAAGCAATGCTGCTGCACCCGCTGAGTTTCTCCAGCTTTTTGTGTACCCTCGATTCTCCAGCATCTGCAGTTCCTTCTTTAAAACTTTGTCTACTCCACTGCGATATCTCCTCGCATTGACTCTCCCGAAACTTCGGGCCTCACTCACCCAGACTTGCAACGGACCCCAACTACACTACATCCTCCGGAAGATCCACCGCTTCAATCAACAATTCCTGTCCCACCTTACTGCCACCAAGGACCTGAAATTAGCCCGCCTCCAGGCCGTTCCAGCCACCGACAATCCCCGACTCGACCGCCCGCAGGCCCCGGCCTGAGTCCCCCGACGCCATCTTGGCCACGAGGAGCGCCTCCAGGACTCACCAGGACGCCGCCTTCACCGACCTCCACGCCGATGCTGCCGCCGACCTCCACCTGCCTACTGATGATGCCCAGCCCCGCTGCCTGCCTGGTAACTCTGTTTATCTCCCCCTCCCCGATTCCACCGCCCATCACCAGCGCAACGCGACTGCCGAACCTCGCCGTCCCCCGGGACCACCTAACTCCATCGCCGCACCGGGCCCATCCAGCATCGGCAGTGCACTGGGCCCGCCGAAGACCACAGCCGCACCCGCCTCACCTTGCATCGCCGCCGGACCGGGGCTGCCCGAACACGGCCGCCGCACCGCACCCCACTCATCTCGCCGCCTCACCGGTCGGACCGACCACCCGTCCACCGGGACCTCCAACGCATCGCCCGCCGACCCCGACTCCACTGCCCGCGGACTCCTACCTAAGGGGGTATCACAGAGGGGGAGCAGTTAGAGAGGAGGTTGTGAAACTGTCTCCGTAGGGAGGAGGAGAACTTCTTCAAAGTAGGCATACCTTGAGGAGATATCGCAGTGGAGTAGACAAAGTTTTAAAGAAGGAACTGCAGATGCTGGAGAATCGAGGGTACACAAAAAGCTGGAGAAACTCAGCGGGTGCAGCAGCATTGCTTTCCCTTGCAACCGCAAGAAATGCAACACTTGTCCCTTCACCTCCCCCCTCAACTCCTTTCAGGGACCCAAGCAGTCCTTCCAGGTCCGACAGAGGTTCACCTGCACCTCCTCCAACCTCATCTTACTGCATCCGCTGCTCCAATTGCCAGAGATCTATATCGGTGAGACCAAGCGGAGGCTTGGCGATCGCTTCGCCGAAACACCTCCGCTCGGGGTCCGCAATACCAACCCGACTCCCGGTGGCTCAGCACTCAACTCCCCCTCCCTATTCCACATTCGACCTCTCGGTCCTGGGCCTCCTCCACAGGCCGAGTGAGCTACACCGCAAGCTGGAGGAACAGCACCTCATATTACGCTTGGGGAGTCTGCATCCTTTGGGCGTGAGGTATTGAATTTTCTCAATTTGTTAACCTTGCTGTCTCCTCCCCCTCCCACCTCTCCCTCAGCCTCGGGCCCTGGCATTCCCTTCTATCTCTATCTCCCTCCCACCCCAGTCGCTACCAGCTTCTCATTTTCACACCACAAACAGCTTACAATGGCTTGTTCCCTTTATCACCGATACTTTTTTGCATATCTTTCACTCATTGTTCCTTATCTCTCCACATCACCGTCTATATCTCTCGTTTCCCTGATCCCTGACCAGTCTGAAGAAGGGTCTCGACCCGAAACGTCGCCTATCTCCTTCGCTCCTTAGATGCTGCTGCACCCGCTGAGTTTCTCCAGCTTTTTGTGTACCTTCAGTAGGGCCTTGTTCTTGTTCTGTCTTTTCCTTGTATACTGGAGTTTTGTTTTATCTGCGGGTGGGCTGCACTGTGTTGCCATTACGAGTGGCGCGCCTGATGACATCACTCAGGGCAGCCGGTGCAAAAACAGCAGGCAGCAGGTAGGTCTTTTCTCCCCGGTTTTTCCTCTTTTTTTTCATGGAGCTGGCTGGCGTTGTTTTCTAGCCCTCCATAGCGCCACCGGAAGTCCATATTTCCCTTTTACCTTCCAACCCCATCTCACCCTGGTTTTATATTTCACAATTCTTGTCCTTATCCAACACGTTTTATCACTTTCACCTTCAGCCTTTGGCACTTGCTCCATACATTTACCCATCATCCACTCACCTGTAATCCACCCATCACCTGTCAGGCAGTGCCAAACCCCCACCTCATTTCCAGCTCTCCCCCGTATTTCAGAGAGCTCCAGACCTGATTACTCATCTGTCCATTTTTTCCGGGGTTGTCAAACCCACCAAGTTCCTTCAGCACTGTGTATTTACTCACGATTCAAGCATGGGGCGGCTCGTGTTGCAAAAAAAGTATGCTTTGCAACACGATAAATTTCATTTACCATACACTCATCCCAATAAAAAGCAGCACAACACAAAATTCAAACTCTTCCCTTCTTTGGCCTCCCGTTGACGGGACGATCTCCAGTACCGTAGTCGGCGGTCGGGCCGTCCGTGTCGTGGGTCCTGCATCGGGGGGGTTGAATCACTCGGGGTCTAGTCAAACCTTTTGCGTTCTTTGGAGCTTCCCGACATCGGTCTCTACCAGAGACTGCGAGCTCCTCGATGTTGAAGAAACAAATTTGGAAAAGCCATCAATAATTTAACACATTGATCCTATTCAACTGAAGAGGGTTAGAAATAGATACCTTTTCTTCCATGACATCCATAAAGACCAAATCCAGGAAGACTTGATGCTGAAAAATCAAATTAACATAACATTTTAATGTTTGAAATGTTCCAACGTCCTTCTCTACAATTAGACAAAGTGCTGGAGTAACACGGTGGGTCGGACAGTCCTGGGTGAGAAGATTCTAGTCCTCAAGGTAAAAACACTTGGACAATGCCTGGAGATGTATCTCCAACCAGGACCATTGTGTCTCTGCAGTCAGGACTCCTACAGGTTGGACCAATATTAAGGAGGTCGAATATATTTAGACTACCTTAAGAGTTTAAATTCTGAAGAGTCCCAACACAGAATTACCAATCCATGTTCTCCAGCGATGTTGCTGCACCTATCGAGTCGCTCCAGCACTGACACAATTTACAAGCGCAGCAACACCCCAGTTACATCAAACACCCATTATATTTCACAAAGTTCTCCCAACCTTGTTGCCGATGCCTTACTCTTCACGTGGACATTTAAACGTTAGATGTAAACAAACATTCAGTGGTGTCCAGATGGTTAAAAAATACCTGGAAAAACCCAACCCCCTAGAGCTTCAGTCAAAAATATTAAACTCTACTTTCCCTGTAACAGGAGCCAACTACAATTACTTTAAGCTGGGAACATGGCTCTGCCCAAAGACAAAGTGCTGGAGGCATACAGCAGTTCAGGCACAATCTGTCTGACTGCAAGTTGAATGGACAGATGACATCTCAGATCAGCAACCTTCCTCAGACTGATGAAAGAAAGTGAAAAGAGGCAGAGGTACGCATGACAAAGCCAGCAAGGAAATAGATGGTACATGTGAGGCGTGATTAGCATATGGATGGAGTGAGTGCCAAAGGCTCAAGGTGAAAGGGACAAAATGCTAAATAAGGAGAGAACGGAAATACAAAACTAGGAGAGATGGGTGGAAGGGAGAGAGGAAATATGGGACTGTTTGAGAGATGAGCGTACAAGAAAGGACTATTTAGTTGTTATTATTAGTTATTACTATTTAGTTGTATTATTTAGTTGAGTGTTCCAACCTTGTTGCCTGATGCCTTACTCTACACGTGGACATTTAAACGTTAGATATAAACAAACATTCAGTGGTGTCCAGATGGTTAAAATACCTGGAAAAACCCAACCTCCCAGAGCTTCAGTCAAAAATATCAAACTCAACTTTCCCTATAACAGGAGCCAAGTACAACCAGGGACAAAAACCAAGTGCTGGAGGCATTCAGCAGTTCAGACACAATCTGTCTGAGTGCAAGTGAAATGGACAGATGACATCTCAGGTCAGCAACCTTACTCAGACTGATGAAAGTGAGTGAAAAGAGGCAGAGTCACGCAGCAGAAAGCCAGCAAGTAAATAGGTGCTACATGTGAGGTGTGATTAGCATATGGATGCAGTGAGTGCCAATTGCTCAGGGTGAAAGGGACAAAACGGGCTGAAAAGATGAAGTACGAGGGGAAGCTGGCCAGGAATATAAAGAAGGACAGTAAAAGCTTATTTAGATATGTTAAGGGAAAAAGAGTAGCAAAGTCAAATGTGGGTCCCTTGAAGGCAGATATGGGTGAAATTATTATGGGCAACAAGGAAATGGCAGAAGAGTTGAATAGGTACTTCAGATCTGTCTTCACTGAGGAGGACACAAACAATCTCCCAGATGTACTGGAGGACAGAAGATCTAAGGGGGTAGAGGAACTGAAATAAATTTTCATTAGGCAAGAAATGGTATTGGGTTGGCTAATGGGACTGAAGGATGATAAATCCCCTGGGCCTGATGTTCTGCATCCCAGGGTCCTCAGGGAGGTGGCTCTAGAAATAGTGGACACACTGGTGATCATTTTCCAATGTTCAATAGATTCAGGATCAGTTCCTGTGGATTGGAGGATAGCTAATGTTATCCCACTTTTCAAGAATGGAGCGAGACAGAAAACGGGGAATTACAGACCAGTTAGCTTGACTTTGGTGGTGGGAAAAGATGCTGGAGTCAATTATTAAAAAGGTAATAATATCGGGGCATTTGGATAGCAGTAAAAGGATTAGTCCAAGTCAACATGGATTTATGAAAGGGAAATTATGCTTGACTAATCTTCTGGAATTTTTTGAGGATGTGACAAGTAAAATGGATGAAGGAGTGCCAGTGGATGTAGTGTATCTAGACTTTCAGAAAGCCTAAGGTATCGACGGTATACTTTAAGGTATCGACGGAAGACTGGTGACTAAAATTAGAGCACATGGTATTGGGGGGTAGGGTGTTGACATGGATAGAAAATTGGTTGGCAGACCGGAATCAAAGTGTAGGAGTGAATGGGTCCTTTTCAGAATGGCAGGCAGTGGCAAGTGGAGTGCCGCAAGGCTCGGTGTTGGGGCCGCAACTTTACTATCTATCTATCTATCTATCTATCTATCTATCTATCTATCTATCTATCTTTTAATGATTTGGAAGAGGGAATTAAGAGCAACACTAGCAAGTTTGCGGATGACACAAAGCTGGGTGGCAGTGTGAACTGTGAAGAGGATGTTAGGAGGTTGCAGGGGGTCCCAGACAGGTTGAGTGAGTGGGCAGATGCAGTATAATATAGATAAATGTGAGGTTATCCACTTTGGCGGCAAAAACAAAGGGGCAGATTATTATCTCAATGGGGTTAGGTTAGGTAAGGGGGAGGTACAGAGGCCTGGGTGTCCTTGTACACCGCTCACTGAAAGTTGGCGTGCAGGTACAGCAGGCAGTGAAGAAAGCCAATGAAATGTTGGCCTTCATAACAAGAGGATTTCAGTATAGGAGTAAAGAGGTTCTTCTGCAGTTGTATAGGGCTCTGGTGAGACCACATCTGGAGTATTTTGTACAGTTTTGGTCTCCTAACTCGAGGAAGGACATCCTTGTGACTGAGGCAGTGCAGTGTAGGTTCACGAGATTGATCTCTCGGATGGCGGGGCTGTCATATGAGGAAAGATTGAAAAGACTAGGCTTGTATTCACTGGAGTTTAGGATAATATAGAATTTATATTGATTCTTGATGATTTTATAGAAACATATAAAATTATAAAAGGACTGGACAAGCTAGATACAGGAAAAATGTTCCCAATGTTGGGCGAGTCCAGAACCAGGGGCCACAGTCTTATAATAAAGGGGAGGTCATTTAAGACTGAGCTGAGAAAAAACATTCCCAATGTTGGGTGAGTCCAGAACCAGGGGCCACAGTCTTATAATAAAGGGGAGGTCATTTAAGACTGAGCTGAGAAAAAAAATGTTTCTACCCAGAGAGTTCTGAATTTATGGAATTCCCTGCCACAGAGGGCAGTGGAGGCCAAATCACTGGATGGATTTAAGAGAGAGTTGGATAGAGCTCTAGGGGCTAGTAGAATCAACGGATATGGGGAGAAGGCAGGCACGGGTTATTGATAGCAGACGAACAGCCATGATCACAATGAATGGTCGTGCTGCCTCAATGTAAAATGCCAAATAAGGAGAGAACGGAAATATGAAATACGGAAATAAGGAGAGAACGGAGATATGGGTGGAAGAGATGGAGGGAATATGGGACTGTTTAGAAACATAGAAAATAGGTGCAGGAGGGGGCCATTCGGCCCTTCGAGCCAGCACCACCATTGAATATGATCATGGCTGATCGTCTGCTATCAATAACCTGTGCCTGTCTTCTCCCCATATCCATTGACTCCACTAGCCTCTAAAGCTCTATTCAACTCTCTCTTAAATCCATCCAGTGATTTGGCCTCCACTGTGGCAGGGAATTCCATAAAATCACAACTCTCTGGGTAAAAAAGTTTTTTCTCAGCTCAGTCTTAAATGGCCTCCCCTTTATTATAAGACTGTGGCCACTGGTTCTGGACTCACCCAACTCAGTATAGGAGTAAAGAGGTTCTTCTGCAGTTGTATAGGGCTCTGGTGAGACCACATCTGGAGTATTTAGTACAGTTTTGGTCTCCTAACTCGAGGAAGGACATCCTTGTGACTGAGGCAGTGCAGTGTAGGTTCACGAGATTGATCTCTCGGATGGCGGGGCATTTTTCCTGCATCTAGCTTGTCCAGTCCTTTTATAATTTTATATGTTTCTATAAGATCTCCCCTCATCTTTCTAAACTCCAGTGAATACAAGCCTAGTCTTTTCAATCTTTCCTCATATGACAGTTCTGCCATCCCAGGGATCAATCTCATGAACCTACGCTGCACTTGCCTCAATCACAAGGATGTCCTTCACAAATTAGGAGACCAAAACTGTACACAATACTCCAGATGTGGTCTCACCAGAGCCCTATACAACTGCAGAAGATGAGTTTGAGAGATGAGCGTACAAGAAATTACTGGGTAGTTATTACTATTTAGTTGTTATTATTTCGTTATTACTATTTAGTTGTTATTATTTAGTTGTTATTTAGTTATTATTATTTTGTTATTACTTAGTTAATAAAGGGAAGTAGATACCTTATCTTCCAAGACATCCATAAAGACCAAATCCAGGAAGACTTGATGCTGAAAATTTTTTTGTAAAATTTTTTCATACTTTTAGTTCAATAATAAAAGAACAGTGAGAGAAAAAAGAAATAAAGAGTGTCGGAATAGATAGACAAGCAAGTAGAAACAGTAAACAAAAAAGAAAAAAGGACAGAGGTGAGAAGTTAAAAGATTGAAAGAGAAGGAAAAAGTAAAAAGAAAAGAGAGATTAGGAGAGATCTACCTATCTCTTATTTTTGCCCATCCGTCACCCAGTTCTAAACATCTAATTTCTAAGGTTATGTTATGTTGCACCATATGCTTGTATAAAGTTGATAAACGGAGACCAAATCTTTAAGAATGGGTCTACTTTGCCTAATAAGAGGAATCTAATTTCTTCAAGATGTAGCGTTTCAGACATGTTTGAGATCCACATTTTGAATGTTGGCGTAGGTGCGTTTTTCCAAAATTTAAGTATAAGTTTTTTTGCTGTTATTAGACCATAATTAAGAAAAGCTTCTTGGAATATAGTTAGTTTACTTCCCTCTTCCATTGATCCAAAGATAATCAATTCGGTATTGGGGTTCAATTTTGTGTTAAATAGTTTTGTAAAAATTCCAAAATTTCATTCCAAAATGTATACAGTTTTGTACAAGAGACAAAGGAATGTGCTATAGTGGCATTTTGAGTTAGACATTGTCGCAGATGGGGGAAACATTTGAAAATATTTTATTCAGTCTTGTTTTCGAATAATATTAATCTATGTAAAATTTTAAATTGAATTAGGTTATGTCTTACATTCATTGAACATTTGTTTACATATAATAAATTTTTATCCCATCTATCGTTCGGAATTTTTATTCAATAACTCTTGTTCCCAGTCTCTTCTAATTGCTTCTGTCGTTGGTGTTTCTATATTTAGAATTATATTATATTATAATAAGTAAGATATTAAATTGCTTGATTCTGCCTTTCTATTCATTCCTTCCTCCAGTAGATCTGGGGTTAAAGTTTGATATCCTTGTATATACTTTTTCAAATAATCTTGAATTTGAAGGTATTTGAAATATTGATTACTTTTCAAATTATATTTTTAGTTGTAATTGTTGGAATGATAAAAGTTTTCCCTTTCATACATATCTCCCATTCATTTTAATTCTATTCTTTCCCAATGGGTAAAACGTTTTATCAATAATGGATGGTTTGAATGAGGGATTATTAGCTATTGGAGAAAGAAGCGATAATTTTTCTTAATTTTAAAGTTAATTTTATTTGTTTCCAAATTCGTATTATACTATTAATAATTGGATTCTTCTTGTATATTACATTGTTCAGTTTTATCGGAGAAAGAAGGATCGCTCCTATATATATAAGGGGAACAATCCTCTTTCTCCATTCTTATCCAATCTACCTGTTGGGGCAGAACTGTCCAACCAGTAGATTATATTTTTAATATTCACTGCCCAATAATAATTACAATAAGTTAGGGAGTGTTAGTCCCCTGATTCCTTTAGATTTACACAAGTGTTTTTTTTTTTAATTCTGTGGTGATTTATAATCCCATATGAAGTTTATAATATCAAGAATCTAATTTTTTGAAGAATTTTTTAGATATGTATATTGGTATTGATTGAAATAGGTACAATTATTTGTAGTAATATCATTTCTATCGTGTTTATTCTGCCTATTAATGACATCGGCAGTGTCTTCCAAAATTTAATCAACCATTTAATTTAGTTAATAAAGGCATATAGTTTGCCGTTAAGTAATGATTTATAGTTCCTAAGTAATTTTGGATGCCAAATATTTAAATTTTTTGTTGTAATTCTTAAAAGGGGAATTTCAACAGATGTGTCAACTCTTGAGGTTTTATCATCATAATTTCGCTTTTGTTCCAATTTATTCTATATCCTGAAAAAGAACCAAATTCTTCTATTAAATTTAGTATATTTGGTATGCTAGTTTGCGAATTTGTAATATATAATAATATATTGTCTGCATATAATGAAATTTTATTATTTGTGTGTTTGGTAATAAACCCATGAATGTTCGGATGGCTTCTTATACTTTCAGCTAAAGGCTCTATCACTAGTGCAAAAAGCAGGGGCGATAACGCGCACCCCTGCCTATTGCCCCTTGCTAAATAGAATTTCGGGGATAATATATTATTAGTCAGTATTCTAGCCGTCGGCTTATCATATAGTAGTTTTACCCATGAAATAAAATTATCTCCCATATTAAATTTTTCCAATACTTTGAATAAATATTGCCATCCTACTTGATCAAAAGCTTTTTCTGCATCCAATGAAATAATTGCTAGTTCTTCTTCAGTATTATGTGAGTACATTATATTAGACAACCGTCTCAAATTGTTAAATGAGTATCTCTTTGGTATAAACCCTGTTTGGTCCGGATTTATTATATATATATATAATATTATATATATATTTAAAAAATCTTGCAACCGTGGATAAATTATTTCGTAGAATCTTTTATAGAATTCATTACTAAAGCCATCTGGTCCTGGGGTTTTGCCATTCTTCAACAAACTAATTGTTTCTTCTATTTCCTGTAGTGTAATCTGAGCTCCTAATGCCTCTTGTTTCACCATATTTAATTTTGGAAGATTACAGTTATCTAAGAAATTTGCAATTTGAGTATTATTTGCAGAAGTTTTCGATGTATATAAACTTTGATAAAATTGAGCAAATCTTTTATTAATATCTTTAGGTAGTGTTAGTAATTCCCCTTTGTCTGATATAATTTTAGTAATTGTATTTTCTGTGTCCCTTTTTTTTTTAAGTTGGCGTGCTAGGAGTTTATGAGGTTTATCACCAAATTCAAAAGTTTCTTGTTTTGTAATTTGAAATAATCTCATTATTCTGGCCGATAAAATTGTATTTAATTTATATTTTAGTATTTATTATCTTATTAATGTTTATCTATAGTTGGTTCTTTGGCATTTTCTAAATCTAATTGGTCTAATTTCTTGTTCTAACTGCAATTGTTCAGTATTATTCTTTTTATTTTGGAAAGCTTGGTATGAGATTATAATTCCTCTAATAAATGCCTTAAAAGTTTCCCATAATAAGGAGGGTGAAATATCTGGTGTATCATTTGTCTCAAAGAAGAATCTCATCTGCTCTTTTAAATATGTGCAACCTTGTGAGTTATTTAAAATTTGGGGGTTAAACCTCCAAAACGAATTTATCGGGCATTCCTTCTAATTTTAAAGAAAAAGTTAATGGTGAATGATCAGAAATAACACTATTATGATATTTAGAATTATATGGAATTAGTTTTGTGTCCACTAAGAAATAATCAATACGTGAATATGTTTTATGTACTGTTGAATAAAATGAATATTCCCTTCTTACTGGGTTAGCGATTCTCCATACATCTGTTATATTAGTATTTTTCATGTATGTATTTAGGAGTTCACTCATTTTAGATTTTATGTTAGTCCTTTTTTGTTTTGCTGATTTATCCAAATATGGATCTAAAACACAATTCAAATCTCCCCCTATTATCACATTTTGATGATTAAGTTCTGAAATTATATCCAAAATTTTACTAAAAAATTGGGGGTTGTCAAAATTAGGAGCATAAATATTTATCAAAGTAAGTGGAGTAGAATAAATTTCTCCCGTAACTATGACCTTCCCTCTTTATCTGTGATAGCATTCTTTAATTTAAATGGTATACCTTTACGAATGATAATAGCCGTGCCTCTAGATTTAGAAGTAAATGAAGAGTAGTATGTTTGCCCAATCCAATTTAGTTGTTATTTAGTTATTATTATTTTGTTATTACTTAGTTAATTAAGGGAAGTAGATACCTTATCTTCCAAGACATCCATAAAGACCAAATCCAGAAGACTTGATGCTGAAAAATCAAATTAACATAACATTTTAATGTTTGAAATGTTCCAATGTCCTTCTTAACAATTAGACAAAGTGCGTGTTGTGGGTCCTGCATCGGGGGTTGAATTCCAGCTCACTTGGGGTCTAGTCGAACCTTTTGCGTTCTTTGGAGCTTCCCGACATTGGTCTCTACCAGAGACTGCGAGCTCCTTGATGTTGAAGAAACAAATTTCGAAAAGCCATCAATAATTTAACACATTTATCCTATTCAACTGAAGAGGGTTAGAAATCGATACCTTTTCTTCCATGACATCCATAAAGACCAAATCCAGGAAGACTTGATGCTGAAAAATCAAATTAACATAACATTTTAATGTTTGAAATGTTCCAACGTCCTTCTTAGACAAAGTGCGTGAGTAACTCAGTGGGTCGGACAGTCCTGGATGAGAAGATTCTAGTCCTCAAGCTAAAAACACTTGGACAATGCCTGGAGATGTATCTCCAACCAGGACCATTGTGTCTCTGCAGTCAGGACTCCTACAGGTTGGACCAATATTAATGTAGTTGATCATATTTAGACTACCGTAAGAGTTTAAGGTCTGAGTCCCAACCCAGAATTACCAATCCATGTTCTCCAGCGATGTTGCTGCACCCATCGAGTTGCTCCAGCACTGGCACAACTTACAAGCTCAGCATCACCCCAGTAACATCAAATACCCATTATATTTCACAAGTGTTCGCCCAACTTTGTTGCCGGATGCCTTACTCTCTACGCGGACATTTAAACGTTAGATATAAACAAACATTCAGTGGTTTCCAGATGGTTAAACTACCTGGAAAAACCCAACCTCCCAGAGTTTCAGTCAAAAATATTAAACTCTAGTTTCCCTGTAACAGGAGCCAAGTACAACCGGGGAACATGGCTCTGTCTAAAGACAATGTGCTGGAGGCATTCAGCAGGTCAGGCACAATCTGCTTGACTGCAAGTGGAATGGACAGATGACATCTCAGGTCAGCAACCTTCCTCAGACTGAGAGTGAAAACATAGAAACGATAGAGAGAAATTAGGTGGCAGGAGGTAGGCCATTCAGCCCTTCGAGCCTGAGCCATTCAGACATGCTGATCATACCCAATCAGGAACCTTCTCTCCATACCCTCTGATCCCTTAGCCACAAAGCACAAACTCACTCTTAATATAGCCAGAACTGGCCTCAACTACCTTGTGGCAAGAGTTCAGACTCACCCCCCCCCCCCCCCCCCCCCCCCCCCCCCCCCCCCCCCCCCCCCCCCCCCCCCCCCCCCCCCCCCCCCCCCCCACTCTCTGTGTGAGAAAGTAGGCTTAAATGGATTTCCCCCTTATCCTTAAGCTGTGACCCTTGTCCCCTTGTCCTGACTAAACATCGGGAACAATCTTCCTGCATCTAGCCTGTCCAACCCTTAAGAATATTTTGTAAGTTTCTATAATGATCCCTCTTAATCTCCTAAATTCCAGATGTCATAAGACAGTGGAATCAGTCTGGTGAAACCTGACTCCCTCTATGGCATAATGTCTTCCTCAGATTTGGAGACATGCCAATACTCCAGGTGGATGTACAACTGAAGTAAACCCTCCCTGCTCCTGACTCAAATCCTTTTGCTATGAAAGCAACATACCATTTCGCCACTGCAAAAGAGGCAGAGGCACGCAGGACAAAGCCAGCAAGTAATAGGTGGTAGGTGGTACAGTGAGGGTGATTAGCATGAGGAGAGAAAGGGCTCAAGGTGGAAAAGAACCAAAATGTCAAATAAGGAGAGAACGGAAATATGAAACAAGGAGAGATATGGGTGGAAGAGATAGAGGGAATATGGGACTGTTTGAGAGATGAGCATACAAGAAAGGACTCATTTCTTATTACTTAGTTATTACTCTTTAATTATTATTACTTAGTTAATGAAGGGAAGTATGCTCATCTCTCAACTCCTTGTCCATATTTCCATTTTATCTTCCAACCCCACCTCACCCTGGTTTTACATTTCACAGTTCTTGTCCTTATCCAACACGTTTTATCACTTGCACCTTCAGCCTTTGGCACTTACTCAATCCATTTGCCCCTCACCCACAATCCACCCATCACCTGTCAGGCAGTGCCCAACCCCCACCTCATTTCCAGCTCTCCCCCTTATTTCAGAGTGAGAGCTCCTGACCCGATTAGTCATCTGTCCATTTCTTCAGAGGTTGTCAAACCCACCAAGTTCCTCCAGCACTGTGTATTTACGATTCAAGCATGGGGTGGCTCGTGTTCCAAAAAAAGTATGCTTTGCAACAAGATGGAAATTTGTTTACATACACTCATACCAATAAAAAACAACAGAACAAAGTTCAAACTCTTCCCTTCTTTGGCCTCCCGCAGTCTGGGGCCTCGAGCCTTCTGTTGAAGGTATGATCTTGACTCCCGAAGCCGGCGGTCGGGCCGTTCGTGTCGGGGGTCCTGCATAGGGGAGGTTGACTCCCAGGTACTTTATCTTCTGATGACATCTATAAATGACCAAATCCAAGAAGACTTGATGCTTAAAAACCAAATTAACATAACATTTGAATGTTTGAAATGTTCCAATGTCCTTCTCTACAATTAGACAAAGTGCGGGAATAACTCAGTGGGTCGGACAGTCCTGGGTGAGAAGGTTATAGTCCTCAAGGTAAAAACACTTGGACGTGTGGACAATTCCTGGAGATGTATCTCCAACCAAGACCATTGTGGCTCTGCAGTCAGGACCACTATTAAGGTAGTCCAATACATTTAGACTAAAATTCTTAAGGGTCTGAAAAGTCCCAAGCCAGAATTACCAATCCATGTTCTCCAGCGATGTTGCTGCACCCATCAAGTTGCTCCAGCACTGACACAATTTACAAGCACAGCAACACCCCAGTTACATCAAATACCCATTATATTTCACATGTGTTCTCCCAACCTTGTTGCCTGATGCCTTACTCATCACAAGGACATTGAAACGTTATATATAAACAAATATTCAGTGGTGTCCAGGTGGTTAAAAATAACTGGAATAAACCCAAACCCCCAGAGCTTCAGTCAAAAATTGCCGAGCCAGGGTGTAAAGGCCAAGAGCAGAGCCAAGGAGCAGCAAGGACGAGAGTAGAATCTAGAGTACTGAAGGAATGGATTGTAACAATGTAGATGCATCCAAATGTATGGCGAGACAACGACCTTGAGTAACTCAGCGGGTCAGGTAGTATTTCTGGCGAGAAGGAACAGGTGACGTTTCGGTTCGAGACAATCATTCAGACCCCATAACTTTCAACGCCCTTGCTAATCAAGAATCTATGTCCACCTTAAAAATATCCATCGACAGCCTCCACAGCTCTCTGTAGCAATGAATTCCACATTCACCACCCTCTGACTAAAGAAATTCCTCACTGTGCAGTATGCGGTGCAATGCAGTAATCAGCGGGTCAGGCAGTAGCTCTGCAGAACATGGATAGGTGACCTTTCAGAACAGGACCTTCTTCACATTGTACTAAAATAAATACATTAACAGCAACTAAAGTGTGGAAACAGGCCCTCTGTTCCACTAAGTCAGCACAATCCAGCAATTACCCTGTACGCTAGCACTATCCTACACACTAGGGACAGTTTACTAAAACCAATTAACCTACAAATCTGCATGTCTTTGGTGTGTGGGAAGAAGCCAGAACACCTGGAGAAAGCTCACATGGTCACAGGGAGAACATACAAACTATACAGACAACACATGTTGTCAGGATTGAACCCAGGTCTCTGGCGCTGTGAGGCAGCAACTCTACCACTGTGCTGCCCAATCTTTCCCGCAAACACTGAAACCCAAGAGAGGGGTTGAAACAGGGGCCTTACCTTAAAGTAATCTCCAGAAAGACCAGATCCCGAGAGCTGACAAAGATGTACAAAACAGTCAAATTAATACACCACAAATATTAAACTCTACTTTCCTAGTAACAGGAGCCAACTACAATTACATTAAGTGTTAATGAAGAAACTGCAGATGCTGGAGAATCGAGGGTTACACAAAAAGCTGGAGAAACTCAGCGGGTGCAGCAGCATTTAAGAGGCGAAGGAGAGTCTGAAGAAGGGTCTCGACCCGAAACGTCGCCTATTTCCTTCGCCTCTTAGATGCTGCTGCACCCGCTGAGTTTCTCCAGCTTTTTGTGCAACCTACAATTACATTAACCTGGGAACAAGGCTCTGTCTAAAGACAAAGTGCTGGAGGCATTCAGCAGTTCAGGCACAATCTGTCTGACTGCAAGTGGAATGGACAGATGACATCTCAGGTCAGCAACCTTCCTCAGACTGATGAAAGAGGGTGAAAAGAGGCAGAGGCACGCAGGACAAAGCCAGCAAGTAAAGAGGTGGTACATGTGAGGCGTGATTAGCATATAGATGCAGTGAGTGCCAAAGCTCAAGGTGAAAGGGACAAAATGCCAAATAAGGAGAATACTGAAATATGAAACTAGGAGAGATATGGGTGGAAGGGAGAGAGGGAAATATGGGACTACTGTTTGAGAGATCAGTGTACAGTGGAAGGAAAAGGACCCGTGTTAGTTGGTTAGTGAGTTAAATAGTTAGTCAATTAATTAGCTAGTCAATTAATTAGTCAGTCAATTAGCACACCAGGATGTTTGGGGAGGGGTGAAGGGTAGTACACTCATCTCCTAGTCCCATATTTCCCGATTACCTTCCCACCCCACCTCGCTCTGGCTTTACATTTCACATTTCTTGTCCTTATCCAACATGCTTTATTACTTTCACCTTCAGCCTTTGTCACTTACTCCACCCATCTGCCCATCACCCACTCACCTGTATCCACCCATCGCCTGTCAGGCAGTGCCCCATCCCCATCTCATTTCCAGCTTTCTCCCATATTTCAGTCTGAAGGCTCCTGCCCTGATTAGTCACCTGTCCATTTCTTCAGATACTGCCTGACCCACCAAGTTCCTCCAGCACTGTTGTTTATGCTCAAGATTCCAGCTCCCCGAAATGAAAGAACCGTGAATAAAAAATAATTTAGCACGGAAACAGGCCGTCTGGCCCACCGAGTCTGCACAATCTAGCAATCACCCCGTACACTAGCACTATCCTACACACTAGGGACAGTTTACTTAAACCAATTACCCTACAAATTTCCGAGCCAGCCTACAGATGCTGCCTGACCCATCCATTTCCTCCAGCTCTGCTTTTATCGCTAAAGATCCAGCATCCTGAATTATAAAACCTTTGACCAAAAATAAATAGGAAACCCCATTGTTAATCTTTCAAAACCATATCCCCACTGAAACCAAAAGAGGGGTTGAAATAGGGGCCTTACCTTCACACCACCTCCATGAAGATCAAACCCAGATAGACTGGATAAGATTGCAGGAACATTACAGGGCGTGCAGCACTTCACAATATCAGAGGAAACCCGACCGCAACAGACCAGACTTTACTTTAACCAACAAAAACATTAAATGAGACTTGTGTATCAGGAGAACAGCAATGGGGAAGAAGTTTATTCCATCTTACGCCAACATTTGACAGAATGGGAAGAGACAGTCTAACCCCAGCAGACACTTTCAGCAGCACAGAGCCAGTCCTTGGTGACCCTTGGTGAAAATAAACACAAATTATTCAGAGGATGAAAGAAAGCAAACAGATTGCAGCAACGCAGACACTCGCCGAACCAAATATAGATTTCGACCAACTCTAAAGAACTACAGTAGGGTGAATGGAAGGGGCAAGATTAGTAAATTGTAATAAGACACAAGAGCCATGGCTATTAAACTAACTTTCCTTTGGATAACTTCAACCAAGGAATAACTAGGTCAGAAACAGTGCTGGAGGTACTCGGTGGGTCAGGCACCATCTGCTCAACTGCAAAGGAATGGACAGATGTTTCAGATCAGGACCTTTCTTCAGACTGATGGAGTTCGGAGAAAGCTAGAAAGAGGTGGGAGCAGGATAAAGCCTGGTGAGTGATGCTGGATACAGTCGGGGGCTGATTAGCAGATAGGAGAGTAGTGACAAAGGCTAGAGGTGAAGAAGAGACAAGTGTCAGACAAGAAGAGGTGTAACATGCAAAGCTAGAGAGAGGGATCTGGGAAAGATGAGCAAACATGAGAGGGGAAAGGAGTAGGGTGACCGGAGTGTTGAGGAGCATGTGAGGGTGGGGAGTGTAGGGAAAGAGGGGGTGTCCCTTCATCATTACACTCATCCCCAAATCATATTCCCTTTTATCCTTTCTGGTCCCATTACACCCGCCCCAATAAACTCCGATACCCATCCCATTACACCCGCAAACCTCGCTCCAGCTTTACATTTCACGCCTCTGTAATGTTTTGTCACTTCTAGCCTTTGTCCTTTTCTCCACCTTCTGCCCATCATCCCCCTCATCTGTATCCACCCATCACTTGCCAAGCTTTGCCCCATTTCCAACCTTCTCGCACTACTCCAGTCTGAAGGCTTCCAAGCTGATGTCATCTGTCCATTTCCTTTACAGATGTTGCCCGACCCGCCGACTTCTGCCAGCACTGTTTATTTGTTCCACGGCAAGGCCAAAATCCAGAATAAATCCCTGTTAGGATGAAGGCCAAGCCAATGAGGAAGTGGGGAGCATAATGAAGACAAGTAGATTTGGATAAGGATAATGATCTCATGGGCCAGACCAAAGTGGCCATTCACTAGTCAAAACCTCAGATTGGACGAGTCTTCAGGTCACCATTTCCTCAAGCACAAGTACACACCATGCAAAGCCCAGAGACAGAGGCAGCGCCACCCAGTCAAGTGCTGACAGGTGAAGGTGATCACTGGTATCATGCTGGCGGAGGGGAAATCCACCACATTGGCATGTGGAACCAATATCTCACCCCCATACATCCTCCTCACTGATCCCACCCTGACCAACAGCTCCAGGCACAGGCAGAAACTCACTACTAAATAGAGACTCAAGTACATACCAGTGGTCCCTGTTAAACTCCTTCAAGTAGGCCCAGGCCACAAATTTAGTGAATAAACCCTAATGAGGGGGAGGGGAAATGTAATCTTTAAACTAAAATGGGCCCAAGCTGAGAGAAGGCTGAGCCCAATTAGAGAAAACAAAAGGTAATATTTCCCCAAACTTTCATCCACACTGAAGCCCAAGAGAAGGTTGTAAACAGGGGCCTTACGTTTGTACCAACTCCATAACCATTTGGCCTATTTTGCATGTCATTGATGATGACATGAGCATTTAAATTTTAGACTGCCCATTATATTGTGGGTGGGATTTATGACGTGTTTTTGTGTGTGTTTGGAGCTTAGATGCTTGCGCAGAAGTTTCGTTTTTAGATTAGTTTGGAGAGACAATGGGGAAGGTTAACCCTTCCATCATGCGGGCTTCATGCAAGATCTAAAGGAGATCATTCCAGTGTTACGGAGACACGAGGAGTTTTCAAATGTCTAAGGTAATAAGCTGGAGTTCAATGAAGATTGTAGTAATGAGTCGGAAGAAGTTTGGATGTATCTTACTGTTTTCAATCACCAATAAAGCATTTATTCATCAAACGACTGTTTGGAAACCATATCTGTGAAGAAGTTATGAAGGTATCAGTGAGTGAGCTCACATGCGTTTCAAAGACACCCTCTTCAACCATTCTCATCCATTTAGAGGCTAGGGTGCTAATTACCTGAAAGATTTGAAAATCTGCCGCCACACCATATTCAGATAGAACAAGTTATATTCAAAACAAACTAACAGATGTCACGTTAGTGATTTGAAGTCTGCCGACATCCTCCTTCACACTGGACACCTAGAGAGGAAGAGATTCCAATTGAAATTAAATGTCATGAGAAACAAGATCAGCCATTGAAAGGATTGTAGTGAACCCTGCAGGGTAGCAGAATACATCAACTACTTTAATTCACTGGCACAGGAACATTCCAGCCTTGTTGAAGGGCAGCATAGTGACACAGCGGTAGAGTTGATGCCTTACAGCGCCAGAGACACGGGTTCTTTACGGAGTTTACACATTCTCCCAGTGACTAAGTGAGTTTTCTCAAAGATCTTTACTTTCCTCCCACTATCCAAAGACATGCAGGTTTGTAGGTTAATTGACTTGGTATAAATGTAACATTGTACCGAGTGTGTGTAGGATAGTGCTAATGTGGAGGGATCGCTGGTCGGTGCAGACTCGGTGGGCCAAAGGGCCCAGTTTCCACGCTGTGTCTCTAAATGTGAAACTTACCATGTCACATGAAGTGTTCTCCCCGACACTGCCCGATACCGTACCCTTTACCATGGATATTGAAACCCTGCGCACAAACAGAAACAGATGGAAGCATATAGGAAGTTCAAATATCTGGAGAAACACACCACGACAAACCAGATACCACTTTAACTGACAAATAAATACTTTGTATAAATGAGACGTACAAGTAAAGGAACAGTAGTGAAGTTTAGCCCAGTTTATGCAACATTTGACAGAATGGGGAAGAGTGTCTAACCCTGGCAGATTCTTCCAGCATCAGAGAACCCAGTCTTTGGAGATTCCTCTTGTTATAAATGCCAACCTGCCATTCACTTTCTTCACTGCCTGTTGTACCTGCATGCTTACTTTCATAGAGTGATGAACAAGGACCCCCCAGATCCTGTCATACTTCCCCTTTTCCCAACTTGACGCCATTTAGATAGACAATAGGTGCAGGAGTAGGCCAGTCGGCCCTCCGAGCCAGCACTGCCATTCAATGTAACCACGGCTAATCATCCCCAATCAGTACCCCGTTCCTGCCTTCTCCCCATATCCCCTGACTCCGCTATTTTTAAAGAGCTTTATCTAGCTTTCTCTTGAAAGCATCCAGAGAACCCACCTCCACTGCCCTCCGAGGTAGAGAATCCACAGACTCACCACTCTGTGAGGAAAAAGTGTTTCCTCGTGTCCGTTCTAAATGGCTTACCACTTATCCTTAAACTGTGGCCCCTGGTTCTGGACTCACCCAACATCGGGAATACGTTTCCTGCCTCCAGCGTGTCCAAACCCAAAACAATTTTATACGTTTCAATGAGATCCCCTCTCATCCTTCTAAATTCCAGAGTGTACAAGCCCAGCTGCTCCATTCTCTCAGCATATGTCTGTTCCGCCATCCCAGGAATTAACCTTGTAAACCTACACTACACTCCCTCAATAGCAAGAATGTCCTTCCTCAAATTAGGTGTGGTCTCACTAGGGCTTGTACAATTGCAGAAGAACCTCTTTGCTCCTATATTCAAATTCCTCTTGTTATAAAGGCCAACCTGCCATTCACTTTCTTCACTGCCTGTTGTATCTGCATGCTTACTTTCACAGACTGTAGGGGTTTTAGTTCCCTTTACTCCACTTCGGGCCCAACTACCCGAGTGATTCTCTCCCTTGTCAGTGAGTCAAACGGCCATCACTCCACTCGAGCGGTTCCCAAGAGAGAATACAAATAAAGGGTTCCACTGGGCTCTAGACCACGGAATTATGGTGGGATATGATAAAAAGGTCGACTTGACCAGAGCGTGCCGTTGAGAAAACAGAAACCAAGACGGACTCAAAGCAAGTCTAAAATTTACAGGCTTTATTAAACAATGAGAAATCGAATCTCACCAACACTACATAATACGTGGCTAAACTTATGCTTTAAACTAAGACTATGGAAAGAAAATTATCGGGCATGTCGTAAAAACTTACTTTACACAATTTGAATTACAGATGCACCCCCCTTTCCCCTTCTTCTCTCAACCTTTATCCTATTTTGGGAACTTCACCAAGTCATCTGGGGGTACTTACAGCTAGATAGTTACCGGGTCAGAAGCAGTCCAACAGAGCAGAAAAGAGAACGAGTTCTGGCTTGCCTGTCCCTTTTATACCCGAGTTTCTCCCTTGAAACCGCCCAGGTGGTCCTCTGGACAAAAGGTTCTTTCGATGATTCCCATAGGTAAACTACCATCTGGGTCTCCGGACTGCATCCACAGAATCGCCAATCTGACCCCCTAACTATAGAGTCCTCTATTACTAATGCCTTCCTCTTCTTTCCCTTACCCTTCTGAGCAACAGGGCCGGTGTCTGTACCGCAGGCCAGGTCGCTGTTGCTACCCCCAGGTAGGTTGTCCCCCCCCCAACAGCACTCAAACAGGAGTACTTATTTCCAAGGTGTACAGCCACTGGTGTACTCTCGCCCGCCTCTGCCCCTTGCCTCTCCTAACCACGTGTCTGCCTCCTGTGGTTTTGGAGAGACTACCTCCCTGCAACTCCTCTCTAAGACCTCCTCGCTCTCCTTGACCAGACGGAGGTCATCGAGCTGCTGCTCCAGGTTCCTAACATACTCCTTTAGGAGCCCCATCTCGACACACCTGGCGCAGATGTGAACGTCTGGAGGGCTACTTGACTCCATTACCTCCCACATCTGACATCCAGAACAGTAAGCTGCCCTGGCACTCATACTTCCCTTACCCTAGATACAACACAAAATACAAAGTACAGTACACTACAAACTGCTGGAATCTGATTGCCAATCAGCTGCATACTCAGTCCACCAATCAGCAGCTTCCTCAAGCCCAGTTAATTGAATGGAACGTTACGGATTTAGAATGTTATGGTCGCTCCTCCCTCACCAACGGCTCCTGGGCCTCTGTAAAAACAAAGCCCCGCGCTGGGTTTTTACACTCACCACTCGGACGTCACTCCTCCCTCACCAACGGCTCCTAGGCCTCTGTCACACACAGTACTTGGAACAGCAAGCTGACAAAGTCCATCTATCATAAACCATAGAAAACTGGGGACATTAGAAGATCTCCAAAGACCTTGGCACATCAACCAGAAACAAGTAGAATATCTGTGGAGGGAGAAACAGCACCAGGCAAGAAGATTCCACATTCACCTCAAAATATCAAACACTAGATAGACGGGGCCTGGAAAAATAACTTTAGGCCCAATGTTTCAAGGTCAGTTTATCATCACATGTACCAATTAACGTTCAGAAATTCAAATGTGTCTGCAGTAGTGAATCCTACAGGGTAGAAGAATACATTAACTATTTGCATAATCAAACTGGCACAACAACATGCCAGCTATATCAAAGACAACACCTCACACAAACAGTGAACTCCCCGACTGTCACCCAATGCTATACTCTTTACTATGGGCATCAAACGTGACCCACTGAGTTACTCCAGCACACTGTGAAAAGTCACCTATTCATGTTTCCACAGATGCTGCCTGACCCACTGAGTTACTCCAGCACTCTGCGATACATCACCTATCCATGTTTCCACAGATACTGCCTGACCTGCTGAATTACTCCAACATTTTGTCTTTTGAGCAAGAGCATACAAATATCTACACCAGTCTGTCCAATTCAAAGCTCAATGAATGAGTACTCCACTCCAGAGGCCCACAGGAGCCGTTGGAGGAAGAGAAGGAGGGGGAGGAGCGACACCCGACCGGTAAGCTGTAAAATCTAGCGCGGGGCTTGTTTTTCCAGAGGCCCACAGGAGCCGTTGGAGGAAGAGAAGGAGGGGGAGGAGCGACACCCGACCGGTAAGGATAAAAATCGAGCGCGGGGCTTGTTTTTCCAGAGGCCCACAGGAGCCGTTGGAGGAAGAGAAGGAGGGGGAGGAGCGACACCCGACCGGTAAGGATAAAAATCGAGCGCGGGGCTTGTTTTTCCAGAGGCCCACAGGAGCCGTTGGAGGAAGAGAAGGAGGGGGAGGAGCGACACCCGACCGGTAAGGATAAAAATCAAGCGCGGGGCTTGTTTTTACCAAAATCCATAACGTTCCATTTGGAGAAGTGGGTTTTTTTTTGAGGAAGCCGCTGATTGGTGGAAGAGGACCCGAGGAAGCAGCTGATTGGGTGCAACCCCGGGTTTACAATTTTACATTTCTGCCTTCTGGGAGTGAGGGATTCTGGGAGTTAAGGATTCAGTATTTAGTAGTAAATTTTAAAGGATAAGTTTTTGTGGTTTTTTTTTTAAATATTTAATACAGTGTAATTTGGGAGTAAGGTATGGCAGTAGAGATTGGCCCCGTGGTTTGTTCAGCCTGCAACATGTGGGAGATCAGGGAGATGGTCGGTGTCCCTGGTGACTACGTTTGCAGGAAGTGTGTCCAGCTGCAGCTCCTGGCAGACCGCATTGAACGATTGGAATTGCGGCTGGATTCATACTGG
The DNA here is from genome assembly GCA_035221665.1 of Okamejei kenojei. Taxonomy (NCBI): domain Eukaryota; kingdom Metazoa; phylum Chordata; class Chondrichthyes; order Rajiformes; family Rajidae; genus Okamejei; species Okamejei kenojei. The sequence goes on along the minus strand of CM069165.1, from coordinate 30,041,867 downwards.
AGCATCCACGATGCGGAGAAAGTCGTGGATAGCACGTACAGTGAGTTGGTCACACCGCAGGCAAAAGGTAAGAGGACAAGAAGGGAACGGGTGGCCAATAGCCAGCGAAGCAGTAGGCAGGTAGTGCAGGAGTCCCCTGCGGTCATCTCCCTCCTAAACAGGTATACCATTTTGGATACTGTTGAGGGAGATGGCTCATCAGGGGAATGCAGCAGCAGCCAGGTTCATGGCACCATGGGTGGCTCTGCAGCACATGAAGGGGGAAAAAAGAGGGGAAGGGCAATAGTAATAGGGGATTCAATTGTCAGGGGAATAGATAGGAGTTTCTGCGGCCGCAAACGAGACTCCAGGATGGTATGTTGCCTCCCTGGTGCAAAGGTCAGGGATGTCACTGAACGGCTGCAGAACATTCTGGAGGGGGAGGGTGAACAGCCAGTTGTCGTGGTGCATGTTGGCACCAACGATATAGGTAAAAAAAGGGATGAGGTCCTACAAGGTGAATTTAGGGAGCTAGGAGATAAACTTAAAAGTAGGACCTCAAAGGTAGTAATCTCCGGATTACTACCAGTACCACGGGCCAGTCAGAGTAGAAATAGGAGGATAATGCAAATGAATACATGGCTTGAAAAGTGGTGCAAGGGGGAGGGATTCAAATTTTTAGGGCACTGGGACCAGTTCTGGGGGAGGTGGGACCGGTATAAACAGGACGGTTTGCACCTGGAATGGAATGGAACCAATGTTCTTGGGGGAGTGTTTGCTAGTGCTGTCGGGGAGGATTTAAACTAATGTGGCAGGGGGATGGGTACAAGAGCAGAGAGGCAGGAGGGTGTAAAATGAGGGTAGAAGCATTAGGTAGCAAGGTGAAAAGTAAAAGTGGCAGGCAGACAAAACCAGGGCAAAAATCAAAAAGGGCCACTGTTCAGCAAAATTGTATAAGGGGTAAGTGCGTTGTAAAGACAAGCCTGAAGGCTTTGTGTCTCAATGCAAGGAGTATTCGTAATAAGGTGGACGAGTTGAACGTGCAGATAGATATTAATGATTATGATATAGTTGGGATCACGGAGACATGGCTCCAGGGTGACGTAGGCTGGGAGCTGAACATCCAGGGATATTCAATATTCAGGAGGGATAGAGAGAAAGGAAAAGGAGGTGGGGTAGCGTTGCTGGTTAGAGAGGAGATTAACGCAATGGAAAGGAAGGACATTAGCTTGGAGGATGTGGAATCGGTATGGGTAGAGCTACAAAACACTAAGGGGCAGAAAACGCTGGTGGGTGTTGTGTACAGGCCACCTAACAGTAGCAGAGAAGTTGGGGATGGTATCAAACAGGAAATTAGAAATGCGTGCGACAAAGGCAAAACAGTTATAATGGGTGACTTCAATCTACATATAGATTGGGTTAATCAAATTGGCAGGGGTGCTGAGGAAGAGGATTTTTTGGAATGTATGCGGGATAGTTATCTAAATCAACATGTAGAGGAACCAACGAGAGAGCAGGCTATTTTAGACTGGGTTTTTGAGTAATGAGGAAGGGGTAATTAGCCGTCTTGTTGTACGTGCCCCCTTGGGCAAGAGTGACCATAATATGGTTGAGTTCTTCATTAGGATGGAGAGTGACATTGTTAATTCAGAAACAATGGTTCTGAACTTAAAGAAAGGTAACTTTGAGGGTATGAGACGTGAATTGGCCAAGATTGACTGGCAATTAATTCTAAAAGGGTTGACGGTGGATATACAATGGAGGACATTTTAAAGACTGCATGGATGAACTACAAAAATTGTTCATCCCAGTTTGGCAAAAGAATAAATCGGGGAAGGTAGTGCATCCGTGGATAACAAGGGAAATCAGGGATAGTATCAAAGCAAAGGATGATGCGTACAAAGTAGCCAGAAAAAGCAGCATACCAGAGGACTGGGAGAAATTCAGAGACCAGCAGAGGAGGACAAAGGGCTTAATTAGGAAAGGAAAAATAGATTATGAAAGAAAACTGGCACGGAACATAAAAACTGACTACAAAAGTTTTTATAGATATGTGAAGAGAAAGAGGTTAGTTAAAACAAATGTAGGTCCCTTGCAGTCAGAAACAGGTGAGTTGATCATGGGGAACAAGGATATGGCGGACCAATTGAATAACTACTTTGGTTCCGTCTTCACTAAGGAAGACATAAATAATCTGCCTGAAATAGCAGGGGACTGTGGGTCAAAGGAGGAATTGAGTGAAATCCAGGTCAGTCGGGAAGTGGTGTTGGGTAAATTGAATAGATTAAAGGCCGATAAATCCCCAGGGCCAGATAGGCTGCATCCCAGAGTACTTAAGGAAGTAGCTCAGAAAATAGTGGATGCATTAGTGATAATCTTTCAAAACTCTTTAGATTCTGGAGTAGTTCCTGAGGATTGGCGGGTAGCAAATGTAACCCCTCTTTTTAAGAAGGGAGGGAGAGAGAAAACGGGGAATTACAGACCAGTTAGTCTAACATCAGTAGTGGGGAAACTGCTAGAGTCAGTTATTAAAGATGGGATAGCAGCACATTTGGAAAGTGGTGAAATCATTGGACAAAGTCAGCATGGATTTACAAAAGGTAAATCATGTCTGACGAATCTTGTGGAATTTTTCGAGGATGTAACTAGTAGCGTGGATAAGGGAGAACCAGTGGATGTGGTATATCTGGACTTCCAGAAGGCTTTCGACAAGGTCCCACATAAGAGATTAGTATACAAACTTAAAGCATACGGTATTAGGGGTTCAGTATTGATGTGGATAGAGAACTGGCTGGCAAACAGGAAGCAAAGAGTAGGAGTAAACGGGTCCTTTTCACAATGGCAGGCAGTAACTAGTGGGGTACCGCAGGGCTCAGTGCTGGGACCCCAGCTATTTACAATATATATTAATGATCTGGATGAGGGAATTGAAGGCAATATCTCCAAGTTTGCGGATGACACTAAGCTGGGGGGCAGTGTTCGCTGTGAGGAGGATGCTAGGAGACTGCAAGGTGACTTGGATAGGCTGGGTGAGTGGGCAAATGTTTGGCAGATGCAGTATAATGTGGATAAATGTGAGGTTATCCACTTTGGTGGCAAAAACAGGAAAGCAGACTATTATTTAAATGGTGGCCGATTAGGAAAAGGGGAGATGCAGCGAGACCTGGGTGTCATGGTACACCAGTCATTGAAAGTAGGCATGCAGGTGCAGCAGGCAGTGAAAAAAGCGAATGGTATGTTAGCTTTCATAGCAAAAGGATTTGAGTACAGGAGCAGGGAGGTTCTACTTCAATTGTACAGGGTCTTGGTGAGACCACACCTGGAGTATTGCGTACAGTTTTGGTCTCCAAATCTGAGGAAGGACATTATTGCCATAGAGGGAGTGCAGAGAAGGTTCACCAGACTGATTCCTGGGATGTCAGGACTGTCTTATGAAGAAAGACTGGATAGACTCGGTTTATACTCTCTGGAATTTAGGAGATTGAGAGGGGATCTTATAGAAACTTACAAAATTCTTAAGGGGTTGGACAGGCTAGATGCAGGAAGATTGTTCCCGATGTTGGGGAAGTCCAGGACAAGGGGTCACAGCTTAAGGATAAGGGGGAAATCCTTTAAGACCGAGATGAGAAAGACTTTTTTCACACAGAGAGTGGTGAGTCTCTGGAACTCTGCCACAGAGGGTAGTTGAGGCCAGTTCATTGGCTATATTTAAGAGTGAGTTGGATGTGGCCCTTGTGGCTAAGGGGATCAGAGGGTATGGAGAGAAGGCAGGTACGGGATACTGAGTTGGATGATCAGCCATGATCATATTGAATGGCGGTGCAGGCTCGAAGGGCTGAATGGCCTACTCCTGCACCTAATTTCTATGTTTCTATGTTTCTATTTATTCATTTCACCTGAAAGTCCCTCATAAGAATTCATAATAAACAAGCTTTGATTAGGGAAGTTAACATTAACCATTTGACACAAGTGGTTAACAACTAGTTCACAATAACTTTCCTCAACCAAGTACAATGTAGATCCACTATAAATTCCTCGCTGTCTTCTTAATCATAACAATTAGTCATCAACTGAAAACCAGTCTTCATAAAGTGCCCCAATTAAAACACAATTGGACAGCTATCCAGGAGACAAATTCATTCTTGCCACTGCCTCCTTGAAGTAAATGGAACCACACCCAGGAATCAGTCTGAAGGCTCCCAACCCAAAATCTCACCTATTATATGTTGCTACTGCTTAGCTAAGTAGTCTTTTAGGGAGCTGTAAAGTTAATCACATTCCTATGAGTTTAGTGTCACCTATAAATAAGGCACCAGGCAAAGTCAGGACTTTCCATCCCTGGAGAAGGCAGCTGTGTTTCTGATAATGTAGTAACAACATGTTCACCAATGCTAACACAAACTTTTCATCCCAGAGTTCTTTAATACTTCTCTTTTAATTGTTATAGTATTCATGTGATTTGAAGTCACAACTTTGGATTATCAGTCTGAACCTCATAATGCTCTCAGAATTAGAATCTCAGAATTAGAATCATAGAATCGTAGAATCAGCTTGGACAATTCGGCCCAACTTGTCCAAGCCGACCTAGTTGGCCCCCATTTGGCCTGTATCCCTCCAAACCCTTCCTAATGCAGCAGGGGGGTGGGAACATGAACAGAGAGACAAAGGGGTGTAAAATGAGGGTAGAAGCAATAGGTAACAAGGTGAAAAGTAAAAGTGGCAGGCAGACAAATCTAGGGTAAAAATCAAAAAGGGCCACTTTTCAACATAATTGTACATGGAAATAGCATGGGACCGGGGGTCAAATGAGATGGAGGAACTGAGTGAAATCCAGGTTAGCCGGGAAGTGGTGTTAGGTAAATTGAATGGATTAAAGGCCGATAAATCCCCAGGGCCTGATAGGCTGCACCCCAGAGTACTTAAGGAAGTAGCCCCAGAAATAGTGGATGCATTAGTGATAATTTTTCAAAACTCTTTAGATTCTGGAGTAGTTCCTGAGGATTGGAGGGTAGCTAATGTAACCCCACTTTTTAAAAAGGGAGGGAGAGAGAAAACGGGGAATTACAGACCAGTTAGTGTAACATCGGTAGTGGGGAAAATGCTAGAGTCAGTTATTAAAGATGGGATAGCAGCACATTTGGAAAGCGGTGAAATCATTGGACAAAGTCAGCATGGATTTATAAAAGGTAAATCATGTCTGACGAATCTTATAGAATTTTTTTAGGATGTAACTAGTAGAGTGGATAAGGGAGAACCTGTGGATGTGTTATATCTGAACTTTCAGAAGGCTTTCGACAAGGTCCCACATAAGAGATTAGCATACAAACTTAAAGCACATGGTATTGGGGGTTCAGTATTGATGTGGATAGAGAACTGGCTGGCAGACAGGAAGCAAAGAGTAGGAGTAAACGGGTCATTTTCAGAATGGCAGGCAGTGACTAGTGGGGTACCGCAAGGCTCATTGCTGGGACCTCAGCTATTTATAATATATATTAATGATCTGGATGAGGGAATTGAATGCAACATCTCCAAGTTTGCAGATGACACAAAGCTGGGGGGCAGTGTTAGCTGTGAGGAGGATGCTAGGAGGCTGCAAGGTGACTTGGATAGGTTGGGTGAGTGGGCAAATGCATGGCAGATGCAGTATAATGTGGATAAATGTGAGGTTATCCAATTTGGCGGCAAAAACAGGAGGGTAGATTATCATCTGAATGGTGGCCGATTAAGAAAAGGGGAGATGCAACGAGACCTGGGTGTCATGGTACACCAGTCATTGAAAGTAGGCATGCAGGTGCAGCAGGCTGTGAAGAAAGCAAATGGTATGTTGGCATTCATAGCAAAAGGATTTGAGTACAAGAGCAGGGAGGTTCTACTGCAGTTGTACAGGGTCTTGATGAGGCCACACCTGGAGTATTGCATACAGTTTTGGTCTCCTAGTCTTGCCATAGAAGGAGTACAGAGAAGGTTCACCAGACTGATGGTGGGAGTCTGGTGAACCTTGGGAGAAGGTTCACCTGGGATGGCAGGACTTCCATATGAAGAAAGACTGGATAGACTCGGCTTGTACTCACTGAAATTTAGGAGAATGAGGGGGGATCTTTTCGAGCAGGGGTTCTCAACCAGGGGGGAATTCTTCCCAGGGGGGGATTTCAGGTTTTCAGGCGGGGAATTGGGACCACAGATTAGCAAACAAACTGTTAGAAATAAAGGATTTTCAGTATTATATGCATATTATTTGGAATGCACTTTTTGAGGCAGACAATCTTGGAAAGGAGGGGGGGAATGACATTCTGACATATGGTGAAAGGGGTGCATTGGGTAAACAAGGTTGAGAACCACTGTTATAGAGACTTACAAAATTCTTAAGGGGTTGGACAGGCTAGATGCAGGAAGATTGTTCCCAATGTTGAGGAACTCCAGAACAAGGGGTCACAGTTTAAGGATAAGGGGGAAGTCTTTTAGGACCGAGATGAGAAGATCTTTTTTCACACAGAGAGTGGTGAGTCTGTGGAATTCTCTGCCACAGAAGGTAGTTGAGGCCAGTTCATTGGCTATATTTAAGAGGGAGTTAGATGTGGCCCTTGTGGCTAAAGGGATCAGGGGGTATGGAGAGAAGGCAGGTACAGGATACTGAGTTGTATGATCAGCCATGATTACATTGAATAGCGGTGCAGGCTCGAAGGGCCGCATGGCCTACTCCTGCACCTATTTTCTATGATTCGATGATTCCATGGGAGGAGTCAAAAGAGAAGTTATTGAGGGTAAGGACCAACTCCGCCAGGCGGGGGAGAGTGTCAGTGGATGGGTATATGTTGGTTCTCCGGTTGAGGAAGACCCGGAGGGCTTTGAGACCATGCTGGTGGGGGATGGAGGTGTAGAGTGATTGGACGTCCATGGAGAAGATGAGAGGATGGGGGCCTGGGTACGGCATGCGAGGAGAAGACGGAGAGTGTCTGAGGTGACTTGAACATAGGTGGGGAGGGATTTAACCAAGGGGGATAGGATGGAGTCAAGGTATGTGGAAATTAGTTCGGTGGGGCACGAACAGGCAGAGACAATGGGTGTGCCGGGGCAGGCAGTTTTGTGAATTTTGGGGAGAAGGTAAAATTGGGCCGTGCGGGGCTGGGGAACGATGAGGTTGGAGGCTTGGAGGGGCAGGGAGCAGGAGTCGATAAAGTCAGTGATGCTGCTCGAGATGGTGGCCTGGTGCTCGTCAGTGGGGTCATGGTCCAGGGGTAAGTAAGAGGTGTCCGAGAGTTGGCGCATGGCCTCAGCTTTGTAGAGATCGATGTGTCAGACTACCATGGCACCTCCCTTGTCAGCGGGTTTGATAACCCAGTCTGGGTTGTTGCGGAGTGAGTCGATGGCAGCACTCTTGGGGGGGGAGAGATTGGAGTGAGACAGGGGAGTGGAGAAGTCGAGGCGGTTGATGTCGCGACAGCAGTTCTGGATAAAGAGTTCTTAGGCCGGAGGGCCACGAAGGGGGGTCCACGAGGAGGGGGTTCATTGGAGACAGGAAAAGGGGTCATCAGTGGGGGGCAAGGACTTCTTCCCGTGGAAGAGCGCTGTGAGGTGGAGGCGATGGTAGAAGAGCTCCAAGTTGTGGTGGGCGCGGAATTCATTGAGGTGGGAACGGAGGGGAACAAAGGTAAGACCTCTGCTGAGTACCGACCATTCGGTGTCGGAGAGGGGGATGTCCGGGGGGATGGTGAACACACGGCAGGGATGGTGGTTGGGGCCGGAGGAAGGCAGGTGAGTGGACTGAGGACATAGTGTAGTGTGGTGGGGGGGTGGAGGGTGGTCAGGGGGTGGGGGGGTATGAGGGCTGTGGTGTGGGTAGGGAAGAGCAGGGGTCACATAGTTGGAGGGGGATGGGGAAGACCCAGTGGAAAAGCCACTGAGGTTACCAGGGTTGGGGAGACGGGCACTAGGACACAGTGCCGTCAAAACCCGGGTAGTGGGAATCGGCAACATGGAGGCTTCAGGCCCGCTGCAGAGTTCAGTTTGCAGGTGAGGCGATGGCTGCGGGCTGCTGAAGGACGGTCGGCGGACCCGAAGGTAGGAGTCCACGGGCAGTAGAGTCTGGGTCGGCGGGCGATGCGTGGGAGGGCCCGGTGGGCGGATGGTCGGTGGGGCAGTGTAGCTCGACCTGGCCGGTGAGGCGGCGAGATAAGTGGGGTGCGGTGCGGCGGCCATGTTCGGGGAGCCCCGGTCCGGCGGCGATGCTCTGTAGGCCCGGTCTGGTGGCGATGTGGGGTAGGCCCGGAACAAAATCAAAGGTAGACACAAATGTTAGGTAGGCCGGGTCTACTGAGTTGGATGATCAGCCATGATCATATTGAATGGCGGTGCAGGCTCGAAGGGCCGAATGGCCTACTCCTGCACATATTTTCTATGTTTCTATGTTTCTATCCATGTACCTGTGCAAGTGTATTTTAAATGCTATTGTACGTGACTTAACTATCTCCTCTGACAGCTCGTTCCATACACCCACCACACTCATTGAAACAAGTTGTCCCTCAGGTTCCTATTAAATCTTTCCCCTCTCACGTTAAACATTTCTTCTGGTGTTTGATTCCAATTGAAATTAAATGTAATGGGGAACGTACATACAAAGTGGAGCATCTTTCTGCGAGCTCTGTTCCGCATGTCACAGGTTTGAGGAAAACTGGGCCACAGGGCCAAACCCAAGGCCACCAGCGTCATCGTGTGGTCAAGACTGAACTGCCAGAAAAAAAGCCAGAGAAAGCCAGATTCTCTAACTGAGCTGCTGGGACAAGCAACTCTACCACTGTTTAAGAAAGAACTGCAGATGCTGTTAAAATCAAAGGTAGACACAAAATGCTGGAGAAACCCAGCGGTGAGGCAACATCTCTGAAGAAGGGTCTCGACCAAAAACGTTGCCAATTCCTTCTCTCCATTGATGCTGCCTCACCCGTTGAGTTTAACTCTACTACTGTGTCGCCCTATGTTCAATTTTTAACTTTCAAAATTTCTCTTTCCCCTAAAAAGGTTGGGTCTGTATACTTTGGAATTTAGAAGAATTGGGAGCGATCTCACTGAAGCGCATTAAATAATTTAAGGGACATAGTAAGGGAGATGTTTAGATGTTTCCATCATAGTGAGAACCTTGGTTAGGACATGGTTACAAAATGGTGACAGTCATTTAAAACCAAGGTATGGAGACATTTCTTCCCACATTTGGACTCTGGAATTCTCCACCCCTGAGGGGTGTAGAAACTGGTTTGTTGCACGTTCAAAAGTGGAAGTAGATACAATTTTGAAAAATTGAGGGCTATTGGAACTGGCAAATATATAATTAGATTAGCTGTAATTTACTGAATGGTGGGGAATATACCTATTCCTGCGCCTGTTCTGTTCTTGTGTGCATCCTCCACATCTGATGATTTCACTACAAGCTCAGTGTTTTATTACATACAGTGAGCAGGATTTCAAATCATGTCTTTGAAAATAATTTGGGGAAAGCAGTTTTTGAACATTTATCAGATACCTTGGAAAATCGGTACTGTCTATTTGCATGGCATGAAGAGGTTAATGTGTGCATTAAATTAGCAGAATATGGACAAGAATATAAATACACAAAGCCACCAACCAGAAATATCTCCAACAGCAACGTCTCCATTACATTGTGCAATAGATTTAGTTTTCTCAGTAGGACAAATTTTGTAATGCTCATCACATGATGCTGATGACGTCAAAGTGTTGTAAAACTATCAGTGAAAAAGTATATTTATATAAACATACGCTTATTACATGATCACCATATTAAGAAGAATGAACCATTTTTTTAAGTCACGTACATCCATATTTGGTTAAATAAAGTTTGAATAGATGGGATTTTGTTTATAACAGGAAAGGATCATTTATGTCCAAATATAAATAAAGATTAGAAACTATTGCAAAAGAAACAGAATAATAGATGTCCTTACTGGTCTTGCTGACGTTAAATATTTATAAACAGAGAAGAATATTAGTCACACCTCATGACCCATCTCATCTCAATGATATAGCACATAGGACAGTACAGCACAAGAACAGGCCCTTGGGGCCCATAATGTCTGTGTCAAAGTCATCTCTTATCTACTGCATCCGCTGCTCCAGATGCCAGATGATCTATATCGGTGAGACCAAGCGGAGGCTTGGCGATCGTTTCGCCGAACACCTCCGCTCGGTCCGCAATAACCAACCCGACCTCCCGGTCGCTCAGCACTTCAACTCCCCCTCCCATTCCGTATCCGACCTCTCGGTCCTGGGCCTCCTCCATGGCCAGAGTGAGCAACACCGCAAGTTGGAGGAACAGCACCTCATATTCCGCTTGGGAAGTTTGCATCCTTTGGGCTTGAACATTGAATTTTCTCAATTCTGTTAACCCCTGCTGTCTCCTCCCCCTCCCACCTCTCCCTCAGCCCTCGGGCCCTGGTATTCCCTCTATCTCTATCTCCCTCCCCCACCCTAGTCGCACTAGCTTCTCATTTTCACACCACAAACAGCTTACAATGGCTTGTTCCCTTTATCATCGATACTTTTTTGCATATCTTTCATTCATTGTTCTTTATCTCTCACATCACTGTCTATATCTCTCGTTTCCCTGATCCCTGACCAGTCTGAAGAAGGGTCTCGACCCGAAACGTCGCCTATCTCCTTCGCTCCTTAGATGCTGCTGCACCCGCTGAGTTTCTCCAGCATTTTGTGTAACCCTCATCTCTTATCTATCCTCACATAATCCATATCCCTCCATTCCCTGCATATTCATGTGCCTATCCAAAAGTCTCTTAAACAGCACTATCATATCTGCCTCCACCACTATCCTCGATAGCACATTCCAGGCACCCACCACCCTCAGTGTATAATAATTTGTTCTGTCCATCTCCTTTAAACTTTGCCCTCTCACCTTAAAGCTATTGATTTTTCCATATTAGTAAAAGCTTCTGCTTCTATCTCATATCTTATATTCTTCAATCTGCGCTCTCCAAAGCCTATTGTGTACCAGAAGAAACTGAGGAACCAGAGAAAACCAGAGGAAATCCAAGCCCCACCAACCTATTATCCTCTGATCCAGATATTATTCTGGTAAACCCCCTCTGCACCCTTCCCAAAGCCTTCATATGCTTCCTGTAATGGGATGACCAGAACTACACACAACATTCCAAATGTCACCTAACCAAAGTTCTATGAAAGGAACCTTTGAAATCCAGCACATCACATGCCTTGTTTACCAATCTATCTACTCGTTTTGCCACTATTATTGAATTATGGACTTGGCTGTTAAAGGTCATGCTATTAATTGTACACTTTCCACTTACATTTGACCTCCTAAAGTGCAACATCTCACACTTTCTCGATCTAAACTCAATCTGCCATTTCTTGTCCCATTTCGTTAGATGATCTATATCCAAATGAATACCTTGCTGATGTTGATGACTTCATAGAGTCAGAGTTATACAGTGTGGAAACAGACCCTTCAAACCAACGTGCCCACGCTGGCCAACATGCTCCATCGACACTGGTCCCACCTGCCTGCTTTTGGCCCATATCCATCCAAACCTATTCTATCCATGCACCTGTCTAAATGTTTCTTAAACATTGCGATAGTCCCTGCCTCAACTACCTCCTCCAGTAGCTTGTTCCATACACCCACCACCCTTTGTGTAAAAATCAAGATTCACATTAAATCTCTCCTCCTTCACCTTAACCCTATGTCCTCTGGTTCTCGATTCCCCTTCTCTGGGCAAAAGATTGCATGTTCACCTGATCTATTTCTCTCGTGATTTTGTACTACTCTATAAGATCACCCCTCATTCTCCTGCGCTCCAAGGAATAAAGCCCTTGCTTGCTCAACCACTCCCTATGGCTCAATCCCTCAATTCCTGGCTACATCCTGGTAAATCTTCTCTGAAACCTTTTAAGCTTGACAACATCTTTCCTATAACACGGTAACCAAACTTGAACACAATACTCTAAACGTGACCTTGGTGAAACGGTCACAGAGTTTAAGCTTGGTCTTCCTGATGTGCAGGAGGCCTCATCAGGGACACCAAATGCAGTAGATGAGGTTAGAGGAGGTGCACATACACCTCTGTCTCATCTGGAAGAACTGTTGGGATTCCTGAACCCCAACAGAACACTAAGGAGACACGAGTGAAGCTAAATGCCATCTTATATAATTAAAAGTCTCATCTTGACCACTTCCTGTTTGCACTGTGCTTTGATTTTAGAAAAAACACTACCACGTAAGGCTGTAATTTTTTGGCCTCCTCCGCAGAGTCCTCCAGTGCGCAGGTCCTGAAGATTGTTCCCATCGATGAAAAATAAAACGCTTATTCGTGTTTAAAAAATCTTGAGATTCTCTCTCCTGTCAATCACTGCCATTAAGGCCACGCCCCCTCTTGTGGAAGGGGGAGGGGCTATAAAACCCAGAAGTGTGGGCGTGACTCAGTCTGTCCGCAAGATGGTGAGGGAGAGATCACGACCCTCTGTATGAGCTGGGAAACTACAGAACACTGTGATTATGCAATGTACCTGAATAAATGATTTTTTAGCCCTTAATGGAAATGAAATTAGTTGTTTGGCCTGCCCTGTGCTTGAAACTGCAATGGCAATGGAAATGAAGTGAAAATGCAATGAGTTGTTTGGCCTGGGCCTGCCCTGTGCTTGAAAGTGCAATGGCAATGGAAATTAAGTGAAAATGCAATCAGCTGTTTGGCTTGAGCCTGCCCTGAGCTAGAAAGTGCAATGATAATGGAAATAAAGTGAAAATGCAATCAGCTGTTTGGCTTGGCCTGCCCTGTGCTTGAAACTGCAATGGCACTGGAAGTGAAATCAAAATGCAATGAGCTATTCGGCCTGCCCTGTGCTTGAAACTAGATGCAATTAGAAATGAAATTAAATGAGTTGTTTGGCCTGCCTGAAACCACTAATTTTGGCCCACAAGGCCCCTATTAGCCGAGAAACTAGTCCCTTTTGCCCACAATGCCTGTATTAGCCGTGGAGGGGCATTTTAGCCCAAAGGGCCCGTGCCAGGTCAGGAAAAGTTCAGAAAAAGTGCCTTTCACTGTAATTTCACTGAGATTATTTTTTAAGAGCCCCTTTGGCCCATCAGGCCTGTACTAGCCCAGGAATCCCTTCGGACCATCAGTAAATATTTCTCCTGCAAGTATTAAACCTCACCCCAGTAATTTTCTCCCTTCATTTGCTCCATGTGAGATCCAGACCAGGATAGACTTTCCTCCTTCATTGTTGTCAATTGCAAAAAAAGATGAAAAGTGTCTAAAATTGATTCTCCACCCTCTCCCTCGTCTCTCTCACAGTCTCTCACCTGTTTTGGGCAGAATTTCTGGCAGTTTCTGAGCTGCCAGCCCACCAGACCTGTGTGACTGATCTGCCACCCGAAGAATCCATTCGGCCCACAATGTCCATACTAGCCCTCTGGAAATCAGTCCCTTCGACCCACAACACCCATACTAATGCTCCAGAAAGCCCCCCACTGGCCAGCAATATTGGAATTGGTGGAGAAGTGGAATATTGCGTTGGGGGACCAGCCCTCTGTGTGAACATGGGACCCAATGGGTCCTACTTAGTCTTGTATTTATTAAATAACAATGGAAAGCCTCATTTTGAGAGACAGGGTGGGAGGAAGTGTAGATCAGATAACTATGTGAGTCAGTAGATTTGCAGTAGACATTATCAATAGTCGGTATCTTGTGATGGACACAGAGAGATGGGTGAGGTATCAGTCATAGACCACATGCATTTGAGGAAAGTATTCAATTCAATTCAATCTTTAATTGTCATTGTGCAGTGTACAATACAGAGAAAACGAAATGCAGTTGGTATCTCCGAAGGGCGAACTTACGAATAAGTAGTGTTTAGAGTTTAGAATTTAAAGAGATACAGTGCAGAAACAGACCCTTTGGCCCACCGAGCCTGCGTTGACCAGTGATCACTGCACACTACACTATCCTACACACACTAGGGACAATTTACAATTATACCAAACCAATTAAAAGTACTAACCAACCAATGAAATCCAAGTTCTGCATGGATGCAGGAGCAGCACGGATGCAGGCATTGGTGTAATGGAGAAAGAGTTGAGGGATGGTGCTAATGTACATTTTGAACAAAGACTGTTCAACAAAAAAGCAGGCATAGCTGGGGCCCATGTGGATACAGCTTTATCTTGAAGAAAGCAAGAATGGTCAAAAGAGTTGTTGAGGGTGAGAACAAGTTCCACCAGTCAGAGGAGAGTATCAGGAGAAGGAAACTGATTGGGTCTCTTTTCCAAGGAGGACCCAGAGGACTTTGAGACCTCTCTGGTGGGGGAAGGACATATAACGGCACTGGATATCCATGGTAAAGGTGAGGCGATGGGAATGTAAAAATAGGAAGATATTGAACAATTGAAGGGCATATGATGAGTTTCTGATGTAGGTCAGAATTGGACTGGAGGTATGCGGAGATGAGTCCTGTAGGGCAGGCACTGGCAGAAACAATAGATCTGCCAGGGGAATCCTGTTTATGGATTTTGGGAAGGAGATAGCAGCAGGCAGTGTGGGGCTGGAGAATGATGAGGTTGGCGGCTGTGGAGTGGCAGATATGATGTGATCAAAAACAATCTGTGAGATCATGGTCATCCCTATGGTGTGCCCCAGCGTGTACGTCAGCGAGACCAAGCGTAGACTCAGCGACCGTTACACTGAACACTTGCCCTCGGTCCATCAAGGCCTGCTGGATCACCTGATTGCAAAACACTTTAGCTCTTCTTCCCATTCCCATATTGACTTTTCTGTTCTGAGCCTCCTTCATTACCAGAATGAGGCCACATGCAAACTGGATGAATCTAATTTACAAAATTTACAAAACTGCATGCCAATGAATTCTTCAATTTGAGGTATGTTTCTTTCTTCCTCCCAACCCCAACAATCAGTCTGAAGAAAGGGCCTGACCCAAAGCATCGCCTCTCTACATTCTCCACAGATGCTGCCTAACCCACTGAGTTACTCCAACACTTTGTGTCTTTTGTAAACCAGCATCTGCTGTTCCTTGTTTCTTCATCACAGCTCCACTGCACCCTTTCCAAAGCCTGCACATCCTTCCTGCAATGGGGCGACCAGAAATGCATTCAATACTCTAAATGTGGCCTAACCAGTCTTATAAAACTGTATCATAACTTCCTGACCCCTAGCAATGAAGTCAAACATAACATATGCCTTCTTAACCACTCCATCTACTTGTGTTGTCAGTTATGGACTTGGACGCCTAGATCCCTCTGTACATCAATGTTGTTAAAGATCATGCCATTAATTGTATATATTCTCCCAGCGATCCCCGCACATTAACACTATCCCACACACACTAGGGACAATTTACAATGATACCAATCCAATTAACCTACAAACCTGTACGTCTTTGGAGTGTGGGAGGAAATCGAAGATCTCGGAGAAAACCCACGCGGTCATGGGTGAAATATGTTTACATATTCTGTTGTGCTGCAGCAAGTACGAATTTTATTGGTCTAACTGGGACATAAGACAATAAAACACTCTTGACTCTTGAAGGGAAATAGCAAGACAACGTTTTGAGTCATGACCTTGCCTTAGACTGATAGAGGCCATAAAGTTGGAAAAGGGAGGTAGGGGATGAATGGGCAAAGCCCGGCAAGCATAGTCTGGTAGATAGATACAGCCGAGAGGGTGGTGGTGATTTGCAGATGGTTTGCTGCAGTCAGTATGGTTCAGAACATTGTCAAAGAGCAGGAGCCAGCAAGAATTGTAGGAGGGAGGGGGGGGGGGGGGGGGGAGGGGCAGTGAGAGCGTGTATCAGAGAGAGGTGAACATCTTCGAAATACTTTATTTAAGAAGGAACTGCAGATGCTGGAAAATCGAAGGTAGACAAAAATGCTGGAGAAACAGAGCTGCCAGGGTCTCGACCCGAAACATCACCCATTCTTTCTATCCAGAGATGCTCCGTCCCGCCGAGTTACTCCAGCATTTTGTGTCAATTTTCAGTTTAAACCCGATGCTGGTTTAAACTGTTGTGTTCAGATATATCTGCCGTTCGTTTCGTTTCTACAGAATCCACAACAATTCCATCCGGCTCTTGTATTGAAGTCACAGCAAACCAGATGTGGCCGGGTCGTTGGCAGCTCCTCGCCCAATGAATCATGAGTCCAGAACTACCTCCGCTCTCAGGAGCGACAATTTCGATCATTTGATTTGAGCGGATCGGCGAGTTTCGGGATGTTCCCTCCTCCGCACTTCTCAAGAGCTGGGAGTTTCCAGCAAATCGCCTCCACACTTCCGGCGCCGACCCTTTTAATTGCGCACAGGACAGATCGCGGATCCTCTCCTCTCCGGTCCGCATCACATCACGCCTAGTCCGGGCGATATCTGTAGGTATGTCAACCTTCACCCGTTCGATGTCGGTGCTTAATGTCTGAGCGATTTTAATCTTAAACAAATAACATTGTTGTTGTCCTCATAGAACATTGAACACCGGAAAATATACGTTTGTCTTCACACGGTCACGTTGTAACGGGCAGTTAGTTGAGCAGCTGCCGCGCTGGTTCTTGGCTGTAAAGAGGACGATGTTATTTCTGAGAATGTAGGTGTCTAATGTAATAGGTCAGGCGTCTGTCTCTGTGAGACGATATGCAGCCACTGATAAATAATTTAATAATTTAGAGATGCTGCCTGTCCCGCTGAGTTCCAGCATTTTGTGTCTACCAATAATTTAATAATATCGAATAAACAATTTAAAATGTCAAAGTGCAAATCTATAAGCTTGGTCTATCCGATAATTAGAACTTTGCGCTGGCATGTGATGGATGGATACAGGTGAGTGCATTAATTTCCGACGTTTGGTCTTCCGTCTCTTTGGCTGACCCTGACGGCTACAAGATGTTAGATGTTATGTAAATCTTGCTTCGAAATTGTTAATTAAATCTGCCTTGAACTATTAAATGAAATAGAACAATTGTTGACCAATCCTATGAGTAGACAATTGCTTTGCTCTTCTCCACCAGTTTCTGCTTTTGCTATGATCTAGAATTTTTCATTTCATCTTATTCTAGAGAAAGTACTTTTCTCACATGAATATGGTGGGAAATCAAGGATTGTAAAATGTGGCAAATGTGGAAATGTAAAATGTGGCATCCAATAAGATGTGTGACTGTGAATTGGAGAAGAGGAATTATGGAGAAAGCAGATGAAATTGTTTGAGATTATGATGTTGCTGTCATTGTGGAAACGTGGTTGTGTGGAAGGGACACAATTTGCAGCTCAATGTTTCGGGGGTTCAATGTTTCAGACATGATGGAGAGGGAGGCAACAGAGGTGGAAGAGTTAATCTACTTACCAAGGAGAATGTCATGCTGGCACCCAGGGATACTGGAGGTTTTGTCTGCTGAGCCAGTATGAATAGAGCTTAGAAATAAGAAAGGTGTAAGCACTCTAATAGGGTTGTACCTTAGGCCCCTCCAAGAGTAACGTGTGATGCAGATATGTAGATAGGTTACCAAAAGATGCCAAAGTGTTGTCTTATAGTGTGACTTTAACTTTCCCAAAATTGACTGGGATTTGCTCAGTGCCAAAGGCTTTGATGGGTCAGAACTTGTGAGGTGTATCCAAGAGATTTTCTTGAAACAGTGTGTGGATGGCCCAACCTGAGAAGGGAATACACTGGACCTTGTGTTGGCCATGATCCTGGCCAGATGACTGGTGTTTCATTGGACAAGCATTTTCGGGAGAGTGATCACAACTCTATAAGATTTAAGATTGTTTTAAATAGGGAAAAGGCAGCACCTTGTGGGAATTGGAGCAAGACAAACTATAATGTTATTAGATTGGAACTCATGAGTGTACACTGGGAGCAGTAATTGGGTGAGTCCACACCAGACATGTGGGAGTTGTTTAAAGGCCAGTCCATTGGTGTTCAGAACCAGCATGTAATGAGGAGGGATAAGGATGGCAAAGTAAGGAACCTTGGGTGACCAGAGGTTGAAAATTTGGTCAAAAAATAAAATAAAACGCATGTAAGGTTTAAGATGATGGAATCAGACAGGGCGAAGATAAATATAAAGAAGGGCGATTAGTAGAGCCTAAAAGGGCCACAACATGGTTTGGGCGAGGTGCAGAATGGAAAATCCCAAATCTTTTTACACCTACATTAGAAACGAGAGGGTAACAAGGGAGAAGGTAGGACCAATTAAGGATAAAGGCGGAAATCTGTGCTTGGTGTCCGGTGATTTAGGCGAGGTACCAAATGAGTACATTGCATCTGTTTCTCCAAGGAAAAGGACACGTAGTAATGAGATCAATGTGGAAAATACTAAGATGCAAGGGCAATTTGAGATTCAGAAGGAGGAGGTGATGTGGCTCTTGAAGAGCATTAAGTGGATAAATCCCTAGAACCTGATTCCAGATTATTGAGAAAAGCAAGGAAGGAGATTGGGGGAGCCTTGACAAAGAGCTTTGTCTTCTTTAGTTATAAGTGAGGTCCCAGAGGACTGGAGAGTAACTAATGTTGCTTCTTTATTTAAAAGGGAAGTAAAGAAAATCCAGTGAATTAAAAGGTGGTGAAACTCACATCAGTGGGAGGGAAGTTAATGGAGAGGATTCTTCAAGATAGGATTTAATCAAATTTAGAAATATATATAGGCTAATCAGAGACTGTCAGCATGGCTTTGTCCATGGGCAGTCATGTCTGACAAACTGTATTGAGTTTCAGAGGAGGTGGCAAAGGTGATTATGAGGGCTAGGTAGTAGATGCTGTCTTCATGGATTTTCGTAAGGCATTTGATAAAGTCTGTGCTGGGACCTCGCTTTGTGATATATATACATATAAATGACTTTGATGTACATGGTGCTTCGTAAGTTTGCAGACAACACAAAAATTGTTGCAGTTGCAGAGTTTGAGAGAAGGCTGTCACAGTTTAAAAAAGGACATAGATCATAGAAACATAGAAACTTAGAAAATAGATGCAGGAGTAGGCCATTCAGTCCTTCAAGCCAGCACTACCATTCAACATGATCACGGCTGATCATCCAAAATCAGTACACCGTTCCTGCATTTCCCCACATTGCTTGAAGATCAGGTATAGAGATGGACGAGGAAATGGCAAATGGAGTTTATTCCAAGCACGTGCAAGGCATTTGATTCTGGGAGGTTGAATATAAGGGGAAAGTTTACAGTTAATAGCAAGACCCTGAACAGCATTGATGTGCAGAGGGATCTTGGGGTCTAAATCCATAACTCACTCAAAGCAGCAACTAAATTTGATAGTGGTAAAGAAAGCATATGATATGTTTGCTTTCACAGGTCAGGACCTAATGTGCTAGATTTAAAAGATTTGTTTAGGCCACACTTGGACTATTGTGTGCAGTTGAAAAATTGACAATTTATACATACTTGTTTTATTTACCAATTCGATATGATATGACCACGAAAGCATAAGACAGTTAATTATACATATATCAACATAAAGAAATGACAGTAATACTTATTAGCAAATGTGTCCGGCTTGCAAATAGCTGTTATCAGGAATATTCGGTTTTAATTTTGCGTGGCATAATTTCCTACCAAGTTCTAAACTGCATTCACCCTAATATCTAGTCCACTCATAATTATTAGAAAATTGGAAATTTCAATTTCATATCTCCTCCATCATAACGATGAAACAGTTTTTATCTGGTATGTTTTAAAGTCCAGTTGGATAGTTACATCAAATGTAATGAAGGTTTACTGAAGGACCACGAAAGTACAACTGGTTGTAAGTACCTATCTCTTTCTTTGCAGAGATACTAAAAGTGAGGTTTGAGAGAAACTGAAGAAATGAAGATCCTGGTTTTACCTTTACTGCTGTCACTCAGTATTGGCACTGAAATGGTAAGGCAGTATAATAGCCAAAATTATTTAATTGTTAACATATAATCCAAAGAACATATTTAAAAACAATAATTTTTGCTCATAATCAACTGACTTTTCTCTTAATAGAAGAATCAGAATCAATAGTTCCTATTACTGCCAAACAAATAGTGCTGACACTCTTGGTTCAGACTGATGAATGAGCCTGAGATCATGAGTTAATGTCCAAAATATCCCACGAGTTGCATAATGGTTTTAGATTTACTTTGTTTACAGGATAGTTTGCTGGAGATGTTAATCATTTCTGCTGTGAGTCAACACAGTTTAAAGACGTCAGCATTAGCACTTCCTCAGATAATTAATTGTCCAAATCTCATATTTCAAATGGACCCATCTCCTTTTAGTCATAGAGTCATATAGCATGGAAACTTCCCATGCCAACCAAGATCTTCCATCTACATTAGTCCCACCTGCCTTCATTTGACCCATATCCCTCAAAACCTTTCATATCCATGTACCTGTTCAAATGTATTTTATGTTGTTATAGTACCTGCCTCAACTATGTCCTCTGATGCTCATTCCAGATAGCCACTATCCTCTGTGAAAACACCGTAGCTCAGGTTCTTATTTAATCTTTCCTCTCTCACCTTAAACCTGTTCTCTGGTTCGTAATTCCGCTATACTGAGGAAAACACTCTGTGCATTCACCCTACCATCTATTTCACATAATTTTATGCACCTTTATAAGATGTCCCCTCAGCCTTCTGAAGTCCAAGGAATAAGGACCTAGCCTGCCCAACGTCTCCCTATAGTTCAAGCCCTTGAGTCCTGGCAACATTGTCATAAATCTTATTTGCACTCATCCAGCTTAACAACATTCTTTCTATAGCAGGATGATCAAAACTATCACAATATTCCAAATACAGTCTCACCAACATATTGTACAACTGCAAAATTACATCCCAATTTCTATACTCTTTACCCTAACTCACGAAGGCTAATGTACTAAAAGCTTTCTTGTCCATCCTATCTACCTGTGATACCACTTTCAATGAACCTCCCCGCGGCCCTGTCACTCCCTTTGAAGGTCCTGCCCTGGTTTGACTTTCCAACACTTCTCAATTACTCAGCTCATACATCACTTGATTACTCAGAGCCTCCGTGGATTTTGAAGAAAGCAGCAGCAAAGAGAAGCAGGAAAAAGCACTGATTGGCTCTAGCCCAGGTTGGAGGAGAGTTAGAAGTGAGTCAGAGGGGGAAAAACAGTTTAAAACTGAGGAATTTGGTTTGTAAATTAGGCAATTTATCATCAATATAAGCAAGACTGCTTTAAGGGAACGGCCTTGTGAGTAAAATGTGAGTCTTCGGCGAGGAGGCTGAGGAGCGGACGCTACGCACAACGCTGGAGAGGGAGAGCCATAAGAAGGAGATGTCAAGCAAGCTGATTCAGTGTGATGCTTGCAGTATGTGGGAGGTCAACGACACCGCTGGTGCCTCTGGCTGCTACAAATGTGAGAAGTGCATCCAAGATACAGCCCCTGAAGGACCGTGTTGGGGAACTGGAGAAGCAAGTGGATGGCCTCACGTTCGTCCGAGAGGCTGAGTTGTTCCTCAATGAGTCCTACAGCAAGATTGTTAAACATAAGGTACTGGAAGAGAGAAGGTGGGTGACGGTGAGAAAGGGAAGTAAACATGGAATGCACAGGTCCCCGGGTGTTGTACCTCTTGTGAACAGGTTCACCCACTTAAAAGCTGTCGGGACAGAAGATGTTGACGCACTGAGCGGCGCATTGGCTTGCAAAGCAAGGGGCGCTGTTGAGCCAAAACCAAAGAGGCCGACGTCAGGCAACGCTGTGGTGGTTGGAGTCTCCATTGTGAGAGGTACGGACAGGGGTTTCTGCGGCAACAGATGGGATTCGAGGATGGTGTGCTGCCTCCCTGGTGCCAGGATCCAGGATGTCACGGATAGAGTGCAGAAAATCCTCAAGGGCGAAGGTGAACAACCGGAAGTTGTGTGCATGTTGGCACAAACTATGTCAGAAAGAAGGGGATGAATATTCTGAAGCGTGACTTTAGAGAGCTTGGAAAAGTGCTGAAAAGCAGGACCGCCAGGGTGGTTATCTCTGGTTTGCTTCCAGTTTCTCATGCTGGCGAGAGCAAGAACAGGGAGAATAGGACCTGAACAGGTTTGCCACTGCGACACAGATGATTTTAAACTAATTAAGGGGGTGTGGTAGTGTCAAATGGGCAGAGCTGAATGGAAAGGGAGTAAAGGGATAGTTAATGTCCCAAGAATTAACGGGAAAGAGAGCTCACAAAGGGATAGGAGAGTATGGTCAAGTGTAATATGGATCGATGTGAAAGGTGAGATGCGTAAGGAATTAAAAGTATTGTATTTGAATGCGCAAAGTATAAGAAGTAAAGTAGATGAGCTTAAGGCTCAGTTAGAGGTTGGTAGATATGACATTGTAGGGATTACCGAGACGTGGCTGCAAGAGGGTCGGGCCTGGGAACTTAATATTCAGGGTTATACATCCTATAGAAAGGACAGGCAGGTGGGAAGAGGATGGGAGGTAGTTCTTCTGGTGAGGGATGGAATTCTGTCCCTTGTGAGGGAAGACATAGGGACTGAGGAGGTAGAGTCACTGTTGATTGAGTTGAGGAATTGCAAAGGCAAGAAGACACTAATTGGTGTTATCTACAGACCCGCAAAGAGTAGCCCAAATGTAGGGTGTAAGTTGCAGCAGGAGTTAAAACTGGCATGTAACAAAGGTAATGCCACTGTGATGATGGGAGATTTCAATATGCAGGTAGACTGGGAAAATCAGGTTGGTTCAGGACCCCAAGAAAGAGAGTTTGCAGAGTGCCTCTGAGATGGATTCTTAGAGCAGCTTGTAATGGAGCCAACCAGAGAAAAGGCAATTCTGGATTTAGTGTTGTCCAATGAACCAAATTTGGTAAAGAGAACTCGAGATTTGATAAAGAGAACATGATCACATTGAATGGCGGTGCTGGCTCGAAGGGCCAAAAGGCCTACTCCTGCACCTGTTGTCTATTGTTGTACTCACTCTATACTCATGACTGCGTAGTCGGTCACAATGCAAACTCCATCATCAAGTTCGCCGACGAAACCACTGTTGTGGGACGTATCACTGATGGGGATGAGTCAGAGTATAGAAGGGAGATCAAGCGACTGTCCATATGGGTGCCAGCACAATAACCTGGCCCTCAACACCAGCAAAACCAAGGAACTGATTGTGGACTTTGGAAGGAGGGGGACCCACAGTCCAGTTTATATCAACTGGTAGATGGTTGAAAGGGTCAAGAGCTTCAAATTCCTGGGCGTGCACATCTCTGAAGATCTTTCCTGGTCCGAGAACACAGATGCAATTATTAAGAAAGCTCATCAGGGCCTCTACTTCCTGAGAAGATTACAGAGTCGGTCTGTCAAGGAGGACTCTCTCTACAGTAGAGAGCATTCTGACCGGTTGCATCGTGGCTTGGTTCGGCAACTTGAGCGCCCTGGAGAGGAAAAGACTACAAAAAGTAGTAAACACTGCCCAGTCCATCATCGGGGGGATCTATTGCAGTCGCTGCCTCAAAAAGGCTGCTAGCATCATCAAGGACCCACATCATCCTGGCCACAAACTCATCTCCCTGCTACCTTCAGGTAGAAGGTACAGGAGCCTGAGGACTGCAACAACCAGGTTCAGGAATAGCTACTTCCCCACAGCCATCAGGCTATTAAACTTGGCTCGGACAAAACTCTGAACATTAATACCCCTTTATCTGCTATTTGCACTTTATCAATTTATTTATTCATGTGTGTATTTACGTATATATTGATATATGGACACACTGATCTGTTTTGTAGTCAATGCCTACTATGTTCTGTTGTGCTAAGCAAAGAAGGAATTTCATCGTCCTGTCAGGGACACATGACAATAAACTCTTTTTACTTTGACTTGACTTGACTATTGTCTATTGTAAGGAACCGCTTGATGGTAGTGATCATAATATGATTAGTTTTAATCTGCAATTTGAGAAGGTGAAGGTTAAATCAGAAGTGGCAGTGATGCAGCTGAACAAAGAGGATTATGAAGGGATGAGAGAGGAGCTGGCCAAGGTAGATTGGAAAGGGATACTAGCAGGAATGACGGTGGAACAGCAATGGCAGGAATTTCTGGGCATAATCCGGATGACTCGGGATCATTTCATTCCAAAAAGAAAGATTCTAAGGGGAGTAGGAGGCAACTGTGGTTGACAATAGAAGTTAGGGATAGAATAAAATTAAAAGAAAAGATGTAATGCACAGCAAAGAGTAGCCGGAAACCAGAGGATTGGGAAACTTTCATAGGACAACAGAAGGAAACAAAACGGGCAATACGGGCTGAAAAGATGAAGTACGAAGGGAAGCTGGCCAGGAATATAAAGGACAGTAAAAGCTTCTTTAGATATGTTAAGGGAAAAAGAGTAGCAATGTCAAATGTGGGTCCCTTGAAGGCAGGCACTGGTGAAATTATTATAGGAAGCAAGGAAATGGCAGAAGAGTTGAACAGGTACTTCGGATCCGTCTTCACTAAGGAAGACACAAACAATCTCCCAGAAGTACCGGAGGACAGAGGATCTAAGGGGGTTGAGGAACTGAAAGAAATTTTCATTAGGCGAGAAATGGTATTGGGTAGGCTAATGGGACTGAAGTATGATTGTGCTGGACCACATTCTGTTTACATGCATTAATGCCACCTGCTGGATATTCCGGTTCCTACAGCCTTGAGCTACCTTTCCTGTTATACAGGAAGTTATCATAAACCAGGATGTCCAGCCCAGAGGGTACCTCATGGTGTAGACAGTGTCATTCTCAATGTGTAATCTATCGCCATCCTACCCCACCGAATTTGTTAGATGCAATGTCTGTGAGTAGCTATGTTTGTTAACAGCATCTTTATATGTTATAAACGTTATTGAGCAGGATTGCTTTTATTAACAAGGTTAAGAATGTTTCATGTACCCAGTGTGAGATATGCGATGTGCTCACAATCACTGCTCAAAGACTAAATCGTGGAAGCAAGAGATTCTTTATTTTCGAGTCTGAAGAGCCCGGTGCCTCTCCAAGTTGAGACACACCGAAGTCAGAAGGGTAAACCTCCTTTATACACACAATTTTACATCCAACCTCCCCTCCTTTGACCCGCTCCAATCAGACACTGAGGTGGACAACCTGTAGGTACGTCCCCACAGTACCTCCCACATCATACATCGCATGTCCATGGTAATGAGCAGTTTCTTGATCAGGGGTGTGTTGTAATATTCATTTATTTTATTAAGCATGCTCAGTTGTTCATGACCTACCCTAGTTTTACTCACCTCCAAGTGAACTCTCTCAGTTCTCCTATATCAGCACTAAAGCTAAGCTATAGTGACAAAGGTCCCATCTATCACTCCATTCTACTGATAGGGATCTATCTACATCACTCCCTTCTACCGCTATACAATGCTATTACTTCTTACTCAAGGATGGGTCTGGTAACTTTTATACACAACTGTGTCAGAACCCTCTCCCTGGCCCCTATCGGTTTGAATCCTCTTTAAAGCCCCTTACAATAGTGGGGTTTAATCACTTTATCCCTCACACCAGGTTGGTTTCTCACATAACAGCACTGTATTTGGTGGTGGCATCTTGGTCTATGTTCCTATACCAAGTGTACAATGTCACTAAATATGCTGTTTCCTTTTCTGCTTGTATGTTACAGTTTCACAGTTGAATACAGTAAAGCATCAACGCCATCTCGTGTCTACGGGTCTTTATTGGATTAATTGTTTAACTTGCTAGATAGCTGGATAGGGACATTCAGCGAGTCCAATATAATGATAAATCCCCGGGGCCTGATGGACTGCATCCCAGGGAGGTGGCTCTAGAAATAGTGGATGCATTGGTGATCATTTTCCAATGTTCAATAGATTCAGGATCAGTTCCTGTGGATTGGAGGATAGCTGATGTTATCCCACTTTTCAAGAAAGGAGCGAGAGAGAAAACGGGGAATTACAGACCAGTTAGCCTGACCGGTGTTGGGAAAGATGCTGGAGTCAATTATTAAAGATAGCACCTATTTTCTATGTTACTCTCTCCCTCAGAGAGGGTTACCAAAGCCAGTGATAACATTCTTGCTTCTGTCCCAGATGAAACCAGCCAGCTTACCAGACCAATGAATAAATCTGGGGCATGACTGGGTGACTGCCACATGAGGAATTATCTAACATCAGGGTGTTGCAGGGAGGTTTTTAAACTGTATTTCAGCAATGCACATTTTCTGGATAGAATTGGAAATAAAGTTGATTTATTTCCTGATTCTTCACTAACTGCCAATGCATGCCACTTTCTATATGCTACATAATGGACCATGATACCAACAATTACATTTGATATGGTTCCATGAAACTACTTTGCATCTTTACATCCTACTTTCTTCATGTGGGAAATGCATTTTTTTGTTGCAGTCTCGCTGGCATTATGGAAGAAAGCACACTTCAAGCAGGGCAGGTAAGCTGCAGTTCAATGAATGCAAATAGTGTGGTTTGATCTTAAATCGAGGCAAAATGGCACAATAGGTAACAATATTCAATGTATAAAATAACTGCTTAACCAAGCTCAAATGATTCATTTAAATGTCAACTTGTCTTTCACCCCTCATCGCTGCCCCTGCTCCTGGGTTACGTGCACCCATGGTATGTGTAGGAGGAGTGCATTGAAAAGGAAGCAGGTGATGTGTGGAATGGAGATGGTATGGGATCAGTGGTGCTGTTCAGAGATGGAAAGGAGACTTGAATTCATGCTAAAACAGCTGTGGGGTGCGATTCAGTGAGAGGTGGGAATACAACTCAATGACACTTGTCCTAAATTTATCCTCCAACAGCCACTTGCAAATAAAAGAATTGTGGAGTTGTGAATTGTGAAGCTAGAGAATTGACCAGGTACAAATTTTGTATCTAGCGCTAGGAATGTACTGTAGGTGGAAGGGGAAGAGAGGGAAAGATTGTGCAAGGTCAGTCGGGGCTCAGGGAAGGGGTGGAAAGGAAGGGTTTATGGTGGATAAAGGGGGAGGGGGGTGATATTTTCCAGAGGTTACCTAAAGTTGGAGAATTTAATGTTCATACCATTGGGCTGTAAATTACCCAAGCAGAATAAGAAGTACCATTCCAGTTTGTTTGTGGCCTCACCCTGCAATGGAGGAGGTCCAGGACATGAAGGTCATTGTGGAAATATGAAAGCAAGTTCAAATGGTTAACAATTGGGAGATCCAGTAGGCCTTAGCAAACCTAGCACGTGTTGAGCTAAACACTCTATGCTGGGTTTCACCAATGAGCAGGAAGCCGCATCGGAAACACCAGATGCAGTAGATTAGGTTTGAAGGTGTATGTGAACCTCCGTCTCATCTGGAAGGACTGCTGGGCCAGAGGACTCTTATCTTCCTTGTAATTTAAAAAAATTAACTCTGATGGGGTTATACTATGTACATTCCAATAGCCAGTGAAAGGGACCGACTTGGGTAGATTTTGGAAAGATGTGAATGCAACATGGTGTTGTAGTGGATGACTTTAATTTTTCTCGTATTGACCGGGACTTCTTTGGGTTGTTTAAGAAGAAACTGCAGATGCTGAAAAATCGAAAGTAGACAAAAATGCTGGAGAAACTCAGCGGTTGAGCCAGCATCTATGGAGCGAAGGAAATAGGCCAAGTTTTGGGCCGAAACCCTTCTTCAGACTTTAAAAGGCTCTCGTATGTCATGCAGAACACAACCATTTTAATAAATTGCAAAACTTCAGATGGAACTGGACAAACAAACGGATGATGTGATGCTGATGAGTCAATGGGCAAAAGCAAACGGAGGTAGTGACTCTGTATTAGAATGAGCACATGAATACAGAAGGCAAGCCTTTCTTAGTAGGGTGGGATGGAAGCTCAGAGGTGGTTAATAGTCATATACGTCAGAAGGAAAGAACAGGGTGATTTTATGTAGCATTGCCCATAGAAGGATGTAGCAGAGGGAAATATGGGAATTAAGGGAGGGGAGGGAGGGGGGGGGGGGGAGAGGGAGAGCGCGCTGGGCGGGCTGCAGGTGTGCGCCGACCAAAGCTCTCGGGAAACCCGAACTGAGGCGCAAGCGTGGAAAACAGTGCGCAGCGGGCTGCAAGGAGCAGAGCCATTGTGACATCATCAGCTCGTTAACTTTAAAAGTGATTTCAGATGTGAACAATTTTAATAAATAACTCAAAATAATGAATCAAGTTTACAGATAAGACAATTTTTGACATCATGGCATTAATTTTTATCGGAATATGTAAAAATGTCACCGTTAGCGTGTCGTGTTTTCTAGGAGATGTGAAGCACAGACTAACAAATAAATACACAAATAAATTAATCCACATCCAAGGTCAGTGTTCTATAATTATAGAAATACTTGTATATGAATTGATTGTATTTGTGTATGGCATTATCTGATTTAATGGAGAGAATGCAAATAAAAGCTTTTTACTGTATCTTGCTACACATGACTATTATAAACCAATAAATGCAAGGCTGTTGTGCCTAATTAACAAAAGCCTTCCTCAAAAAATTGTTCATTGTTGGCTTGAGATACAGAACTGAGACGTCAAATACAATTACAATAATAGCTTTGTTATGTTTTAGATGCTAATTCCCAGTGCATTACTGAGAGTGGAAAAAATTACAGGGGCACAAGAGATTACACAGTATCTGGCTTTGAATGCTTGAGATGGGATTCAGCTGCTGTTCTTGAAAGGAAATACAGTGCAATGAGATCAGACGCATTGGAACTGGGTCTTGGGCGTCACAATTATTGCCGGTATGTTTTGACTTTACAAAATGCTTTGAATTATTTATTATGAATGATGTTTACCGTTAGTGATGCCAACAATGTGGGAAAACAAATGTTTCTGTTTGAAACCCTTTGCCAGCAATGATATTTTCTGGCACCTCCCTCCCCTTTCTTGATCTCACCATCTCCATCACAGGAGATAGACTATTGACTTCAGTCTATTACAAACCTACTGACTCTCACAGCTGTCTGGACTACCCACCCTGCCTCCTGTGAAGACACAAACCCCTACTCCCAATGACTCCGTCTTTGCTGCATTTGCTCTCAAGAGGAAGTGTTCCATACCGGCACATCCAAGATGTCCTCATTCTTTAGGGAATGGGGATTCCCCTCTTCAATCACAGATGATACCCTCGCACGTGTCTCATTATCCAATAGTTCCAATCCTGCTCCACTTCCCGTCAGTTGCAACAGAGACGGATTCCCCCTAGTCCTCACCTTTCACCCCATCAGCCGTCGCATATCATCCTCTAACATTTTTGCCACCGCCAATGGGATCCCGCCACTAGCCACATCTTCCTATCTCCACCAATTTCTGTTTTCTGCAAAGACTGTTCCCTCTGCAACTCCCTGGTTCATTCATCCCTTCCCACTTAAACCACCCCCCTGCAATCACAGGAGATGCAACATCTGTCCCTCTACCTCCTGCCTCGACTCCATCCAGGGACCCCGACAGGTAAGGCAGAGGTACACCTCATCTACTGTATCCATTGTTCTTGCTATGGGCTCATATATATCGACGAGACCAAGCGCAGACTGGGCAAATGTTTAGCTGAGCACTTGCTCTCAGTCCACCATGGCCTAAACGAAACGTTTCAACTCCCCTTCCCAATCCTATACTGACCTTTCTGTCCTGAGCCTCCTCCACTGTTGGGGTAAGGCCACGTGCAAATTAGGGGAACAGCACCTCATATTTCACATGGGCAGCTTACAACCTAGCGGTATGAACATTGATTTCTCTAATTTCAAGTCACTCCTACAATCCCTCTTTCCCCCCCCCCCCCCCACCCTAATCATCCTACAAGATCCAATGTTCACAGCTCTGTATCGTTTTGTTATCATCAATACCCCAACCAACAATGGGCCATTATGGGCTCCATTCTTCCTTGGTCATCTGGCTCTAATTAATCTGGCCTTTTGCCATTCCAGATCCCCCCTCCCCTCTACTTTCAATCTGAAGAAGGGTTCCGAACCAAAACACCACCCCTCCTTTTTTCTCCAGAGATGCTGCCTGACCAGCTGAGTTATTTCAGTACTTTGTGTCTTACTTTGATGTAAACCAGCATATGCAGTTCCTTCCAATATATTATATTTCTTTCAGCCTGAATGAAAGTTTGGCTTTGAGATTTCGAAGTTAATAGATGACTATCTGGGTATTTTTTACGTTATATTTCTATAGCTACTGAAATGAGTGGTCATTCTCTAAACCTAGCTGCAAAGAACAGACAGACAGCAATGGGTACAATAAAATATCACTGCTTAGAGTGACAAGGTGCTTATAAGAATCTCTGCTGAAAGTCTTTCCTGCCAGCCAGTTTGGTTCCTCTGACAAAGCCCTTGCACTGCAATTTTTGAAAAAGTTGTGAACAACATCTTTTAACCTACCAAAAGATAGCAGGAATGTCATACATAGATTTGATTTAAAATTCACTTCCCACAGTACTATCCTAACACCCCCTAATTCAGGCATTTTAGTTTAGTTTATTGCCACACATACCAAGGTACACTGAAAAGCCTTTGTTGCATGCTATCTTGTCAAAAAAAAGATTATGTATGATTACAATCAACCATCTGCAGTGTACAGATAAAGAATAAAGTATACAACATTTAGTATAAGATTACATTATTCTGGTGAACCTCCTCTGCACAATCTCTAAAGTTTCTCATTCTTCCTACTATGCAGCACCATGTGAGTTTCCTCTGGATATTCCGTGATTCTCTCAAATCCAAAATGTGTGAAGATTGATAGGTTAATTGGCTGCTGTAATAGTTCCCACGTGTAGGTAAGCAGTAGAATTGACGAGCTTTATGATGGGAATGTGGGGCAAATAAAATAGGATTAGGGTAAACGGGTGCTTGATGGTGGGCATACAATGCATGAGCCGAAGGACCTGTTTCCATGAAACTCCCAAGAGACAGAAAAAGCCTAAAGTTCTGATACAAAGATTATGTCAAGCATGGTCTCAATATATTTATCATTATTTATTGAGAGAATCCTGCCTTGGAGCACTGTCTGGTGAATCCAGGTCAAGGTTGGTGCCGTCTCGACAAAGGATGCAGGCTGGGAAGTAGTGTGGGTTCCAGTATCTGTGTGTGGGGGTTCCCTGTAGCCACTGGGGAAACCTGCTTCTCCCACACCACCTCCTAGCACTATTTCCAAATTGGCCTGTCTTCAATCTCCTCGTGCTGTTTCTCTGCATTTAAACCAACAAATGATTTGAGGGTTAAATCAGCATCATGGAGGTAAATTCCTACAGGTGAATAATCTTGGATGAACTTCTAACTACAACATCAAAATAGCATGCTTGAAAATCCAAGACATTTTCAATTAGTAATTACTTTTCTCAACAGTTTCTATCCATGATTCATCTAGACAAATGTCTTTGCTCATAAAAGTCATAAATAATAGGAGCAGAATTAGGCCATTTGGCCTATCAAGTCTACTCCGCCATTCAATTGTGACTGATCTATCTCTCCCTCATAACCCCATTCTCCTGCTTTGCTCCTGCCTTCTCCCCATAACCCCTGACACCCATACCAATCAATAATCTATCCATCTCTGCCTTAATAATATCCATTACCATCAAATGACCATCATATGTTAACCCACTCATTCCTGGGATCATTCTTGTAAATCTCCTTTGAACCCTCTCCGGAGCCAGCACAACCTTTGTCGGATATGGTGCCCAAAATGGTTCACAATACTACAAATGTGGCCTGATTAGTGCCTAACAGAGCCTCAGCATTACAGCCCTGTTTTTGTATTCTAGCTCTTGTGAAATAAATGCTAGCAATGAGTGTGCCTTCTTTACTACCGATTCGACCTGCAGATTAACTTTTTGGGAATCCTGCACCAGCACGCCCAAATCCCTTTGCACCTCTGATTTCTGGATTTTCTCTTCATTTAGAAAATAGTCTACACTTTTATTCCTACTACCAAAATGCATGACTCCACACTTTGCCACACTATATTCCATCTGCCACTTCTCTGCCCATTCTCCCAACCTGTCCAAGTTCTGCTGCAGAGTCCGTGTTTTCTCTACACGACCTGCCTCTCCACCTATTTTCATATCATCCACGAACTTGGCCACAAAGCCTTCAATCCCCTCATCCAAATCATTAATCAACAACGTGAAGAGTAGTGGCCCCAGCACCAACCTCTGAGAAACTCCGCTAGTCACTGGCAGCCAACTAGAAAAAGCCCCCGTTTTTGCCACTCTTTGCCGCCTACCATCCAGCCAACCTGCTATCCATGCTAGTATCTGCCCTTTGATAACATGGGCTCTCATCTTCCTTTGCAGTCTCACGTGTGGCACCTTATAAAGGCTTTCTGAAAATCAAAGGATAAAAAGCCGGAATTCTAACCCAAGGGAGATCTGGTAATGTTCAAATGTGGCCCTGTTTCCACAAATCTTTCCACCACCACGCACAAGAAGCGACAAGACAGCCACCATTGTACGCAGATGCCGAGAAGTGTGTTCAGCTCTGGCTGAACAACTTCTAATCTTGTGTGCGGACTCGATAAGAAGAAGTTGTTTATTTGAAATTCTAATTCTACTTTCTATCTGTACCATTACAATTCATGTTTTTGATATTTTTCCCATGAAGGAATCCAGATGGTGACAGCAAGCCTTGGTGTTATGTTCAAAGGAAAAATAACTGGGAATTCTGTGATATTCCACAATGTCAGAAAAAAATCAGTAAGTATTAATTAAAAAATGGTTCTTTCATGCATTTGCCAGACACAAAATGATTTATGTTAACTGATGTGGTCTAGACTACAAGAACAAGAACATTTCTATTATGTGAATTGAATATCCTCTTGTAGGACCTGTTTGCCATTTTACATAGACTTCAGCCAAAAAAATCTCACATGGCATTGTTTATTTTAGAATTATAAACACAAAAATTGATTATTTCCAGAATAAATTACAATTAATGTTCATTTTATGGTTCAATTGTGCCACTCCCAAATCTTGACCTAGTTGTAAATATTCCTTGAGCTGATAACACGCCATTCATTAAAGGAGGACAGAATTATTGTGCACACTACAGCCTTAAATATTATTTTGTTCCAAAGTGCACTTTCATTGGGCACTTTGAGTATAATGTTTTAACAGTGTCGCATTCTCAGCAGATCCCAGTCCGCAACTGAAG
The DNA here is from genome assembly GCA_035221665.1 of Okamejei kenojei. Lineage (NCBI taxonomy): Eukaryota > Metazoa > Chordata > Chondrichthyes > Rajiformes > Rajidae > Okamejei > Okamejei kenojei. Next base: position 30,008,733 of record CM069165.1, on the reverse strand, counting down.
GCCAGGTGATTATGTGCCTTCTTTGGATTGACACCACCCAGCCATCAATTCCACCCCATGATGCCACCATTTCCCAATGTGTTTCCTCCCTCTTCCTTTCCAACTGCACTTACTTGCACATAGTCCTGGAACCAATTATTCAATACCCTACATAATTGCACTTCTCACTTGTATCACCTTTGCATTTCCATTTGCTGTGCTGTTTACCTAGGAGGAAGATCTGCTCAACTCTTCCAACATTTACTTAAGATAGGCACAAAATGCAGGAATAACTCAGCAGGTCAGGCAGCATTACTGGAGATAGGCAACGTTTCAGATTAGAACCCTTTTTCAGATTGACAAATGTCACCTATCCAATTTCTCCAAGGATGTTGCCTTGCCTACTGTTACTCCAACATTTTGTGTCTATCTTTGGCATAATCTGCAGTTCCATGTTATCACAAAATCATTTACTTGTTCCACTGTAGTCACCCAGCAACTTTTTCTGTCATTATGAACATTGATAACGTTCATTTAGCTGCCCCTACCACTGTTTCCCCATTGCTGCACCCTAGCCAGATCCAAGGCTCTCCTCTCTGGAAGATGCTGGAGTCAATTATAAAAGATGAAATAGCCGCACATTTGGATAGCAGTAACAGGATCGGTCCGAGTCAGCATGGATTTACGAAGGGGAAATCATAGTCGACTAATCTTCTGGAATTTTTTGAGGATGTAACTAAGAAAATGGACAAGGAAGAGCCAATGGATGTAGTGTACCTGGACCTTCAGAAAGCATTTGATAAGGTCCCACATAGCAGATTAGTGAACAAAATTAAGGCACTTGGTATTGTGGGTAGAGTGCTGACATGGATAGAAAATTAGATGGCAGACAGGAAACAAAGAGTAGGGATTAACGGGTCCCTTTCAGAATGGCAGGCACTGACTAGTGGGGTACTGCAAGGCTCGGTGCTGGGACCGCAGCTATTTACAATATACATCAATAATTTGGATGAAGGGATTCAAAGTAACATTAGCAAATTTGCAGATGACACAAAGCTGGGTGGCAGTGTGAACTGTGAGGAGGATGCTATGAGAATGCAGGGTGACTTGGACAGGTTGGGGGAATGGGCAGATGCATGGCAGATGAAGTTTAATGTGGATAAATGTGAGGTTATCCACTGTATCAAAAACAGGAAGGCAGATTACTATCTAAATGGTGTCAAGTTAGAATAAGGGGAAGTACTACAGGATCTGGGGGTCCTTGTTCACCAGTCTATGAAAGTAAACATGCAGGTACAGCAGGCAGTGAAGACAGTTAAAAGCATGTTGGCCTTTATAACAAGAGGAGTCGAGTATAGGAGCAAAGAGGTCCTTCTGCAGTTGTATAGGGCCTTAGTGAGACCACATCTGGAGTATTGTGTGAAGTTTTGGTCCCCTAATTTGAGGAAGGATATTCTTGCTATTGAGGGAGTGCAGCGTGGGTTAACAAGGTTAATTCCCGGGATGGCGGGACTGCCATATGCTGAGAAAGGAGCAGCTGGGCTTGTACACTCTGGAGTTTAGAAGGATGAGAGGGGATCTTATTGAAACATATAAGATAGTTAAGGGTTTGGACATGAGGAAGGAAACATGTTCCTGATGTTGGGGGTGTCCAGAACCAGGGGCCACAGTTTAGGAATAAGGGGCGAGCCATTTAGAACGGAGATGAGGAAATACTTTTTCTCACAGAGAGTTGTGAGTCTGTGGAATTTTCTGCCTCAGAGGGCGGTGGAGGCCGGTTCTCTGGATAATTTCAAGAGAGAGCTAGATAGGGCTCTTAAAGATAGCGGAGTCAGGGGAAATGGGGAGAAGGCAGGAACGGGGTACTGATTGGGGATAATCAACCATGATCACATTGAATGGCGGTGCTGGCTCGAAGAACCGATTGGCCTATTCCTGCACCTATTGTCTATTGTCTCTCATTTTCCTCCTCATCCCCTGTCTACACTCAACTTGTATGCAAGATTCTCTTCAGATCTCTTAATTCCCTTCTCATGTGCCGATTAGCCCACTTTCCTCCTTGAACCTCGTGCTACCTGACATTGTAAATTATGTCTTCTCAGATATTGTTGCTCTAAGGTAAAACAGATTATTGCCTTCCTCTACAATGCACATTGACTGCTGTCCATTTCTAAACTCATCTTTTTCCAAAATCCCTGACAGAATCTATCTCTCAAATCCAAACCCATTTTTCCAGCAACACCAACTTTATTCTGGCAAATGTCTGGCCCTAACTCTCACTAATGATGTCCTATTGTGTCACGTGTAATGCTTTGAGCATTGTTCATTAAATTTATACTCTTTGGGGAACAATGCAATGCCCATCTTAATTATTCTTTAAAACAAAATAAAACATAAAATGTTAGAGTAACTTAGCAGGTCAAGCAGCATCACTGGAGAACATAGATTGAACAATGTCAGAGGTCTGAAGAAGGGTCTCGGCCCGAAACGTCGCCTATCTCCTTCGCTCCTTAGATGCTGCTGCACCCGCTGAGTTTCTCCAGCTTTTTGTGTACCCTTGAACAATGTCACCTTGGCTCGAAGGGCCAAATGTTCTACTACTGCACCTATTGTCTATTCATGTTCTCCAGAGATCCTGTCTGACCTGCTGAGTTACTACAGCACTTTGTGTCTTCTTTCGTAAACTTACATCTGCAATGCCTTGTTTCGACATCTTAATGATTCTCTTGTTAGCTAGGTCCAGAGGTGTAACTTGATTCCAATTTTACCCATCCAAAACTTCTCCATTAATAGCAATTCTTCCCAACACTACCCTGTTAATTTTGTTCATGGCCCACTTCACCAATATGCTTTCATTGATGAAAGTATGAAAATTAACTCATTTTTCCCCAAGGAATGTAAAACTAAATCATATAATTTTATTGCTGAGGAACAAAAGTACTGAACCCCCAACAATACATAACCCTCTTTGATCCATTGTAAATGTACAAAACTTGAGAAGTATTTATTGGATTTGTGCCTGTGCCACTTAAGTTTCATCAATGTTTGATTCTCTCATCTACCCCCCTTCCCACCTCATCAGATGTAAAACAGTTGACCAAAATATAGGTTCTACATCCAACCAGCCACTCATTAATAATGAGACCAGTTTTTGGCACATAGTTTGCACCACTACCAATAGAACTAGCATAGATTTCATGCATATCTTTACCCTAGATTCATCCACCTGTGCTTTCAATAAAAGCCTCTAATTCAGAGACCAATGAATTGTAAAACATTTTGTTGCTGCTGGTGGAATGAACTAACTGGACAAACAGGTCATTGAAGCTCTATTCTGGAATAGTGAAGGTTTCAGATTTTAATATAACTGAGTTTTACCACAGAGCAATGCTGCTGCAAAATAGTCAGGTGTCACCGGGGACCCAATGCTCCTATGACATGAATTTTGGAGAAGGGTGGGTGGCCCACTGTAAGTAATTAAAGTGCCCAAAAATTCTGCTGCTACTTTTCATTAACTGTTTCAGAAAGTGGTCTATTCTGCAGTTGTGGCCTGTATTATCTTATTTTTTCAGATTATGAAACATTTAATAGGTATTTTAATGTTCCAAAAATATGATTGGATTGCCCATGTTTATCTTCTCTCAACAGAGTCAGAGTGTGGTCAAAGACAGCATAAAATTCATAAGATTGTTGGAGGAGCTCGAACCACAATTGATTCTCACCCTTGGCAAGCAGCACTCTACATTATTGAAAAACGATCCAATGAACCCATTTTTCAATGTGGAGGAAGTCTGATCAACTCTTGCTGGGTTCTGACAGCTGCACACTGTATTAAAACCAAGTAGGTCACACTTCACAATATGAATTTAGTAATATGAACATTGTTAAGAATGGATTTTATTCTGTTCGCGCCCTGTAATAAGTAGCAGACCTTAAGCTTGCATTCTGTTGTATAATTCAAGCTGAACTGCTCTATCTGAACTCTCATAATCTTCACTGCCTGTAATCTTTGGTGCCTTTTTTTCATTAAAAAGCCTGACTACAATGTTAGCTTTTAGTAAAATATAACATTTACTGTTCCAAAGAGCTGAACTTTCCAGTTTGGCAATAAACTATTAAAATTCAGTAGTATTATGCCAGTGGTAATAATGAATTTGAATAAATATTGGAATACAAATTTTCTCTCATTATCTAGAAACAAAGAAATGCAGAAGCTGGAATGAGCTGCATGAGGTGGTAGTTGAGGGAAGTACTATTGCAACGTTTAAGACGGGTACATGGAAAGGATAGGTTTAGAGGGATATGGGCCAAACACAGACAGGTGGGACGAGTGTAGATGGGCATGTTGGTCAGTGCGTAGGGCCTGTTTCCGAGCTGTATGCTACACAAAAGGACACAAAGCGCTGGAGTAACTCAGCAGGTCAGGCAGCATTTCTGGAGAACATGGCTAGGTGACATTTCAGGTGGAGACTCGTTTTCAGACTGAATAGGGTCTTGACCTGAAATGTCATTATCCATGTTCTCCAAAGATGCTGCATGACCCGCTGAGTTACTCCAGCACTCTGTGAAACGTCACCTAGTCATGTTCTCCAGAGATGCTGTCTGACCTACTGAGTTACTTCAGCACTCTGTGAAACGTCACCTAGTCATGTTCTCCAGAGATGCTGTCTGACCCACTGAGTTACTTCAGCATTCTCAGCTATCCATGTTCTCCAGCGGTGCTGTCTGACCCGCTAAATTACTCCAGCACTCCGTGATAACGTCACCTATCCATGTTCTCCCTCTCTTTAAAGCTATTACCTCTGGTTCTTGATTCCTCTATTCTGAGTAAAAATGCTTTGACCCTATCTATTTCTCTCATGATCTTACATACCTCTCTTTAAGATCACCTTTCATCCTCCTGTGCTCCAAGGAATAAAGTCCTACGCTGCGACCTCTCCCAAAAGATCATGTTCTCGATTCCTGGTAACATCCTCATAAATCTTCCCTGCACCTTCTCCAGCTTGGAACATGTTTTGGTTATACCTGGTGACCAAAACAGAACACATAACTCTAAATGTGGCTTCACCAATGTCTTATATAACTGCAGCATGACCTCACAACCTCTATACGCCACACTGCCTGATGAAGACCAATGTGCCAAAAGCCTTTTGACCACCATCTTCTTGTGACACCACTTTCAAAGAACTATGTACTTGCACTCCTCGATTCCTCTGCTCTATAACACTCCCAGTGCCCTACCATTCACTGTTTAGGTCCTGCCCATGTTGGACTTTCCAACTTCCCAACACCTCACATTTCTCTGTATTAAATTCCATCAACCATTCGTCACCCCGCCTGCCCAAACGATCCAGATCCTGCTGCAATTTTTGACGATGATCTTCACTATCAACAATACTACCCACTTGTGTCATTTGCAAACCTGTTCATGATGTCATGTATGTCCTCATCCAAATCATTGATATAGATGACAAACAACAATGAGTCCAGCACCGAACCTTAAAGCACACCACTTAATGCAGGCCTATCGTCGGATAAACAATCTTCCACCAACACCCTCTGCTTTCTTCCATGAAACCAATTTTCTATTCGGTCAGCTTATGCGATCTAACATTCCAGAGCAATCTACCACTCGGAACCTTGTTGAATGCCTTGCTGAAATCCACACATACAACGTTTACAGCACTGCCCTCATTAACCTTTTTGGTCACATGTTCAAAAAACTCAAATCAGATTCATGAGGTACAACCACCCATGTACAAAACCATGCTGACTGTCCCTAATCAGCCCTCCTCATGCATGTATATCTTATTCCTTAGAATATTCTTAGCATTGCAGTTTTTAGAATAGTTCTCAACATTGTAGCGCAACAGTCCTGTTCATAAACTCCAAAGTTCTCATTGGGGTGGAGGTGAATCAAACAGTACCTTAAAGGCCTGTCCCACTTGGGCGACATTTAAAGCGACAGCTTGAAAAGAGTTTGTCGCAACTGTTCAAAATCTTCAGGCGACATCTGGGTGTCTTATCGTGTTGTGCACCCTGTCACACTGATAAGGCTAAATTAAGTTAAAGTTAAAAATATAAGAAGATATTAAATTCGTTCCTGGGCTATCTTACAGTTTATATTTAGTCTCAAATTAGGCTTTTCTCCAATAGAATAACACAGAAAGGCAAGTCAGGTTACTGTGTAGTGAGATAATGAATGACTTAAAATGCGTTTAGCATTTGGCGAGAAAGGAAGCCCCAGATTAATCCCAGTAGGGGGTATTGGGACAAATGTCCGATGTTTATGAGGGAGGAGGTGACGAGAAAGGAAACTAGATTGATCCCAGTAAGGGGCAATGGCAAATGGCTGAAGCCTTTGATATGTAAAGTCCTTGTACCATATGACAAGATGCCTTTGATGTGACGAGACCACTCGGATGCATCCTGTAGTGATCTTTATTCTCTGTACCTCTGACCATGACGAATGTTTGTGGGATGTGCTAAGGTGACAAAAAAACACTATATAATACAATGTAATTCTGTTGTTCGGAGAAGTGGGCTAAGGGCTGTGAAGTGACTGTATTGCTCACTTGACTAGAGTTCTCGCTCCCTTCCATCGGCCGATAATAAGTGAAGTTTTGAACTGGTCTACCAAACCATTTGTGTGTTGTCTGTTTATTAAGAAGCGAACCTGTTTAGTTGTGTTATAAAAGTAACTTTTTTCAACACGCCTGACGTATGCTGTCCTGCGGATGACGCGGGTATATAAAGCAGCGACTTCTCCATTAAAAAGTTATTGGTCCTTAGATTTATTGTAGATAAGTTCATTGGTAAGCCATTGGTGAAATGGCCAAAGTCTAACAGCAAGGAGTGGGAAATCATCAATGCAGATGTGAGCTTAATCTTAAGTGGAATCAAGGGATCAGCAGAAAAGAAGTTGGAGAAGATGGGTGATCTAGTCTACAGCTATGGAAAGGAGAAATTTGGTGAAAAGGAACAACTCAGCAGGAAAGATAGGCCTCCTCCCCCCCCCCCCCCCCAAATCCCGTCGTCTCCAGGAAATCCAACGACTTGTTAAAGAAAGAAGAAGCCTGAGGAAGGTGTGGAAAAAAGCAACAGCAGAAGAAAGGGAGGGCATCAATCTCCTTCAAAAGGACCTAAATCAGAGGCTCTCGAAGCTGCGCAGAGAATTTAAGGAAACGACGCAAAAAGAAGGAAAAAGCAAGAACAGACCTACAAAGATCCCTTTAAGTTTGTGAAAGGCATTTTCACAAAAGAAAAAAGCGGATCCCTGAAAGCATCAAAAAAGGAGGTTGAAGGACACGTCAGAACCATCCACACTGATGAGTTAAAAGGTGAACCTATTTTTATCCCCGCCGACATCCCACCAATCTCACCCCCACAACATCAATTTGACATCAGCCCTCCCAAGCTGAGTGAGGTAAATGAAGTAGTGAGGAAGGCAAGAACGGCCTCTGCACCAGGCCCTAATGGTGTTCCGTATTGTGTCTACAAGAATGCCCCAGATATTCTGAAATTCCTCTGGAGGAACATGAGGGTTGCGTGGGAAAAGGAAGTTATCCCCAAAGCCTGGCGAAGAGCAGTGGGAGTCCTGATCCCAAAAGAGAAAAATTCTTTCAACATTGAACAGTTTTGGCAAATAAACCTTCTTAACATAAAGGGCAAAATCTTTTTCAGTGTGGTGGCAAAAAGACTTACAAAGTATCTGAAACAAAACCATTTCATTGATACGTCAATTCAAAAGGCTGGCATAGCAGGCTTCTCGGGATGCCTTGAACATACCAGCGTCATGTGGCATCAAATCCAGACTGCTAAGAAAGAACGAAAGAATCTGCATGTCTTGTTCCTCGATCTGGCCAACGCCTATGGATCAGTTCCTCATTCGCTACTGTGGACTGCTTTTGAATTCTTTCAGGTGCCGGCAATAATAACAAATCTGATAAAAAAAACTACTTCCAGGATCTGCAATTTTGTCTCACAACATCAGACTTTACCACAGCGTGGCAACCACTGGAAGTAGGCATCATGGCAGGGTGCACCATCCCCCCCCATTGACCTTCACTATGGCAATGGAGCTCATTATCAGAGCATCAAAATGGGTTGTGGGAGGAAAACGATTACAGTGTGGTCAGCGATTGCCATCAGTATGAGCCTATATGGATGATATAACAACACTAGCAACAACTATCCCCTGCACCAAGATACTTCTGGAAAAACATCATCAAAACATCACATGGGCAAGGATGAAGATTAAACCCAGCAAGTGCAGAAGCATCTTCATTGTCAAAGGTCAAGTCAAGGAACACAGATTTCATATTAACGGAATACCTGTTCCAACTGTTTCAGAAATGCCAGTGAAGAGTTTGGGCCGATGGTATGATGCAAAGCTCAAGGACACCAAGCAATTTGAACAACTGAAAAAGGATACCATCATGCACATAGCTCGCATCAACAAGACCTTGCTACCAGGAAAACTCAAGCTGTGGTGCTTCCAATTTGGCATACTACCAAGAATCGTGTGGCCTTTAACTATGTATGAAATCCACATCAACAAAGTGGAAAGGCTGGAAAGAATGATCAGCACACATGTGAAACAGTGGCTTGGACTTCCACAATGCTTAAGTGCTGTCGGACTGTGTGGGAGTGGCAAATTGGAATTACCCATTACAGGACTTGTGGAAGAGTTCAAATGCACTAAAGCAAGGTTGGTCATGACCCTCACTGAATCTGAAGATACTGTTATTCGAACAGCTGCCCCCCGTGTGGCAACGGGGAGGAAGTGGACCCCATCTGAAGCCATTCAGAGTGCTAAGTCTGCTCTTCATTTCCAGGATATGGTTGGCCAAGTCCAACACGGGAGAGCCGGGCTCGGGCTCGTCCCAAAAGCTCCTCAATGGCACAAGGCAACATCAGTGCAGAAAAGACAGCTCGTGGTGGAGGAGGTGAGAAGACGGGAGGAGAAAGAGCGACATGCCAAGGCCATCTCAATGGCCAAGCAAGGCCAATGGACTAACTGGGAGAGCTTGGAAAAGAGGAAACTCAGCTGGCGTGAAATCTGGCAAATGGAATGCTCTCGACTAAGTTTTGTCATCAGAGCCACTTATGATGTTCTACCATCACCGCAGTACCTGAAGCAGTGGTTCGGAGAAGACCCCACTTGCTCCCTTTGCCAAGCACCTGGATCACTAAGGCACATTTTAACAGGATGCTCTATGAGCCTCAGCCAACGGTGTTACACTTGGCGGCATAACCTTCTCAGACAGCTGTCATCAATCCTTGAACAGAGGCGAACGATCACAAATGCTTCCCCACCAACATCGGCAGGAAATGTCCACTTCACAACATTTGTACCAGCAGGCCAACCTCCAGAGCACCAGATAACATCAATGGATGCAAGCATTCTGCAGCCTGCTCGAAATTGGAAAATGGAAGTGGACTTAGAAAAAATGCTTGTGTTTCCCAGACATTGTGGTTACAACACTCCGGCCAGACATCGTCCTGTGGTCCACAACAGCCAAGTTGGCATATGTTGTGGAATTGACAGTTCCATGGGAAGATTGTGTTGAAGAAGCTTATGAGAGGAAAAAAACCAAGTACTCTGAACTGGCAACTGAAGCATCCCAGAATGGCTGGACGACCAAGATTTTTCCTGTCGAAGTGGGATGCAGGGGATTTGTTGCTACATCTATGACCAGGCTATTAAAGAAAATGGGGGTGAGGGGTCGCTGCCTCCAAGAAGCAATCAAATCATTATCAAATTCTTGAGAAAAAAGCAGCAATTGGATTTGGATCAAAAGGAGAGACAACAATTGGGCTGCAAGATGAATACAGGAGGGTATGGAATTGAGGGGGGTGTAACTGGGACGCCAGATATCACCGTTGAGCCCTCTGGAGATGTTGTGGGCTTATCAATGAAACGTCAAAGAAGGAGGGTGACCACCTGATGACCCCGATGACGTACCTACCCTACCTTTCACCACTCCAATCCCACTGCAAATAGCAAGAGTGCCGACTTATTACAGGGATTGAAACATCAAGTCCTATTAACACTACTAATTTCTGATCTATAGGATGGCTGTATCAAATAGTGAAATTTTTGGCACCCATATATTGGAATTCCTCAAATCCCAAGTAGGTAATGGCCCTGATCAGGCTCCACACCTGCAACTTTGCTGTTTCTTACGATATACACATGCAAGTTGGCACAAGGTGAGAATGACTAGCGAGGGTAGTCCTCATTGCTGTTGTAATCACAAAGATAGACACACGTGCAATGTATCGCAATTTAAAGAGACCCCCAATAACTAGCGAGGAGGTCTGAGCAGTCCACCAGGACAAACACAAGCTTGCTTGTTTAGATTGGAGGAGAATGCTTAGAAGCGGTGATCTCGGGGACTGGAAGCCGATTGCTTAAAGATTATTGGCCTTGGTATGTCCAAGGGAAATGTTACTGAATGTAACTGATCAGCCATGATCATATTGAATGGCGGTGCAGGCTCGAAGGGCCGAATGGCCTACTCCTGCACCTATTTTCTATGATTCTAAAGGGAGAGAATTTACGAACGGCGGGAATTGAAAGCTGAACGATATCTGCAGCAGAGATCCTGTTAGTCCTGGTGACTCGGCTGGGAGAACGGGAGTGGAGCGTGACGAGATAGAAGCAGGATACTGCTGGGTCAAAACAGAGATCTCGCAGAGAGTGACTCGTACTTAAAAACCCCAGAGCGCTATCTGTTCAAGCAGCGGGCAAACTGACAAGGAAGCAGGTGTTCATTTCCAATGTGATTATTATACTTCGGTGTAACCTTGTGTTGTGAAGGCGGGTGACGTGCTTGACATGTCGGTGATGCAGAGTGTCGTACAACTTGATGGTTTTTAGGGCGTCAGTCACAGACGTTCGCTGTCGCTGAAAAAAAATCGCAAAGTGGGACAGGCCCTTTAATTTATTCAAGGACCATTCAGAAGCCTAATAATGAAGGGGAAGAAGGTGTCCGAGTCTGGTGCTGCGCACTTTCAAACAATCAGTACCTTTGCCAGGCAGAGCAGGGAGAAAAACAAATGTCCAGGATAGAACATCTTTGATCTATTTGGTTGCTTTTCCGAGGCAGAGAAGATGGAGTCAATGGTGAGAAATCTGGTCTGTATGATAGACTGAGCTTCATCTATAACCTCTCCCGCAATGTCAGCAAAGAAGTTTGTAACCGACTTTGGGAAGCATGGTGGAGCACTTGCCCCAATCAGCATCAATGGAGGCAAGTGGAAATGGTTGAGAGTTTCAAGTTCTTGGTGTTATTACTACCAGTTATCTGCCATGGACCAACCAAGGTTCAATGATGCGACAGACAAGAAGGCATGCCGACACCTCTACTTCCTGTGGAGATGGATGAAATTCGGCATGTCTCCAGACTCGTACAAATATCTACGTATGTACCATAGAAAGTATACTGTTGGGTTGCATCACAACTTGGATTGGGAAGAGTTCTACCCAAGACTGCAAGAAATGGCAGAGTTGTAGATGAAGCTCAGTCCATCTACAGGCATCCCACCATTTACTCCATCTACGCTGCCTCAGAAAAGAAGCTGACATAATCAGATTGACCCTATTCCGGTCTCCTTCTTCCTGCTCATATTCAGCAGAGGCTTGAAAGTGTGCAGTGCCACAACTAGGAACAGCTTCTTCCCCTCTGTTACACAGGGTTTTGAATAGTTCTTCCATAAGCTATACTGTCCGATTCAGCTCTACCCCATTGTAGACATTGGACATTGTTTAAGGAACTGTTGTGCTACAATGTTAAGGACTATACTATAGAGTAGTATGAGTTTGACCTGGTTGTATATATATTGTGTTATCTGATCTGTTTGGACAGCATGCAAAAGCAGGATTTTCACTGTACCTCTATAAATATGACAATAATAAATAGTTCTGCTTGATGTTGATTCTTTATCTACTGTGTCACACAAGCACACTTTGGTACCTTAAAGAACGGAGGTGATGAATAATGCAAATAATGACATTTTCAATGTGAAAAAGAAATAATACATTTTGTATGTTATTTTTGGACCTTGGGAGATTGAGAATTTTTTTTTTAAAGGGCAATTCAAATTAAAATCCAAAAGTTTGCATATTTTCTGTAATACAATGTGCTAACACAACTTTGTTTTTGGTATTTAGTGCTTCCCCTACAGATTATATGGTATTACTTGGAAAACATTCAATAAATGAATATGCAAAAGATGATCAAAACTTTCATGTCAAAAAGATAATTATGCACCAAAATTTCAACGAACATACATACGACAATGACATTGGTAAGATCAGTTTGATGGGAATAGTAAATTAGTTTTAATGATGGACAAGTTTCAAGTTGGAATGCTTGCACATTAAGAAATGTTTGTAATAATTCCTGAAATGCAGCAGTACTTATTGTTTCTCCTCACTGAAAATAAATCTTTTGGCCAAGTCTGTTATGCATTTATCAAATGGATTTTCTTCTTTTTTAAAGCACTGTTAAAATTGAGATCTCAATCAGGAATGTGTGCAAAGGAGATTAAATTTGCACAACCTGTCTGTCTGCCTTCTAATCACCAAAGATTTCCAGATAACGCTCGGTGTGAAATTTCTGGTTATGGCAGAGAAGAAGCATGTAAGTTTGAAATTCTATTTCATCGGTCTTGCTGTAAATTTTATTTTCAAAGTACAAACTTTTTTTGTAGAATAAAAAAATTGTAAGAATAGATTTCTCTATTGAACTTAAATTTGCACATTAAAGTCAAAAGCGTAAAAAAAAACAGCAATTAGACTAAGATTTTAGTTGGTGTAATTGTCATCAATGTGACAATTTAAATCTCGTCACTATACCTAAAAGCCTCTTAAATCTTTATGAACTGCTTTTGGTGCTCAATGGGTTCCTTCATCACCAACCAGAAATATTTCACTCGACTATCAAATAATTAAAAAAATATCTGAACCTCAAATCCAAACTTTTTTTCAGTTTCTCCTTTCTTCTCCAAATTCCTGAAAGAGGGAACAGTGCGCTTACTTTCACAGCGATTATGCAGGTCCTCACGATATTATGGAAACCAAGTGACTGACAACATGTTGTGTGCTGCTCACCCTGACTGGAACGTAGATTCTTGTAATGTAAGTAAATGGGAGAAAGCTCATTTCTATTTTATAATGAAGATTTTCTAAAGAAGGAACTGCAGATGCTGGAGAATCGAGGGAACACAAAAGGCTGGAGAAACTCAGCGAGTGCAGCAGCATCTAAGGAGCGAAGGAGATAGGCGACGTTTCGGGTCGAGACCCTTAGTCAGACTGGTCAGGGATCAGGGAAACAAGAGATATAGACGGTGATGTGGAGAGATAAAGAACAATGAATGAAAGATATGCAAAAAAGTATCAATGATAAAGGGAACAAGCCATTGTAAGCTGTTTGTGGTGTGAAAATGAGAAGCTGGTGCGACTAGGCTACACTTGTCCCTTCACCTCCCCCCTCCACTCCTTTCAGGGACCCAAGCAGTCCTTCCAGGTCCGACAGAGGTTCACCTGCACCTCCTCCAACCTCATCTACTGCATCCGCTTCTCCAGATGCCAGATGATCTATATCGGTGAGACCAAGTGGAGGCTTGGCAATCGTTTCGCCGAACACCTCCGCTCGGTCCGCATTAACCAACCCGACCTCCCGGTGGCTCAGCACTTCAACTGCCCCTCCCATTCCGTATCCGACCTCTCGGTCCTGGGCCTCCTCCACGGCCAGAGTGAGTAACACCGCAAGTTGGAGGAACAGCACCTCATATTCCGCTTGGGGAGTCTGCATCCTTTGGGCTTGAACATTGAATTTTCTCAATTCTGTTAACCCTTGCTGTCTCCTCCCCCTTCCCACCTCTCCCTCAGCCCTCGGGCCCTGGCATTCCCTCTCTCTCTATCTCCCTCCCCCACCCTAGTCGCACCAGCTTCTCATTTTCAAACCACAAACAGCTTACAATGGCTTGTTCCCTTTATCATCGATACTTTTTTGCATATCTTTCATTCATTGTTCTTTATCTCTCCACATCACCGTCTATATCTCTCGTTTCCCTGATCCCTGACCAGTCTGAAGAAGGGTCTCGACCCGAAACGTCGCCTATCTCCTTCGCTCCTTAGATGCTGCTGCATGCGCTGAGTTTCTCCAGCCTTTTGTGTACCCTGAATTCTAAGAAGGCAGAATTCAAAGTATTAACGATAAACTGACCTGTAATCACTATGACAACTGAGATTGCAGTCGAGATATATCCAAATCCAAAATACATATTACTGGTTCAAGGTGGGAATATCTCATATTCTGTCCATAAAAAATATATTTTATCACATATCTGAAAAATACCTTAAACGCATTTATACAATATTTACTTTATATATTTCCCTTAAGTGTTTACATTGCAATCCATTTCAACTTTCATTTTAAATTTATGTTGCAATATCATTAAATTTATTAGTGTAATAGTTGAATGAAATGTTTTATTTGTTATCTTTAATGACAGGGAGATTCTGGTGGACCTCTGGTATGTGAAAACAATGGACAAATGTACCTTTATGGAATAATCAGCTGGGGTGAAGAGTGCGCCAAGAAGTATAAACCTGGAATTTACACAAGAGTTACCAACTATATACAGTGGATTGAAGAAAACATGGCTGCCTAACTTGTGGCATGTTAAATAATCTCCAGTAATATTTGGCTTGAATAATAATTTCATCCAATTTGCCTCGTCTTACTCCTAATATATATCAATGTGGATAAAGTTTTGAAAGGTTAATAAGTTGCATTTCACAGCTGCAATAGCTTTCAATGTTTGTCTGCATCAGACAGCTTATTTCTTTTTATACTTATTAATATAGATATTTTTTTAAAAGTTAACAAATCCTCTGAGGTGAAATATTATTAATTTACATTGATCTTGTTTCATTAATAAAGTAGTTTCAAGATGGTAATTTTTCTGTGAATTGTTTGCTCTGTAGTGACGTACGAATTGCAACTCATAACTAGTTGCAGATAAACACAAAATGTTGGAGTAACTCAGCGGGACAGGCAGCATCTCTGGATAGAAGGAATGGGTGATGTTCGAGTCGAGATCCTTCTTCAGCCTGATGTCAGGGGAGTGAGCAGAATAGACAACGATGTTATAACTAGTTGCCATTAGTGTCTAACTGGTCAGGGATGAAGTTGTACTGTAAATACAGTTTAACAAGAATTGTTTGAGCTTTAAGAAATTTGCATGTTGGCTGACCTTCTTATTGAATATCAATAAGAGTAAAGAATCAGAAGGTCAGAGTCAGCTTTTCTGATGCTTAAAAGTTAAATAATAGAAAGCAAATAACAATTTTTTTGCAATTAACATACCTGATCTTCTAGAAAGCAAATTCAGATCTCAACTGTGTGTTCGTTTAATAATGGCAATGCAGAACAAACTAACTACTGTTGCAACAACTTGTTCTGAATTGCTGCATTTATTGATTTTGCGACAGGTGGGATAAATCATGGTTCACAACTTGGGCTTCACCACCTCAGTGTGTTCCAGGCACCCACCATTGTCTGTGTAAATAAACAAAAAAATGCCCTTTAAACATCTCCTTTAAACTTTGGCCCTTTATGCTATGATCAGATCTCCTTGGGAATCTTCAGTCATTTATGGGAATGCCTATTCAACAAAGTCTGAATAAATGGGTCTTTCACTCTAGAACAATGGGGTCCATACTTATACAGTATACTTGCATTGCCACTACAGCCAATATTTATCGAACTAAAATAGTTTCCGTCAGACACGTCCTTGTGCAGAATTATTTTAATTCTGGTCATTTTGAGTTTTCATTGTCAAAGTAGACCTTTGGAGAATCCTTTGGAGAATTCGCAAATGTTTCTAAAATTATACGTCTGGCTCTTGTATTTAGATGCATATTCCTGAATTTTATTTAGGTTATAAGATACAGTTAATACACAAAATAAGAATATCTGAACCTTCAGTAAAATTTTGACATTATATCAAATATGTAAATAGCATTTGGATTGGTGCCTAATGTAATGTTCCCAAAGACTACCTTTCTCCATGTCAATTTATCCAACTTTGGTAACTCAAAGTAACCATTAATGAAATTACATACAGTTTTGTATCTTAAAAAGCTTTCTATATATTTCAGTTAAATACTTTCTTTCTAAGGAAAATGGGTAATCAGGGGTATTTTGGGAATTAGTAATTTTCATAAGGAATAGGAGTAGAATTAGGCTATTCAGTCCATCAAGTCTACTCCGCCATTCAGTCATGGCTGATTTATCTCTCCTCCTAACCCCAATTCCCTGCCTTCTCCCTATAATCTTTGACACCTGCACCAATCAACATTTATCTATTTATGTCTTAATAATATACGCTGACTTGGCCTCCACAGCCTTCTGTGGCACAGAGTTCCACAGATTCACCATACATTCACCATTTTGTAGTCACCAAAGCCACTGCTGCCACTTGCACCACACTGGTGGAGTCATGAATATTTTGAGCCAGCAAAATGACCCTTCACATTTGGACTTGGAAACTGCTGGTAAGAAGAGACCACAGGTGAAGCTTACCATTATATTTTCTTTAGTCCTATTTGAACAAGAACTCGAGGTTAGGCAGCATCTGTGGAAAGAAATGGACACAACATTTCAGGTCTCATCCAAATCATGAATATAAATAATGAACAACAGTGGACCCACCAGCAGTACACCATTACTCACATGCCTCCAATCCACAACCCTAATCCTATCTCGGCAACGGAACATTGTGGACTGCCTCTTGCACTACCATGGATATTTTTTAGTTGTGTATTTTTGCACAAACGTCTTGGGGTTTTTTTGCATCGCTCTTAATTGGCAACATCTTATTGAATTTGTGTAATATGTGTAATTTAAACCTTTGCCTATGATGCTGCTGCAAGCAAAACTTACATTGCAACGTATTTTACTGTACTTGTGCATACTGTAATAAACTTGAGAAACAAGGAACGGGTTGGAGTAATTCAGCGTATCACTGAGAACAAGATTGGCGATTCCATAGATTCCACCGGGTGGCGCCGCAGTGGCAGCCTCGCCAGTAGCCTGTCTCGTCCTTTTCTTTGTTTTTTAGTATGTGTTAATAATTTTGTTTTATGTGGGGGGGTTGGGGGAAACTTTTTTAAATCTCTTACCTCGATGGAGATGCAATTTTTTTTTCTGTATCATATCTCCGTCCGCACTACGGCCGAGCATGGAGCTGGCGGCTTCTGCTGGGGACAAACCAGGAGCTCCAACCACGGGAGCCTGCGGACTTTAACATAGTGGAGCTGATGGTTCCTGTTGGGGACTGACCTCGGAACCTTAACCGCGGAGCCTGCGGACTTGAACATCGTGGAGGTCTCGGTCCCTGGTTAGAAACTGTGCTGGATGTTTATTTTAACTTTTATGGAGTTGTGTGTCTTGTTCAGAGACGGAAACCGCTGTCAAAACGTGGAGGGGACGGGGGACACAATTTCTTGGCGGCCGCGCGCGCATGCGCACACTCACAGACGCAAGGGATGAATCGGAAGCTTCAGCCGTGCGCCTTGTGAACGGGAATTAGCTCGGGATTCTTCCAGTTTCCAGCCCCGCGACGTGGATGCTTCTACTACGGGGCCGTTACCGTTAGAATGCGTCATTTAGTGTACCACAGATTTAAAAAAAACACTGGACATCATGTTAGACAACATAATATAGGACAGGACACTTTCAAGCAGCTTGTCCTGTCCTATATTATGTTGTCCACTGTCCAGCATGATGTCCAGTGTTTTTTTTAAAATCTGTGGTAGCTGTAGTATGGAAACTGAGCTATTAAAACCGAGCAATATATAAATGATCTGCATTATATGCAACCTAAAACTTTGTATTCTTGGATGTACTAAACATTTTTTTCCCCAATTGTCAGCTGTAAAAATAGAGGGTGTCAATTAGTTAATAAAATTGCTTTATAATCTGCAGAACGTATCTGGTCTCTGTAATTGTGTGTTTTGTTGCCTTTGGCTCGAAGGGCCGAATGGCCTCCTCCTGTACCTATTTTCTATGTAACTGTCATGCACGAAATTTTGTTCAAACTTTTTTGAATAACAATAAAGGAAATTCAATTCAATTAAATTCAATCTACAGGTGGAGATTCCCTCCCTCTATTTGGAAATGATTCATGATGGAAATCATACATTCATAACTTCAAACACAATCTGAATTCAATTGTATTCAATTTTTGTCAATTACTTCATGTAACGCCAATATCTGATTACAACATTCATGAACATAAATGAGACCCAAGTAAAAAAATAAAATGTATGGATTTCTCTAATAAAGAACTTAGAAATGTTGTTCATACATATTCAAATTCCCTCATAAAATGTTAGAAATTTGTAAAAAGGGTTGCAATGAAAGTTTGATTCACAAGAATTGGTATTTAGCAACACTTTATTAGTATCATTAACACTTAGTTATAATACTTTATTAGTATTATTAACACCTAGTTATATTGATTTAGCCAAGTGAAAACTTCCAAATACACGCCGTCTGGAATCTGTCTTCGATAAAACCCCACCGCCCCAGTCCATTTAATTCCGCGTGTTTCCATTTCATTCATTAAGTCGCCGGTACTGTCACATCATTTGTTTTCGGTTAGTACAACGGAACAGTCTGAATAAGGGCGACACAAAAAGCTGGAGTAACTCAGCGGGACGGACAGCGTCTCTGGAGAGAAGGAATGGGTGATGTTTCGGGTCGAAACTCTTCGGCAGACTGGTAAGGGAAACGAAAGATATAGATGATGATGTATTGTAGAGAGATAAAGAACAATGAATGCAAAATAGTTACGATGATAAATAAAGGAAACAGACCTTTGTTCGCTGTTCGTTGGGTGAAAACGAGCAGCTGGTGCCACTTGGGTGGAGGAGGGCCCTCTACAGAGAGGGAATGCTGGGGTTACTTGGTGAGAGAAACTGGGCTGTAAGCTGCCCAAGCGAAATATGAAATGCTGTTCCTCCAATTTGCATTTAGCCTCACTCTGACTGGAGGAGACATCGGACAGAAAGGTCAGTGTGGGAATGGGAAGTGTTTGGCAACCGGGAGATCAGGTAGGTCCAGGTAGCAACCGGGAAAGTCGCGATCCGAAACGTCACCCATTCCTTCTCTCCAGAGATGCTGTCTGACCCTCCAAGTTACTCCAGCTTTTGGTGTCTATCGTCGAGGTAAGCCAGCATCTGCAGTTCCTTCCTACACAACAGAACAGTACGAGGAGCGGTTAATGTTAGAGGCTACTCACTAACCTCACTATGTTGACATCGTCCTCTAGCAATGAATAAATATAATTCGGTTACCGTAATATTGACTACAACCGCCCGTTTAAAATGACTGCTCTGTAATTCTCAACCACTGGATATTTGCCTGGAAACATATTGCATGTTTTCGTTCAGTGAGATAATTCAATTTTAATAGACTGAGGTGTTAATTCCGGCGTCACTTCATAACAAACTAAACGACCTATCATTTAAATAGAGCATTTAGGATCGATAATAAAATTCCCAAGTCTATTTCACATATATAATTCCAGCACCACTTCACACTGAGCTTTCCTTGATGTTGTTTGAATAAAACACTGTTTCAAATAATTTGAAGTTTTGAAATTAATGCTCGCAGCCTAATGTACACTTTGGGCTAAGATTTGATCCAACATGTCACCGTATTCTTTCTCAACCAGGTAGAGGTAAAAGGCTTTTTTTTTAATGGGTAGCAACATGGATACATAGAACATCGAATAGAGAACAGTATAGCAACGGAACGGGCCCTTCGGACCACAATGTTTGTGCCGAATATGATGCCAACTGATCGCATCTACCTGTACACGACCCATATATCTTCCCGCACTACCCTGTATCTAAAAGCCTAATGAACGCAATTATCGTCTCTGCCTTCATCACCACCCCTCGCAGTAAATAGGACAGGGGAGGTTTAGAGAAAGTGTTAAAGAAGGAACTGCAGATGCTGGAGAATCGAGGGTTACACAAAAAGCTGGAGAAACTCAGCGGGTGCAGCAGCATCTAAGGAGCGAGGAAGATAGGCGACGTTTCGGGTCGAGACCCTTCTTCAGACTGGTCAGGGATCAGGGAAACGAGAGATATGGACGGTGATGTGGAGAGATAAAGAACAATGAATGAAAGATATGCAAAAAAGTATCGATGATAAAGGGAACAAGCCATTGTAAGCTATTTGTGGTGTGAAAATGAGAAGCTATGCGACTAGGGTGGGGGAGGGAGATAGAGATAGAGGGAATGCCAGGGCCGAGGGCTGAGGGAGAGGTGGAAGGGGAGGAGACAGCAAGGGTTAACAGAATTGAGAAAATTCAATGTTCAAGCCCAAAGGATGCAGACTCCCCAAGCGGAATATGAGGTGCTGTTCCTCCAACTTGCGGTGTTGCTCACTCTGGCCGTGGAGGAGGCCCAGGACCGAGAGGTCGGATACGGAATGGGAGGGGGAGTTGAAGTGCTGAGCCACCAGAGTGATGCGGCGTAGACGGAGGAATTGGGAATAGGGGATGGAGTCCTTACAGGAACCAGGGTGGGAGGAAGAGTAGTCCAGGTAGTTGTGGGAGTCAGTTGGTTTGTAGTGGATGTCGGTCAGGAGTGTATCACCTGCAATAGAGATGGGGAGGTCAAGGAATGGTAGGGAAATGTCGGAAATGGTCCAAGTGTATTTGAGTGCCGGATGGAAGTTGGTGGTGAAATGAATGAAGTCAGTCAGTTGTGTGTGGGTGCAGGAGGTGGCCCAAAGCAGTCATCGATGTAACGGAGGTAGAGGTCGAGGGTGGGGCCCTGGTACGCCGAGAACAAGGATTGTTCGACGTACCCAACAATGAGGCAAGCGTAGCTGGGGCCCATGCGTGTGCCCATAGCTACGCCTTGTGTTTGGAGGAATATGGGTCAAACGCAGGCGAATGGGACCAGCTTAGATGGCCATCTATATCGGCATGGACAAGATGAGCTGAAGGACCTGTTAGCATCCTGCATGACTATGATTCCACGGTTATTTCCACCACTTTTCCCACGTTGTTTTCAGCCGGGACGGGAGCTTACTACCTGGAGAAGATCCTTGTGAAGGCACCGATTCCAGTGGCACCTGTACGATCATACTCCAATACCAGATTTAATGTACGTCCACCATATTTCGATCCGATTCTCACGGAGATCTCAACAGGCAACAGCAGCAGATTCCCCCACTAATTCCCCGGTGCAATAGCAGGAACTCCTGCAGGAGCCTTCACTTTATCAGCCTGACCGATGACTCTTTCCCCATCTGTTGCTAGATGGCTAACAGATGGGAATCTTTGCTTATATAACATTACACTGCGAGGTTCATTGACAGAATCAAAACACTAAACATCGGAACTTTCCGCCCACAAGTTCTGTCCTCGCATTTACATCAATATTTACAAGTGTAAATTGTTAGTTTATGATTGTGTCTGTGTTTAAATCGTCATGGCAACTTTTTTATTTCCCCCAAATTATTACAGAGGCGAATAAAAATACATTGGAAAACCTGAACATAATGGTTGCGCTTCCTCGCCACTTTTAAATTTAGTCAGCTATAGCTCGACTTCTTTAGAACATCGATATTTCACTTAGTAGTTAAAACTGGAAAGTTTCTTTTACACATAAATCAAGAGGTGTAGCAATATTATTTCGTAAAGGCACTTTATTTAAACATACATCAACCATAGCTGATAAAGATGGCAGATACATTATTGTGATAGGAGAATGAAATACAGAAAAAATGATTTTTGTTAATATATATGGACCAAATTTTGATAGTCCATTGTTTTTTAAGAATTTAACAATATCCCGGAATTAACACAATATAATTTGATAATTGGAGGAGATTTTAACTGTACACTGGATCCTTACTTAGACAGATCTACAAAACAAAGAAAAATTAAATCACATTCTAGTGATTTATTAAATGCATACATGCAAACGACCAATATTAAAGATGTTTGGAGAACAGAAAACCCTACGGGACGAGAATATTCTTTTTACTCCCCAGTACATAAAACTTATTCAAGAATAGATTATTTTTTGGTGGATGCAAAACTTATTTCACTTACTTATGAATCTAAATATGATAATATTATAATCTCAGATCATGCGCCATTAACATTTAAAATAAAAATCAATGGCAAAATAGAAAACTCAGGACAGTGGAAACTTAACCCACAAATTTTAAAAAATAAAGCCACCCAGGAATATATCATAACTCAAATTAAGATTTTTTTTGAAATAAATGATCAACCAGAGATATCCCGTTCCTTATTATGGGAAACATTTAAAGCATATCTCCGGGGAATCATGATTTCTTCACAAGCATTCCATAATAAAAAGATTTGGAAAGAACAACAAGATTTAGAAAAGGAGATTAAACAATTAGATATACAGAATGCAACAAAACCAGATATAATATTACATAATAAAATTGTAACATTGAAATATAAATTAAACAAAATATATACAGATCAAGTGAAAAATTTTATCAACATACTAACAATTACAGTTTTGAATTTGGGGGACAAACCCCAAAAATTATTGGCTCGACAATTAAGGAAAATTGAAGCGGAAAAAATCATACATAGGATTAAATCACAAAACGGTGAATTATTAATACAACCTAAAGATATTAATGAAAGATTTATGCAATATTATAAAAATTTATACACTGCTAAAGCAACAGTAAATAAAATAGAAATAGATGCATTCTTAAAAAAATGTAACCTGAAAGGATTGGATTTACAAAACAGAGAATTATTAAATGCTGATATTTCATAATGAAATTGAAGAATCTATTAGATCATTAAAAAACGGTAAAACACCGGGACCCGATGGTATAGGTTCGGAATTTTATAAAATATTTCATGATTATATGGTTCCATATCTGAAATCATTATATGAACAGATATACACACAACAGAAATTACCAGATACGTTGAATGAATCTATTATAACACTTATACCTAAAATTAATAAAGACTTGGATGAACCAGGATCATATAGAGCAATAGCTCTATTAAATACAGATCAAAAGATATTAACAAAAATATTAGCAAAAAGACTGAGTTCAGTTGTTAACGAACTAATCCATCCCGATCAAACAGGATTTATACCAAAAAGATACTCTTCATACAACCTAAGACGGTTGTTCAATATTATATATTCGAAAAGAAGTGATAAAAAAGATTTAGTAGTCATTTCGCTTGATGCAGAAAAAGCTTTTGACCAAGTGGAATGGCCTTATTTATTTTCGGTGATGGAAGCTTTCAAACTGGGGGAGGAGTTTATTACTTGGATTAAATTACTATATGCAAATCCAATAGCTAGAATAACAACAAACCGAATGTTATCAACTAAATTTAATTTATCTCGAGGTTGTAGACAAGGTTGTCCTCTATCACCTTTATTGTTTGCATTAGCAATAGAACCTCTTGCCCAGAGGGTGAGATTACACCCGGAAATACATGGATATGATACTACAGACACTAAGAATAAAATCTCCTTATATGCGGATGATGTATTACTTTATATCACTGAGCCAGAAACAAGTATCCGAAATTTGTTAAAACTAATAACGGAATTTGGATCACTCTCAGGATACAGTATCAATTGGAATAAAAGTGAACTTATGCCAATAACGGTGAATAATTTACATATATTACAACAATTCCCTTTCAAGATAACAAATGAAAATATTAAATATCTTGGGATTTTTGTTACAAAAAGATTTGACTCTCTATTTAAATTTAATTTCCCTCCATTACTGAATAAACTAAATAAGAATATTTTATATTGGAAAAGCTTACCTATTTCAATGATAGGTAAAATTAATGCAATAAAAATGATTTTTCTCCCACAATTATTATATTTATTTCAATTAATTCCGATATATCTTCCTAAATTTTTTTTTTTTAAAGTAGACTCTTTAATTACTAACTTTATCTGGGATTATAAGAGCCATAGAATAAATAAAAAACACTTATGTAAATCTAAAATAAACGGAGGATTAGCATTACCAAATCTTATGTTTTATTACTGGGCAGTTAATATTAAAAATATGAATTTTTGGCTAGAAGAAATAGATAATAAACCGAATTGGTTAAATATGGAAAAAGAAGATTGTTCTCCATTTGAAATTAGCTCTATAATATTTGCTAACACTAATGAAGCTAAGAAAGTTTATAGTGAAAATCCGATAATAGAAAACGGAATCCGCATCTGGAAACAAATAAAGAAAGCATTAAAACTAAAATCTATACCATTAGGTCTTACCATTGCCAATAATTTTGTGTTTAAACCCTCAATGTTGGATAAGGCTTTTTTACAATGGAAAAATAAAGGAATTTCTAAGATGGGTGATCTTTATAAGGAAAATACTTTTCTTTCATTTCAAGAGTTACAACAAACATATGGGCTACACAATAAAGAATATTTTAGATATTTACAAATTAGAAATTATGTTTCTGCAAATATACAAGAATTTAGAAATAGAAAAACAGAAATTTTAGATGAATGCTTGAATAAACACCCAAATACAGAAAAAATGATATCATATATATATATAATATTTTATTGGAAAATGATATCCCATCAACAGAAACATATAGAGAGTATTGGGAAAAGGAATTAGACCAAATAATAAGACCAGAAATATGGGATGAAAGTCTACAACATATACATCATTGCTCGTTAAATGCTAAACATTCCCTTATACAGTTTAAAATACTACATAGATTACATTATTCTAAATCTAAATTACATTATATTTTCCCAAAGATATCCCCTACATGTGATAAATGTCAAATCTCAGAAGCAAATTTGTCACATTCATTTACTAACTGTATAAAAATTGTAAAATAATGGAAAGAAATATTTAAGATAATTTCGAATGTTGTCAATATAAGTATGACTCCAGACCCAAAGTTAATTATACTTGGAATATTTGAAACTGACCAACTAATAACAATGAATCAAAGAACTTTTATTGACTATTGTCTAATAATTGGGAAAAAATTAATATTAAAATTTTGGAAAGGCCCTGCATTCCCAACAATCAAAATGTGGAACACAGAAATGTCGGAGACACTCCATTTGGAGAGATTGAGGCTTGTCCTTATGGATAGGTTAGACCTCTTCAGACGGATTTGGTCTCCATATATTAAATATTTACAGGGTCATAACGGTTCGGCGCGAGGACTTGACTGAGACCTGGATATTTGAATGGATGAAGAAATATATATAATAAATCATGAATATATCTATAAGGACGGATTAATGACGAATATTCTATTCTCCATCAAACCTTTCTTATTTTTTATTCTCTTTTCTATTTTCTCATATCTATATAAAAAATTAGAAAATAGTATAGAAACACATTATCTTAACTTATTAATATCAGTACGAATATAAATATTATTAACTTCATGAGAATATTATTAGTATCTTATATTTTTAATTATATAAAATTGTGTATTTTCAATTATATAATAATTTTAAATTTAAAATCAGTGATAATACAAATATTGTTAACATTACGAAAATATAATGAATATCATAAAAGTTTTACTAATATTTCGTATTATTAATTACATAAAATCTGCCCTTATACTTAAAAATTAGAGACAAAACAAATATTATTAACAGTATGAGTATATTGCTAATACTATAAATGTATTATTAGTATCATGTATTCTTAGTTATATAAAATATATAACCTTGAAATTTATAATTAAGAACAATACAAATAATATTAATAGTATGAATTTATCATTAATATTATGTATTTTCACTGTAGTAAAATAATGTACTCTGTTATTATTTTGTTTCTATAATAAATAAAATTTAAAAAAAAAAATTAAAAAAAACTGGAAAGTTTGTGTTTAAAAGCTTGTTAGATTACAAAGTTGAATTGTTAAATCATTGAAAATTTAAGAAGTTAAGTTTCAATTAGTAAATATGATTTCTGTTATTTTTATAACAAGTTTATCTAATGCACTTAAAACGCCGAAGGGAACTTTGACCCTAAAATGTACATTGGAATGAAGTTTGTTTCCTATCATTAATTACAAACTGTAGAGCTGATGAACGTTGCAAGCCTCTGTAATGATATAAGTGCAAGTCCTGGGTAAACTATATGATTAAGTAGCATTCTTTCATGGATGGTATCACTGAATAAGAACGGGCTGCTCACACATAATATGGTAGATTATCTGCAGTTTCTTCCATGCAATAATATTCATACAAAATATAAAAAGTGAAATGAGAAAAGATAGATAGTTGATCAGCACTTAAAATATACCTTTTGGAAAGTGGTACCCGCATGAAAAATGAATTCAGTATTCTCCTTTTGAAATGGTCTGGATGCCTTCTCTTCAAACATCTCCGCATTGGACCGTCAGCCATTTTTTTTATTATTTCAAAATATACTTTATTCAAATGATAAATATATACAATACATGAACCTTGCGGAAAATCCATCCGACATTTTCGGAGGCTGTACACATTGATGAATACAGTTTACATAGATTACATAGAGTCATACAGTGTGGAAACAGGCCCTTTGGCCCAACTTGCCCACACCAGCCAACATGTCCCAGCTAGACATTTCTTTTCCCCAAATTTCCACAAATCAGTCCCCCACTAGTGCTACTCATGTGGCACAATGGCATGGGATACCTTCCCTTATTTTGAGGGGCATCTCCACCATACCATGCCCCCCATGTCTAGCAGCGGAAGGACCTTAGACTGTGGCCCTCCCCCCTCTCCCCCACCGAGCCTTGGCATTGGCTGCACCGAGCTTCAGTGCGTCCCTCAGCACGTACTCCTGCAGTCTGCAGCGGGCCAGTCGGCAACATTCCCTGACGGACATCTTGCTCTGCTGGGTGGTGAACAATGCTCAGGCAGACCAAAGGGCGTCTTTTACCGAGTTGATGACCCTCCAGCAGCACTCGATGTCAGCCTCTGAATGTGTCCCTGGGAACAGTCCGTAAATCACAGAGTCCTCTGTGACGGAGCTGTTCGGGATAAAGCGTACCAGGGACCCTTGCATTTTTCTCCAGACTCTTTTAGCAAACCCACATTCTGTAAAGAGGTGGGCAACCGTCTCCTCTCCATAGCAGCCGTCCCGAGGGCAGCTTGCGCTGGCAGTGAGGTTCCGACGGTGCAGAAAGGATCTGACTGGGAGGGCTCCCCTCACCGCCAGCCAAGCCAGGTCTTGGTGCTTGTTGGTGAGTTCTGGCGATGAGGCATTTTGCCAGACAAGCTGGGCAGTCTGCTCAGGGAACCACGCCACCGGGTCCATAGAGTCCTTTTCCTGCAGTGCCTGCAGGACATTCTGTGCTGACCACTGCCCAATGGACATGTGGTCAACGGTGTTGGTCCGGAAGAACCCTTCCACCGACGACAGATGGGGCGGCAATGTCCAACTGACTGGCCATCCTTCGCAACACCGGGGACTGGTAGAACCTCAGCAGGTAGCGACACTTGGTGCCTACATGCCTTGGCTCTACACTCCGCCTGATGCAGCCACACACAAAGGTGGCCATCAGAATGAGGGCGACGTTGGGCACGCTTTTACCTCCGTTGTCTGCTGACTTGTACATTGTGGCCCGTCACATCCGGTCCATCCTTGACCCCCAGATGAACTGGAAGATGGCCCGGGTGATCCCTGTGGTGTAGGAGGGAGGGACAGGCCACACTTGTGCCAAGTACAGCAGCCCCGAGAGCACCTCACACCTGATGACCAAATTTTTTCCCGTTATGGAGAGGGAGCGTTGCCTCCACAGCTCCAGCTTCCTCCCCACCCTGGCTATCCGCTCCAGCCAATTTTTCTTACATGCCTCAGCCCCCCCGAACCAGATCCCCAGCACCTTCAAGAAGTCAGGCTTGATGGTGAAGGGGACGGAAGATCTGTCGGGCCAGTTGCCAAAGAGCATGGCCTCGCTCTTCCTGCGGTTCACCCTGGCTCCCGTGACCGACTCAAACTGGTCGCAGATACTAATCAGTCTTATAGCGGGTTGGACCGACCCTGGATCCGAGCAGAAGACAGCGACATCGTCCATGTACAGGGAGGTCAATGCCCCCACTGCCTGACAATGTCACTCCTCTTATGCTCGCATCCTTCCTGATGGATTCAGCAAAGGGTTCAATACAGCAGACAAACAAGACAGGCAGAGAGGCTTGAGGGCAACCCTGCCTGACTCCAGACCTTACAGAGAAACTGTCTGATTCCCACCCATTGATTTGGACTGCACTACAGATGTTGGTGTAGAGCAGTTTGATCCAATTCCTGATTCCCTCTCCAAAACCCATTTTGGAGAGCACGTCCCTCATGTACGTGTGCGAAATCCTGTCGAAGGCCTTCTCCTGGTCCAAGCTGACTAGGCAGGCATCCAGCCGTGTGTCCTGCATGTAGGCGATGGTATCTCACAGCAGCGCTAGGCTGTCTGAGATTTTCCTGCCAGGTACAGCACAGGTTTGGTCCGGGTGGATCACCTGTCCCAGAGCAGACTTGACCCAGTTGGCGATGGCCTTAGACAGGATCTTGTAGTCTACATTCAAGAGTGTTATGGGTCTCCAATTCTTTATGTCCTTCATCTCCCCCTTCTGCTTGTAGATTAGGATGATGTTGCCCTTCCTCATGGAGTCTGACATGCTACTAGCTAGAAGCATGTCATTGTACACTTCTAGCAGGTCCGGGCCCATCCAGTCCCACAGAGCCAAATACAACTTGGCCGGTAAGCCATCGCTTCCGGGAGTTTTATTCGAGTCAAAGGAACGGATGGAGCCAGTCAGCTCCTCTAGGGTCAGTGGTTGGTCCAGACTCTCCCGCTTGCTGTCCTCCAAGACCTCTGTGATCGAGGACAGGAAGTTCTGGGAGGAGGTACTGTCTGTGGTCTTTTGGTCATACAAATCTGTGTAAAAGGATTTGCAGATCCTCAGCATGTCTGTCTGTGAGGATGCTACCGTGCCGTCCTCCTCCCTAAGGCTGTTCATCACAGAGCTCCCCCTGTGAACCTTATGGAAGAAGAAACGTGAGCACGTCTCATCCTGCTCCACATGGCGGACCCTGGATCGGAAGATGGGGATTCAGAGGTAAAGAGCCGAGCTTGCCGATCCTTCAACTCTCTAAGTTCCTCCCTCACATCCACCCCGCTCGACTGCAGAAGGAGCAGTTATTGCAAATCTGTCTGGAGTTGGCACAATTCCCTCTGACTGTCTTGCTCTCTGAATCCCTTTAATTATGAAGAACCTCTTAATGTTCTCCTTAGTTGCTTCCCACCAGAGTGTGGGGGAGTCAAAGAGGGGCCTCACCGTTCTCCAACATGCGTAGTCCCTCTTTAGCTCCTCGACATTCTCTGTGGTCAACAGCTTCATGTTTAACTTCTACGTCCCTCTGCCTGCCTTCCGGTCCTCCCGTATGTGACAGGAAGCCTGAAGGAGGCAGTGGTCGGAGAAAAACACTGGCATTGGACCGTCAGACATTTAGATGTTCACAAATCAGCCTCCAAAGTTCAAATGATAATTGTGCTCGAGCCTGACATTTTTAAATGCATCTCCCGATAATTCTATTCAAAGGAACGCATCACACTTGAAGCAAGGTCATTTCACACAATTATATTATGAGGATTAATTAATGGATTTCGATGCCATGAGGATATTATGAGGATTAATTAATGGATTTCGAGATAGACAATAGACAATGTCATTTCGAGATAGACAATAGACAATGTCATTAAAACTCACGACCCGAAACGTCGCCGATCTCCTTCGCTCCTTAGATGCTGCTGCACCCGCTGAGTTTCTCCAGCCTTTTGTGTACCGTCATTAAAACTCAGATGCTTCAAGGCATTTAACACTGACACAAAAACAATATGACATGATTATGGGTACACAAAAAGCTGGAGAAACTCAGCGGGTGCAGCAGCATCTAAGGAGCGAAGGAGATAGGCGACGTTTCGGGTCGAGACCCTTCTTCAGATTATAATTACTCAGGATGCAGGAATGGGATCGATAGCAGTTAACAGTCACAAAGACAGTTAGCACATCTTTTTTTTTGTCAGAGGAATGCAGCGATGAATGAACAACTCGAATCGAACGTCTCGACTCGAAACAAACGACTTTAAACTAACAAAATTAAACCCGACATACCTTACAAAGCTTGTAACGCGAGGGGGACTATACCCCACTTCTGAAAACATGGAGGGGACACGTCCCCTCTGGCCCCCCTGGGTTTTTCGCCGTTGGTCTTGTTGACTTTTTTAGTATGGCTGTATGGTAAATCGAATATCACTGTGACTACATAAATGGTAAACGTGTCAATAAAATACCCATTGAACTCCCCTCCCCCTTTGATGTATTGAGATGACTTCTTCAGACCGTTGGGGGGAGGGGGCAAAGCCTGGTCAGAGATAGGTAGAAACAAGCGAGTAGGGTCTTTTGACAGGCATGTGATTAATCATGCATTAGGGTTGTGGTTGTGCCCAGCAAAACCCACACATCAACAGTATCTACCTATTATTTGCCATGCTTTGTCCTGCCCTTCCCAATTCTTCCCTCCCCCCCCCCCCCCCCCCCCCACAATCAGTCTGGAAAAGGGTCCTGAACCGAAACGTCATCCATCCATGTGTTAAAGAAGGAACTGCAGATGCTGGAAAATCGAGGGTACACAAAATGCTGGAGAAACTCAGCGGGTGCAGCAGTATCTATGGAGCGAAGGAGATAGGCAATGTTTCGGTCTGAAACCCGCTGAGTTTCTCCAGCATTTTGTGTACCCATGTCATCTATCCATGTTCTGCAGAGATGCTGCCAGATCTGCGGAGTTATTGTACAGGAGCCTGAAAACTGCAATGTCCAGGTTCAGGAGCAGCTTCTTCCCTAGTCATCAGGCTATTAAACACTACAACCTCAAATAAGCTCTGAACTACAATAGAGTTGTATTATTATTATTATTAGTGCACTAATATTTGTTTTTTGAGTATGTGTGTATGTGTGTATATATATATATATATATATATATATATATGTGTGTGTGTGTGTGTGTGTGTGTGTGTATGTGTACTTTGAACTTTTTTTTCTCTTGTTTATCATATTGTTTACAGTGTATTATGTTGACATATTCTGTTGTGCTGCAGCAAGTAAGAATTTCATTGTTCTATCTGGAACTTATAACAGTAAAACACTCTTGACTTCGGCACTTGGTGTTGTAATAAACTTGACTTGACTTGAAAATCAACCCTCCACAACCACTTTCTAACTTCCTCCACCCAAGTGAACTTTACCAAGGTGAGCTAGCCAGGCCAGTGTATTATATGGAACCTTCAACAACAATCTTAATTGGTTCTATGTAAACAACATCATCATCGTCAGCAGTCACTCGAAACGAGTATGACTGTCCTCTCCTCTCCATAGGGTCATCTACTTGTGGGTTTGCAGACGTCTGTAGAGGTTGATCTGCGATCCCCACACCTTGGTGCAACTTGGACAGTGGAGTCCTTGTCAAACTGCTTCATTACCTCTTTAAAAAAATTAATACATTTGTCAGATACCATTACTCTCTCACAAAGCAATGTTAATTATCCAGCCAGAAAAGAGTGTTCATTGAGAGGAACTGATTAGATCTCCGCTTTAGGAAGAAACAGGGCACTCTGAGGCATTTCTAATTCTAGAAGTTCAATCCAGAGGAGATATTCAGTGAGCAGTCCTTTTTATGTATCTTGGATTTCTAAAAAGATGCTTAATGTTCCATTTAAAGATTGCAAGTGTGAGATACGCTTTGTGCTCACAATCACCGCTCAAAGACTAAATCTTGGAAGCAAGAGTTCTTTATTCCTCATGACTCTGCAGACCCGGGTGCCTCTCCAAGTCAAGACACACCGAAGCCAAAGAAGTCATCCCCCTTTATACACAGAATTTTACATTCAACCTCCCCTCCGGACCCTTCTCCAATCAGGGTCTGAGGTGCACAATCTGTAGGTACATCCCACCGTACATCCCCTCGCACCTCCCATATCATACTCCATTCCACTGATAGGGATCTCTCTAAATCACTCCCTTCTACCGCTATACAATGCTATTACTTCTTACTCAAGGACTCAAGGATGGGTCTGGCAACCTTCAGACACAGCTGTGTCAGAACCCTCTCTCCAGCCCCTCTCAGTTTGAATTCTCTTTAAAACTCCTCACTTTAATGGGGTTTAATCACTTTATCCCTCACAATCCTCCCATTTTCTTTTGCTACGCATATACTGATTAAACCCCCATTTCAAGTTCCCTCAACTCGAATTGACATAACATTGTCCGAATCTTCTTTTCCTGTAGATCATGGACCTCCCCTGGCCGCATTATCATTATTCTCTGTATTTCCCCTTTCTCTCCCATAGGCATGACTACAGCCTGCATCTGACTGATACTTCTGATAATAAGTTCCCTAAAACAAGGGATGCAGATCAGTCCAGCCACTGCACATAGAAACACGAGTCCCACCGTTCTCCACCATGTTCCTCCGAGGATGGAATCCCACCATTGGGTTTCCATAATCGAATTCCATTTTTGTATTGGAACATGTGCCAACTTACGGATCCCTTCTGATATGTCCATCACTGCCTGTCCATTATCATCGATGTTTAAACAGCAATTAGAGAGGTTGAATTTTCCGCATACCCCTCCTTCTTCTGCCAGGAGGTAATCTAGGGCCAACCGGTTCTGGTATATTGCTGCTCTCATCTGCATCTGCTGCTTTGCCAGCATCTCCAGTGCCCCCGCAGTTTGGTTGGTAATTACCTCCAGTACTGCCTGAAGCCTTATGATCCGGTTTAACATGTATACTGGTGTTCGGTAGCCCCAGGATCCATCCTGAGCCCAAGTGGCTGGTCTGTAGTATGAGATGATTCTTGCTGGTGGCCATTCATCATCTTTCCATTCTCCAATGTCTATTTTCCTCTTTTTCCGATATAGGTCATCAAATACAGGTGTTCCTAACGACCGGCCTTCTTCGGTGTTTAACAGGAAAAATCCAGGTTGTACCAGTCCAATAAAAAAAGTCCCACTCCAATTTATCGGTAACACCGAGTATGCCTTGTATCCGCATATCCATAACAGTCCTTCAGGGGCCGGTCCACTAGAGGCAACCTTGTTCCATATGTCTCGCAATACTGGGATCCCCTGATAAGGGTTGTTCCCGGTGCAGTTCCATAGTCCAGCCGATTCCACTCCATCGGTCTTCATCCAGATAGCGCAGTTTTTCCCATATTTTTTAGTTAGATACCATTTAGGCTCCTCTGGCCACCACACTCGGGACTGATTTGGCCACTGGGTGACGATGCGCTGGCAGGGGCTGCTGCCTACTAGGACGGCATCCTTTGCCCAGGGCCTAGCGATACACTCAGTCCCGACCGGAGCGTCTGTCAGGACCCATACCTGGGGATCTCGGTCTTGTCCAACTGTCAGGTTCCACCCCATCAGGTCCCATACTTCAACAATGGATCCCCTCCACGGCCAACGTGAACTCATCAGTGATCCTCCACAGACCCAACAGTTAGTCACATTCAGGATTCCAGCTATCCGGAGGGCCAAGTCCACAAACAGGTTTTTTTCTCCTTCAGGGATCTCGATCTGCTTCTTTATCTCTTCGTACAGTGTCTGGTGCATTTGAGGCTGAGTAGGTGGGGGAGGGGGAGGCTTAGTGACTACTACTTCTGTAAACTCTTTTATTACTTCCTCCTTCATCTTGTCCATTGCCCATTTTACGATCTGAAAAGGGAAACCTAACTGTCCTGCCTTGGCTACACAAACCCATCTCTCTCCCCTTGGGCAGGTTACGGGCCCAAACTTCCTTATATACCCCCTATTGCCTACCATCAAATACTCCTTTCCCCCCTCTTCACAAATGGTTCTAGTCTTCTAGTTATGGCATACATTGTTCACGTGGGAATGATAGGTAAATGATCTGGTTGCCCGCCCTCTGTATTGGATAGGATGATAACATTTATCACAATTTTTAATACCTTTTACCACAATTACATACAAAGCAAACAATACAACGACTGCTCCTTTCATACTGTCAGTTATACATTCAATGCTTTTTTTTAAAAATTACTGTTAGGGGTTTGCTGCCTGGCTTCACCATCCACTGTTCCTCCTCATCAGGGACGGGTGGATCAATGGGTCCTTTAACCCGGATTGCGTGGGTCCACCCTTTTTCTTTTGTTCCTATTGCTGTCTCGGTTGTCAGTAATACTAGGTACGGTCCGGTCCACCTGGGCTGGAGTTTCTCCTCCTTCCAATTCTTGACCAGTACCCAGTCGCCGGCCTTTACAGCATGTATTGGAAAGTCGAGTGGTGGGCTTTGAGCCAATAATCCTTTAGCTTTTAATTCTGTAAGGGAACGAGACACTGCCAGTAAATAGTTCCTCAAGAACACATCACCTCCCTCAAAGGTTTGTGTGCCTTCTATCTTTCCCAAATAAGGTAACCCAAACAACATTTCCTAGGGGGACACTGCTAACTTTGCATGGGGTCTCCGTTGCTTTTCTCAAAGCCTTTCTGTTTCCCTACTGCTCCAAACATGTGCCAGACTCCATGTACATATGCTGCTCTTAAAGCCTTAATTTCTGCCAATTGAGCTAAGCAAGATTGCAGGCAAGCTTCCAATTTGATCCTGCGCTATAGCTTTTACTTCTTTAGATATTACTCGTCCAAAATATTCTACCTGCTGCTGACAAAACAAAAAAACTTCTTCCTTGATACATCATGACCTCCTGTGCCATCTTTTCCAAGATAATTACAATGTCTCTCTCTCACATTGCTCCTCACTTGTGGAACAAACCAACAAATCATCCACATACTATATCAACACCTTCCAAATCTGCCTACAACATCTGATTAAAAACACGGCGCTAGTATTTAAAACGCTGCCGCACCCTAGCCTAGGTGTATTTAATACCTCTTCTTAATGTTCTTACCATAGCTATGTTCACCATTATCTTAATATTATTATTATTATTATTATTATTATTATTATTATTATTATTATTTCCTGATTATCGTACCTGTTCACATCCCCAACACACCTTATCGATTACCTATCTCCTTACAAGCCTTGTCAGGGCTTAGATCCAGATTTATTTCACTCCTGATAGGGCATTTGAGAAAACACTCTCCCAAATACATTTATTATTGGCATGGAATCTCTGGCCCCTGTTTGGCTCTGTCATAGGACTCACTGTGTGTTGGTGCATCACTTATTTCAGACTTTTCAACCAGGTCTGTTGTTACTGACAACATTGTCTTTCCTTTTTCACGCTCTTTCTTTCTAAAGCAGTCTCATCAATTTATCCCTCTGCTTCCCACTTTAATCCTTTCTGATCTGCCTTCTTTCTCATTCTAAACTCAATGTCTTACTTCTCAGATAGTTTATCCTCCTTTGCAAATTTATTCACCTTCCTTTTAAAATCTTCCACTGACTTCTCGATCCTCATATTTTACCACCACCCCTTCTATCTCGGGGGCAGTCATCACTTTCCCAGATCTTTATTCCTGCTTGTCTGACCATCTGTCTTTCTTCTGAAGTAAATAAACTTCCCATTATTGACATCATTGTCTGCCAACTCCTTTTTTTTTTGTTTCCCCTGGGCCCCATTAATTTATTACCCTTCTCCAACCAGAATGTTTATCTAAACAAACCATAAAAGCTGCTTGTTGTTCAGCAATTAACTTATTTCTAATTTTGTTCAAACCATTCTCCCTACAATTCCCAAATTCCAATTCCTAGTTTAAATACATACGACTAACAATTTTCCAAATTAACTTTACTGAAAAGAAATCAACAAAGCCAAGCAACCTACATTTTCCAACTTTCCCCTTTTATGTTGCGATGATACAAAACCTTGTCCGTTACCTTACAGCTGTTCGTAACCTCCCCCATTGCTTACAATTTCTTAAAGGAACATACACACATACCCTTACAGCATGTGGCCCACAGCAAACAAACCTATCACATATACAAATTTCCTCATTCGTACAAAACCGGTTTTTACACACACATCACATTAGCTCCATTCTTACTTCAATGAGATTGTTTGAAACAACTCAATATTTTTCATATAAACCTCTCCATATCCCCCGATCCCTTCAGCCACAAGGGCCACATCGAACTCCCTCTTAAATATGGCCAACGAACTGGCCTCAACTACTTTCTGTGGCAGAGAACTCCACATCATTTCTTCCCATGTACATATATTTGGCCCTAGGAACTGATCTATTTGTTCAGCCAGTCCCAAGGGGTCTTCCAATAAACTTTTCATCTCCTTTTTAAAGTTTCTCACCTCCATACTGGTGAGAGGCACATTTACAAATCCCATCTCCCCGGCATTTCCCCCTAACGGGACCTCCCTGAGGGGCTTCATTTGAACAGATCGGTCTAATCTTTGTTCCGCTGCTCTCGTTTGAGATCGCGTCATCCGGCTACTGCCTGGGACACCCGTCCCATCCTCGTCCTCACTTTTTATTTCCTCTTCTTTATCTGACTGGCTCTCTCCTTCACGTTCTACTTTCTGTAATTCTCTATTATCTGTCTCTTCTGAGACAAGAGCGGACAGGTTTACTGCCGATCCGCTCTGGCTTAGTGGGACCTCCTGGGCCGATGCAGCCGGCGCTGATTGGGGTATATTTGGGGGCTGGGATTCATATGGCGGGGGCAGTCTCCGTAGGTGATCATCACCAATTGGTGGCCAGTCAGGTTCATCCTGCTCTCTTTCCGCCTTTAACGGAAACATCCCATTATTGGGTTTCCAGCACTGGGCATATTCCTTTTCTATTTGATTCGGCGTTTGTCTTTCATTCACAAAAACATTCAACGCCTGTCTCACCCAGTCCTCATTTGAACCCAACCGCGGCCACCACACTGCGCTCCCTCGAATAGGCTCCTTTGGCCATTCAAAGTAACAAAACTTTATCATAGTTTCCTTACTCTTACCCAGGGTGTTCCCATCACCCCATCCATGCAACATTCACCCCAACGGACTATCGGGCGGAATGTTCGGCTCCATATCAGTATGAGCCTCATCCTGTTTCCCCGGTACCCTTACTTTTCCCGTTCCGGTTTCCCATCGTCTCGTCGGACTATTCCCGTCCGACAGACCCCGGTCGCCCAGGCAATACTTAATAGTCGCTTTTACCTGGGTCCTGTGCACAAGAATCGCTCAACCGTCCCGTACGTATTTACCTTACACCCCCTCTTGCTTCCCGAGTCTTTCCAACCAAATATCACTCGCTCAAACTGCTGATGGCAAGCAAGGAGATCAGAGACTGCTGAAATCAGCAGGGTGCACCTTCCCCTCCTTCTTTGCCTCCACCAAGCAGCCAGAGTGGCGAACCCGGACGAGCCCCCAGTTTGTGAGATACGCTTTGTGCTCACAATCACCGCTCAAAGACTAAATCTTGGAAGCAAGAGTTCTTTATTCCTCACGACTCTGCAGACCCGAGTGCCTCTCCAAGTCGAGACACACCAAAGCCAAAGAAGTCATCCCCCTTTATACACAGAATTTTACATTCAACCTCCCCTCCGGACCCTTCTCCAATCAGGGTCTGAGGTGCACAATCTGTAGGTACATCCCACCGTACA
Source organism: Okamejei kenojei (assembly GCA_035221665.1). NCBI lineage: Eukaryota > Metazoa > Chordata > Chondrichthyes > Rajiformes > Rajidae > Okamejei > Okamejei kenojei. The sequence goes on along the minus strand of CM069165.1, from coordinate 29,971,039 downwards.
TCCCCTTGCACCTCCCATATCATACATCGCATGTTCAAACATATTCATGGTAACGAGCAGTTTCTTGACCAGGGGTGTGTTGTAATAGTCATTTATTCTATTAAGCATGTTCAGTTGCTCATGACCTACCCTAGTTTTACTCACCTCCTAGTGAACCCTCTCAGTTCCCCTATATCAGTACTAAAGCTAAGCTATAGTGACAAGGGTCCCATCTATCACTCCATTCCACTGATAGGGATCTCTCTACATCACTCCCTTCTACCGCTATACAATGCTATTACTTCTTACTCAAGGACTCAAGGATGGGTCTGGCAACCTTCAGACACAGCTGTGTCAGAACCCTCTCTCCAGCCCCTCTCAGTTCGAATTCTCTTTAAAACTCCTCACTTTAATGGGGTTTAATCACTTTATCCCTCACACAAGTTATACAGTATTTTATCCAAGAAGCCTTCCTTTATGTTAAACTTGAATTCTAATTAAGGATTTAGAGTAACAGTCTATATCTGAATACATCAACATACTTTCAGGAATGTCATATACATTTTGAAGCATTTCCATTATCTCATTAGTTTCTGAATGACATTCATCATTTACCCTAAAGCTGTCAGTGTTTCCCGTGTGGGCAATTTTAAAATTAATACTGGCAGATCTCTTGTGGCTCCTCAAACAGGCAATCAAAGATTAAGCAGTTTCAACACCTTTCTTCATACTAATAACCTTAAATTGCCAGTGGATTAAAGGACCAGCAGATCTGTTTAATGAATACATGATTAAATTAAGTTCAAAACATTCTTTGATTTAACACTTACTTACAATTTTGTTTTTAAATATGTAAATCGAACTCGCAAGAAAAATACTGTGCACATCATGGCACAACTTAACAAATATTTTTTTCAACAAATCATCAACATTTTGCATATCTTTCATTCATTGTTCTTTATCTCTCCACATCACCGTCTATATCTCTTGTTTCCCTGATCCCTGACCAGTCTGAAGAAGGGTTTCGACCCAAAACGTCGCCTATCTCCTTCGCTCCTTAGATGTTGCTGCACCCGCTGAGTTTCTCCAGCTTTTTGTGTAACCATCAACATTGGGTTCTCTTCTGGTGCAGAGATGATGTGTACAAGGGATGGGTTGCACCTGAAGTGGAGGGGGACTAAGATTCTGGCAGGCAGGATTGCTCCTCGTACTTGGGTGGATTTAAAGTAGATTGGCAGGGAAACAAGATCCAATGCATTCATGAGGCTGGAAATAAATGCAAGAGGTTTATTAGATCAGCCACGAATGAATGGCAGAGTGGACATGATGGGCCAACTGGCCTTATTCCGCTCATAGAACTAATTAACCTATGAAGATTTTGTAAGTGTATTAAAGGGAAAATAATAACTAAAGAGGGAGAAACATAGAAACATAGAAATTAGGTGCAGGAGTAGGCCATTCAGCCCTTCGAGCCTGCACCGCCATTCAATATGATCATGGCTGATCATCCAACTCAGTATCCCCAAGAGAATGCCCACCTCAAATGGTCATCTATTTGTGGAGCCTTAGGAGATGGGTAAAGTTCCTCATGAAAAGACACAAAATGCTGGAGTAATTTTGTGTGTCTGGCAACATCCCAGGATAATATGGTTAGGTGATGTTTTGGGTCAAATCCCTTCCTCAGACTGATTGCAGGGGCGGGAGTAAGGATAAAGTATTGCCGGACAAAGGTGAACACTGGAAAGGGATTTTTTTTAAATAGTGAAGCACACTGGTGATCTTTTTCCAATGTTCAATAGATTCAGGATCAGTTGCTGTGGATTGGAGGATAGCTAATGTTATCCCACTTTTCAAGAAAGGAGCGAGAGAGAAAACGGGGAATTACAGCCCAGTTTTCGGTGGTGGGAAACATGCTGGAGTCAATTATTAAAGAGGTAATAATGGAGCATTTGGATAGCAGTAAACGGATTAGTCCAAGTCAACATGGATTTATGAAAGGTGTATCAAGCTTGACTAATTTTCTGGAATTTTTTGAGGATGTGACAAGTAAAATGGATGAAGGGGTGCCAGTGGATGTAGTGTATCTAGACTTTCATAAAGCCTTTGATAAGGTCCCGCACGGGAGACTGGTGACTAAAATTAGAGCACATAGTATTGGGGGTAGGGTGTTGACATGGATAGAAAATTGGTTGGCAGACTGGAAGCAAAGAGTAGGAGTGAACGGGTCCTTTTCAGAATGGCAGGCAGTGGCGAGTGGAGTGCCGCATGGCTCTGTGTTGGGGCCGCAACTGTTTACCATATACAGTGGCTTGCAAAAGTATTCATACCCCTTGAACTTTTCCACATTTTGTCACGTTACAACCACAAACGTAAATGTATTTTATTGGGATTTTATGTGATAGACCAACACAAAGTGGTGCATATTTGTGAAGTGGAAGGAAAATGATACATGGGTTCCAAATTTTATTATAAATAAAAAAACTGAAAAGTGTGGCGTGAAAAAGTATTCAGCCCCCCCCGAGTCAATACTTTGTAGAACCACCTTTCGCTGCAATTACAGCTGCAAGTCTTTTGGGGTATCTCTCTACCAGCTTTGCACATCTAGAGACTGAATTTTTTGCCCATTCTTCTTTGCAAAATAGCTCAAGCTCAGTCAGATTGGATGGAGGGTGTCTGTGAACAGCAATTTTCAAGTCTTGCAGAGATTCTCAATTGGATTTAGGTCTGGACTTTGACTGGGCCATTCTAACACATGAATATGCTTTGATCTAAACCATCCCATTGTATGTATGTTTACGGTCGTTGTCCTGCTTGAAGGTGAACCTCCGCCCCAGTCTCAAGTCTTTTGCAGACTCTACCAGGTTTTCTTCCAAGATTGCCCTGTATTTGGCTCCATCCATCTTCCCATCAACTCTGACCAGCTTCCCTGTCCCTGCTGAAGAAAAGCATCCCCACAGCATGATGCTGCCACTACCATGTTTCACAGTGGGGATGGTGTGTTCAGGGTGATGTGCAGTGGTAGTTTTCCGCCACACATAGCGTTTTGCATTTAGGCTAAAATCTTCAATTTTGGTCTCATCAGACCAGAGCACCTTCCTCCACATGTTTGCTGTGTCCCCCACATGGCTTGTGGCAAACTGCAAACGTGACCTCTTATGGCTTTGTTTCAACAATGGCTTTCTTCTTGCCACTCTTCCATAAAGGCCCGATTTGTGTTGTGTACGACTAATAGTTGTCCTGTGGACAGATTCTCCCACCTGAGCTGTGGATCTCTGCAGCTCCTCCAGAGTTACCATGGGCCTCTTGGCTGCTTCTCTGATCAATGCTCTCCTTGCCCGGCCTGTCAGTTTAGGTGGACAGCCATGTCTTGGTAGGTTTGCAGTTGTGCCATACTCTTTCCATTTTCGGATGATGGATTGAACAGTGCTCCGTGAGTTGTTCAAAACTTGGGATTATTTATTTATAACCTAACCCTGCTTTAAACTTCTCCACAACTTTATCCCTGACCTGTCTGGTACGTTCCTTGGGCTTCATGATGCTGTTTGTTCACTAATGTTCTCTAACAAACTTCTGAGGCCTTCACAGAACAGCTGTATTTATACTGAGATTAGATTACATACAAGTGGACTGTATTTAATAATTAGGTGACTTCTGAAGGCAATTGGTTGCACTGGATTTTATTTAGCGGTATCAGAGTAAAGGGGGCTGAATAATTTTGCACGCCACACTTTTCAGTTTTTTATTTGTAAAAAAATTTGAAAATCATGTATCATTTTCCTTCCACTTCACAATTATGCGCCACTTTGTGTTGGTCTATCACATAAAATCCCAATAAAATACATTTACGTTTGTGGTTGTAACGTGACACAATGTGGAAAAGTTCAAGGGGTATGAATACTTTTGCAAGCCACTGTATATTAATGATTTGGAAGAGGGAATTTGGAGCAACACTAGCAAGTTTGCGGATGACACAAAGCTGGGTGGCAGTGTGAACTGTGAAGAGGATGTTAGGAGGTTGCAGGGGGACCTGGACAGGTTGAGTGAGTGGGCAGATGCGTGGCAGATGCAGTATAATATAGATAAATGTGAGGTTATCCACTTTGGCGGCAAAAACAAGGGGGCAGATTATTATCTCAATGGGTTAGGTTAGGTAAGGGGGAGGTACAGCGAGACCTGGGTGTCCTTGTACACCAGTCACTGAAAGTTGGCATGCAGGTGCAGCAGGCAGTGAAGAAAGCTAATGAAATGTTGGCCTTCATAACAATTGGATTTCAGTACAGGAGTAAAGAGGTTCTTCTGCAGTTGTATAGGGATCTGGTGAGACCACATCTGGAGTATTGTGCACAGTTTTGGTCTCCTAATTTGAGGAAGGACATCCTTGTGATTGAGGCAGTGCAGCGTAGGTTCACGAGATTGATCCCTGGGTTGGCGGGACTGTCACATGAGGAAAGATTGAAAATACTAAGCTTGTATTCACTGGAGTTTAGAAGGATGAGGGGGAATCTTATATAAACATATAAAATTATAAAAGGACTGGACAAGCAAGATGCAGGAAAAATGTTCCCAATGTTGGGTGAGTCCAGAACCAGGGGCCACAGTCGTAGAATAAAGGGGAGGTCATTTAAGACTGAGCTGAGAAAAAACTTTTTTACCCAGAGAGTTGTGAATTTATGGAATTCCCTGCAACAGAGGGCAGTGGAGGCTAAATAACTGGATGGATTTAAGAGAGAGTTGGATAGAGCTCTAGGGGCTAGTGGAGGCAGGGGCTATGGGGAGAAGGCAGGCACGGGTTGATAGCGAACGATCAGCCATGATCACAATGAATGGCAGTGCTGGCTCCTCCTGCACCTATTTTCTATGTTTCTAGAATGCAACCAGTCAGTATGCTCTCCACTGTGCACCTGTAGAAGTTCAAGAGAATCCTCTTTGACATACCGAATCTCCGTAATCTTCTCAGGAAGTAGAGGCGCTGACGTGCTTTCTTTATGATTGCATCATTGTGCTGGGTCTAGGAAAGATCGTCGGAAATATGCATGCCCAGGAATTTGAAGATTTTCACTCTCTCCAACATCATCCCATTGAGGTAAACAGGATTGTGGGTCCTCAACATTCCTCTTCCAAAGTCCACAATCAGTTCTTTGGTTTTGCTGATATTGAGAGCCAGGTTGTTGTGCTGGCACCATATGGTCAGTCGGTCGATCTCACTTCCATACTCTGACTCATCACCATCTGTAATTCGTCCCACAATGGTGGTGTCGTCAGCGAACTTGAAAATGGAGTTTGCACAATGTCCGGTTACAGTCATGATTATAGAGTAGAGCAGGGGGCTGAGCATGCAGCCTTTTAGTGCTCCCGTACTGATTATCACTGAAGATGAAGTGTTTCTGCCAATTCAAACAGACTGTGGTCTGTGGATGAGGAAGTCGAGGATCCAATTGCAGAGGGATGCGCAGTGATCCAGTTCCGTGAGTTTCATAACCAGCTTTTTAAATATTTTTAATTGTTTTTATTTTAATCAAAAAATGTATTCAATTATTAAAAAATATTTACACTACAATAAAACAAGCCAGAGCCCACCACCATAATACAATACAAACATATATCCATAATAAACTATTATACAATTATGATGCAATCCTTATTGAGGATACATTCTACACCCAGCCGAGCCCAGCGGTCCTGGAACTCCCTCAGGGTGCCCGTAGACAGGGCGTATTCCCTCGTAACCAGCTTGGAGAGGGTGATGGTATTGAACGCCGGGCTGTAGTCTATAAACAACAGCCTGACGTAAGTGTTTTTATTGTCCAAGTGGGCCAGTGCGGAGTGGAGAGCCAGTGAGATTGCATCCTCCGTGGGCCTATTGTGACGGTAAGCGAACTGTAGTGGGTCGAGGTTCTCCAAATCTGAGGAAGGACATTATTGCCATAGAGGGAGTGCAGAGAAGGTTCACCAGACTGATTCCTGGGATGTCAGGACTGTCTTATGAAGAAAGACTGGATAGACTCGGTTTATACTCTCTGGAATTTAGGAGATTGAGAGGGGATCTTATAGAAACTTACAAAATTCTTAAGGGGTTGGACAGGCTAGATGCAGGAAGATTGTTCCCGATGTTGGGGAAGTCCAGGACAAGGGGTCACAGCTTAAGGATAAGGGGGAAATCCTTTAAGACCGAGATGAGAAAGACTTTTTTCACACAGAGAGTGGTGAGTCTCTGGAACTCTCTGCCACAGAGGGTAGTTGAGGCCAGTTCATTGGCTATATTTAAGAGTGAGTTGGATGTGGCCCTTGTGGCTAAGGGGATCAGAGGGTATGGAGAGAAGGCAGGTACGGGATACTGAGTTGGATGATCAGCCATGATCATATTGAATGGCGGTGCAGGCTCGAAGGGCTGAATGGCCTACTCCTGCACCTAATTTCTATGTTTCTATGTTCTTTTTGAGATAGTAGTTGATATGTCCCATAACCAACCTCTCAAAGCGCCTCATCACCACGGACGTTAGTGCCACTGGTCAACAGTCATTGAGGCACGTCACCTTACTCTTCTTAGGCACCGGTATTATTGATGCCCTCTTAAAGCAGGAGGGAACCTCAGACCTCAGCAGTAATAGATTGAAAATGTCCGCAAAAACCCCTGCCAGTTGGTCTGCATGTTTTGAGAACTCAACCGGGTATACCATCAAGTCCAGGCGCTTTCCGAGGGCTCACCCCCCTGAAGGATCTTCTGACATCATCACGGCGAATGTGTGGTAGGCAAGTTACTGGGGAGCATTCTTAGAGTTAAGATATACATGTATTTGGATTGGCAGGTATTAATTAGAGACAATCAGAACATTTTGCACACAGATCGTGTCTCTTGAATTTGATTGTTTTCTGAAGAAGAACCAAGAACATCGATGAACCTTCTGAAGGTTGACGTAGTCTGTATGCATTTCAGTGAGGCCTTTGATATGGTTTCACATGGTAGGCTGCACTGGTCAGTTAGATCATATTACATCAAGGGAGAGCTAGATGCCTGGTTACAAAATTAGCTAATGAGCGATAGTAAACATAGTCTTTTGGCAATTGGCCTTCATTCATCAGGAAATTGAGTATAGAAGTTGGGATATGTTATAGTTTAGTTTAAACTAAACTAAACTGTAACATATCCCAACTTCTCTCCATTCAGACAGCATGGAAATGGGCCCTTCGGCCCACGCCGACCAGCAATTAACCACACTAGGGACAATTTTATATTTATACCAAGCCAATCAACCTACAAACCTGAACGTCTTTGGAGTGAGGGGCAAAACTGAAGATCTCGGAGAAAATCCACGCAGATAAAATATACAGGGAATGGAGAGCTATGGATCACGTACACATGCTTCCTGACCCACTGAATTCCTCCAGCACTTTGTTTTTTTACTCCAGATTCCAGCATCTGCAGTTCGTTGTCTCACGTAGATCAGTCTGTGGCAGCAGCACCGCCCACCCCGCATCTCCCCCCCGCCCCCCTCTCTCCCCCTCCTGCCCCATCTCTGTTTGCAGATGACACAAAGCTGGGTGGCAAAGTTGATGGCATCAACTGTGAGGAGGATGCCATGAGGCTGCAGGGTGACTTGGATAAGTGGAGTGAGTGGGCAGATGCATGGCAGATGCAGTATAATGTGGATAAATGTGAGGTTATCCACTTTGGTGGTAAGAACAAGAAGGCAGATTATTATCTGAATGGTGTCAGATTAGAAAAAGGGGAGGTTCAACGCGACCTGGGTGTGCTTGTACATCAGTTACTGAAAGTCAGCATGCAGGTACAGAAGGCAATGAAGAAAGCCAATGGCATGTTGGCCTTCATTGCGAGAGGATTTGAGTTTAGGAGCAAGGAGGTCCTACCGCACAGGGCCCTGGTGAGACGGATTATTATGTGCAGTTTTGGTCTGCTAATTTGAAGAAGGACCATATTGCTATTGAGAGAGTGCAGCGTAGGTTCACCAGGTTAATTCTCGGGATGGCAGAATTGACAGATGCTGAGAGAATGGAGCTGCTGGGCTTGTACACTCTGGAGTTTAGAAGGATGAGAGAGGATCTCATTGAAACACGTAAGATTGTTAAGGGCTTGGACAAGATAGAGGCAGGAAACATGTTCCCGATGTTGGGGGAGTCCAGAAGCAGTTTAAGAATAAGGAGTAAGCCATTTAGAACGGAGACGAGGAAACACTTTTTCTCACAGAGTGGTGAGTGTGGAATTCTCTGCCTCAGAGGGCAGTGGAGGCAGGTTCTCTGTTTGCTTTCAAGAAAGAGCTCTTAAAAATAGCGGAGTCGGGAGATATGGGGAGAAGGCAGGAATGGGGTACTGATTGGGGATGACCAGTCATGATCACATTGAATGGTAGTGCTGGCTCAAAGGGCCTACTCCTGCATCTATTATCTATTGACCTCAATGAATCATATAAAATTCTTAAGAGATTGGACAGGGTAGATGCAGGAAAAATGTTCCCGATGTTGGGGGAGTCCAGATCCAGGGTCACAGTTTAAAAATAAGGGGTAGGCCATTTAGGACTGAGATGAGGAAAAACTTTTTCACCCAGAATTGTGAATCTGTGGAATTCGAAGCCACAGAAGGCAGGATGCCGTATCGCTGGATGTGTTCGAGTTAGATTTAGGTCTTAGGGCTAAATGAATCGAGGGATACGGGGAGAAAGCAGGAACGGGGTACTTCTTCAGGATGATCAGCCATGATCAGATTGAATGGCGGTTCTGGCTCGCAGGGCCGAATGGCCTACTCCTGCACCTATTTTCTGTTTCTCCCCACCCTCCTCTTACACGTTCCCCGCGGTAGCCAGCAAAGATACTAGAGGAGCTCCTCTAGTGTCTTTAGTAGCCAGCCCCGTGCTCGCACGCTCGCTCCCGCTCCCTCGCTCGCTCGCTCCCGCTCCCTTTCCGTTTCCCTTTCCCGTTCCCTTCCCCTTCCCCCTCCCTGTTTCAAACCGTGCCCAACATTCCATGTCCTCGGGAAGAATTCCCTTTTATGGGAATAGAGCGCCTGACGCCGCCGCAGCGCTCGAGTGGGCGGGCTGGAGCCGAGCAACTGCCAGTCTCGCACCGCCGGAAATGACGCATAGCAGAAGCGGGATTAAGAGGGAAAATCCAGTCGCCTGTTTGATGGAAGGCTGTACGGCCCAATGGGGAGGCAGAGTGTTCTGGGGCCGCTGCAAGGATGACGCAATGGTTGCGGCCGAGGGGCGTGTCAGGGAGCGGCGGGAGGAGGGGCGTCTCGTCCCTCTGAAGCGAGGGAGGCAGGGAGGGGGCTTCCAGACCAAAGGCCAGGGAAGAGGTTTGGGAGTGTTCTTTCTTTCTGCCTACAGAGAAGAGAGCTGAGACATTTCTTTTGACAAGAAGCGTCGCATTTCCATCCTTTAAGTTTGGACACACTTTGATCTGCAAGAGTTTGCAACCATGCCTGTGTTTCACACGAAGACGATAGAAAGCATCCTGGAGCCGGTGGCTCAACAAATTTCACATTTGGTGATTATGCACGAAGAAGGTGAAGTGGATGGGAAAGCCATTCCCGACCTCACGGGACCGGTGGTTGCTGTGCAGGCAGCTGTCAGTAATTTAGTGAAGGTAAGTGCATCTCACAACGCGCACTGTGTTGTGCAGGGGCTCAACATGCCACAGAATGAAAAATATCTTGTTTTCCCCAAGACAAAGGTGGACCGTGGACTGTGTAGATGTTCCATAATTCATTCCCCGCTGCCCCGGTGACAATAGGAGGAATTTCCCTCCCAAATAAATCCGCGCTAACTCCATTGAACAACTTTGGACTGATCGTGTTCAACTGCTGGTATTATTCGGTCTTTGTTCTGGCAAAACTACATCAGAAACTGAATAGATCGACACAACTCCGAGATAAGCTTTAAGTATATACTTAATGTTTTTTGAACACGTGACTGACGCTGTTGTGATATCTGTCGTTCTCTCTCAGATAACATCTTTATAAATATTAATTAGTTCTGTTTTTGGTTATGTGGAGCAAACTATGTGAGAGATGTAAAAATGTTTTGTCTTTTATTATCCAACGGTGAGGGACCATGTGGAAACAAATGATAGTTGCCTTTGAAAACAAATGCACCAGTGAACTGGGAAATAAAATTAAAATTGTTTAATTTATTATGTTTCTCGGGTCTGAGTCTTTAAAACAAAGTATCTTCCCTGTTTGTGTAATGTCGGTTGTTTTGAGGTTGGTTGGTTTGCATGACAGGTACCGGAAAGCGTTGGCATTCTCAAAGGACTACTTAAACGTTTGGTTGAATCTACCGTTTGTCACTAATATTTTCTATTACATCTTAGGCGGGTGCATTTATATTTTGAGTAAAATGGAAGAAGGTAATGTAATATAATAATTATAGTTTGGTGTTTTCAGAATGTGACGTCACCCATTCCTTCTCTCCAGAGGTGCTACTTCCAAATAGAGTTATTTATCACTCAGGTTTTTTTCGCTTAAACTCGAGCTCGACTTTGGTAGTTGCTATTCCACTGTAAATTGAGTGTAGATTATTTGTGGTTAATTGATCAGTGTGTGAGATGCAATTTAATGTATACAATCATAGCGTACCCCCCCCCAACCATGCGTGACCTTGCATTAAAATATTATAGTAAACTATAACTGTGCATAGTTCCCTGAAGGTGGAATCGCATGTAGATAGGGTGGTAAAGAAAGCCTTTGGTGTGCTGGCCTTTATAAATCAGAGCATTGAATATAGGAGTAGGGAAGTAATGTTAAAATTGTACAAGGCATTGGTAAGACCAATTCTGGAGTATGGTGTACAATTTTGGTCGCCTAGTTATAGGAAGGATGTCAACAAAATAGAGAGAGTACAGAGGAGATTTACTAGAATGTTGCCAGGTTTCCAGCAACTACGTTACAGAGAAAGGTTGAACAAGTTAGGTCTTTATTCTTTGGAGCGCAGAAGGTTAAGGGGGGACTTGATTGAGGTCTTTAAAATGATGAAAGGGATAGACAGAGTTAACGTGGATACGTTTTTCCCATTGAGGGTAGGGAAGATTCAAACAAGAGGGCATGACATGAGAATTAAGGGACAGAAATTTTGGGGTAACGTGAGGGGGAACTTCTTTACTCAAAGGGTGGTGGCTGTGTGGAATGAGCTTCCAGCAGAAGTGGTGGAGGCAGGATCAATTTTAACATTTAAGAGTAAAGTGGATAGGTATATGGACGTGAAGGGAATGGAGGGGTATGGTCTGAGTGCAGGTAGATGGGACTAGGGTAAAACAAATGGTCGGCACGGACTGGAAGGGCCGAGAGGGCCTGTTTCCGTGCTGTAATTGTTATATGGTTATATTAGCACTGTGATAAAATCAAGGGATGCAATTATATCAATATTTTTGTTCGGAGAGCTGGGATGCATACTATTTTATAATGAGTTTAATGAAGCTTTTTATTTTCCTTAAATATCTTATTTCTACCCCCCCCCCAATTGCTGAACACATTTAATAGTGAGGTGTGGGGGAAAGATTTAATAGGAAAGCGTGGTAAGTAGATGGAACAAACTGCCAGAGAAGGTTGTTGAGGCAGGTACTTTCACAATGTTTAAGAAGCATTTAGACAGGTAGATGGATAGGATAGGTTTAGAGGGATATGGGACATAGGCAGGCAGGTGGGACTAGTGTAGATAGTTGGCGTGGACAAGTTGGGCCGAAGGGTCTGATTTCACGATGTATGAATCGGACTCTATATACTGGAAAGTAGAATATGGAGGATTTTGAATGTGGCCTCCCTCACCAATATCTACTGTGTACCTGCATTCCTCAGTCCATCTGTTCTACAACACTCCCCAGTGTCCATTCACTGTCCAGAAGTTGTCCTGGTTTGACTTTCCAAAATGCAACACCTTGCCCTTCTCTGTATTAAACGCCAATAATCATTGTTCAGCCCAACTGATCAAGATCCCACTGTAATTTTTGATAACCATATTTGCTTTCTATGATACCACCCACTTTAGTGTCATTTGCAAACTTACTAATCATGCATTCTCATCCAAAGCATTGATATATCATAAGATCGTGTGATAGGAGTAGAATTGAGCCAATAGGCCCATCGAGTCTACTCTGCCATCCATTCAATCATGGCTGATCTATCTCTTTCCCTCCTAACCCCATCCTCCTGCCTTTACCCCATAACCTCTGACACCTGTAAACCACAAACAGCAATGAGCCCTGCATTGATGGCCGAGCCATGTGGAATCTTTGCAAATGGCTTACTGAAGTTGGTATAGACAATGGATTTGCCTTCATCAGCCTTTTTTGTTATTTTTTCAAAAACTCAACCAGATTTGCAAGACATTATCTCCCACATATAAAACCATGCTGACTAACTTTGTTTAAAGGCCAATTAATCAAAGTTCAGCTCTGGCGTGATTCAGGATAGGGTGAGAGTAGATGGGTGCACATGAGGTAAGAATGTAGGCAGAAAGAGCAGTAGATACTCTTTAGTGGATCAGGGGGTATGGAGAGAAGGCAGGTACGGGATACTGAGTTGGATGATCAGCCATGATCATATTGAATGGCGGTGCAGGCTCGAAGGGCCGAATGGCCTACTCCTGCACCTAATTTCTATGTCTATACTCTTTTGGATACCGTTCAGCGGAATAACCCATCAGTAATGAGCATCAGCAGCAGTCGGGTCTATGGCACCAGACCTGGCCCTGAGGTACAGCGGGGTAGAGTTATGTCAGACAGAGCTATAGTGGTAAGAGTCTCGCCTGTTAAGGAGACAGACGGGATATTCTGTCGCAGCAATTGACATTCCACAGTGGTGTGCTGCCTCCCTGGTGCCAGAGTCCAGGGAGGCAGAACATCTGCGCATTTTCAAGGGGAAGTGTGAGCAGCCAGAGGTCTTTGTGCATGTTGGCACAAAGGACAAGGGCAGGAAAAGGGATGAGGTCCTGCAAAGTGAATAGATGGAGTTAGACAAAAGATAATAAATAAGGACCTCCAGGATAGTGATCTCTGTATTGCTATTGGTACCAAGTGCTAGTGAGGGTAGGAACAGGAGCACATGATTGCATGGCTGAGAAATTGGTGCAGGGGTCAAGGGTTTCAGATTTTTTGAACTGTTGGGATCTTTTCTGGGTAGGGATGATCACCACAAGCGGAAGGGGTTGCACTTAATTGAAAGGAAATCAATATCGTGGCAGGCATATTTGCTTATGCTACTAAAGGAGCATTTAAACTAGATTGGCAGAGGGATGGGATCTATTGCAGGACTGAGGCATGTGAGAAGCTGGAAGTCGATTTGAAAGGCGATTAATGAAAGATCAGTGGACAGAATAGGCAGGAGCATGAAAAGGAATGAGGAAGGGCTGTTGGATTAAATTGCATATATTTTAAATCGAGAGGCCTGACAGGTAACATAGATCAACTCAGGGCATGGATAGGTACATGGGATTGGGATGTTCTATCCATTATGGAAACCTGCCTAATAGAGGGCCAGGACTGGCACCTTAATGTTCAGGCCACAGGTGCTGCAGGTGAGATTAAGGTGGGGGTCAAAAAGCAGGGAATGTTGCTTTATTAAGGAGAATGTCACAGCAGTAGTCAGAGATTACATTACTGATGACTCATCCAGTGATTTTATGTGGGTGAGCTCAGGAATAAAAAGGGGATGATCACCTTGTTGGGAGTGCACGACAGACCCCTAAATAGTCAACGGGAATTGGAAATTGGAATTGGAAAGCCCGATATGCCGTGAGATTGCAGGCAGTTGCAAGATGAATAGGATTGTCATAGTAGGTGATTTTTAACCTTCCCAATATAGACTTGAACTGTCATAATGCCATGGGGCTTACAGAGGGTGGAATTTGTTAAATGTGTTCCGGAAAGTTTTCTCAGGTAATATGTAGAGGGCCTACAAGGGAGAGGGCAAAGCATGGGGAAAGGCAAGTGACTGGTGTCAGTGGGCGAGCCTTTAGGCAACAGCAGTCACAATTCTATTGTTATACTAGTTATGGTAGACAGAGAGCATCCCCATGTTAAATGGTAAATTGGGGCAAGGCAACTTGGATGGTATTAGATGGGAACTGACTAGCATTGATTGGAGTGGGTTGTTTGCGGGCAAAGGAACGTCTGGAAAATGGGATGGTTTGAAACGTGTGATGACAAGAGTTTAGGAAACGTATGTTCTTGTTAAAGTGAAGAGTAAGGCGGGTGGGAGCAATGAAGCCTGGATGACGAAATAAATTGAAACAAAAACCTGAACTAACTCAGTGGGTCAGATAGCATGGAGTGATACAATGTGGAAACAGTCCCTTTGGCCCACCTCGCCCACACCAATAATGTCCCAGCTTCATTCGTCTCACTTGCCTGCGCTTGCTCCATGTTCCTCCAAACCTGTCCTATCCATGTACCTGTCTAACTGTTTCTTAAACGATGGGATAGTTCCAGCCTCAACTACTGCCTCTGGCAGCTTGTTCCATACAGCCACCACCCTTTATGTGAAAACGTTACCCCTCGGATTCGTATTAAGTCTTTTTCCCTTCACCTTGGTCCTGGATTCCTCTACTGTGGGCAAAAGACTGTGCAACTACCCAATCTATCCCCCTCATGATTTTGTATACCTCTATAAGATCTCCCATCCTCCTGCACTCCATGGAATAGAGACCCAGCCTACTCAACCTCTCCATATACAGTGGCTTGCAAAAGTTTTCATACCCCTAGAACTTTTCCACATTTTGTCACGTTACAACCACAAACGTAAATGTATTTTATTGGGATTTTATGTGATAGACCAACACAAAGTGGCGCATAATTGTGAAGTGGAAGGAAAATGATAAATAGTTTTCAAATTTTTTTACAAACAAAACTGAAATGTGTGGCGTGCAAAAGTATTCAGCCCCCTTTACTCTGATACCCCTAAATAAAATCCAGTGCAACCAATTGCCTTCAGAAGTCACCTAATTAGTAAATAGAGTCCACTTGTGTGTAATCTAATCTCAGTACAAATACAGCTGTTCTGTGAAGGCCTCAGAGGTTTGTTAGAGAACATTAGTGAACAAACAGCATCATGAAGCCCAAGGAACACACCAAAAAGTTTTTTCTCACCTCAGTCTTAAATGACCTCCCCTTTATTCTAAGACTGTGGCCCCTGGTTCTGGACTCGCCCAACATTGGGAACATTTTTCCTGCATCTAGCTTGTCCAGTCCTAACATATACTAACATAGATTGACAGTTGGTCAACTGAAAACAGAAGTAGAAATATAAAGATCCTTGGCAGGTTATGACTAAGAAACATAGATGTAGAAAATAGGTGCAAGAGTAGGCCATTCAGCCCTTTGAGCCTGCACCGCCATTCAATATGATCATGGCTGATCATTCAACTCAGTATCCCTTACCTGCCTTCTCTCCATACATCCTGATCCCTTTAGGCACAAGGGCCACATCTAACTCCCTCTTAAATATAGCCAATGAACTGGCCTCAACTACCTTCTGTGGCAGAGAATTCCAGAGATTCACCACTCTCTGTGTGAAAAATGCTTTTCTCTTCTCAGTCCTAAAAGATTTCCCCCTTATCCTTAAACTGTGACCCCTTATCCTGGACTTCCCCAACATCGGGAACAATCTTTCTGCATCTAGCTTTGTAAGTTTCTATAAGATCCCCCCTCAATCTTCTAAATTCTAGCGAGTACAAGCCCAGTCGATCATTGTATCATCGTTCACCACTATTCAAAAATCATATTAGCAATTTATTAAAAGGGGAGGTGGGGAATCTCTGGGATTCTCATTTCACAGCTCTCATGAGCTGTGAAGCCTGGGCGTTGCAGCCAGAACAGATTGACAGATTATGAATATAAGAAAAATATGGGTATAAGGCAAGAAAATGATGTTTGAAGTAGATTGAATATTTGGTGTTGGGTTGACCAGGGGAATTGTCTCTGTAGAAGGTGGAATTTATTCATTCATGGGTGTATTTACGTATATAATTGATATAATTGTAGTCAATGCCTACTATGTTCTGTTGTGCAATGCAAAGAAAGAATTTCATTGTCCTGTCAGGGACACATGACAATAAACTCTTTTGACTTTGATTTGACTTTGGAAAGGGGTGGAGAAGGGAAAGTGACTTGTGGGATCCTGTTGGAGGTGGCAAAAATGTTGGAGGATTATGTGTTGTTTTGGAGACTTCAATTCCTTCTCCAACCAAATGAATAACCTTGCTTATGATACATTTACTGGTTAAAGGGCAATTGATGGGTTAAAGGGCATTTTTCCATGCTGCATCTCTAAACTAAACCTCAGGGGGACTAATGGCTCATTCCAGATGACATCATGGTATAGAAAGTGGCACAGAACAGCTCAGAAAGTATCAGCACATGGACCTTCTTTGCCATACTTCTTTAGAGTATAGGTAGTGATTTTTGACTGTAGTAGCAGTGCTTTGAGTGAGAACAAGGCCCCTTTTGTCATTGGTACAGTATCTGTTATAATGTTACGTGTGAAGACCAGCTCCTCTTGGCCGGTACCCCAGTAACCCGCAGCTCCACCCTTGCTAACTCCTCCCCCTAGTCGAAACAGGGACAGAGTCCCCCCTGTCCTTACCTTTCAGTTCGCCCCATCAGCCGTCACATACAAAACATAATCCTCCAACATTTTTTAACGTGTTTTTGTGTGTTCTTTTTCATTATACCGCTGCTGGCAAATTCATTTCACTTACACTTCATGTGCAATGTGACGAATAAAACTGATTGTTGTTGAAGAATGTTGAAGTCTCAATAAATATATTATTTTCTGTCATAATTGGTTATAAATGGCAGATGAGCTCAAATAGAAAATTATACTTAAACTCATTTTAAAAATAAATTTAATTACTTTTCAGTGGCTCTCGACTACTACTGTCTTCACAACCTGAATACCATAAATCTAATTTGTCTTAATATTGTGTACTAAGTTTCCTGTAGTATTCACATTTTACTGACACAGAAACACTGAGGTGGGAATTTAGGTATTGCATTATGTTTTTAGAGCTTGATTTATTGAAAAACATTTGACAATTTTGTTTTGAAAGACAATTTGAGCGACAATTGCAGAAGTTTGTGAACAGAAAAACCCAGTAGAATAGAAGAAAGAAGAAAATTACAGCTTATGTCATTAAAAACACTATTTAAGCTTAGTGCAGTGGTATGTTTCAATCTCATGGAAAGAAAATTGAAGTTTTAGTAATGTATTGTTTCACAGACCGATGAATAATGTGCCTTTTTAATTTTAGATATTTTCACCAGTTTACAAAATGATCCCAAAAAAGGCGACCATAAAATTGCTTTGATTTTTTTTTCATGTGTACCAAGGTGAAAACCTTTTATTGTATTATTCGCTTGTAAAATCTATCTCCATTGACGGGAAAATGTTCTACCTTGAATAAGGCCAGAATCCTGGGCTTCGTCCTTTGTGGCATGATGGTTGGTTATTCCCATCTATGCCAACGTTGTTCATCGCTCTGAACTTGAATCAATTGTCCTGTTTGCTCCAAGCTTTCTGAAAGTTGCTTGTTCTGTCTTGCCAATGGCTGTCAAACATTCCAATGTTCCATCTGTGACGAGGCTAAGAAACTTGAGATTAATACAAATCTTCCTTTTCATGTGTTTTCCTTGTGACACTGCCTCTCTTGTGCTCTCTTTTGAATCCTCGCCTTCCACTGGCATGGTGAAATGTTGTAAACAGTACTCCAGCCATAATTTATAATTAACTCTCAGGTTATGATAGGCTCTGGAGATTTGAATTTGACTGATTACTGACTAATCAGACTGCTAAATAATTGATCGATGACAATAAAGTGCCGAAAATACTCATCAGGTGACAGTGTGTATGGAGGAAGAAATTGTTGATTTTCAAATAACTGCTTTTATATTTGAAAATATGAAGGGTTTCTGTTTCTCTGCCACAGCAGTACAGTCTGCTTACACACGACTACTGCTAGATTCAACAACAACTTCATCAACAAGTTCGCTGACGACACAACAGTGGTGGGTCTCATCAGTGACAATGATGAGTCGGCGTACAGGATGGAGGTGGAGCTGCTCACAGGATGGTGCAAATCCCACAACCTCATTCTCAACGTGGGAAAAACGAAGGAGATGGTGGTCGACTTCAGGAGGGTGGGAAAACAACGCCATACACCTGCACATCAATGGAGCTGATGTGGAAAGGGTCAGCAGTGTGAAGTTCCTAGGACTCCACCTGTCAGATGACCTGACGTCCACGACCAACACCACAGCACTGGTCAAGAGAGCCCAGCAGCAACTACACCCTCTCCGTAGACTATGGAAAGCAGGTCTCCCCACTGCACACCTACGAACTTTTTAATAGGGGGACAATCGAGAGCACATTAACCTACGGCATCACTTCCTGGTTCGGGAGCTGCAAGGCGTACGAACGGCACCAACTGGACAGGATTGTGAAGACCGCCAGCAGGATTATTGGGGCTCCGCTCCCTTTCCTGCTGGACATATACAGGAAGCGATGTATCAGCAGAGCCATCTCCATCATCAAAGACCCCTACCACCCATCGCATCACATATTCTCCATCCTGCCATCTGGGAAGAGGTACAGGAGCATCAGCTGCAAAACCAGCAGGATGCTCCTCGGCTTCTTCCCACAGGCTATAAGACTGATAAACGGACTTTGCCCCCTGCCAAAGTATCGCGCACTAACTACCATACTGGACACACTGAAGCAGAGCCATTGTCGTGTCGCTGCCGATTGGAACTCATGATATATGTATTTTTATTTTTATTTATTTTTTACCGCACACTGAATGGACACTGGTTGAGCAACGTTTTTTTGTTTCCTCTGGGTATGTAAGTACTCAGGAAAAATGATAATAAAGATATACAATACAATATGTTGCCTGACGTGTTTATTTCATACGATTTTCCCCCTCTAGTGTCAGTTTCCTTGAACCACAATCTTTCTTGGTTTACTCAGTAAATTCTGATTTCTAAAGCTGGCAATAAATAATGTGCTCTGAATGTATGAATGTAGTATTGCTCAATTTACAACAGATCTGAGGAAAATCTTGAGCAGAGTAGCTGTGGTCTGGAACTTGTTGCCTGTAGAGAGAGTAGGAGTTTTAAAAGGAATTGGATTGCAATTGGATAACACTTATGGTAAAATAATTGAAGCAGAATAGAACAGAATCGGTTGCATTGTAAGGAGTTGACCTGTTGTTGATTTTAATGCTGTAACAGTACTGAGATTCTAGTTTCGTTACCAAGGGTTGAGGTGTAAACTTTTGATTTGTCTGTCTTTTGTTGGAGTGGAAGGAACTCTGACTATTGTTACTTATTGCGGCAGTTTAGTGAAATCATTGTTCATGGGTACAGAATTTTGTTTCTATGAACCTTCTGAATTTTGTAGTCGGCAGGGCAGTACTCTGCATATCGCCAACTTGGACAATTTTTACATTTTTTTAATCAAGCCAATTAACCTACAAACCTGTACGTCTTTGGAGTGTGGGAGGAAACCGAAAATCTTGGAGAAACCGAAGATCATGCAGATAACAGGGAGAACGTACAAACTCCATACAGACAGCACCCGTGGTCGGGATCAAACCATCTCTGGCACTGCATTTTGCTCTAAGGCAGCAACTCTACCGCTGTGCCACTGTGACTGCTCTGACTTCCCCACCATCGAAGGGATTTATCGCAGTCGCTTCAAAAAGGCTGCCAACATCATCAAGGACCCACACCATCCTGGCCACACGCTAATCTCACCGCTGCCATCGGGTAGAAGGTACAGGAGCGTGAAATCTGGTACATCCAGGTTCAGGAACAGATTTTTCCCCACAGTCATTAGGCTATTAAACTCGCCATCAAACAAACTCTGAACTATAACAGCCTATTGCACTTTATCTGTTTATTTATGTGTGTGTATGTGTGTGTATATATCTATATCTATATCTCCATGCTATATAGACACACTGAACTGTTCTGTATTTATGCTTAGAAACATAGAAAATAGGTGACGGAGGAGGCCATTCGAGCCAGCACCGCCATTCATTGTGATCATGGCTGATTGTCCGGTATCAATAACCCGTGCCTGCCTTCTTCCTATATCCCTTGACTCCACTAGCGCCTAGCGCTCTATCCAACTCTCTCTTAAATCCATCCAGTGATTTGGCCTCCACTGCCATAAATTCACAACTCTCTGGGTCAAAAAGTTTTCTCTCACCTCAGTCATAAATGACCTCCCCTTTATTCTAAGACTGTGGCCCCTGGTTCTGGACTCACCCAACGTTAGGAATTGTTTTCCTGCATCTAGCTTGTCCAGACCCCTCATCCTTCTAAACTCCAGTGAATGCAAGCCTAGTCTTTTCAATCTTTCCTCATACGACAGTCCCGCCATCCCAGGGATCAATCTTGTGAACCTACGCTGCACTGCCTCAATCATAAGGATGTCCTTCCTCAAATTAGGAGATCAAAACTGTTCACAATACTCCAGATGTGGTCTCACCAGAGCCCTATACAACTGCAGAAGAATCTCTTTACTCCTATACTTTACTCCTCTTGTTATGAAGGCCACACTCCATGTACTTCACTGCCTGCTGTACCTGCACGCCAACTTTCAGCGACCGGTGTAAAAGGACACCCCGGTCTCGCTGTACCTCCCCCTTACCTAACATTACTCCATTGAGATAATAATCTGCCCCCTTGTTTTTGCCGGATTTCACTTTCATAAATCCATGTTGACTTGGTCTAATCCTTTTACTGCTATCCAAATGCCCCATTATTACCTCTTTAATTGACTCCAGCATCTTTCCCACCACCGAAGTCAGGCTAACTGGTCTGTAATTCCCCGTTTTCTCTCTCGCTCCTTTCTTGAAAAGTGGGATAACATTAGCTATCCTCCAATCCACAGGAACTGATCCGGAATCTATTGAACATTGGAAAATGATCACCAATGCGTCCACTATTTATAGAGTCACCTCCCTGAGGACCCTGGGATGCAGACCATCAGGCCGATGGGATTTATCCTTCAGTCCAATTAGCCTATCCAATACTATTTCTCGCCTAATGAAAATGTCTTTCAATTCCTCTACCCCCTTAGATCATCTGTCCTCCAGTACATCTGGGAGATTGTTTGTGTCCTCCTTAGTGAAGACAGATCCGAAGTACCTATTTAACTCGTCTCCCATTTCCTTGATGCCTATAATAATTTCACCTGTGTCTGCCTTCAAGTGACCCACATTTTCCTTTGCTACTCTTTTTACCTTATCATAACTAAAGAAGCTTTTACTGTCCTTTATATTCCTGGCCAGCTTCCCCTCATATTTCACCTTTTCAGCCCATATTGCCCATTTTGTTTCCTTCTGTTGTCATATGAAAGTTTCCCAATCCTCTGGCTTCCGGCTACTCTTTGCTTACAATACTCTGTTGTGCTGCAGCAAGGAAGAATTTTATTGTCCTATCTCGGACACATGACAATAAACTCTCTTGACTTGACATTAAAGTTATGCCCTCTAATTTCAGCCTGGGATAAAGGTACCAACCGTCTGCCCTATCTTTACCTCACTTCAAACTTCTGTTAGGTCTCCTGTATTTTTCCAATCTGATTATATTTATACACCCTGTCCCTTCCTGTCATATTAGAAATATAGAAAATAGGTGCAGGAGTAGGCCATTCGGCCCTTCGAGCCTGCACCGCCATTCAATATGATCATGGCTGATCATCTAACTCGGTATCCTGTACCTGCCTTCTCTCCATACCCCCTGATCCCTTTAGCCACAAGGGCCACATCTAACTCCCTCTTAAATATAGCCAATGAACTGGCCTCAACTACCTTCTGTGGCAGAGAATTCCAGAGATTCACCTCTCTCTGTGTGAAAAATGATTTTCTCATCTTGGTCCTAAAAGACTTCCCCCTTATCCTTAAACTGTGACCCCTTGTTCTAGACTTCCCCAACATCGGGAACAATCTTCCTGCATCTAGCCTGTCCGACCCCTTAAGAATTTTGTAAGTCTCTATAAGATTCCCCCCTCAATCTTCTAAATTCCAGCGAGTACAATCCGAGTCTATCCAGTCTTTCTTCATATGGAAGTCATCCCAGGAATCATTCTGTTTAGGATTAGGGTTAGATTTCATCTCCGGTTCGAGAACAGTTCCTTAACCCTGGTACTGAGAAGGCTGCATAATCTTTGCAGCTGTGAACATTTACTGCATAATTGCCTTCAAAAGAGGAAGACTGCACTGCATCCTGCTCCTCCACCCACCCCCCCCCCCCCCCAAACCCGCATATCAACATCCTGAGTTATGTACGTTGTAGAAGGATTATATTTAACAGGAATTTGTGCTACTAACCAGTTGGGCAGAAAAAAAAACATTGAATAAGGTTTGTTTGATGCAACGTTTATGTAAAATTCCCCTATTCTTTCTTTACCAACTTGGCCAATTCCATCAACATTGTCCTGTTGTAATATGCAGAAACGTTACCCTTCATGTTCATTGCTTCAAACTGATCTATTTTAAGACTCAGACTTTCGCATTAGTCCAGTGTGGAAAGTTTAAGATTTGTGTAAATGCTTTTCCCTTGGTTGAATAGAGACTGAAAGAAGAGTCAAATTGTCTGTTTGCTCTTTGAAGCCAATATGAAAAAAAAAAGTTGTTTTGGATAGTAGCCTTTTATGGAAATGTTGAGCTCTCAAAATGGGGCACCCTTAAAAGGAAAACTTCTGCGTATTATACACTGACCTTGGTGACTCCTTATTCTGTCTTGTAAATTCATGCTTCATACAAATGCAGTGGTTTTCCTCTCAACTGGGAAATTATAATAAATTATGTTAATTGTAGCTTTCCTGTAGCTTATCTGAAGTTGTTGTGTAGAAATATTATTTGTTTATAGTGGAAGGAAAAAAAAAGTGAAAATGTTAGTTAAACTGCAGAACTAGTATAAGTTGTGCAACAAATTAAAAACCAAGTAAATTTGGTCCTCATAATTGAAGTTAATCTAAAATGTATTTAACTTAATGCCAATGCTGCTTCAGTTTGAGTTTTGGGCCAGGGTAAATTTTAGAATTGTTTCTTCTGAACAATATTCTGATCAGCTTCATCTACTGATAGAGGAATGAGGGGTAAACTTATTGATATCCTAAAAGTAGATGTTTTCACTAGGAAATGAATCCAAAACTGAAATGTTCTAGCAGAGAGTCGTTAACCTCATTTGAAGTACTTAAAGTGGAGGTGGATTAATTTTATGAAAGATTAGGAGATTGAGGGCTAAGGGGAACTGGACAGTTGAGGTATGTATATGAAACCTCATTTTATAAGGCACTATACCAAGTAGGACCCGTTGGATCCCGTCCCGCAGTCTAGGCATAAGCTCAGGGGCGACCGCGCCTTTGCGGTCGCAGCTCCTAGACTGGAACAGCATCCCCCTCCCCATTAGAACTGCCCCCTTCATCGAATCCTTTAAGTCTAGTCTAAAAACGTATCTTCTCCCAAGCCTTTCCTGACGTCCTCTGAGCTAGGGCTATTTTGTATATATGTATGTAGCCTGCTTGTGTATACTACTCTTATAACAAATGTAAAGAACTTTGGTCAACGAGAGAGGTTTTTTAAATGTGCTATATAAATAAATGTGACTTGACTTGACGTGTGACTTAATAAACTCACCTCTTGGCCCCATGCATTTCAACAAAAAAAGGTTCAACCTCTTCCTATAATTCAATCCTGCAAGTCCGGGTCAAATCATGGCGAACCTCTTTTGCTCCTATTCTAACTTAATTACATCCTTCCATTAGCTGAGCAACCAAAATTACAAGTTTAGTTTAACCAGTAACTTGTACAGCTT
This sequence comes from Okamejei kenojei, assembly GCA_035221665.1. Lineage (NCBI taxonomy): Eukaryota > Metazoa > Chordata > Chondrichthyes > Rajiformes > Rajidae > Okamejei > Okamejei kenojei. The sequence continues at coordinate 29,947,231 of CM069165.1, read as the reverse complement.
CATCTTGATGTTCCTACTTTTGTATTCAATATTCTTCAAAATGACAGGAACATGGAGAGGGGAGGTTTGGAAGAATGTGGGCAATGTAAAGGCAGGTGGGAGTAGCTGAAAGGGACCATCCTGGTTGGGCTTTAAGACAATAGGTGCAGGACTAGGCCTTTTAGCCCTTGAAGCCAGCGCCACCATTCACTGTGAGCATAGCTGATCATCTACAATCAGTGCCCTGTTCCCGCCTTCTCTCCATATCCCTTGACTCCACTATCTTTCAGAGCTCTATCTAACTCTTGAAAGCATCCAGAGAATTGGCCTCTGAGGCAGCAAATTCCACAGATTCACAATTCTGAGTGAAAAAGGTTTTAATCATCTCCATTCTAAATTGTCTACCCCTTAATCTTAAACAGTGGCCCCTGATATTGGACTCCCCCATCATAGGGAATATGTTTCCTGCCTCTAGCGTGTCCAATCCCTTAATAATCTTATGTTTCAATAGGATTCCCTCTCATCATTCTAAATTCCAGAGTATACAATCCAAGTCACTCCATCCGTTCAACATATGACAGTCCCACCATCCCGGGAATTAACCGTGTGCACCTACGCTGCACTCCCTCAATAGCAAGAATGTCCTTTCTCAAATTTGGAGACAAACCTCACACGATACTCCAGGTGTGGTCTCACTAGGGCCCTGTACAACTAGGACCTGTTTACTCCTATACTCAACTCCTCTTGTTATGAAGGCCAACATGCCATTAGCTTTCTTCACTGCCTGCTGTACCTTCATGCTTACTTTCAGTGACTGATGAATAAGGACACCCAGATCTCATTGTACTTCCCCTTTTCCTAACTTAACACCATCCAGATAATTATCTGCCTACCTGTTCTTGCCACCAAAGTGGATGACCTCACATTTATCCACATTAAACAGCATCTGCCATGCATTTGCCCACTCACCCAACTCACCCTGCATCCTCATAGCATCTTGCTCACAGTTTACACTGCCACCCAGCGTTCTGTCATCTGCAATTTTGCTAATGTTATTTTTAATCCTTCATCTAAATCATTAATGTATATTGTAAATAGCTGCGGTCCCAGCACTGATCCTTGCGGTACCCCTGCGGTCACTTCCAGTCATTCTGAAAGGGACCTGTTAATCCCTACTATTTGTTTCCTGTCTACCAACCAATTTTCTATCCATGTCAGTACCCTATCCCCAATACCATGTGCTCTAATTCTGCCCACTAATCTCCTATGTGGGACCTGCAGACCTCCCAAACCAAAGGCAACGCAGCTTTAGCATTTCCAAACCAAAGGCAACGCAGCTTTAGCATTTCCAAACCAAAGGCAACGCAGCTTTAGCATTTCCAAACCAAAGGCAACGCAGCTTTAGCATTTCCAAACCAAAGGCAACGCAGCTTTAGCATTTCCAAACCAAAGGCAATGCAGCTTTAGCATTTCCAATCTATATTTTCAAACCACATTAAGGGCACTGACAGGTCGGTAAAACCACTCACAGTTTAGTAGACATGTGTGCAATGTTATTCACAGCTCAGACTGAGACGTGACCCTCTCGCTCCCCCCATCTTGCAGAGACTGACTGAGTTTTCGGGTTTTTTAATCCCTCTGGAAGGGGTGTGGCCTTCAGGAGAGAGAATCTCAACCTTTTTTAAAAAACACTAATAACTCTTATTTTTAATCGATGGGAAAAATCCTCTTGTCCCGCGCAGCGGAGGGGGACTTGAGTAAGATGGCCAAAAATCACAGCCGTAAGTGGCAGAGTTCTTTCTAAAATCAATATACAGAGCAACAGAAAGTGGTCAAGATCAGACTTTTAGTAATATAGATCCTCTACAGCTGCACATCTTTATCTGTTACCTAATCAACTACTTTAGGGCTAATTAGTAAATAACTTGAACGTGGGCCTTTTGCGCTCTTTTTAAATCTTCTTTCCCTCTGACTCACCTACTTCCAGCCAATACTAGCTCTCGCTGCTTCTGGCTGCTGTTTCTCTCTTACCTTCACGGGAAATTATTTAGCGATGTTCTGTGTAGGAAGCGAGTTGCATTTAGATCTCCACTGCTCCTTTCATGATGATACCACCCAGGAATGTGTGTCAATTTCCCTCAACTAACATTCTCGTTCAACTGGCAGAATTCATCCTTGCCCACGCCAACTATTTTGACTCCTATCACTGTCTTCGTTAGAGATGTAGCCATGGAACCTGCGTACCTTTTTGTTGGCTACGTTGAACTGTCCTGCTCCTTACCGGCACCACCCCCTAACTCTTTCTCTGCTACATCGATGACTGCATCAGTGCTGCCTCCTGCTCCCATGTAGAACTTGTTGAAGTAAATAACTTTACTACTAATTTCCACCCTGCTCTCATTCACTTGGACCATCTCGGACACCTTTCTTCTCTTTCTTGATCTCTCTATCTTCATCGTAGGGGACAGACTATCAACTAATGTCAACTGCAAATCTACCGACTCCCTCAGTTATCTGGAATATACCTCCTTTCATGTGGCCTCTTGCAAAGATTCTACTTCATCTCCTTGACATCTGCCTCCAAAATGAGGCTTTCCATTGTAGGAGATTCGAAATGTCTCTTTAGTAAACTTAGATTCCCCCCTGCTTTCATAGATGGACGCTCCCCTGCATCTCCTCTGTAACCAGTAGTTCTGTTCTTGATGAAACATGGACAGTTTCCAGGTACTTGCCATTAACCCCACCTCTGCATCCTATGCACCATCCTGTGACATTTATTTAACCTCCAACATGATCCCAACACTGTCACACCTTCCCATCCCCACAACCTTCTTCCTTCCACAGGACCACATCCTCCCCAAATCCTTGGTTGGTTCATTTATGCCTTCCCACCCCCTCCCCAGGTGCTTTCCCCTGCAATCGTAGGAGATGAATCGTAGTTCCTATAAACTCTCCTTTACCTCCATCTAGGGACCCTAGCAGACATTCCAGAAGAGACGGGTTCATATGCACCTCCTCTAACCTCATCTACTGCATCAAATGCTACCGATTGTGGCCTTGTGGCCACCTGTACATTGGTGAGACCAGTGTGGGGGGGGGGGGGGGGGGGAGGGAGAAAGGGGGAAACACAAATTCCGGGGGGGGGGGGGGGGGGGGGGGGGGGGGGGGGGGGGGGGGGGGGGGGGGGGGGGGGGGGGTGGGGGGGGGGGGGGGGGGGGGGGGGGGGGGTGGGGGGGGGGGGGGGGGGTGGGGGGGGGGGGGGGGGGGGGGGGGGGGGGGGGGTGGGGGTGGGGGGGGTGGGGGGGGGGGGGGGGGGGGGGGGGGGGGGGGGGGGGGGGGGCGGGGGGGGGGGGGGGGGGGGGGGGGGGGGGGGGGGTGGGGGGGTGGGGGGGGGGGCGGGGGGGGGGGGATCACCTCTTCGGCGGAGGGGCGACGGGGGGGGGGGGGGGGGGGGGGGGGGGGGGGGGGTGGGGGGGGGGGGGGGGGGGGGGGGCGGGGGGGGGGGGGGGGGGGAGGGAGAAAAGGGGGAACCACTATCCCTCTTTCGGCGGAGGGGGGACTTTTTCCATGTCGCCTCCCTTGTGGCCTAAACTCCATGGATTGGCGAGCTGCCTTTCCCGAGTCGGGTCACGGAGCATTAGCATTAGGCGAAGGTGGATTTTTCCATCGCGGGCAGGGACCCTTGCCGTGGGTCGCCGGGAGGAGTGCTCCTATCGTCCCGAATCGGAGTTTTGATCATCCCGACGAGAGGCGCATGTACATATCGGGCCATCTAAGCGCCTGCGGACTACGACGGAAGGTTTATGGTGAAACCTAGCGGACTAAGAAGGTTTATCGCCCGGAGTGAACAAAAGAGGTGGACTGGCCTGAACTTCATTGCATTCCACCACAAGTGACGAATGCTGTGGTGGCTTTGTGTTAAATTATTGGTATTGTGTGTTTCTTTTTAAGTGTATCGACTGTGGCAAATTCTTTCACTGCACCTTCAGGTGATGTGACGTGATATGACTTGATTTTGACTTTTCCAAATTTCTCTTGCATATTACATGCTCCACTGAAAGGCTCCTTGGAAAATACTGTTGTCCACGAATCTGTTAAATGAAATGTATTTGTACAGCACCTTTTTGTAAACATCGAGCAATTACTATTTTGCAATTACTACCTATTTGATTTGATTGAAAATACAGTCATTGTCACAGTGCAGGAAATGATGGCGCAAGTTTTCATACTGCAAGTTCTGCAAAGCTGCATGTGATATTCTTTAATCAAAAATTGACGTTGCCTGCTTTTCTAGTGTCTATTTATGCCCAAAGGTCAAGGTATGCTTGAGTAAGGAGTGGGGTGAGGAGAGAAGCAGGGAGTGAGGAAGGACTTGCGCTTAGCTTTTAATACAAGAAGATTTCCTTACGACAATATGTAGAGGCCCTACTTTGGGAGGGGCTATTGATTGATTCTCTGGGGATTGAGAGTGGCCAAGTGGATGAGGTGTTTTTGGATAACCTTTCTGGACCAACGATCACTGTTATCTTTAAGATAGTTATGGATAGAGACAGTACAGATAGTTATGGATAGAGACAGTCATTTAGAATTGGTTAACCAAAAGATAATCGATTCTTAAATTGGACGGATCAAATCTGTAATAGTGATGTATCTCCTTAGGCTTTTGCCCATAAGCTAAATACAAGCATGCAAAGACATATATAAGGATATAAAGTTAACTATCATCTACAGCAAAGCAGCAGAGGATGCAATATGTAAGTTATAGTTACTGAGAGTCCAGGATCTGCCTCTAGACAAAGTCATTGTATCATATCACAGGCTTGCAGACCCGTCCTGCACGCGTTCGTTACAGCCTCTCAACAGTACTCTTTACAGGTGATGCCGCCATAGGTACAACCTTCACAGGGAGTTTCTTAGCGGGGGATGACAATCAGCACAGGTTTCATGGGGGACTTCTCCACAGGCCTTACAGGAGATTTTACCATCAGCACTGGCCCCACTGGTGGTTCTTTCGTAGGTGTAGAGGCAAACTCCTGATTCCAGAACCGCTCACTGTCTGCTGTCACATGTCCATCGTTTTAACATGCGTATCCATCCTCTGTCCATAGCACATCATCTGGGTCATCTGCACAATCCTAACACTTCGGATCGACTTTTGTTGCTGTTTATATGACTTTTTACAGTCTCAAGTATGACTGAAGCTTTCTGAAATCTAGACCTACTCGTCTTCGATAGCAGAATCGGAGAGCGTTGGCGTATCTTTGAGCGACAATATAATGTCTTCATTGCTGCATCTTACTATGATAAGCCAGCTGCGGCCTGTGCCGACATGCTCCTCAACCTCGCAGGAGATGAAGCTGACGAACAATAACGACAAACTAAGAAGAAAGCTTGTCCGTGACTCTGCCATAACTTTGGATAGGACTATCGCTGTCTGCGAAAATTACGAGCTGTCTGTTCGTCACGCCAGAACTCCCACTTCTCATGTATTAAGTACTATTGACACTGAGTCATAAAACTTCATAATAAGCACTACAATAAGAATACATACAAGAACCATAGAAATAGATACCATAGGCTCGGAGTCGTAGTTTAAACTAAAAGCATAGCTATTCGCATTACACAAGATGGCATGGTGGAAACCGGACATGGATTACAGATCGGGTCAGCAATAGCAAAACCAGACATGGATCAAATCAGCAATGGTGATTGATCGACATTGATGGGAATGTGAGGAGAATAAAAATGGGATTAATGTCCAATTAGTATAAATGGGTAGTTGATGGTTGGTGTGGATTTGATGGGCTGAAGCACCACTTTTTTGCTATATCTCTCTGACTAATTATTTTCTGAATGTTGCCTTGTTACATCCGGCCCACGGGCTTTAGTAAAGTCAACGCGGTCGTGATGTCAATCCGCACATACAATGTTGTAATATTATGGCCAACAAGATTGTTCCAATGGTCAGTCCCCAGTGCATCACAGTTGTCCACCAGCCTCCAAACATCCCGAAAGGCCATCATCCTCCCAGGGGATTGTAGTCGTGGTATTGTTCTCCAAGCCTTCGAATCTACCCCTCGGCATCCTAGATGTGGTCAGCGAGGTTGGTGATGTTCTCTTTTACCCCACTCAGAGTCGAACCAGTCACCGAGTCTGTACGACCACGCATGGTATAAATTAACTTGTTTTGTCAGAGGTCCCAAACATTAATGTTGTGCTCAATACCACCAAAGATAATCTGATTGCTTGTGTTATTAAATGTTGCTGCCAGTACGTGGTACGTGTTTTGCAATGTGTGGATTGCAGCCTTCTGAATGTCCCATAGCTTAACTGTTTTGTCGTCGCTTCCTGTACAGACCAACTGTGGTTTCTGTCGGGCTGGATAACATGAATTCACAAAGGATGTGTGACCTTTAAGTCTCTTGATTCTTTCACCCGTTTCCCTGTCCCACACTGCTACAGTTTTGTATGCGGGATAGTTTTCTAAACCAACATGTAGAAGAACCAACGAGAGAGCAGGCTATTCTAGACTGGGTATTGAGTAATGAGGAAGGGTTAGTTAGCAGTCTTGTTGTGCGTGGACCCTTGGGAAAGAGTGACCATAATATGGTTGAGTTCTTCATTAGGATGGAGATTGACATAATTAAGTCAGAAACAAGGGTTCTGAACTTAAACAAAGGTAACTTTGAAGGTGAATTGGCCAAGGTAGACTGGCAAGTGATTCTTAAAGAGTTAACAGTGGATGTGCAATGGAAGTTATTTAAAGACTGCATGGATGAACTACAACAATTGTTCATCCCAGTTTGGCAAAAGAATAAATCAGGGAAGGTAGTGCATCCATGGATAACAAGGGAAATCAGAGATAGTATAAAAACAAAAGATGAAGCATACAAATTAGCCATAAAAAGCAACCTACCAGAGGAATGGGAGTAATTCAGAGTCCAGCAGAGGAGGACAAAGGGCTTAATTAGGAAAGGAAAAAAGATTATGAAAGAAAACTGGCAGGAACATAAAAACTGACTGCAAAAGTTTTTATAGATATGTGAAGAGAAAGAGATAAGTTAAAACAAATGTAGGTCCCTTGCAGTCAGAAACAGGTGAATTGATCATGGGGAACAAGGACATGGCACACCAATTGAATAACTACTTTGGTTCTGTCTTCACAAAGGAAGACATAAATAATCTGCTGGAAATAGCAACCGGGGTCCAAATAAGAATGAGAACTGAATGAAATCCAGGTTAGCCTGGAATGGTGTTGGGTAAATTGAACGATTAAAGGCCGATAAATCCCCAGGGCCAGGTAAATCTGCATCCCAGAGTACGCAAGGAAGTCCACAGAAATAGTGGATGCATTAGTATCATTTTTCAAAAATCCTTAGATTCTGGAGTAGTTCCTGAGGATTGGAGGGTAGCTAATGTAACCCAACTTTTATAAAAAGGATGGAGGGAGAAAATGGGGAATTACAGACCAGTTAGTCTAACATCGGTAGTGGGGAAAATGCTAGAGTCAGTTATTAAAGATGAGATAGCAGCCACATTTGGAAAGTGGTGAAACATTGGACAAAGTCAGCATGGATTTACAAAAGGTAAATCATGTCTGACGAATCTTATAGAATTTTTTGAGGATGTAACCAGTAGAGTGGATAAGGGAGAACCAGTGGATGTGTTATATCTAGACTTTCAGAAGGCTTTCGACAAGATCCCACATAAGAGATTAGTATACAAACTTAAAGCACACGGTATTGGGGGTTCAGTATTGATGTGGATAGAAAACTGGCTGGCAGACAGGAAGCAAAGGGTAGGAGTAAACGGGTCTTTTTCAGAATGGCAGGCAGTGGATAGTAGGGTACTGCAAGGCTCAGTGCTGGGACCCCAGCTATTTACAACATATATTAATGATTTGGACGAGGAATTGAATGTAACATCTCCAAGTTTGCAGATGACACTAAGCTGGGGGGTAGTGTTAGGTGTGAGGAGGATGCAAGGTGACTTGGATAGGATGGGTGAGTGGGCAAATGCATGGCAGATGCAGTATAATGTAGATCAATGTGAGGTTATCCACTTTGGTGGCAAAAACAGGAGGGTAGACCATTATCTGAATGGTGGCAGATTAGGAAAAGGGGAGATTCAACGAGACCTGGGTGTCATGGTACACCAGTCATTGAAAGTAGGCATGCAGGTGCAGCAGGCAGAGAAGAAAGCAAATGGTATGTTAGCATTCATAGCAAAAGGATTTGAGTATAGGAGCAGGGAGGTTCTACTGCAGTTGTACAGGGTTTTGGTGAGACCACACCTGGAGTATTGCGTACAGTTTTGGTCTCCAAATCTGAGGAAAGGGGGACATCTTGCCATAGAGGGGGACAGAGAGCAGGTTCGCCAGACTGATTCCTGGGATGTCAGGACTTTCATATGAGGAAAAACTGGATAGACTCGGCTTGTACTCGCTAGAATTTATAAGACTGAAGGGGGACCTTATAGAAACTTACAAAATTCTTAAGGGGTTGGACATGCTAGATGCAGGAAGATTGTTCCCAATGTTGGGGAAGTCCAGAACAAGGGGGTCACAGTCTAAGGATAAGGGGGAATTCCTTTAGGACCGAGATGAGGAAAACATTTTTCACACAGAGAGTGGTGAGTCTCTGGAATTTTCTGCCACATAAGGAAGTTGAGGCCAGTTCATTGGCTATATTTAAGAGGGAGTTAGATGTGGCCCTTGTGACTAAAGGGGTCAGGGGGTATGGAGAGAAGGCAGTTACAGGATACTGAGTTGGATGATCAGCCATGATCATATTGAATGGCGGTGCAGGCTCAAAGGGCCTAATGGTCTACTCCTGCACCTATTTTCTATGTTTCTATGTTGATGCTAGAAAAAGCAAACTGCCATCTGCGTTATAATGCAATTCCATCACTGCTCCACTGTGACCTTTCAGTGTAGCATAATTATCGCAGTCGCCTTATAAATTCCAAAACAATACGAGTCGATCAAATTTCTTTTTACCAAATATTTTCTATTCTATTCATCAGATCCTGCCGACTATGCCAATTATTACAAGGAAACGGGTTCAAGGATCTGACCAGTAGAACAGAAACGGGCTCACTCGTCAGTTTAGTTACAAATCGGAATTATTAGCAAGAGAGAACAAAAACAATACTTGCCGTGGTATGTGTGGAGTCCATTTTACAGCAGCACACCTCTTTCTCTCCCTGCTTCCGCCCGCGGCGCTGATCGTGACGCAGCCCGTGGGTGAACCCATTTCGTACATGAATTATCTTATGGCGTACAGGCAGAAATCAGCCGTTGAAATAACCACCGGTAAGTCCTGGCCAATAGCGGTGCTCTCAAACTGCACCCAGTGGCAGGGGACTGCATCCGAGTAAGGCCCCACACTCCTGGAAATAAAGGGCTGTCAGCTGCAAACTGGCGCGTAAAGTTAATACACACAGCGCTATAGACTTGGTGCGTAAAGTTAATACACACAGTCCCACATACTTGGTGCATAAAGGTATTACACACAGCGCTATAGACCTGGTGCATAAAGGTAATACCGCGCTATTGACTTGGCGAGCAAAGGTTTAAACAGAGTGCTGTTGGTTTAGCGCGTGGGGATTTCAATAAAGCGCTGTCGGCTGCAGGTCTATGTGGTTTAAATATAACGCCACCGGCCACAGGGCTATGGCGTTTAAAAATAGCTCTATGGGTAACACTGTTCGGGCAAAATTCTCGTATAACAGGTTTAAAACATTAAACAGTCTTGCAGAGTAACAGGCCCTTCAGGCTTTAATGTCTGTGCCAAACACGATGCCAGGATTAACTAATCTCCTCTGCATGTGATATTCTTCCATTTCCAGCATATCCACGTGCCTATCTAAATGCCTCTTAAATGTTTTTATTAAATTTACTGTTTTATTGTTCCCCCTCAAACATTTGGAATTCATTGTTATGGATTGAAAGTAAGGAACCACAGATGCTGCTTTACAACAAAAGACACAAAGTGCTCAGTAACCTAGTGAGTCAGACAACATCTTTGGAGAACGTGGATAGGTGATATTTCGTGTTGGGACCCTTCTTCAGACCAAGGTCACCTATCTATGTTCTCCAGAGATGCTGCCTGTCCTGCTGTGTCTTTTAGATATGGATAGGCTGAACTTTTTTTCCCTGGAGCAAAGGAGGCTGAGCATAGAAGTATATAAGATTATGAGAGGTACTGAGAGGGTAGATCTTTTTCTCATGATATGGGTAAGAAAACCAAGAGGGTACGTTTTAGGTTTAATATTGTCACCCTGGATATACAATGGAAGACATTTAAAGACTGCATGGATGAACTACAAAAAATGTTCATCCCAGTTTGGCAAAAGAATAAATCGGGGAAGGTAGTGCATCCGTGGATAACAAGGGAAATCAGGGATAGTATCAAAGCAAAGGATGATGCGTACAAAGTAGCCAGAAAAAGCAGCATACCAGAGGACTGGGAGAAATTCAGAGACCAGCAGAGGAGGACAAAGGGCTTAATTAGGAAAGGAAAAATAGATTATGAAAGAAAACTGGCAGGGAACATAAAAACTGACTGCAAAAGTTTTTATAGTATGTGAAGAGGAAAGAGGTTAGTTTAAAACAAATGTAGGTCCCTTGCAGTCAGCTAACAGGTGAGTTGATCATGGGGAACAAGGATATGGCGGACCAATTGAATAACTACTTTGGTTCCGTCTTCATAAGGAAGACATATAATCTGCCTGAAAATAGCAGGGGATGTGGGTCAAAGGAGGAATTGAGTGAAATCCAGGTCAGTCGGGAAGTGGTGTTGGGTAATTGAATAGATTAAAGGCCGATAAATCCCCAGGGCCAGATAGGCTGCATCCCAGAGTACTTAAGGAAGTAGCTCAGGAAATAGTGGAATGCATTAGTGATAATCTTTCAAAACTCTTTAGATTCTGGAGTAGTTCCTGAGGATTGGCGGGTAGCAAATGTAACCCCTCTTTTAAGAAGGGAGGGAGAGAGAAAACGGGGAATTACAGACCAGTTAGTCTAACATCGGTAGTGGGGAAACTGCTAGAGTCAGTTATTAAAGATGGGATAGCAGCACATTTGGAAAGTGGTGAAATCATTGGACAAAGTCAGCATGGATTTACAAAAGGTAAATCATGTCTGACGAAATATTGTGGAAATTTTTCGAGGATGTAACTAGTACCGTGGATAAGGGAGAAACCAGTGGATGTGGTATATCTGGACTTCCAGAAGGCTTTCGACAAGGTCCCACATAAGAGATTAGTATACAAACCTTAAAGCATACGGTATTAGGGGTTTGCAGTATTGATGTGGATAGAGAACTGGCTGCAAACAGGAAGCAAAGAGTAGGAGTAAACGGGTCCTTTTCACAATGGCAGGCAGTAAACTAGTGGGTACCGCAGGGCTCAGTGCTGGGACCCCAGCTATTTACAATATATATTAATGATCTGGATGAGGAATTGAAGGCAATATCTCCAAGTTTGCGGATGACACTAAGCTGGGGGGCAGTGTTCGCTGTGAGGAGGATGCTAGGAGACTGCAAGGTGACTTGGATAGGCTGGGTGAGTGGGCAAATGTTTGGCAGATGCAGTATAATGTGGATAATGTGAGGTTATCCACTTTGGTGGCAAAAACAGGAAAGCAGACTATTATAAAATGGTGGGCGATTAGGAAAAGGGGAGATGCAGCGAGGACCTGGGTTGTCATGGTACAACCAGTCATTGAAAGTAGGCATGCAGGTGCAGCAGGCAGTGAAAAAAGCGAAATGTTATGTTAGCTTTCATAGCAAAAGGATTTGAGTACAGGAGCAGGGAGGTTCTACTTCAGTTGTACAGGGTCTTGGTGAGACCACACCTGGGTATTGCGTGCAGTTTTGGTCTCCAAATCTGAGGAAGGACATTATTGCCATAGAGGGGGAGTGCAGAGAAGGTTCACCCAGACTGATTATGGATGTCAGGACTGTCTTATGAAGAAAGACTGGATAGACTTCGTTTATACACTCTCTGAATTTAGGAGATTAAGAGGGGATCTTATAGAAACTTACAATTCTTAAGGGTTGACAGGCTAGATGCAGGAAGATTGTTCCGAGTTGGGAAGTCCAGGACAAGGGGTCACCAGCTTAAGGATAAGGGGAAATCCTTTAAGACCGAGATGAGAAAGACTTTCTTCACACAGAGAGTGGTGAGTCTCTGGAACTCTCTGCCACAGAGGGTAGTTGAGGCCAGTTCATTGGCTATATTTAAGAGTGAGTTGGATGTGGCCCTTGTGGCTAAGGGGATCAGAGGGTATGGAGAGAAGGCAGGTACGGGATACTGAGTTGAATGATCAGCCATGATCATATTGAATGGCGGTGCAGGCTCGAAGGGCTGAATGGCCTACTCCTGCACCTAATTTCTATGTTTCTATACTGAAATACAGTAAAAAGCTTTGGTTTGCATGCTATCCGATCAGATCAAATCAGATGAATCTGAACAAGGGTCCTGACCCAAAACGTCTCTCCGATTTTCTCCATAGATGCTGCCTGACCCGCTGAGTTAGTCCAACATATAGTATCTATCTTTGGCATAAACCAGCATCTGCATTGTTTAAGAAGGAACTGCAGATGCTGGAAAATCGAAGGTAGACAAAAATGCTGGAGAAACTCAGTAGGCAGGGACGGAAAACCTGGGGGGAGGGCCAGAGGGGTCGCGTCCCCCCCCCATGTTTTGAGAGCTAGGGGATAATATCCCCCCCCAAGTTTTTGTCATCCGGATTTTAAAATCTCTGCTTTCCGCGAGACAGTGGAGGTGGGACTGCTGATCGAGGGCGCCGATTGGACAAGAGACGTCGGTCAGCAGGCAATGGGGGCGGGACATGATGATTCAGCGCGATGATTGGCGGAGGGAAGAGTGGGGTGGGACTGAGGATAGAGTGCGGTGATTGAGGAGGGAGACATGGCACAGACCTGCGCCTCATCCACAGCCAGGATCGATCCCGGCCGGGCCTCCGGCGCTTGTCCGTTCCCACCTCCCACCCCCCGCGGGTGGCCAGAGACGGGCGCTGTGCCCCAAGGCCCACAGCCAGCGCAGAGAAGCAGCGCTAAACCCAGCTCACTCTGCCTGTCCTGCCTGGGCTTACGGGAAATGTGGCCAGCGTGGAGAAGCAGCGCTGGTGTCCCATCAGTCCAGTCAGGGCTGTAGGTTAACCCGGCAAGACAGGCAGAGTTGAGCAGCATTTATCGCTGGATTGAGTCTCCAAAGCCGCGCGCATGTGTGTGCACATGCGCGCTCGGCCTGCAAAAAATACTGTCCCCCGGTCCCCTCCATGTTTTGATAGCGTGTTCCGTGCCTGTTAGCGGGTGCAGCAGCATCTATGGAGCTAAGGAAATAGGCAATGTTTCGGGTCGAAACCTTTCTTCAGACTGACGTAGAAAGGAAGAGGAGGAGCCCGAGGGCTGAGGGAGAGCTGAGAAGGGGAGGAGACAGCAAGGGCTACCGGAAATTGGAGGTCAATGTTTATGCCGTAAGGGTGCAAACTGCCCAAGCGGAATATGAGATGCAGCTCCTCCAATTTCCGGTAGTGCTCACTCTGGCCATGTAGGAGGCCCAGGACAGAAAGGTTGGATTTGGAATGGGAGGGGGAGTTGAAGTGCTGAGCCACCGGGAGATTAGGTTGGTTAATGCGGACCGAGCGGAGGTGTTCGGCGAAACGATCGCCAAACCTGCGCTTGGTCTCATCAAGGTTGAGGTTGGAGGAGCGTTTAAGAAGGAACTGCAGATGCTGCAAAATCGAAGGTAGACAAAAGTGCTGGAGAAACTCAGAGTGTGCGAGCAGCATCTTTGGAGCGAAGGAAATAGGCAACGCTTCGGGCCGAAACCCTTCAGGCACTCCCTGAGGTTGGAGGAGATGCAGGTGAACCTCTGTCACACCTGGAACGACTGCTTGGGTCCTTGAATGGAGTTGAGGGGGGAGGTAAAGCAACAAGTGTAATACCTGCAAAACCGAGTCATAAACCAGCTCGGCCGAGGTCTTCCTTTGGTGTAGTTCTGTTGCCTAGGAGAACCCAGAGCAACTGGTCAACCCAAACGGGGCTGGTGAGTTGGGCCTTCAACGCCAACTTAAGGTGTCTGTGAAACCGTTCCACTCCGGATGACACGCGGTGGCCTGGTGCAGCTACCGTACAACTTGTGCCATACCACACCACAGGGAGGAAGTGAACTGGGCCCCCTGATCGGTAGTAATATCTGAAGGGACCCCAAAACGAGCGATCCAATTGGAGACAATAGCGCGTGCACAAGCCTCAGCGGAGGTATCAGTTAACGGTATTGCCTCGGTATCTGCCGTCTGGAACAGCAAAATCCTGCATGGGCGGGCGCACATTCCTCTGCACCTTGGAAGTCTGACAGGGGATCCAAGTGCAGGCCGTTGCTGCGACCTGCTTTCGTAACCCATGCCAGACGAACTTGGAAGCAACCAGGGCAGAGGTGGCACAGATATACGGGTGAGCTAGGCTGTGGTTGGTGTCGAAAATCCAACGCCTCCAGGCAATCTGGATGATCGGGCAGGCTTTACCCGTTGAGACATAGCAAATGACTCGCACGCCTGCGGCGCCACAAGGCACCTCGGCCAGCTTGAGACCCGATTCAGCATTGCGGTAATCCTCCATGCCGGCGTCGGCCCATTGGGCTGCTGCCAGCTCCGCATAATCCACACCTAGGTTTAAAATGGAAACCTCAGGGACCGCCAGACGAGATAGCGCGTCGGCCACAACGTTCAACATGGCAGGTTAAAAAGGAGATGGAGCACAATCCAAACTGGCACTTCGCGGGGTTGATCACCAACCAATGCTTACGCAGCCGTTCGAAGAGCAGGCAGAGGTGTTCAATGTGTTCAACCTGCGAGCTGCTGGCCACCAGAATATCATCGAGATAGATGAATATGAACGGCAAACCCCACCCGACCTGATCCATTAGCCTTTGGAAAGCTTGAGCGCCGTTGTTCAGGCCAAAAGGCATTCTTAGCTATTCGAAAAGGCCAAAAGGGGTGATGGTGGCCATCTTAGGGACGTCGTCGGGATGGACCGGAATCTGATTATACCCCCGGACAAGGTCGACCTTCGAGAGGCGGCGCCCTCCAAATGAGCAGAGAAATCTTGAATGTTCGGGACTGGGTTCCGATCTGCTGTGGTTACCGCGTTTACCGCATCCCCTGGATGCTTTGGGCACCATATGCAGAGGGGAAGCCCAAGGGCTATCCGACCGCCGGACAATCCCCATGTGTTCCATAAGCTGGAACTCGTCTCGTACGATGCGCAGTTTATCGGGCGGGAGGCGGCATGCGCGGGCGTGAACTGGTGGGATTGTGGTGGAATTTTTGGGTAATTTTGCAAAAATATTGCCCATTCCTACCCCTTGCGTATTCTGAATAGCTGGAAATGCCTTGTTATTGTCGCTGCAGACTTCATTAAATCTCTAACAGAGTAAAATCTAGCTTGCATTGATGTCAAAATTGGAGCATGGGTTGTAGCAAAAAGTTACAAAGTGCTGTACATGTGCTCCCTTGCTTGTTCACTCAGTTATTGTACCTTGTTTTTCCCTTAGCCAGCTGGTGGATCTAGAATTTGTCAATAAAGCTTGTGATGTTCAGGATACTGACAATGGACATTTTTTTTACACAAGGGGTAGTGGGTTTATGGAACAAGCTGCCGGAGGAGGTAGTTGAGTCAGGTACTATCATATTGTTTAAGAAACACTTAGACAGGTACATGGCTAGGATAGATTTAGAGGGATATGGGCCAAATGCAGGTAGGTGGGATTAGTGTAGATAGGACATGTTGGTCGGGATGGGCAGGTTGAGCCAAAGAACTGGTTTACATGTGGCTATAATAGTAGAACCTTCTGGGAAGGGCATGTAAGAGTTGTCATGCTCTGGTACCATCTTGTATTTAAAAGCAAATGCAGATGGGTGTAAGGAAGCCTGGATAGTTTAGAGATACAGCGCGGAAACCGGCCATTCGGCTCACCAAGTCCACACCGACCAGCCATCCTGGCACACTATCACTAACCTAAACACATTAAGGCCAATTTTACAATTATACCAAGCCAATTAACATACAAACGTCTTTGGAAGATCCTGGAGAAAACCCACTCAGGTCACGAGGAAAACGTACAAACTCCTTACAGACAAGCACCTGTAGTCAGGATCGAACCCAGGTCCCTGGAGCTGTAAGGCAGCAACTCTACCGTTGTGCCACCGTGTCGCCGGATGATGAGAGAAATCAAGGCTCTGGTCAGGAAAAAGAAGGCATGGGCTAGATATAAGCAGCTGGGATCAAGTGTATCCCTAGAGAAATTTAGGGGACTGAGGAGCACAATGAGTACATTTCAAAATAGAAATGATTGATGACCAATATTATGACCATAGTTGACTTGCTAAGATTTTCCTGAAATTATAACATCCAATATGTATATCTATTGAGATTATGCATGGTGATAAATGTATTCTGATTATTTACAAGAGGCTATTTATATTTATGATAGGTTGGGAAGGAGACGGTACAGACTACTGAAGACCAAGTCATGAAGAGGGATATGCCACCAGCCTTCATTAAGTAAGTATGAATTTATAGGTAGACAAAAATGCTGGAGAAACTCAGCGGGTGCTGCAGCATCTATGGAGTGAAGGAAATAGGCAACGTTTCGGGCCGAAAACCCTTCTTCAGACTGATGCAAGGTGGGTGGGGTGGGGGGTGGGGGGGGGGAGGGGGGGGGGGGGGGGGGGGGGGGAGGGGGGGGGGGGGGGGGGGGGGGGGGGGGGGGGGGGGGGGGGGGGGGGGGTGGGGGGGGGGGGGGGTGTGGGGGGGATAAGAAGAAAGCATGAATTTATGGAAGCATGAAAGTATGAATTTATATTAATTTAGGTAAATTTGTAGAATAACCTAATCCACAATTACTAAGTAATTCTCCGATTAAATCATGTATGTGTTATAGTTTTAAATGCTACTGATCCTTCTACCACACTGGGAAATTGTTGTAGATTATCCCAAGAATTTGTTTCTACTTTATCCCCCTGCATTCTTTCCCCATGCAGGGGACTCCAAATTATGAATTACATGATCTATGGAATTCTGACAATTAAAATATTCCTATGAATTTTTCAAGCTGATTATAATAAAATATTTCATGATATTAATGACCGGATGCAGTACATATTCCATTATGGGAAGTGTTAGAGCACTATTTTAAAGAAATGGAAGAATAGTAAGATTAAACGAGAACTTACCAGTTCGAAGTTTGATAGTTTTTTATGAGGAGTAACGATGAGGGATTACGTGAAGAAGCCCCGCCTGGCGCTGGAACGGCATACTTCAAAGCAGCGGCATGAAAAACACAGAACATAATAGCCGGAGTAAGATAGTAAGGCTCAACATAGATTTAGAACTACCAAATGATCATTTATTTTATGAGGGTCGGGAGTGGAGGGCACGTAAGCCCTCAGCGTTACTCCTCATAAAATATCGATCAAACTTCGAACTGGTAAGTTCTCGTTTAATCTTACTAATTTTACTTCGGAGTCACGTGAGTGACTACGTTGAAGATTTCGAAGCTTTCTGTGTTTTTTATGTCGTTAGACTCATTCCATACGACACTCTGGGCTCACACAACACAGTAATGAGCAAAAAATAACACATTTTTTTTCCTCAAACATTGCCTCAAGTTATGTGATAATTTATTTCACATTATAAAAGAATAAAAGTTAATGCCCTTTCTATTGAAAGGCAAGTTTATCACAAAATATCAATTGATATATAATAATTTGATGGTTTGAACAAAGCATAACATTATAGAGAACCCGCACTCCATGTCCAATCGTGACACAATGACTGATTTCATTTAATTTAATATTTATTTTACACCCTCCTGTGGCCTTGCAATCTTTGCTCGAGCGGCTATCCTGTGCCATTCCTGTGATGTATCTACCTCCTTAACAGAGTAATTTTCCACATTTCAATGTTAGTTCCACTGAGTGTTATCAATGTTTAACCATCTAGAATACATTCTCTAGAATCATCATTTACTGAAACCTAATGTGTTTTTTTTTCTTGTGTAATAGTAGTGCGTCTCATTACCACCGAGACTCTTACTTACTTTAACATATTTTATCAATGTTCACACACACACACACACACAATTTAAGGCCGACAGGATATGCTGATAGGTTTACCTTGGTTTCAGCTCTTCTTGGTCTGCTTTGTTTGGTAAATTCATAAACATATATGATAATGTAATCTGTATCCACATACAATTATAACGTATTATTACCCATATCACACATCTGAGGTATGCTGTTACAAAATTGTATTCCCTTCGTTTTTACTGCCAGCAGGGGTAACAGGGGAATATTTTCTTGTATTCCCCTTTCTTGCGAAAGCCTATGGACTTTACCTGTTAAAACAGCGGGGAATAAGTCTTATATTCCCCTGGTCTCACATCGGGAACTTGGCAACGTGCGGCAAACGTGACGGCAACGTGACGCTGCGTGGGAAATTTAGAATATTCAAACGGCAGACAGGAAGACTGCCGCGTCCATTTTGGTTAAATTTTACGTGGAAGTCCGCCGAGCTGAGATGTTCAGATTTTCCTCTAGATGTCTGATATGGGTAATAATAACAATATTGACTGTCCTCTTTCGGGAGATACGACATATATTGCCCTCACTAGATCCATATTGCCCTCGTCTTCGACTCGGGCAATATGAATCTACTTCAGGCAATATATGTCGTATCCCCCTCAAGGCCAGTCAATATTCTATTAATATTTACAATGTTTGCACTCTTATCTTGATACTAAAGTCATCATCATTATTACTTTCAATGTTAACTTTTTTTGAATCATTGATAGAACTGGAGTCCATTGCCTAAGGCAATTCAGGACTATATTGATCTCCAGACTTATGTAGTGTGTGTGTTATATGTGTGTTGGTGTGTTTGTGTGTGTATGTATATATAATAATATATATATATATATAATATAAAATATATATATATATATATATATAATATATATGTATTTTACGAATGAACCTGATAACTTCTTGGTTAGTATATTGTCCGTAAATAGGACGATAAACACTCTGAGCCCTATTATTGGCTCTATCAATTAGATTCTCAGAAAAAATGCAATCCACAAGAACTCACATATATCTAATATGACATAATTTTACTGTATACACAGACTTCCAATTTCTTATAAAATATTGTTTTTTTCTTATTTCTGCAAATTGCAGGTACAACACTTCTTTATACATAATTATTTTATTGTTATGTTGTTATATTAGTTAAACATTCATAGACTTCTTTGACCATTAAAAAACTATTGTAATGGTCTGATCAACCTGCAAGATAAGTCAATTCATATTTTCATATTATGGATGCCTTGTACAACAATAAATTATGCAACTATGAATCATTCACAAGTGTTTCACATCACTCAATATTTATGAAAACCATGAAGGATCCGTTTTGGACCACCAAATGCCTCTGGCAGTGTCTTGCTATATTTTCATCAGACACTGCCCTATCAGACAAAAATGAACATAAAAGAACATTTTTCCTCATGTAATTGACGTATCAATTATCGTTATAAGAAAGATAATATTTTTAATCTACCCAAATATTCACAGAAGCTGTCCATCATCTGTTAATACTTGCTTCAGCTTGAACAGCTGCTAAGTTATAGTTGAAGCAACTTGTGAACCCCTTTTTTTTTAAAATCCATTACTTTAATAATGATAATAATGTATCATTTGGTATTTGCTTAAGCCTCTCACAAAGGCATACATATTCTTATAATCTTCTGTATTTCTTCTTTTGGAACTTTATTTACTCTTACCTAGGCTCCTTTTCTAATGGAGGGACAAAGTATGTCAAAACAACCATAAGACATATTTGTATCATGGAACAATTTTCCCCCTCTTATGGTGCTGAATTACTCCTAAATCCAGAATAGTAATTTATGAATATTTATGAATGCCTAAAACATAGGCTTTGTGTGATGGGTCAAGTCCTTGCCTTTCAACAGACTTGTAATTGCATCACTAATTTGCAGCTGACTCTAATTTAAATGTGATCAAGATAAACCATGACCATGTCCTCATTAGGCAAGTGCTGGATCTTATCAGTGCAATTAGTTCTTCCAGTATTCTGTTTAACAGCCTTAAACTGGATTTAATCCTTTAGACAATGTTTTAACTTGTACCGCTTGACCCATTTTAATTAATTTCAAGCACCTGTAATATTTGATTAACACTTTGTTAATAACAACTGTATTTCAATGTTGAAGATGTTCCATTTTAATAAAATGTTTTTACACTGTGAAAGTGTATATAAAATGATGTGTTGTATGGTTTATACTATCACATCTGTACACTGAGGTAATTTATAATATATATATGTACGTACCCCTTGTGGCCGAGTTCTCATCGAGCTACAACAATTTCTCAGAAATATTGCATAATTACTCAATGCTTACTCATCTTCCGGCTTGATTCCTTTCCAAGCATAAGCCTTCTCCATGTAAGCATTAGCAATCCTCTGTTCATCACCAAAATGTTCTTTGAGTAATCTTCTCGCCTTTTTATAACCAAGGTTGCCATGCTCTTTCTACAAGCTCTCACACACTTCCACTTGTGTACTTCACCAGAAATCGTAAGCGCTCTTTTTCATCCTTAACTTTCATCTCTAATATTTCTTCTAATGCCTTTACGAAAGCTTTGTAGTGCAAAGGATCTCCACCATACGTAGGAATTTCTGGTTGTGGTAGAATGAGAGATGTATTCTGTCGAGCGATGATCTCGTTTAATTCAGATTGCCTATTCAACAATACATCAACCCATCCTGATACCCTTGGCTTGACTCCACCTGTTGATAAACAGGCCTATGTGACTCAAACTGGCTTGCTCTAGCCCGTGCTTCAACCCTTGGAAAAGCGTGGTCCGCTATTAGAATGGCTCAAGCCTCCTCAGACGCTCCAATAGTAGTTCGTTTCGATCTAGCACCCAATTGCTGAGATGCAGTTTCACCCCCCATACTTAGTTTCTTTAGGTTTTCCAAGCCAAGGTATCTGGTGGACCATGATTGTAGAATTGACCCTACTGCTAATTCACTTTGAGCTGTTTTTCTTCTTGGTCCAGAGCTCATCGTCCTTGATGATGTAGAGCTACATCTTGAACCCTCGCCCTTTAATAGCTCGTTCTTTGTTCTAGCCACCGCCGTCTTTGTGTCAATTTCCAGTTGTTCCTTTCGTCTTCTCAGCTCTTGTTCTTCTTTCCACCGCGCAATTTCATGTTTTTTCTTGATGGTATCCGCCTCTATTGAGACCGCAGCTAGCTCAGCTTTAACTTCCAATTGAACAGAAGGCCTTGAAACCGAACTGGCTGTTAAACCAGATCTGTGGCCTGATCTTCGTGAAGATGCTTTTGAGATACTATTCCCGGGTGCAATGTCATCTTTCTTCTTCTCCAGCTCCTAGTTGCTTTACATTTCCTTTTCTGTGACATTCACTTTGGTCAACTTCAGCTAACCATGTTTCTGCAACTTCCATGGATTCATCATAATACTCCATATTTTCTGAATACCACTTATAATGTCTTTCACGTCCCTCTTGAGATCGCTCTGCTTCCAGCTGTGTATCCTGCTTTTCTTTAAGCTCATTATTAAGGCTACGTATCAGGCGTAATTTATCCTTCACATTCTCCAGGTTAGCATCTGATTCCATTAATACCTTCACACTATCAAACAGCCTTCTTATCCTCTTCCACAACTCGTTTCTTTCCGATTCGGTTTCCTTCAGGACATGAACTCGACCTTTCTCAGTGAGTTTAACTTGTCTTGCTGGTCTTCTGGTGCCACCTCGTGCTCCATCAGGCACGAAACTTCCTCCCCCTTCTTCGCTCATAATTTAAAGAGGTCTTGGCAGATCGCCAAGTATGAAAATTATGCGAACAGAGTAGTCGGCCGGTTTGTTCTTGTATTTTGTCAACAATTCTGGATTAAATCCTAACAAACTGAGATTGTTTTGAACTTCTCAAACGCCCAGGTGCACAAAGATGATGCTAATTCAAATGGAATTTGTGCTTAACAAAGGATTCAAAACAATCCAAAGGTCGGTCTGGCTAGAATCTCTCTTACACAGACAATCTGAAAAAACACTTTCTGATGGCTGTGTTAAAAGCAGCCTTTTCATTTGACGTATAAAATTAAAGCTGTGATTTCAAATTCAAAGGTAATAATTGATTTGTACTCACAAATCCAGTGAAACCTCTTCAGATAAGTCTCAAAGCCCTCAAGGCCTCATCTGGCCGAGATCTATTATCTTCAGTTCCTCCTGGAACCGCTTTCTCCTCTGGCTAAGCCTCTCCGAGAATCTCAGCCAATCTTCCGTCCCAATTTCTGGGACTTGTATTTTCTTTCAGTTCCACGACTGGAACCAGTCTTCTTCTGGCCTCTCCAAGATCTTAGCCTGATCATCTGTCCCAATCTCTGGGACTTGTATCACTCCTGTGACGGAGGTCTGCTTTGATTTAATCTTCTGTCCCACTCTCTGGGACTGGTATTTAACCCCCCCTGCTGGAGGTTCCCTTCGACTTAATGTAGCGGCAGATTTTTCATATCTTTCAGGAAATTAACTTCCTAGCCGCAAAATGGATGAGAATGGATAAGGGGAATATCTTCGATACGCATGCGAGCTTCCTCTGAGACCTTCAGAGCTTCTTCACAGATATAGCTTCAACACAGTCTTTTGATGAATAAATGCTTTATTTTTTGTGGTACCCAGTAAGATACACCCAAGTTTCGTCTGACTAGTTACTGCAATCTTCCTTGATTTCCAACTTACAACTTTAAACATTGGAAAACTCCTCGTGTCTCCATTACATTGGCATGGTCCCGCATGTAGCCCGCATGGTCGAAGGGTTAACCACCTTCCTGCGGTCTCCAAACTACACTAAGTACTAAACTTCTGCGCAAGCATCCCAGCTCCAAAACACGCCCCAAAACGCGTCACAAATCCCACCCACCATACAACGGGCAGTCTAAAATTTAAAGGCACATGCCATCATCAGTGACATGCAAACCAAACGGCCACTACAAGGAACAGGGAGCGATTCGGACCAGGCACAAGAGGTGGGAAGTACATGGTTCTCACCAGATCGGGAAGAACAGAAAGCTACAACTTGTATGAGAATAAGGGGACCCTGGTATGTTCATCTCTTTGTTTGTACAACTACTTGAATAAAGAACCAATTAAACTGGAAATAGCGACTGGAAGATCTGTTCTTTTTGGTCTGCGTAAGATCACTGCTACTTACCTGTGTAGTAATGGTAACGGAAAATAAGTTAAAAATTGCCATTACATTTAAGTGAGAACTGGCTCTATGGGTGAAATTGGAGCTTGTGAACAAAGGATTATTTTATTTCACAATTTTGACGCCGCCACTCCCGATCAACTGTACAAGGTTGCCACCTGCGCTAATCTGAATAACGAAGATTGAAAACCTCAAGCCTACGCGCATCGAGAGTGTGAGTACGTACAGCACATTAAGCTTTATTGGAGAAGCTATATATGATAAGGTATATTGGAAAACAGCTGCTAAAATGGAGAATTTTGAAGTGACCTTGAGAATCTGAACGGTATCCGTTGTTTTGAAATACCAGCCGCAGGCATACGACTTTACGTTAACGCGTCTCAAAGGGATAGTGAGCCAGTATGTCTAAAGCTCAGTCACAAGAGGGCGATGTTGGACAGGATTGTGGAAAGGAAGGAAGAATCATTAAGCACACGGACAAAGGCTGGGAATTGTTCATGGAAAAGTCAGAAGCCAAGAAACTCGATATGTAAACAAGCTAACAAGTTCATTGAAAAGGTGAGAGAGCACATGAAATCAGATGACAATGTGAATGAAGTACATCCTAATCTAGTTCAATTAATCAAGCTCTAATGAAGTCGAGAAAAGCACGAGTCATTAATGAAAGTACCACTGCCTGAAAAGGAGCTTGAAAGGCAAAATCAGTGGTTTCAACAAAGAATGGAATATTTTAATGGTTTTATACAAGATGTAGAGAGATGGTTATCTGAAGTTGGAAATCAAACTACACACTCCATAGATGAAAGTGTCATACAACAGTGTTGCAGAATCAGAATAAATAAGACCTGAAGACAGCGTTTTAGATGTCTCAAAACAAAGATCAAGCCACAAATCTAATTCTTCATCATGTGCATCTTCAATGGGCTCTGCTCCCTTAAAAGCTCAGGCAGAAAAGGCTTTTGGAACGGGCTGTCGCCTTGGACAAAAGGCACAAGCTTGAGGCACAAGAAGGACAGTTGAATAGAGAAAAAGAGCAGATCAAAAGAGAGAAGGAACAGCTGGAACTAGAGATGGAGCTGGCAGTAGCCAATGCCAGGATTAGTATATTTGAGGCCAAGAGATCAAAAAGCAGTTCTAGAGTATCCCATGGGGTAAGCTCTTATGTGAGAAAAGGAACTGCTCAAAGGGAAACATCAGCAAAATTGAAACTACAGGCAGATGAATACTTGCCTGATCATGTGCAACAAGTTGTTAGATCAAAACAAACAACTAATGGACCACCTGTTAGAGCTCATGTTATGACCCATCTAACTCAACACTCTCTTCAGAGGCAGAAGGGGCATGTTAGTACTATCCACCCTGTACCAAATGATGGAAACCAACGTAATATCTGGAGCTTAATGCAGAGGGAAAATGACATCACTGTTCTTGTGGCTCAACAAAATCTCTCTTCTACTTCACCACCAAGAGACATCTACTTCACCACCAAGAGACACTCCTGTTTATGATGTTGATCCTTTTCAGTATGAAGTTTATCACGGCATTCGAGAGAGGAGTGGAAAGAAAAACTAATGATAAGAGTGATTGCTTGCATTTTCTAGAGCAATACACTAGAGGGCATCCAAAAGATGTAGTCCGCAGTTGCCGACATTTACCGCGAGACAAACTCGACATTTGACCAGGCAAGTGGATATGAAGGCATTGCAAGCGTTCTCGCTGTTTCTTAGAGGTTGATGCTATGGAACATTTCACCTATATGGAGGGAATGAATGTTGCTTTCAAGATGAAGACTATCCTTCTAAAACTGTCTTACAGGCTCAGAGACAAGTGGAGGGATTGGGCATGTCAGATGCAGGAAGAGCGTGGAAGTCGAGCTAGATTTTCTGACCTGGTAAACTTCATGGAGAAGCAAGCGAGGATACTGTCAGATCCAAGACCACGGGGAGTGTTCTGCTCCTATGTCATAAGTCATAGGAGCAGAATTAGGCCATTCAGATCAGCGGAGTCTACTCCACCATTCATTCATGGCTGATCTATCTTTTCACAACCCCATTCTCATGTCTTCTCCCCATAACCATTGACACCCTTAGCAATCAAGAAACTGTCGTTCTCATAAAAAGATCGGCATAAAATTATCCAATGACGGCCTCCACAGCTGTCTGCAGCAATGAATACCACAGATTTACCACCCTCTGGACCAAATAAATTCCTCTTCATCTCTTTCTAAGGGTATGTCTTTTTATTCTGAGGCAATGTCCTCTGGTTCTACACTCTCACACTAGTGGAAATGTCCTCTCCACATCCACTCTATCCATTCATTAGGATTCTACATCTTCTGATCCATTGTCATCTCTTGCTAAGGAGTGAATTTGATTTGAGTGAAGCAGAGCTATCCCACCCCCTATGCCCACAGTCTGTCTTTTTGATAGGATGTGTAACCATAGATATTCAGCTCCAATCCTTTTTCAGCCAAGTCTCCGTAATGCCCACAATATCAAACCTATCAATTTCTAACTGTACTGTAAGATCATCTACTTTGTTCCGCATACTGCATGCATTCAAATATAACATCTTTAGTTCAGTATTCACCACCCTTCTTCTCACATTGGTTCCTATTTTGTCTGACCTTAGACTCTTATCCCTTCTTAAACTTTCTGTCCCATTACTTCTAGAGACTTCAGTAACTTCTCCTGCACTCTCCTTCCCTTTAATTTCATCCATACATTTTCATAATTAGCATTGAAATGCAGAGGTGGTTAAGACATTGTATTGGTGAATCTGGAGTCAGTTTGTAACCAGACTGGTAAAGATAATAGATTTTGTTTCCTGAAAATGTCAGGAATAAATGGGTTTTGTGATCATTTCTCAGTTTCATGAAGATTATATTAATCCCAAATTATTCATTTGATTTAAATGTCCAGCTGCCATTGCGGGATTTGTATGTGTCTGGGGATCATTGATCAAAACTCTGGTTCCCAGACCTCCCAACTATCCCGCTTTTGGCGGGATATTCCCGCTTTTTAGGTTCCCTTCCCGCCATTCCGATTTGTACCCTAATTATCCCGCTAAATTGTTCCTCCCGTGGTGAATGCCGGCGCCATGTGTCCCCGGTTTGCCGGCCTGCGTGATCTGCGGCACTTTGCCGGGCCCCAGTGGCCGCGCGTGCGCAGTGGGGGAGGGTTGCCGGGCCCCAGTGGCCGCGCGTGCGCAGTGGGGGAGGGTTGCCGGGCCCCAGTGGCCGCGCTGTGCGCAGTGGGGGAGGGTTGCCGGGCCCCAGTGGCCGCGCGTGCGCAGTGGGGGAGGGTTGCCGGGCCCCAGTGGCCGCGCGTGCGCAGTGGGGGAGGGTTGCCGGGCCCCAGTGGCCGCGCGTGCGCAGTGGGGGAGGGTTGCCGGGCCCCAGTGGCCGCGCGTGCGCAGTGGGGGAGGGTTGCCGGGCCCCAGTGGCCGCGCGTGCGCAGTGGGGGAGGGTTGCCGGGCCCCAGTGGCCGCGCGTGCGCAGTGGGGGAGGGTTGCCGGGCCCCAGTGGCCGCGCGTGCGCAGTGGGGGAGGGTTGCCGGGCCCCAGTGGCCGCGCGTGCGCAGTGGGGGAGGGTTGCCGGGCCCCAGTGGCCGCGCGTGCGCAGTGGGGGAGGGTTGCCGGGCCTGCCGCCATTTCGAGCCACGCCACGCCCGGCCCAGAGCCCGGGCGGCGCCGGCCCGCGCAATCAGCGGCACTTTCTTGCCGGCAGCCGGCCGCTCGCGGCAGCCCCATCACCGGGCCTCCCCCCCCACCCCCACCCAGTGCGCAGGCGCAGACCCGCCGGCAACCTTGCCAAGTGCGCATGTGCCGCACCCGCCCGCCGGCAGCCCGCTGATCTGCACCAGTGCGCAGGCGCATAGCCGCCGGCAACAACCCCAAGTGAGAGAAATGAAGGTGAGTCTTCCAGGTATATTTCCTTTATGCCCTTGAGTTGAACTAATTGCCAAGTTTATCAAAGTTTAACAAAGAATTATAAATGTTTCAGCATACATGTACCTTTTTCACATTTTGGCATTTAAAATACTTCTTCACAATTTAGAATTTGTGACATGGGACCCCGAATAGGGCGCTGCGACATATTATGAATTTTCATTTAAAAATATGAATTTTGAGGGGAAATATTATGAATTTTGACAATCAAATGTTGGGAGGTCTGGGTTCCTGAAGATTAAATTACTTATTTAATGTTTAAGTGTCTTATGCAATTTGTAGTTCATTGTTGTTTATAAAGATGTTTTGATTTTTTTTAAAGTCCCAAATTGCTGTTTTGCAGGGTTGAAAATGCCTGTACTAAATTGATCCAGGCTGCACAGATGCTGAAAGACAATCCATATGCTGTACCTGCTCGTGATTATCTTATCGATGGTTCAAGAGGTATTCTTTCTGGAACTTCAGACTTGCTCTTGACATTTGATGAAGCAGAGGTAAGTTTACAACAAGATGAGCTCATTGTCCGACGGATGTTCAGAATGGTGAAGGTACAAGAAAAATCCTGATTGCAGCAGCATCAGATTCATGTAGACTCGGGAAACACACAAAATCAGGTTATATATAAATTATACATACATTTAATTGAAAACCAAATTAGTTATGTCTTAATTGGTGGTGCTAAGTCTTCTGTGAAAGATCTTTTGAATAATATGCCTATAAACTGCCTGTTTGTGAACAGAAACAGCTGCTTGCCTCGAGTCATCTCAGGCTGGCAAATCTGTCAGCTGAATCTGCTATGGTTTGCTGGCACAAAGACAGCGAGCCAATCAAAACCAATATAAGTCTGTCACTTGGTGAAAGGAAAATAAAACTTTTTATTGTTTTGATTAGTTTAATAAATGACCTAAAGATGTTCACATTACCATTTTGAAAATTGTGCATGACAAAGATTTTCATTAACAACTAATCTAAATGACAGATCTGCTAGTCTGAGGCTGGGTTTCATCACTGTCAAAGCAGTTTGTATCACTGGGTGGTGCAGTGGTAGGGTCGCTGAATTACAGCACCAGAGACCTGGGTTCAATCCTGACTATAGGTGCTGTCTTTATGGAGTTTGTATGTCATCCCTGTGACCGTGAGAGTTTTCTCCGGGTGCTCCGGTTTCCTCCCACATTCCAAAGAAGTGCAGATTTGTAGGTTAATTGGCTTTTGTAAGTTGTTCCTAGTGTGTAGGATAGTAGTGTATGGATGATCACTGGTGGGTCGAAAGGCCTGTTTCCACGCTGTATCTCTCAACTAAACTAAAGTAAATGCTGCAGTCAATGACTATCGACCACAATGACTATCGACCTGTGGCACTAACCCCTGTGGTGATGAAGTGCTTCGAGAGGTCGATCATGGCGCAAATCAACTCCTACCTCGACAAAAACCTGGACCCACTGCAGTTCGTTTACCGCCACAACAGATCAATGGTGGATGCGATCTCGCTGGCTCGCCACTCCGCTCTGGACCACTTGGACAACAAACACTCATATGTCAGGCTGTTATTCATAGATTACAGCTCGGCATTTAATACTATCATCCCCGCCAAGCTGGTTACCAAACTCGCAGAACTGGGTCTGCACATCCCTCTGCAATTGGATCTTTGACTTCCTCATTCACAGACCACAGTCTGTTCATATTGGTGGAAATGTGTCAGACTCGATAACAATCAGCACAGGAGCACCTCAAGGCTGCGTGCTCAGCCCCCTGCTGTACTCTATACTCATGACTGCGTAGCCAGGCACAGTGCGAATTCCATCATCAAGTTCGATGACGACACCACTGTTGTGGGATGTATCACTGATGGGGATGAGTCGGATTACAGAAGAGAGATCGAGCAACTGTCCATATGGTGCCAGCACAACAACCTGGCCCTCAACACCAGCAAAACCAAGGAACTGATTGTGGACTTTGGAAGGAGTAGGATGGGGACCCACAGTCCCGTTTATATCAACGGGTCGATGGTTGAAAGGGTCAAGAGCTTCAAATTCCTGGGTGTGCACATCTCTGAAGATCTTTCCTGGTCCGAGAACACTGATGCAATTATCAAGAAAGCTCATCAGCGCCTCTACTTCCTGAGAAGATTACGGAGAGTCGGTTTGTCAAGGAGGACTCTCTCTATCTTCCACAGGTGCACAGTAGAGAGCTTGCTGACCGGTTGCATCGTGGCTTGGTTCGACAACTTGAGCGCCCTGGAGAGGAAAAGACTACAAAAAGTAGTAAGCACTGCTCAGTCCATCATCGGCTCTGACCTTCCTTCCATCGAGGGGATTTACCACAGTCGCTGCCTCAAAAAGGCTGGTAATCATCAAAGACCCACACCATCCTGGCCACACACTCATCTCCCTGCTACCTTCAGGTAGAAGGTACAGGAGCCTGAAGACTGCAACGACTAGGTTCAGGAATAACTACTTCCTCACAGCCATCAGGCTATTAAACCTGGCTCGGACAAAACTCTGAACATTAATAACCCATTATCTGTTATTTGCACTTGATCAGTTTATTAATTCATGTGTGCGTATATTTATATAATGGTATATGGACCGAATGATCTGTTTTTTTTGTAGTCAATGCCTACTATGTTCTGTTGTGCTGAAGCAAAGCAAGAATTTCATTGTCCTATCAGGGACACATGACAATAAACTCACTTGAACTTGAACAGTCTGCCATGCCTCAGGAAAGGCCTTGTAGTGTCCATAACCCCACCCTCACCTGTCTTGCCTATCTTTGGCACACAGGGAGCCAGGCTCCCATTGAAAGAATATTCTGGGAGAAAGAATGGAGCTCCAGTTGCAGACATTTAGCAAACATAAGAGTACATTTGCCACAGTGGCGGGAGAGAGGCTGTGTTGAGGTCAAGTGCTGTATGGAGGTCAAGTGTGAGTCTCTGGGTCAAGAATTTTTGGCAATGAAGCTGAGGCCAGGAGGCTGGGTACAGTCTGTTCTGCTCTTGTGTGTGAGTGTTTTTTATTTCTCTCTCCTACTTGGTTCAGTTGCAGTGGTGATGGCAGATAAATTGGTCTGTTGCTCCTCCTGCAGCACGTGGGAAGTCTGAGAAACTGCTGGTGTATAGGAAGGAACTGCAGATGCTGGCTTAAACCAAAGATAGATACAAAATGCTGGAGTAACTCAGCAGGACAGACAGCATCTCTGGAGAGAAGGAATGGGTGACGTTTCAGGACTAAATCCTTCTTCAGACTGGTGTCCCTGATGACTATACCTGTGGGTAATGTGTCCAGGTGCAGCTCCTTTTGGACCACATTAGGGAACTGGAAGTGCAGCTGGATTTCCTCAGGCCAATCCAGGAGAATGAGAAATTCTTAGACAAGATGTATAGCAGGGTTACAATACCCAAGGCCCAGGAAGAGAGAAGGTGGGTAGCCACAAAGAAGGGAAATAGACAGAGTGCAGGTGACCATCCCCCTTGAAAATGGGTACACTCTTTTGAGTACTGCCGGGAAGGGGTGACCTATCAAGGTTGAGCAGCGGTACCAGGCAGGGCTGGAGCACTGATGCTGGCACAGATGCTCAGCAGGGAAAGGTAATATCAAGCACAGCCATAGTGGTAGGTGACCTTTTAGATGGCGGTGCAGATGGATTATGTGGCAGCAATTGAGACTCCAGGATGGTGTGCGTCCTCCCTGGTGCCAGGGTCCAGGACGTCTTGGATGTTGCATGTTGGCACAAATGACATAAGTTGGAAAACGAAGGAAGTTCTGCAATATGAGCATAGCGAGCTAGGAAAAAAACTGAAAAGCAGAACCTCCAGTGTAGTAATCTCTGGATCGCTTCCAGTGAAATGTATTAGTGAGGGAAGGAACAGGAAGGTAGGGGAAGATGAATGTGTGGCTGATGAGTTTGAGCAGGGGGCAGGAATTTAGATTTCTGGACAATTGGGATTTCTTCTGAGGCAAATGGATGAGTTGCACCTTAACTGAAGGGGAACCAATATCCCAGCAGGCATGTTTGTTAGTGCAACACGAGAAGGAATTTATAGAGTGCCTAAGTGAATGCTTCTTAGAGCAGCTGGTATTCAAATCTACTGGGGGAAAAGGCAATTCTGGACTTGGTATTGAGTAACGAACGAGCTTAAGGTAAATGAACACCAAGGAGGTAGTGACCATAATATGATAAAATTCAATCTGCCTTTTGAACAGGAGAAGATGAAATTGATGTGTAGGTATGAATGTTGAGTAAAGGTGATAAGGGCGGAGCTGGCTAAAGTTGATTGGAAAGGGATCTTAATAGGAATGAATGTGGAGCAGCCATGGCAGGGTTTTTGGAAGAGGTAGGATATTTTTAGCCCGAACAGGAAGAATGATTCTAAAGGGAGAATGAGGCAACCATGGCTGATGAGGGAAGTCAAAGACAGCATAAAACTAAAAGGGAAGGCACATAATGTTGCAAAGATTAGTGGGAAGCTAGAGGATCGAGAAGCTTTTAAAAATCAACAGATTAATTAAAAATGCAATAAGGGGGAAAAGATGAAATCTGAAGGTAAGCTAGCCATAATAAGAAAAGATGATAGCAAAATTTCTTCAGATACAGTGGCTTGCAAAAGTTTTCATACCCCTTGAACTTTTCCACATTTTGTCATGTTACAACCACAAACGTAAATGTATTTTACTGGGATTTTATGTGATAGACCAACACAAAGTGGCGCATAATTGTGAAGTGGAAGGAAAATGATACATGGTTTTCAAATTTTTTTACAAATAAAAAACTGAAGTGTGGCGTGCAAAAGTATTCAGCCCCCTTTACTCTGATACCCCTAAATAAAATCCAGTGCAACCGATTGCCTTCAGCTAATTAGTAAATAGAGTCCACTTGTGTATAATCTAATCTCAGTATAAATACAGCTGTTCTGTGAAGGCCTCAGAGGTTTGTTAGAGAACATTAGTGAACAAACAGCATCATGAAGCCCAAGGAACACACCAGACAGGTCAGGGATAAAATTGTGGAGAAGTTTAAAGCAGGGTTAGGTTATAAAAATAATCCCAAGCTTTGAACATCTCACGGAGCACTGTTCAATCCATCATCCGAAAATGGAAAGAGCATGGCAAAACTGCAAACCTACCAAGACATGGCCGTCCACCTAAACTGACAGACCGGGCAAGGAGAGCATTGATCAGAGAAGCAGCCAACTCCGGTAACTGGAGGAGCTGCAGAGATCCACAGCTCAGGTGGGAGAATCTGTCCACAGGACAACTATTAGTCGTACACAACACAAATCGGGCCTTTATGGAAGAGTGGCAAGAAGAAAGCCATTGTTGAAACAAAGCCATAAGAGGTCACGTTTGCAGTTTGCCACAAGCCATGTGGGGGACACAGCAAACATGTGGAGGAAGGTGCTCTGGTCTGATGAGACCAAAATTGAAGTTTTTGGCCTAAATGCAAAACGCTATGTGTGGCGGAAAACTAACACTGCACATCACCCTGAACACACCATCCCCACTGTGAAACATGGTGGTGGCAGCATCATGCTGTGGGGGTGTTTTTCTTCAGCAGGGACAGGGATGCTGGTCAGAGTTGAATGGAAGATGGATGGAGCCAAATACAGGGCAATCTTGGAAGAAAACCTGTTAGAGTCTGCAAAAGACTTGAGACTGGGGCGGAGGTTCACCTTCCAGCAGGACAACGACCGTAAACATACAGCCAGAGCTACAATGGAATGGTTTAGATCAAAGCATATTCATGTGTTAGAATGACCCAGTCAAAGTTCAGACCTAAATCCAATTGAGAATCTCTGCAAGACTTGAAAATTGCTGTTCTCAGACGCTCTCCATCCAATCTGACTGAGCTTGAGTTATTTTGCAAAGAAGAATGGGCAAAAATTTCAGTCTCTAGATGTGTAAAGCTGGTAGAGACATACCCCAAAAGACTTGCAACTGTAATTGCAGTGAAAGGTGGTTCTACAAAGTATTGACTCAGGGGACACAGAATACTTTTGCACGCCACACTTTTCAGTTTTTTATTTGTATTAAAATTTGGAAACCATGTATCATTTTCCTTCCATTTCACAGTTATGCACCACTTTGTGTTGGTCTATCACATAAAATCTCAATAAAATACATTTACGTTTGTGGTTGTAATCTGACAAAATGTGGAAAAGTTCAAGGTGTATGAAAACTTTTGCAAGCCACTGTACATATGCAGGGAATGGATTGATATGGATTATATGCAGGTAGATAAGAGTTAGGAGAGATTGGGAGAGTGGACTAAAGTGGCAGATGGAATACAGTGTAGCAAAGTGTGGAGTCATGCATTTTGGTAGTTGGAATGAAGGTGTAAACTATTTTCTAAATGCGGAGAGGATTCAGAAGTTGGAGGTACAAAGGGACTTGAGAGAGCTGGTGCAGGATTCCTAAAAGGTTAATTTGCAAGTTGAATCGATAGTAAAGAAGCCAAATGCAGCGTTAGCATTTATTTCGAGAGAACTAGAGTATATATTAGGAAGATTAAACGGGAACTTACTAGTTTGAAGTTTGATCTTTATTTTATGAGGAGTTACAATGAGGCACTACGTGAAGAACCCCGTCCAGCCGCACGTGGATCAATCTTCAAAGCAGCGGTGTGAAATCACAGGTAATAGTGACTGAAGTATAATAATAAGATAAAAGAAGACTAGAACTACCAGATGACATTGATGAGGGTTGAGAGCGGAGGGCACGTAGTCCCTCATTGTAACTCCTCATAAAATAAAGATCAAACTTCAAACTGGTAAGTTCTCATTTAATCTTACTATTTTACTTCAGAGACACGAGTGACTACGTGAAGACTTCAAAGCTCTGTGATTTCATGCCGTGAGAAACGAGTCTACACAACCACAACTGCTTCATTGACAAATGAAGGAAAACATTCATAATGCATACAGTCATGACATAGATTTAAAACATGCTGACGCTGTTTAAATGAAGTAGTAATATTCACATCTCTCACCCAGATGGAAAGTATAACTAGAACATAATATTGTTGACAAATACCCTTGGTCTAGCAATGGGTTATTATAAATGTTTGGAGATTCGTTCGTTGGACCATGCTGCAGCCGTAAGGATGTAGTCTAGTGGATCGTAAATACCCTGGTGAAATAGTTTTCACAATGTCAACATCCCATATAGCATTGTACTGGTCCTGGAAGACCTTGTGTTAAGATATCCTTATAAACTTGATATCCGGGGTGAACCCGACAGAGCGGGTCTCGTTTGCTACAGCCA
Source organism: Okamejei kenojei (assembly GCA_035221665.1). Taxonomy (NCBI): domain Eukaryota; kingdom Metazoa; phylum Chordata; class Chondrichthyes; order Rajiformes; family Rajidae; genus Okamejei; species Okamejei kenojei. The sequence goes on along the minus strand of CM069165.1, from coordinate 29,912,704 downwards.
ATTCAATGAGAAGGCACGTTGGCACAGTTAATGGCCGTACAACTTAATTATTGACAAAAGATCATTTAAAATGAACTCCAAACGTCAGTAATCTATACCGTTTTCAATGTAATATGAGCATTAAACAAACTCTTTTCATCTCTTGGAAAAGAAAAATCCTGCTTTTTTGGTGCTATTCAAGCACTCTGAACACATAGAAGGATAGATGTAACAACCCAAGCCTTATGGCAGTTTATTGAATCTGCAGAACATAATTTGATTTATCATGCAACAACTGATTTCGCTAGCCTCAGGCTGAACCAGCAAAGTTACGTTTAAAATAACCATATAAGGTTGTATTATTTATCCCGACAAATCGGGAATCAATGTTGCATAAACCAATCACACAATAGGACCTAAAACAGGCTCTTAATGATTTTATTTGAAGCCCTGATAGATGAAGTAAATGGAAGAAGACATAAAAGACCTTCCTTCTCCTTGTAGCGAGAATGTATCTCTCGCCACTGTTATGCCACATATTTTGCAACCTGTGAATAAGCATGAAAAACAAACATATCTATATTTGGTGTTCCATGGAACCAGAGTTTCATAATACGGTGTGATTTAACACCAATTCTGTGTTGCCATTGATCTATACTTGATGATTCTCCTGTGGCAAACGAGATTATGTAACTATTACAGGAGTCGTTAATTGATTGCACCCATGTGACTAACATATGCCACCATCATAATGTATCAACATTAAGTTGAGCATGTAGATATGCGTATTTGCTCAATCACTCTTTAACCCATACAATGCCCATAGGGTCTAGTGAATAAGTGAAGAATTGGTAAGTCATGCAAATCTGTTCCACCTCCAAACTCGAGATTATATTCGCAATTTAGTGTCTGCCGTGAATGGCAACTGTGGCCCGATTTCCGAGCCAGTCTTGCAAGACAATCCTGGCCCTTATACTGAGCCTGCCTAATTATCACCTGCTTGGAATGCTAGTATTGTCCAGTTTTACATGGTTAGACCCCTCAAAGTAGATGATAATGTCTCAATAATTTGTATTGTCCAACCAAGTGTACATCTTACCAAATTGTAAGTGGTCCCATAGTTATAGAGTAACACAGGTAATATGCGTGGAACCTCTGGCCAGCTTTCATGCTGCCACCAGCTTCAGTGAACCGCTACTGCCGATGAAGACGTGGGGTGCATTGTCGCCGAAACTATGAAGCCTTACTCGTTCAATAACATGTGCTTCGTCCTCCAGGTATCGCCTATGAAACAGGTCTTACCTGAATAGAAGATCTAGCGGCCCGCACTATTGTCCCCCTGATAACGGCGTTCACTGCATATGTGTTTGAATGGCAACCTTGCTATCAAGCATGGTACGTCTGGCATGTGCCCTTCATCCCTTGGGCATGCTCCACGGCTATACCCGCAGACTCGGCATTAGATTATACTGACCTGGCATGCTCCCATCTTATATGCGGGAGACATTAAGCAGCCTTGCTATAAGGCGCTGCTGGCGCGGGTTCAGCAATACGACAACTTTGCCATGGACCCGGCGTCAGACTAATACTGACGCGGCATGCTCTCCTCCTACATGAGGGAGACATTAAGCAGGCCTGCTAATTGGCGCTGCTGCCACTATTTCCCATTTTTAGGGCTATTAGCACCATTTTGCAATATAATGAAATATTTACCCAACAACTACTGGAGTAGTAATGAATACTGTTTGTCTATCATTGTGACTTTAGTAACTTCAGCTGGTAATAACAAGTTGTGTTAACAATGACCTACATGGCACTTTCTAGTTTACCATTTAACAGGATGACAGTTCTACTTGCACAGCTGATTCCCATCTATACTATTGCCAATTAGTCTAATGAATAGAAGGCTGCTTTATAACAACAAGACTGTTACAGGAGTCTATTGTCTGCAATCTGTTGCCCAGGCCGGCGTTAACGGCCAATTGAGTAGCTAATGGTAAATGCCAATGTCCTACAAGTCTATTTGATAATAACTTAATCTTAACTGGATAGAGGAGCCCAATTTCTCAAATATAGTTTGAGATTTAAACAGTGGATTTTAGCAAATACATAACCAGTGTTTTTGAACTCTGAGTAGTCCTCTTTGAATGCTTTCTTATCATCATTCTGTTATATTGCCTTATCCTAGCCATGCCTCCTCAAATATCCCCCATGATCACTGTAAATGGGAATACACTATAAAATCAATTGTTAATCTACCATCTTTCATAATGAACAGGCCACGCCTGCCATCATTTGCTACACTGCCATAGACTTGGCATCCCCACTAAGCAGCCTATTCCCATGAAGCAGCCCTGAACAAAGGTACTGCTGGCACCCATGAAGCAGCCCTGAGCAAAGGTGCTGCTGGCACAGCCTCTCCAATAGGCTAGCCTGCCATAACTTGGCATCCCCCTGGAACAGTCCTGAGCAAAGGTACTGCTGGCACAGCCTCTCCAATGGGCTGGCACTGCCATAACTTGGCATCCCCATGAAGCAGCCCTGTAACAAGGTGCTGCTGGCGCGGGCTCTCACATTGACCCGTGCTGGCCCAACTCCTGCTGTAGGTGTCTCTAGATTCACATTCCAGGGGGGAACCCTCCGAACCCCCGGACTGACCATTTTTGTTAGTTGTCCCCATATCCTGGGGATGACTGCGGTTTGGGAACCACATTACTGTTGGATTTCCCCTCCCCGGGAATCCATATATATATATATACACACACCCGCGGTAACCCTCCCGGTACCCGGGCTGATCGTTCAGGTCAGTTTAACCCCATCTCCTGGGGACTACTGCGGTACAGGAACAGCATATTATTGGATTTCCCCTCCCCGGGAACCCAACGTCTAGAGTCACTGACTGTCTTATTAGTGACTCCGATCGCGAAACCCGACATTCGCCAGCTCCCCGCTTCCGCGGTCGGACCAGGGTTTCCCCACAGCCCTTAGCTGGTTCCTTCATCGGTCATCGCAAAACATCTGGCAAAAACCTCTGAAAACCGAGGTTCCTGCAGGAGACCTAAAACAGAGGAGCTCCGCTGCTCCAACCGGTCAACCTGCACCAATGCGTCTGACATAATGACGCACGTGCGGCTGGACAGGGTTCTTCACGTAGTCACTCATGTTGCTCCAAAGTAAAATCAGGGATATAATGCTGAGGCTTTATGAGGCACTTGTCAGACCACATTTGGGTATTGTGAGCAATTTTTGGCCCCATATCTGAGGATGAATGTGCAGCTGTTGGTGAGGTGTTGAACAGAGTCCAGAGGAGATTGGGTTCACGTATGATGAGCGTTTAATGGCAATGGGCCTGTAAGTGCTAGTGTTTAGAATAATGAGGGGGGACCCAAATAATGAAAAGTCTGGATAGAGTGGATACGTAGAGGTTACTTCAAGTCACCCTGCATTCTCATAGCATCCTCCTTACAGTTCACACTGCCACCCAGCTTTGTGTCAATGCAAATTTGCTAATGTTACTTGTAATCCCTTCATCTAAATCATTAATATATATAATAAATAGCTGCGGACCCAGCACCGAGCCTTGCTGTACCCCACTAGTCACTGCCTGCCATTCTGAAAGAGACCTGTTAATCCCTACTCTTTATTTCCTGTCTGCCAATTTTCTATCTATGTCAGCACCAAAGATTATAGAGGAGCTCCTCTATAATCTTTGGTCAGCACAACCCCCAATACCATGTGCCCTAATTGTGCCCACTAATCTTCTATGTGGGATCTTATCAAATGCTTTCTGAAAGTCCAGGTACATCACATCCACTGGCTCTCCTTGTACATTTTCCTAGTTACAACTTCAATAAAGTCCACAGGATTAGTCAAGCATGATTTCACCTTCGTAAATCCATTTGTATAGAAGTTGGGAGGTCATGCTGCAGTTGTACAATTGAATTGAATTTATTTGTCATTCAAAACAAATTTGATCAAAATGTCGTTACCATACAGTCATAACAATAAAAAGCAAACAAAACACACAATTGCATAAATTTAACATAAACATCCACCACAGTGACTCTCCTCCAGGCACCGCCTCACTGCGATGAAAGGTAAAAAAAGTCTCATCTCTTCCTTGCTTCTTCTCCTGTGGTTAGGCAGTCAAACCGCTGCGTCAAGGTGATCGAGGTTCCTGATATTGAAGCCCCCACTGGGCGATGGAAGATCCTGTAGCTGAGCCATGCCGGGCGATGAAAGGTCCTGTGAATGGGTGACGTTTTGGGTCACGATCAGTTCTGAAGAAGGGTCTCGACCCGAAACGTTACCCATTCCTCCTCTCCAGAGATGCTCCCGTCCCGCCGAGTTACTCTAACATTTTGTGTCTACCTTAGTGTTGTAGAGGTGTCTAAGCTCATGAGAGGAATAGATGGGGATCTCAAAGAGTCAAAAGAGTTTATTGTCATGTGTCCCTGACAGGACAATGAAATTCTTTCTTTGCATAGCACAACAGAACATAGTAGGCATTGACTACAGTTATATACTTAAATACACACATTAATTAATAAATTAATAAAGTGCAAATAACAGATGGAGAGGTATTAATGTTCAGAGTTTTGTCCGAGCCAGATTTAATAGCCTGATGGCTGTGGGGAAGTAACTATTCCTGAACCGTGTTGTTGCAGTTCTTATAGAAGTGTACAAAATTCTTAAGGGGTTGGATAGGCTAGATGCAGGAAGATTGTTCCAGATGTTGGGGAGGTCCAGAACAAGGAGTCACAGTCTAACGATAAGGGGGAATTCCTTTAGGACCGAGATGAGGAAAATATTTTGCACACAGAGAGTGGTGAGTCTCTGGAATTCTCTGCCACAGAAGGTTGTTGCGGCCAGTTCATTGGCTATAGTTAAGAGGGAGTTAGATGTGGCCCTTGTGGCTAATGGGATCAGGGGGTATGGAGAGAAGGCAGGTACAGGATACTGAGTTGGATGATCAGCCATGATCATATTGAACGGCGGTGCAGGCTCGAAGGGCCGAATGGCCTACTCCTGCACCTATTTTCTATTTTTCTATGTTTCTATAAGGTAAATTCACACTTTTACCCAGAGTATGGGGAATCAAGATCCAGGGGACTTAGGTTTAGGGTTAGGGGGGAAAAGATTTAATAGAAATCATTTTACAGAAAGGGTGGAATGTATATGGACCGAACTGCCAGAGGAGGTAGTTGAGGCAGGTACTATCACAATGTTTTGGGACAGGGACATGGATAATATACATTTAGGAGGATATTTGGGATAGTGTTGGTTGGTGTGGGCAAGATGGCCCAAAGGACCTGTTTCCACAGTGTATGACTCTATGACAGTGATAATTACTTTCATGTATTTCATTGTATGTGGTTATGCCTAAAATTATAAGTTGTGCTAAATTTTGTTATGTCTTTATTCAAACAATGTTATCACAGGTCCGTAAAATTATTCGTGTATGCAAAGGTATTTTGGAATATCTCACAGTTGCTGAAGTCGTAGAAACAATGGAGGATTTGGTGACTTACACCAAAAACTTGGGTCCAGGTGAAGAATTCTAATTCTTTGGATATTTATAATGTAACAAAAGCAAACTGACCTTCATTTCAACCACATTTTTGTAGGGATTATGTATTTTGATGAAGTTATAGCTTAATGGGGAAAGGAGAAATATTGATGCTGGGAAAAAAATAATTCTTATTTTAACTTCCAGTTTGCATTCCTATCTGCAGATGTATAAATATGTTGTGTGGATGGAGATTAAGTGATCAGCAAATGTATTTAACATTCTGTATAGATGGAAAATTATTGGAAATGTAGAACAGATGGGAAAGTTGGACATTTTGCCCTTCGAACTTGCTGAACTATTCATTGTGACCTTAAACTCCTTCTGGGAGTGGCGGCGCTGCCCTGGCAGCAGCGGCTCACCTGCAGTCCGTCTGTTTTTCTTTTTATTTGTTGTTTTCTTGTCTTGTTTTTAGCGTTACTTTGAGTTATTATGTAGTGTATGTGTGTGGGAGGGGTGGGAGAAACGTTCTTAGTCTCTTCCTTTTGGGGGGATGCGACTTTTCTTGTCGTATCCCCTGTCTCCGTCTCCGTCTGCCTGAGGCCTATCGCTGAGCTGGCAGCCTCCAACTTTAACTGCGACCGACCCGAGGCTCCGGAGGTAGAGCCAGCCAGTACTTACCAGCACGGGGCTGGCCGACTTCGGGGCTGCGGCGGGTTCAGGCATTCCGGCGGCCCGACGGAGCTGTGGCGGTGGTGGCGGCAGCGACTTCGGAGGCCCGGCCGCGGGCCCTGTGGACGACATCGTCGGGAGCTCGCAGGTCACAGGTTGGTGACCTGTTTTTCCGGAGCTCCCGCGGCAACAGCTGCGTCCGCTGGACTGGAGGGCGGCAGCTTCGGCAGCTTTGACTGCCCCAGGCCGCGGAGTTAAACCGGCCCGCTCGCGGAGCGCGGTTCACCCGCGGGACTTATTTACATCACCCGGTGCGGTCACAACATAGGAGGCCCGGGGGGGGTCGCCTCAGCGCAGAGGAAGAGGAAGAAGGGAAGAAATAAAGAGAAGATTTTTGCCTTCCACCACAGTGAGGAGGTGTCTGCTGAACTCACTGTGGTGGATGTTAAATATGTGTTTATTGTGTGTTTTTGTTATTTACTATATGTATGACTGCAGGCAACGAAATTTCGTTCAGACCGCCAGGTCTGAATGACAATAACGTTTTCCAAGTTCCAAATGATACTTGTCGTAACATAGAAACATAGAAAATAGGTGCAGGAGGAGACCATTCGGCCCTTCGAGCCTGCACCGCCATTCATTGTGATCATGGCTGATCGTCTCCTATCAATAACCCGTGCCTGCCTTCTCCCCATATCCCATGACTCCACTAGCCCCTAGAGGTCTATCTAACTCTCTCTTAAATCCATCCAGTGATTTGGCCTCCACTGCCCTCTGGCAGGGAATTCCATAAATTCACAATTCTCTGGTTGAAAAAGTGTTTTCTCACCTCAGTCTTAAATGACCACCCCTTTATTCTAGGACTGTAGCCCTGGTTCTGGACGCCCAACATTGGGAACATTTTTCCTGCATCTAGCTTGCCCAGTCCTTTTATAATTTTAGATGTTTCTAGAAGATCCCCACCCCATCCTTCTAAACTCCAGTGAATACAAGCCTAGTCTTTTCAATCTTTCCTCATATGACAGTCCCACCATCCCTGGGATCAATCTCGTGAACCTATGCTGCACTGCCTCAATCACAAGGATGTCCTTCCTCAAATTAGGAGACCAAAACTGTACAGATGTGGTCTCACCAGAGCCCTTTACAAATGCAGAAGAACCTCTTTACTCCTTTACTGAAATCCTCTTTTTATGAAGGCCAACATTCCATTCGATTTTTTCACTGCCCGCTGCACCTGCACGCCAACTTTCAGTGACCGGTGTACAAGGACACCCAGGTCTCGCTGTACCTCCCCCTTACCTAACCTAACCCCATTGAGATAATAATCTGCCTCCTTGTTTTTGCCGCCAAAGTGGATAACCTCGCATTTATCTATATCATGATCTCTCTTCACCCTCGCCCTCTCCTTGCCTGTACCCCCCCCCCCCCCACCCCATCCCAGACCTGACCCAATGATGCTTCCATTGCTGAATGAGATTTCTCATTATCTCTATAAGAAATGTCTTGCTCCATATGCAGCAGCATAACTTGGCTGTAAAGAAAGAACCCAGGATAACATAATAAACATAAACGTTCAGTAAATTGAAAAAAAAACCCCACAGTATTTGTGCACAAATCACTCAGTGCAACCAAGACAATTTGTAGTTTGCTGTTTACTTGTTGTCAAGAGCAAGATGGTTGCTGGGAAGACGCTGTTCCGGAATCTGGAGGTTACAGTTTTCAGATTGCTATACCACTTTCCCAATGGTAGGAGGGAAATATGATGCTGGTTGCCTTTTTGAGACAGCGCCTCCTATAGAGGGGAGGTTGGTACCCGTGATGGACCAGGTAGTGTCCACCATTTTTAGTAATCTCCTTCATTCTTGTGCATTCGAGTTACTGAACCACGCCACAATATAATCAGTCAATATGCTTTCCACTGTACACATATAGAAATTCACCTCTCTCCATCACCGACCCGTTGTTGAAGATAAGGTGATTTATCTATTATAGAGTCATACAGCGTGGAAACAGGCTCTTTGGATCAACTTGCCCATACGAACCAACATGTCCCATATACACTAATCCCACCTGCTTGCGTTGGCCCATATCCCATCTGAACCTGTCCTATCCATGTACCTGTCACATTATAGTTTTTTTCCCCCCGAGTTGTCTAAAAATTGACGAAGTTGATTTGTGAGAGGATAAAGACTTAACAGGTACCCGAGGTGCAACTTTTTTACGCAGATGGTGATGTATACATGGAATGAGCTCTCAGAGAGATTGGTAGTAATGGTGACATATTATTTAGTTCATTATTATTGTGTGTACCAAGATACAGTGAAAAGCTTTTTGTTGTGAGCTATCCAGTCAAAAAAAAGATGACATATTAATACAATCAAGTTATCCTTAGAGTACAGATAAAGGGTACAACATTTAGCACAAGATAAAATCTGATAAAGTCTGATTGAAGATAGCTCAAAGCCTCCAATGTGTATTTGAGATACCCTTTATTCTCACAATTAATGCTCAAAGACTAAATCTTGGAAGCAAGAGTTCTTTATTCCTCACGACTCTGCAGAAGCCGGGTGCCTCTCCAAGTCGAGACACACTGTAGCCCAAGAAATCATCCCCCTTTATACACAGAATCTTACATTCAACCTCCTCTCCGGACCCTTCTCCAATCAGGATCGGAGGTGCACAATCTGTAGGTACATCCCACCGTACATCCCCTCGCACCTCCCATATCATACATCGCATGTTCAAACATGTTCATGGTAATGAGCAATTTCCTAACCAGGGGTGTGTTGTAATATTCATTTATTCTATTAAGCATGCTCAGTTGCTCATGACCTACCCTAGTTTTACTCACCTCCTAGTGAACCTTCTCAGTTCTCCTATATCAGTACTAAAGCTAAGCTATAGTGACAAGGGTCCCATCCATCACTCCTTTCCACTGATAGGGATCTCTCTACATCACTCCCTTCTCTAGCTATACAATGCTATCTCTTCTTACTCAAGGACTCAAGGATGGGTCTGGCAACCTTTAGACACTGCTGTGTCAGAATCCTCTCTCCAGCCCCTCTCTGTTTGAATTATCTTTAAAACTCCTTTCTTTAATAGGGTTTAATCACTTTATCCCTCACATGTAGATGGGGGGTCAGGACCTCACTCGAGCTGGTGAGAGGACAGTTGCCAGGTGACAGATGGGAAGAAACGGCATTTAAAATATATTGAAACGGTATATGGATAGGAAAGCTATGGAGGGATATGGGCCAGACTCGGGCAAGTGTGTCTAGTTCAGTCTTCTTCTTTCGAGTCCATCTTCCATGTTTCAAATGTTGACATCGCTGTCATCGTCCGTCCTCAGGCAACAATCAGTGGGAGACATCACTTGATGCAATAGATGATGGTGGTAGCAGAATGAGCTCAGGATACTTTCAGTTTCCAGTCCTGTGACGTGGATGCTTCTGTTATGGGGACGTCTAGCTCAGTTAACCAACTTGATTAATGTGGACGTTGGGCCGAATGGCATGTTTCCATGCTGTCTGTCACTATCAGCTTTGGCTCTGAGATTTAAGGTGAGAAGGGAAAGATTTAAAAGGGGCCTGAAGGGCAACTTTTCTACACAGAAGGTTGTGGGTATATGGAATGAGCAGATAGTGGAAGCTTTAGAAGCAGATCAAATTACAACGTTGTAAAGGCATTGAGGAGGATGTATGGGTAGCAAAGGTTTAGAGGGAAATGGACTAAACACAGGCAAATGGACCAGCTCAGGTAGACATCTTGGTTAGCATGGATGAATTGGGCCAAAGGTCGTTTACATGCTGTGTACCTATGACTTTCCAACTCTATTTTTTGGTGTCTACATATAATCGTGTGTTCTATATTGTCCCTTTCTTACATTCACCGCACCATGAATTAAGGAATGACCAAAATGGCTAAAATGATCGATGAACGACAACAGGAACTAACTCATCAAGAGCACAGGGTAATGCTGGTGAATTCCATGAACACTGTGAAAGAACTTCTTCCTGTACTCATTTCAGGTAAATATTTCTTCCAAATTTGGATAATAGCTTGGTGCCTGGAAATGTCTTTGAGTTGGTCTGTCTATCAATCTCCAGCAGTGTGAATAGAATTTGAAAGTATATTTGATTTATTTTTTTAGTGCTGTCCACCCCTCACTGTTTCATTAATTTATGTTTTAATTCTTCAAATCTAATCAAATTTGAGTGCATATAACTTGTCAATAGGATTTGCGTTTGCAAGTAAATTGACCCGCTGAGCTACTCCAGCACTCTCTTTCTTTGTAAACCAGCATCTGTGGTTATTAGGACGTAGAACAGTGCAGCATAAAAACAGGCACTTCAGCCCACAATGTCTGTGCTGAACATGATGCCAGGACCTCTTATCTACCTGAACATAATCTATAACTCTCCATTTCCTGCATACCCATGTGCGTATCCAAAAGTCTCTTAAATCCCACTATTGATGCACTGATCCCTGCAGTAACCCACTGGTTTTAGACCTTCAGCATGAATATTGTCCTTCCACCACAAACCTCTTGCTTCTAATAGTAAGCCAGTTCTGTATCCATATGACTAAGTCACTATTAATACTGTGCACCATAATCTACTGAATCAGTCTACCATGGGGTGGTAGTAAGTAAATACCTTGCTAAGGTATCAAATATCTTACTAAAATCCATGTAGACATGTGGTATCTGACTTTTTCTTGCATTGAATCAAATCATTATTACTTTATTTCAATGATCCAATAATTTATTGAGTTATAGCAGTTTGCAAATGATTGTACTTGAAGGTGAAATCAAGGTTCTAATAAATAGGATTGTTTTTGAAGCACAAATAATGTGTGTATGCTTGTGGCTATATATCTTGTTGAAATGCTTTAAATGTAATTTTATAATATTTATGCTTTGCAGCCATTAAGATTTTTGTGACTACAAAACAATTCAAAAGCCAGGGAATTGAAGAAGCTTTAAAGAACCGTAACTTCACCGTGGAAAAGATGAGTACTGAAATTAGTGAGATAATTCGTGTGTTGCAGCTAACATCTTGGGATGAAGACGCTTGGGCCAGTAAGGTAAATTTGAAAGTTGTGACAGGAAATAATGCAAGTGCTTTATAAGAAATAACTTGAGTGTTAAAGTTTTTATTTACTTTTCTATTGACGTATAATATGCTTTTGTATCTTATTCTTAATAGGGTAATGATTACTTGGTTCTGATAATATATATGTTCCTTCACTGGAGTGTTTGTATGTGTAGACATTTTATGTCCTGTTTTGCATTTTTCACCATTTCACTTTTCTAAAAAATCTTGGTTGAAGTGCCAGGTGTGTGTGTGTGTGTGTGTGTGTGTGTATATTTATTTATTTATTTATTTATTGGGCTACAAATAATAGGAACTTATTTATTTGTTACTGCAGAAAAATACAATAGAATGCCAAGTCATATTGTGCGAGCATGTCCATTCAGGTGAAGTGCCTGTTCCAAGGCAGGATAGTATATACTTTCCCTTCTGATATCCATTGAACATCTGGCCAAAAAAATATGAATTTGCAAAGACTATTAACTTTAGATGCAGCTTGATATACTCAGTATGTTTTTATATTGTTAGAAGTGTGTCAGTGGACAATAAGTAGATTTATCATAGAGACCTTGCTGTAAATCGTCTGCCGCATTTTGTGGTCAAAATATTGCATGTTTCATGAATTTTCTTTTATATTCATTTTCTTCTTTGATTACAAACTTATTTTTACCCTTTTCTTTGTTTCTTCTTCATTCTCCCTTGTAGAAGGTAAGCTCACTTTTGTTTTCTTTGCTTTTCTGCTGAAGCATGTACCGAAAGAATGCAGGTAACTGCCTTGTGTGTGGTGCAATTTGCTTCAATTAATGTCATGGCTAGCAGATGCTGAACACAATACCTAAAATTTAAATCTGCTGTTAGGTTACATATCTGGAACTTTTTCAACTACAAACCATGATTTGACCATGCTTCTTAAAGCTTTGACATAATCTGGTTTTGGCATGATTCCTAAAATACCACTTTTAAAGTTTTATTATAACAAAAGTAGAGGAGAGGTGAACTTAAGGATCAGACATGTCCTGTGAATAGGATTATATTAATAATAGTTTAATTAACACTGCTCCTTATTGGTGAAATGCAGTGTCTGGTTACTGATCCATTGGGGACAGTATTCTCCTTATTTACTCTGTTGAAACCTTTGTTGCTTTGGAATATCTCGATCAAATCTCTTAATTTCGCTGTTCTAAAGAGAACACCTGCCTTTTCAAATAGTTAAACCCCTTCATCTCTGCAACAATTCCCATAAGGAATTGTACTCTCTCATGTTAATAAATCCCCTTAAATGTGATTTACATACAGTACTCTAACGGGTGTGATCAGTGTTTTGTAGAATCCTCTAGTCTAATTCACTACTTGTAGGCTGCATCCATTTATAAAGACCTATTGCTTAGACTTATTTTAAAGACGTTTTTTCGCTTATTTTTCAGTACCATGTGTTTTCACAGTCCTCAGACTACATTTATGCAGTCATTTTGAAATTGTCCTTTTGGCTTATTGTCTGTCCCCATTCAGTGCAAATTATTTAATTCTGCACTTGTCTGTGTTGAATGTCATCTGCCATATATCTGCTCATTTTACCAGCCATTCTGTCCTCACAGATCAATTGCGATCCTTCTCATTGTCTGTCTCCTATATTAAAAAAAGTTCCATATGACCAGCAAAGGTTGTAATAGTGCCCAGTAGCCTACCAAAAGGTGGCTGTCCCAATAGCAAATCTCTCAAGTGTCATCATTACGCCTCTCTTCAGTCGGCTGTTATTGTTTTCTGATTCTTAGCTAGTTTTGTATCCACTCAGCAAACTGCTTGAACCTCGGGTTTGCTCTCAATTTTATTATAAAACATTTCATCAGGTGACCTGATGGCTTATTCATTCTCTTTTTGGGAACTGGATATTGCTGTTGGAGCAAATATTTGTGACCCATCACTAATTGTCCTTGAGAAAATTGTCAAGAGACTTCTTAACAGTCATACAGTATGGAAACAGGCCCTTTGGCCCAACTTGTCTATGCTGTCAAATATGCCTCATCTATGCTAGTCCCTTCCGCCTGCATTTGGCCCATAGTCTTCTGAACCTTTTTCTATGTATCTGTCCAAGTGTCTTTAAAAGTGGTTTTTCCACCTGCCTCAACTACCTCCTTAGGCATCACATTCCTTACAACCACCAAACTGTGTAAAAAAAGTTGCTCCTCGGGTTCCTATTAAATCTTTCCTCTCTCATCTTAAATCTTTGTCCTCTGGTTCTTGATTCACTTACTCTAGGTAAAAGTATCTGTGCATTCACCCTATCTATTCCCTCATGATTTTATACACCTCTGTAAGATAATTCCACAGCCTCCTGCACTCCAAGGGATAAAGTCTTATCCTACCCAACCTTTCCCTATAGCTCAGGCCTTTAAGTCCTGGCAACATCCTTGTAAATCTTTTCTGCACTATTTCCAGCTTAATATCCTGTAGCAGGGTGACCCAAACTGAATACAATACTCCAAATGTGTCCTCACCAATGTCTTGTACAACTGTAACATCGCAACTTCTATACTCATTACCATGACTGATGAAGGTGAATGTATTGAAAGCATTTTTGACCACCCTATCTACCCTGTGATGTGACGTTCAGGGAACTCAGTATTTACTCTCCTGGATCTCTGTGCTCTACCACACTCCCCGGGGCTCTGCCAATCACTATGAAGATCCTTCCCTGGTTTGCCTCAGTTATTTGTCTTTTAAAACCAACGTTGGCTTTCATTTTGGAACATTTTTCAAAATTAATTTGTTTGAGATTAACAGACATTTATTTTGTCTCTTTTTTAACTGACGGATTTATTTGGCTCGTGTATCAATCTTGGGTGAGGAGAAAGGGTGAAATCATGTAATTGTCTTTCCAACTCTTGTGGTAGAGCAAGATTTGAAGATTATGGTTCACAATTTCTACCCTTATTTCTTCAATAATCTAGGAAGCATCCCATCCACACTGGGTAACATTACTACTTTAAGTGCAATCAACTTTTTAAATGATTCTGGTTTATCTATTTTTATCCTATCTATTCTCTCAACCACCTCTTCCTTCACTGGAAGTAACCAACAGTTATACAAAATATCTGATGCAGAGGATTATTTCAGTTTCTCTGTCATGCCATCAATCAAGGACAATTTTGGTTCAAAGAAACACTGCTTGTATGTGCTTCTAACATGAAGCTGTTATTTGATGAAGTAATTTGATCTTGTATATTCACAGTTCTAACTGTGCATCCAGGAAGTGACTTGGATTGCATTAGTTTAGATACATTTCTGGATAGAGGTAATGTCAATGAAAGTTTGTTTTCTTTCAATCTGGAGACAGCCTCTTAATTCATGCAATCCAGCGTATAATTTCCATTTACACTGTATAGGTTTAGTTATTTTTTTTAATTCCTTGCATTCCTGTCGAAAGTATTTTTGAAAGCATATTCAATTATCAGCTTGTCTAAGAATCTCATTTAGTATAATTTGGTTACAGTTTAACTTTGAATGAATCGCAATACCAAATCTTAGTGCAGTATCGCACTGATGTTGAGGAGGTATTTTTGTTGAATTTGCATTCTTTACTGCATTAAAATAAAACTAAAGGCTAGGGTGAGTATGGAGAGGTACACCTTCTCTGCAACCAGTTGTGAGTAGAGCACAGTTTAAATCAGCAGCTACAACACAGCAGTTGTAACTCTGATGGTTTTTTTACTTGTCTAAAGCTGAGTACCGTGCATTTTTAAACCGATCATGGAATTAAAATAATTATTAAAAATGGCACACTTGCTATTGCTCGATTTTCACTGAGGATAATTTGCCATGATTATAGATCAGCCAATCCAGCCATTTGTAGTAAATTCCACTTAGTCGTAAGATTATGAAGCAATTGGAAATGGTCAGTTCATTATTGTGCCAAGTGCCAGCTGGGAAATTAGCAACAATTATTAAACACATTAGTATTTGAGCTTAAAATGGCAAGATTCTGCTTCCAACTGTCACATTAAAGTACTTTTTCGACTGCACCAGTGTCTGGATCATTCTCTTTGTTTACAACTAATATGTTGAATTGTAATGGAGCACCAATTTGCTACAAGTGACTGAAGGAAGTGAATAGAACATCAGAGTTGGTGTAGTTCCATCAAGAATATGCTCTTTTTTTCCAATTGGAGAAGAACCACATGCTTTCCTGTGTTCCTTTGCTGCGCCACATTATGCTTTAATTAAAAAGACACTTTTCAGATGATCACTGCTTGGTTATCACAGCATCGATATGGTTGCAATGAATGAATTAGTGCTTTCACAAGATTATTTTGCATGTTTGACTGAACAAGGTTATGCTTGAGAAAGGCAGATGAATATATAGGCCCTGTTTGTTTAATAACCATAGGATGCAACGTGCCTGGAAAACAAGTTTCATTTCCTTTTGCAGACAATGACAAAACAAAAGCTTTGTAAGATCTGCCACAAAGTCTGAAATTGGTTTTAAGGAGCTCTGAAATGTTTGTTTATTTTCTTATGTACTACAGTAATTATCATTATTAACAAACAAGTTGCTTCTCAAAATATAAAACCCTCGTAAATTTGCTTTCCAAATGTATTTTATAAGTTTGCAATAACTTTACCTTTCACATCAAATGTAATCTTTTAATCAAATTACTGCAGAGGCAATTTGTGAAAAAATCAACTTTGGAAAGTCCGTGCAATGAAATCAGACCAATAAATAATATACGCATATGGTTCACATTTAAAAAAGTACTCTGCGTAATTCTTTCTTGCTTTTTAAATTATTTCATATGCAGGGGCAATATGAAGTCAATTGGTTCAATTGCAAATAAATAATAAATCAACAGTATTAAAAATTATAGTAATGTTTCAGGCATGCATTGACAGTAACAATATCCCAACCAAGCTCGTCTCCAAACTTGTGGAAGTTGGAGTTAGTACTCCCCTCTGCAACTGAATTCTTGATAATTCATCCTCCACAATAATCCTCACCACTAGTGCATTTTCCGCTCCCAATTATATTCCTTATACACACATGACTGTGCAGCCAAATACCAATACAACTCAATTTACAAGTTCGCAGACGACACTGCAATAGTGGGCCGGATGTCAAATAATGACAAGACAGAGAACAGTAAGGAGATTGGTAACCTGGTGCCAAGACAACAAGCTCTCCCTCAATATCAGCAAGATGAAGGAGATTGTGACTGACTATAGGACTTCAGGACTGACTTCACACTCTGGTGTACATTGATGGCTCCGAAGTAGAGATGGTTGATAGCTTTAAGTTCTTGGGAATAAATGTCACCAAGTAATTTGTCTCGACCAGCCTCATTGAATCGATAGCCAAGAATACACACTAATACTATAGAAGGCTTAGGAAGTTCAGCATGTCCCCGACAACCCTCACCAACCTCTACAGGTGTGCCGTAGAAAACATTTCATTGGTATATATCACAGTATTGTTTGGGAATAGCTCCATTCAAGACTGCAAGAAATTACAGAGTTGTGAATGTAGCTCAGACCTTCATGCAAACCAACCTCCCATCCATGGACTCATTTACACCACACTGCCTCAGCAAGGGCAGCAGCATAACTAAGGATCCAGAGTTGGGGGACTTGAGAACCAGAGGACATGTTTTTAAGGTGAGGTTGGAGGGGGGGGGGGGGGGGGTGATGATTTGATAGGAACCTGAGGAACAACTTTTTTTTTACACAAGGTGGTAAGTAAGAATGAGCTTCCAGAGGAGGCAGTTGAGCAGGTACCATCACAAGGTTTAAAAGACGTTTGGACGGATACATGGATAGGATATGTTTAGAAGGGTATGGGGCAAATGCAGGCAGGTGGGAAGAGTGTAGATGATGCTCAGCGTGGGCAAGATGGGCCCAAGGGCCTGTTTCTACGCTGCGTCACTATGACTGAGTTTGACTTAATTGTGAGTTAAGGGGCTGTGACTTGGGCGACCTAATCTGCGAGTTTAGAAGAGTGTCTTCGACCTTCAAACTCGCAGTATGGTCAACACGTGGTCCTAGGAGGCCCTATGAGGTCGCTGGAACTCTCCTTCATGCTCGAGGGAACTTCCCGAATACTCGCGGCCTCAGCTAGGTCGCGGAAAAATTTTCAGCATGTTGAAACATTTTCAGCATGTTGAAACATTTTCCGCAGCTAAAATTTGGTCGGCATGGTTCTTTTTGACTCGTAGTGCATTGGAGTGGGGTCGCTATTTAGTTACAGGCAGTCAAGGGCAGCTGCAGGCAATCACCTTCGCTGACCGGGCATTTTGATTGGCTCATTGGAGTTTTCAGGACCAAGGAAAACCTACCGGTAGGTTAAATGCCCGCTAAACTTTATTATGCTTATTAAAAATATCTCTCCCCTTCTCCCATATGATGCCATATGTTTACAGTGATGATCCCACATGTTTGGAAGTAAGACAGCAAACATCTTTATGGCTTTTGAGTTTGAAATGACATAGTGCTGAGGTCCTGCTTCCTGTGTTTTGCCTGGTTAAAGCTGTGGAGCAGTTTAACAGGTAATAAATGTTTTTGACATTTAGAGACATTCATAAGGATTTGATAAGGGAACTCAAAGTAAACGAACCATTCGGAGGTAGTTCAGTTTTAAACTGCGATTTGAGAGTGAGAAAATAAAATCAGAAGTGTCAGTATTGCAGTTGAACAAAGGGGCCTATGGAGGCATGAGGGAGGAGCTGGCCAAAGTTGACTGGAAAGGGACCCTAGCAGGGATGACGGTGGAACAGCATTAGCAGGAATTTCTGGGAATAATCCAGAAGATGTAGGCTCATTTCATTCCAAAGAGAAGGAAATATTCTAAGGGGAGTAAGAGGCAATCGTGGCTGACAAGGCAAGTCAAGGACAGTATAAAACTAAAAGAGAGTACGTATTACATAGCAAAGATGAGCGGGAAGCCAGAGGATTGGGAAACTTTTGAAGAACAACCGAAGGTAACTAAAAGGCAATATGGGCAGAAAAGATGAAGTACAAGGGTAAGCTGGCCAAGAATATAAAGGAGGATAGTAAAAGCTGCTTTAGGTATGTGAAAAGGAAAAGATTAGTTAAGACAAATGTGGGTCCCTTGAAGACAGAAACAGGTGAATTTATTATGGGGAACAAGGAAATGGCAGACGAGTTGAACAGGTACTTTGTTTGTATCATCCTTTATGAAGACAGAACCAATCTCCCAGATGTAGTAAGGGACAGAGGATCTAGGATGACGGAGGAACTGAAGGAAATTCACATTAGTCAGGAAATGGTGTTGGGTAGACTGATGGGACTGAAGGCTGATAAATCCCCAGGGCTGAATGGTCTGCATCCCAAGGTACTCAAGGAGGTGGTTCTAGAAATCATTGATAATGCATTGGTAATCATTTTCAAATGTTCAATAGATTATGGATCAGTTCCTGTAGCTAATGTTATCCCACTTTTTAAGGATGGAGAGAGAAAACAAGGAATAATAGACCAGTTAGCCTGACATCGGTGGTGGGGAAGATGCTGGAGTCAATTTTTAAAGAGGTAATAGCAGTGCATTTGGATAGCAGTAACAGGATCGGTCCAAGTCAGCATGGATTTACGAAGGGGAAATCGTGCTTGATTAATCTTCTGGAATTTTTTGAGGATGTAACAAGTAAAATGGATAAGAGAGAGCCAGTGGATGCTGTGTGTCTGGACTTTCAGAAAGCCGTTGATAAGGTTCCAAACAGGAGATTAGTGGGCATGATTAGAGCATATGGTATAGGGGGTAGGGTATTGACATGGATAGAAAATTGGTTTGCAACAGGAAACAAAGAGTAGGAATTAATGGGTCCCTTTCAGAATGGCAAGTAGCAACTAGTGGGGTGCCGCAAGGCACGGTGCTGGGACCGCATCTATTTACAATATATATTAACGATTTAGATGAAGGAATTAAAAGTAACATTAGCAAATTTGCAGATGACACACTGCTGGGTGGCAGTGTGAACTGTGAAGAGGGTTCTGTGACGATGCAGGGTGACTTGGATAGGTTGGTGAGTGGGCAGATGCATGGCAGATGAGGTATAATGTGGATAAATGTGAGGTTATCCACTTTGGTGACAAGAACAAGAAAGTGGATTATTATTTGAACGCTGTCAGATTAGGAAAACGGGAAGTGCAACGAGACCTGGGTGTCCTTGTACATCAGTCACTAAAAGTAAACATGCAGGTACACCAGGCAGTGAAGAAAGATAATGGCATGTTGGCCTTCATAACGAGAGGATTTGAGCAAAGGAGCAAAGAGATCCTTCTGCAGTTTTACAGGGCTCTGGTGAGACCACACCTAGAGTATTGTGTGCAGTTTTGGTTTCCTAATTTGAGGAAGGGCATTCTTGCTATTGAGGGAGTGCAGCGTAGGTTCATGAGGTTAATTCCTGGGATGGCGGGACTGTCATATGATGAAAGAATGGAACGACTGGGCTTGTATTCACCCGGAATTTTGAAGGATAAGAGGGGATCTTATAGAAACATATATAAAATTATTAAGGGATTGGACACGCGAGATGCAGGAAACATGTTCCCGATGTTGGGGAAGTCCAGAACCAGGGACCACAGATTAAGAATAACGGGTAGGCATTTAGAACTGAGATGAGGAAAAGCTTTTTCACCCAGAGAGTTGTGAATTTATGGAATTCTCTGCCTCAGAAGGCAGTGGAGGCCGATTCACTGGATGCATTCAAAAGAGAGTTAAGAGCCTGTCCCACTGCGGGGACCTAATTTGCGAGTTTAGAAGAGTTTGCGCTTGACAAACTCGCAGCATGGTCAACACGTGGTCCTAGGAGGTCACTGTAAAGGGCCTGTCCCACTGCAGGGACCTAATTTGCGAGTTTAAGAGAGTTTAAAAAAGTCATGGCGTGTTGTATCGCCGAAGTAAAACACCTCCTTCGACTAAGTAGAGAACCTCCTATGAATATGTAGAAGACTTCCTTCGACTATGTAGAAGACCTCCTTCGATCTCCTTCGACCTCCTTTGACTATGTTGAAGACTAGCTTCGACTAGCTTCGGGAAAATTGGATACCGAATAGTGGAGAGTGAAGACGACCACCTTCAACAACCTTAGACTATACTAACATTATCTATGACAACCTTCGACTTCCTTTGATTACCTTCGACTACCCTCGATTACCTTTGATTGCCTTCGATTACCTACGAATAATATGCTGACCTACTTCGACTAACCTACGAGTAAAAAAAAATATTTTTTTTTTTCCATGCCGACCTTTTTTTACTCGCGGACAATTTTCAGCATGCTAAAAAAAATCGCCTCGACCAAACTGAGGCCTCGAGTATGCGGGAACTACTCTCGAGCATGAAGGAGAGTCCTAGGGCCACGTGTCGAACATGCTGCAAGTATGAGTTGAGGGCAAACTCTTTTAAACTTGCAAATTAGGTCTCTGCAGTGGTTCAGATTCCTAACTTCATGCTCGAGGGAAGTTCCCGCATACTCGGGGCCTGAACATTTTTCCACGAGTAAAAATTGGTCTGCATGGTTCTTTTGAACTCGTATTGCAGTGGTAGAGGGGTTGCTGTGTAGTTACAGGCAGTCGAGGTAGCTGTAGGCAATCACCTTTTCTGACCCAGCCTTCTAATTGGCTCATTGGAGTTTTCAGAACCAAGGAAAACCGACCGGTAATGTTAAATGCCCGCTAAACATTATTAAAAGTTGTCTGGCTTCTTAAAAGTTTCTCCCCTTCTTCCTCTCCCCCCTTCTTCCTCTCCCCCCTTCTTCCTCTCCCCCCTTCTTCCTCTCCCCCTTCCCCCCTCTTCTCCCCCCATTCTCCTCCCCCTTCTGTCCCCCTTCTCTCTTCCCCCCCCCTTCTTTTTCTGCCCCACACCCTCCCCGCTCTCTAAAGGACTTACCGTACACTGTGCCAGCCGTCTTTTACCTTCCTGTTCATCATGGGTGTGAATGTCAGACAGCGCTCCCCCCGCTTTCCCTGGCCCCCGCCTTTGATATGTGTTTGTGTGTGTGTGAGTGCTGACGGTCGATCCAGCTCGCGGTTTGATCGCTGACGGTCGATCCAGCTCGATGTTTTTCAGGCGAGTGTCCTCGAGCTTTAAGGTCGAAGACAGTTGCTGAAAAGTTGCATTAGTGGGACAGGCCCTTTAGAGCTATTTGGGCTAGCGGAATCAAGGGATATGGGGAGAAGGCAGGAACGGGGTACCGGTGTGGATGATCAGCCATGATCACGTTGAATGGCGGTGCTGGCTCGAAGGGCCTGCTGGCCTACTCCTGCACCTATTTTCTATGTATCTATGTATTGAAAATAAATTGATATAAATAATTCAAAAATTGAAGTGTGCGCATGTGCAGGGTTCTTCTAGAGTGTGCGCATGCGCAGGACATTCCCGGAGTGTGCGCATGTGCAAAGTATTCCGGGCGGGAAAGGCCTGCGGAATCAGCCATGTTTGCCAGACGTTTCTGAGTAATGTATTAAAGAAATAAGTTGCTTAAAGCTTAAATAAAGTTAAGTAAATTACAAGTAGTGAAAGTTTCATTTACCTCACAACAATTTAAGCAACTTATCTTACAAGTCAAACAGTCCGACTTGGGATGGAGAAACTATTGAAACCCCAACGATTGGATCTGGATCCCAACTCACCTGCTGCTGCAAAAAATTGGAAGCACTGGCTTCGTATACTAAATAGCTTCTTTGAGGAGTGTGGCAACGATGCACCAGACAGGCTTAAGACATTAATAAGCTTTGTTTCTTCTGATGTATACGAGTACATAGAGGAATGTACAACTTATGATTCTGCTATTGATGTACTAAGCAGACTCTTCGTTAAGACACCCAACGTGATATTCGCTCGACACCTCCTTGCTACTCGGAAACAAAAACCTGGTGAGTCACTTGATTAATTTTTACAAGAACTTCAAAGACTTAGTAAGGACTGTGCCTTCAAAGCAGTTACGGCTAATCAATATCGACAGGAAATTATTCGAGACTCTTATCAATGGTTTGGCATTGCCTTTACGACAGAGACTATTAGAACACAAAACCTTGGATTTACAGTCAGCTTACAATCAAGCTTACTCTTTGGACTTGGCTCAGAAAAATTCAGATGCTTATGGCTCATCTAATGTGTATTCTGCAACAACTACTACAAACAAATTTCACCCAAGTACAAATATGGAGAAAACCGAAACAATTTCTACTGATAAAGGGGCCCTTGCTGCATATAATTATTCAAAAAGGACTGTTACTTTTGCGGGGGTAATATTCATAAGAGAGAGATATGCCCTGCTCGAGAGGCAACTTGTAATAGTTGTGGCAAGAAGGGACATTATTCTAGAGTATGCAAGTCCAAAGCAACTACAAAAATTGTGACTGCTGCCGTGTATACGCCTTCTTTATGTACAATTACAGCTGCATTTCCTCAGAGCTTGTCTCATGCAGCTACAATGGTATCCATTAATGGCCACACACTTAATGTATTACTTGATTCTAGCAGTTCAGAAAGTTTTATGTGAACAAGTTGTGTCTCGACTAAATCTAACCATAATTCCTTCAAATAAGGAAATCTCGATGGCTCTAACTACTCTCAACACTCAAATTATAGGATCTTGTATTGTAGACTTTATTCTGAACAAAACTAGCTAGAAAAATGTATGTCTAGGTATTTTGAAAAATTTGTGTAGTGATATAATTCTAGGTCAGGATTTCCAGAAACTGCACAGATCACTTCAAATAATGTATGAAGGATCTATGCCTGTCCTTGTATTGTCAAAGCCACCAGTATTGTGTGGTGTTTCTGCTGCATCTGTTGAATGTCCATTATTCACTAATTTATCCTTCAAGTGCAAGCCAATTGCTACAAAATCAAGACACTTTAGTAAAGAAGATAGGAACTTTATCAACACAGAAGTAACTAATCTTTTACAAGAAGGTATCATAGAACCCAGCTCTTCCCCTTGGAGGGCACAAGTTGTCGTGGTTAAGGACCCCTTGGAGAGACATAGAAAAAGACTCTGCATTGATTACTCTCAAACTATAAACCAGTTCACGGACCTTGATGCATATCCACTACCTCGAATAGAAATTATCAGTACATTAGCTAAGTATAAGATATTCTCTACTTTTGACTTAAAAAGTGCTTACTACCAAATTCCTTTGAAGGAATCAGAGAAGAAATACACTGCGTTTGAAGCAAATGGGAAATTATATCACTACTGCAGAGTTCCTTTTGGTGTAACTAATGGCGTGGCTGTTTTTCAGAGAGAGATGGACAAACTTGTTGAACAGGAAAACCTTAAAGATACTTTCCCTTATCTTGATAATATAACTATTGCAGAAAAAGACCAAGCTGAACATGATGAAAATGTACAACGGTTTTTAGATGTTGTACATTCTAAAAATCTAACATTAAATGAGGCTGTCAATAACATCAGTGTCATCAATTAATATTCTTGGTTATTGGGTTGGAAATGATATGATCAAGCCTGATCCAGAAAGACTCTGCCCACTCCAAGAGATACCTGTTCCAGTTACATTAAACTCTCTACGAAGGGTCCTTGGGATGTTTGCATATTATGCAAAATGGATACCAAATATTTCTGACAAAATTCAGCCTTTGATTAGAGCAAAATCTTTCCCCCTTGACTCTACAGCAATTGGTGCTTTTACTTCTTTAAAGAAACAATTGGAATCTGCGACATTACACGCCATTGACGAGGATCTTCCCTTTGTTGTTGAATGTGATGCCTCTGAATTAGCAGTATCAGCAACATTAAATCAAGGAGGACGACCAGTGGCTTTCATGTCTCGTACTCTCCAAGGTAGTGAATTGCACTACCCACCTGTCGAAAAGGAAGCTACGGCAATTATTGAAGCAGTGAGAAAATGGAGTCATTTCCTTGCTCGCCAGCACTTCACTTTGATAACAGATCAGCGTTCAGTAGCTTTTATGCTGGATAATCGAAAACAAACGAAGATTAAGAATAGTAACATTCATGAATGGAGGATTGAATTATCTGCATATAGTTATTCAATTGAGTACTGCCCTGGTAAGGATAATGTTGATCCGGATACATTAACCCGAGCATTTTGTGCCTCTGTTCATTCTTCTGCACTCACTGATCTTCACAATGGGCTGTGTCATCCTGGAGTCACTCGTTTTACACTATGTTCGTTCCAAAAACTTACCTTTCTCTACAGAAGATGTGAAGATGACGTGTGCTTCATGTAGAATCTGTGCTGAATTAAAACCAAGGTTCTTCCGTCCTGAAGAAGGAAGATTGATCAAAGCTACTCAACCCATGGAACGTTTGAGTATTGACTTCAAAGGGCCTTTACCATCCTCCTCTCGAAATGTTTATATACTTACTTAGTTGACGAATATTCGAGGTTCCCATTTGCTTTTCCTTGTCCAAATATGTCAGCTGCTATGGTTATCAAATGTTTAGATCAACTGTTTTCTTTCTGTGGATTTCCAAGTTACATACATTCTGATAGGGGAACCTCATTCATGTCGAAAGATTTAAAGGACTACCTTTCTAAGAGAGGAATTGCAACAAGTAAAACAACACCATATCATCCTATTGGAAATGGTCAGGTTGAGAGGTATAACGGAATCATTTGGAAAGCAGTGATACTGGCTTTAAAGTCAAATGACATACCAGATCAGCATTGAGAATGTGTTCTACCAGATGCATTACACTCCATCAGATCTCTACTGTCAACTGCTATCAATACTACTCCACATGAGCGGTTCTTTAACTTCAAACTCGTTCTTCTAGTGGTACTTCTCTGCCATCATGGTTGACTAGCCCTGGAACCGTGTCGCTTCGTCGTTATGTCCGATCAAATAAGAACGAGCCTTTTGTTGATGAAGTTGAACTGACTGATGTCAACCCATCTTATGCAACAATCAAGTATCAGGATGGACGCCAGTCAACTGTCTCACTTCGTGACCTTGCACCATGTCCGTCTTCTCCATCAGCTCCATCACTTCTTGATAACACTAATCGAGAACTTCCTCCAACACTTCCAGCATTCCCTATGGAAACTTCTATAAGAAATTCTAAAATTGTAAATCTAAATAACAATATGAGTGAAGTTGATGACCAAGCAATATATCTACCACCAGCTATTCAAACGCCATTACCTCCTGAAGCTCCAGTTCTGCGACGGTCATCAAGATGTATTAAACCTCCTGACCGTCTCAACTTATAAATAGGAGGGGAGAATGAGTGGGCGCATGTGCGCTTGTGCGGGGTTCTTCTAGAGTGTGCGCATGCGCAGGACATTCCCGGAGTGTGCACATGTGCAAAGTATTTCGGGCGGGAAAGGCCTGCGGAATCAGCCATGTTTGCCAATGTATTGTCTGAGTAATGTATTAAAGAAATAAGTTGCTTAAAGTTATAAAGTTAAGTAAATTACAAGTAGTGAAAGTTTAATTTACCTCACAACAAAAATATATATTACAATACCGTATTTCCTGGCGACGAAGATGCACCCTCCTTTTGAGTTGTTAAATTTTGGGAAATAAAACAAACATTTGCCGTTGTGGCGGCCTTTTGCATTGCGTACAAAGATAATGTACATACCGGTAATTTAAAAAAATAGAGTTCGTAATAAAATAGCATTTCAACGTTGTCGATGTCCTCCACCGCTGCTCTGCCTCCGTGCCGCTGCAGGCCTCATCCGATCCGTGTGCTCAGCCTCTGAGCAGCGCCCGATCCAATAGAGCCCCAGGCTGCTGCGGGGCCTCCAGCGGCCCACTCCACCAATACCTCGATTTTCGACGCGCTGTTTTCCTGCATCTGCTCTGCGTCTTTGATCCAGATCACCTCCCGCAGCTGACCATGGAACCGCCAGAGTGCCTCCAAGCCCCCAGTCCGCTCACCGGCACCGTTCCTTCCCTCCATCCACCACCACCGTCTGGAAATAATTAATTTTGAAAGAAAGATTTAATTTACAACAACCTCTGTGTATCCCATCTTCTCCCCACCATCAATTTCCTTTATCGCAAGATTCAAGAGTTTTTTAATTGTCATACTATACTGGCAATGGAACAATGAAATTCTTACTTGCTGCAGCTATGGGCTAATGAATAACCTAACCTTCGGCCTCCAAGACCCAGGTGATTTTTAGGGCCTTATTTTAGGGTAAAAAATAGCGTCTTCGACGCTGGGAAATACAGTGTTTAAAAATAAGTAACATTCAAATTATAGCTTCCACTAACTATATCGTCGACTTTTCATGAATTTGTGTACCTTTTCACACCAAAAAGTTATGGTGAAAGTAGTTATGTATTGCTTTCCCCAAAGCCAAAAAAAAACTAACAGCACATCTTCATAAACTATGTAATTCTAATTGGTACATAGTCCTATTATTTTAGTGGAAGGTGTTCGGAATAGACAATAATCAGAAACATGTTAGAAGTTTTTATTTGCTTGCAACTATTTGTTTTGAGGCAATTATTGGCGTTTTTAACTTCCACAATGAGGAATCATTTGCCATTCTATTACAAATGTTATTTTTCACTTGAAGGTCGGAGTGAACCCAAATGTTGAGACATTGAAAAATTCGAACTTGTTATCAGCTCTGGCTGATTATAACAATCAGCCAGGGGGACAAAAAACAATATGTGTTGAGTTTTTTATAACTTTAATGAGGACTTAATTTTTAATTTGAGTGCAGTCCTTTCTTCTGTTCTTGATCTTTTAATTGATAGCATATTCTTGACTGATGTCTATTTGAACAGGACACTGAGACCATGAGAAGAGCTCTAGCTATGATCGACTCAAAGATAAACCAGGCTAAAAACTGGCTAAGAGATCCTAATGCACCTCCAGGTAATAATAATAATTGGTGGTACTAAAAATTTCACGTATTTCACTTGTCTAACATCCTGAAATATTATTTTGCCAAATAATTTTTTTATTGACTGAATGAGATTATTGAGTTTTGAGAGCTTTATCTGATCTGCTGTGTGACTTAGGTGATGCTGGAGAGCAAGCCATCAAACAAATATTGGATGAAGCTGGTAAGGTTGGTGAACTGTGTGCAGGCAAGGAGAGGAGGGAGATTCTGGGCACCAGCAGGGCTCTGGCTCAGATGACTGACCAAGTATCTGAACTTCGAGCTAGGTAACGTGAATTAGATACTTAAAAACTTGACTGTTGAAATAATTAAACAATTTTACTTTATGTGGTACAGTACTATTGTATATTTGAAGTACAAAGGCAATTCATTTAGCAATTGTTCTTACGATAACTCCATGTTGTAATAGGAAGAAATAATCAATGTAGTCAGTAAAACCCAAGGAGTAATTACAATAATAAGTTGCATAGAAAATTTGCCCTGCAAACCACATACAGTTTTGATTTGTGTTGTGTATATAAAAGACCGCCAATAATGTTGGGTGTAATTTTTAACTGTAGAGGTCAAGGTGCCACACCTATTGCCATGCAGAAATCACAGCAAGTATCCCAAGGGCTGGATATGTTAACAGCAAAGGTGGAAAATGCAGCCAGGAAACTGGAAGCCATGACTAACTCAAAGCAGGCCATTGCTAAGAAAATCGATGCCGCTCAGGTAATATTCTTATATTCTCGGATTCGGCTTCATCTGCAAGTTCTTATGCAGATAAAGATGTTGTAAAGCTGAGTATTGGAATCTTGCAATGCCAGATATGCAGGTTAAAATTAATCTATGTTTTTTGAGTTTGTGACTTGCTAATATTTCTAGAGAAGATTTTATCTGCTTTCCCATTTTACTGCTGTGTAAAGCTGAGCATCTGTTTCTGGATGACATGAAGCTGGGGGGGCAGTGTTAGCTGTGAGGAGGATGCTAGGAGGCTGCAAGGTGACTTGGATAGGCTGGGTGAGTGGGCAAATGCATGGCAGATGCAGTATAATGTGGATAAATGTGAGGTTATCCACTATAGTGGCAAAAACAGGAAAGTAGACTATTATCTGAATGGTGGCTGATTAGGAAGAGGGGAGATGCAACGAGACCTGGGTGTCATGGTACACCAGTCACTGAAAGTAGGCATGCAGGTGCAGCAGGCAGTGAAGAAAGCGAATGGTATGTTAGCATTCATAGCAAAAACGATTTGAGTATAAGAGCAGGGTGGCTCTACTGCAGTTGAACAGGGTCTTGGTGAGGCCAGGGGTATTGCATACACCTGGAGTATTGCATACAGTTTTGGTCTCCTAATCTGAGGAAATACATTCTTGCCATAGAGGGAGTACAGAGAAGGTTCACCAGACCGATTCCTGGGATGGCAGGACTTTCATATGAAGAAAGACTGGATAGACTCGGCTTGTACATGCTAGAATTTAGAAGACTGAGGGGGGATCTTATAGATACTTACAAAATGCTTAAGGGGTTGGACAGGCTAGATGCTGGAAGATTGTTCCCGATGTTGGGGAAGTCCAGGACAAGGGGTCACAGTTTAAGGATAAGGGGCAAGTATTTTAGGACTGAGATGAGAAATTCATTTTTCACACAGAGAATGGTGAATCTGTGGAATTCTCTGCCACCAAAGGTAGTTGAGGCCTGTTCATTGGCTATATTTTAGAGTGAGGTAGATGTGGCCCTTGTGGCTAAAGGGATCAGGGGGTATGGAGAGAAGGCAGGTACAGGATACTGAGTTGGATGATCAGCCATGATCATATTGAATGGCGGTGCAGGCTCGAAGGGCCGAATGGCCTACTCCTGCACCTATTTTCTATGTTTCTATGTTTAAAATCTAAGCCAAGGGGCAATTTCTTATTCGCAAATCTTGATGTCACTTACTTTAGAAACAGCCAGTGGATGCAACAGAGATCCATAAAAGTGTTTGTTATTCCCATTATTTCCCAAATTTGAACTAGCATTGTTGACAGCTTTACAACGGGTCATTATTCAACACTGGTATTGAACCACGTTGAAGTACAGTCAGTCAGCTCACTGGTTATCGTATTCAAATCGAGGAAAGAACTGCAAAGTAGCGCAAAGTTATTGGCAACATTTCCAGGCATTGGCATGTTTTGGATCCTTACAGGTCAGCAACTCTTTGCAGAGATCTTTCCAGGATTGACTCTGTTCTACCACACTCACATTTAGATGATTGAGTGCATCCATGTATGAAAATATTGTATAGTTCCATGAAAATTAATTTTTGCATCATATAATTTATTCAAAAAGCGAAGTGCTGGAGGAACCTAGTAGGTCACGGATCTGTGGAGGGAATGGACATAACAGAGAAAAGTCCCGACTTGAAATATCTTCTGTCATCTTCCCTGCTTGAACCATTGAGATGCTCCAGCATAGAATAAGCAAAGGCCATTGTTTCAATAGATCTGGCCCATGTGTATTTTCCTTGGGGAGTTGATTGAACATAGAGCATAGAGCAGTAGCATTGGAACAGGCCCTTCGGCCCACAATATCTGTGCCAAACATGATGCCAGGTTAAACTAATCTCTGCCTGCATGTGATCCTCCTTCCTTTTCCTGCATATCCATGTGCCATGTAAAAGTCTCAAACACCATTACCCTATGTGCCTCCACCACTACCCACTTTGGTGGCAAAAACAGGGAGGCAGATTATTATCTAAATGGTGTCAAGGGGAAGTACAACTGAATCAGGGGGTCCTTGTTCATCAGTCACTGAATGTACAGCAGGCAGTGAAGAAAGCGAATGGCATGTTGGCCTTCATAACATGAGGAGTTTATTATAAGAGCTAAGAAGTCCTTCTGCAGTTGTACAGGGCCCTGGTGAGACCACAACTGAAGTATTGTGTGCAGTTCTGGTCTCCAAGCTTTAGGAAGGACATTCTTGCTATTGATGGAGTGCAGTGTAGGTTCACCAGATTAATTCCAGGGATGGCAGGAATGTCATGTTTCATTCATTCATTCGTTCATAGATTGGAGCAGCTGGGCTTGTATACTCTGAATTTAGAAGGATGAGAGGGGATCTTATTGAAACTTTTAAGATTATTAAGGGTTTGGACACACCATAGGCAGGAAACATGTTCCCAATGTTGGGGGAGTCCAGAACCAGGGGCCAAAGTTTAAGAATAAGTAGTAAGCCATTTAAAACGGAGATGAGGAAAAACTTTTTCACACAGAGAGTTGTGAGTGTGCGGTATTCTCTGCCTCACAGGGCAGTGGAGGCCGGTTCTCTGGATGCTTTCAAGAGAGAGTTAGATAGAGTTCTTGGGGATAGTGGAATTAAGGGATATGGAGAGAAGCCAGAAACGGGGTACTGATTGTGGATGATCAGCCATGAGTGGTGGTTCTGGCTCGGGCCAAATGGCCTACTCCTGCACCAATTGTCTATTGTCACCCTTTCAAACTTTTTTTCAGCAATCCACCACCTTCTGTGTAAAAAAAACAATTGCCCATCACATCTTTAAACTTGGAATTCATTACCATTGGAATGCATTGGCTGTGGAGGCCAAGTATTTTGGGTATTTTTGAAATGGAGATTGGCTGGTACTTGATTTAGTAAGTGTGTCAAAGGTTACGGGAAGAAGGCAGGGAATGGGGCTGAGAGGGAGAGGTAGAACAGCTATGATTGAATGGCGGAGTAGACTCTATGGGCCAAATGTCCTACTTCTGCCACTATGACTTTGCCCCTTTTATGTGGGGCAGTGAAGAAAGCGAATGACATGTTGGCCTTTATAAAAAGAGGAATCGAATTTAGGAGCAAAGAGGTCCTTCTGCAGTTGTACAAAGCCCAAGCGAGACCTCACCTGGAGTATTGTGTGCAGTTTTGGTCCCCTAATTTGAGGAAGGACATTCTTGCTATTGAGGGAGTGCAGCGTAGGTTTACAAGGTTAATTCCCAGGATGGCGGGACTGTCATATGCTGAGAGAATGGAGCAGCTGGGCTTGTACACTCTGGAGTTTAGAAGGATGAGAGGGGATCTCATAGAAACATATAAGATTGTTAAGGGCTTAGACACGCAAGAGGCAGGAAACATGTTCACGAACCAGGGGCCACAGTTTAAGAATAAGGAGTAAGCCATTTAGAACGGAGGCGAGGAAACACTTTTTCTCCCAGAGAGTGGTGAGTCTGTGGAATTCTCTGCCTCAGAGGGCGGTGGAGGCGGTTTCTCTGGATGCTTTCAAGAGAGAGCTAGATAAGGCTCTTAAAAATAGTGGTCGGGATATGGGGAGAAGGCAGGAACGGGGTACTGATTGGGGATGATCAGCCATGATCACATTGCATGGCGGTGCTGGCTCGAAGGGCCAAATGGCCTACTCCTGCACCTCTTGTCTATTGTCTATTATCTTAAAGCTATGCTCTCCTGTCTTTTTTATTTCCACTCCGGGAAGAAGGTTCTGATAGTCGACCCAATCGTAGCCGCTCATAATTTTATATACACCTGTCAGGTCTCTCTGCAACCTCTGACATTCACAAATTGCCTGTTGATAATTTAAGAAATAGTAAATGGGTTCATTATTTCCATGAGAATTGTTAGAATTTAAAAATCAGAGCATGTATCAACAAAATAGGAGCAGAATTATGTGCGTTGGGATTATCAAAGAAGAGTGGTAACATTAAAATGTGTAACATTTTTCTTGAGCTTATTTACACAGTCCAATATGGCTTTGCGTTTTATTTAGAGTTGGCTGGCTGATCCGCATGGAGCTCCAGAAGGAGAAGAGCATATTCGTGGTATTTTAAAAGAAGCTAAAAAAATTGCAGATCTTTGTGAAGATCCAAAAGAACGTGATGACGTACTGCGCTCAATGAATGAAATAGGAGTTCTGACTGCAAAGCTATCTGACTTGAGAAGACAGTATGTATTCAAAAAATTGCTAGCTACAGGATATAAGATTTTTGTTGTTCAAATTCAAATTTAGCAAGTCTTACCCGCTTAGAATGAAACACTCACTCTGGGTTATAACCTGTCTGCGTTTTCCTAATTAGCCTTAAATGTACACATAGTTCCATAAAGTGTAAAGTATTTGCAATTAATTTAACTCGTTAATCTTAAAAAGCACTTTACATTCAGAGCTTGAGCATTTTGTTTAAATCACTCCTTATGATTTTGTATTATGAATTTGTGACCATGACTTTTTGTGCTTCCCAGAGGAAAAGGTGACACCCCTGAAGCCCGTGCTTTGTCCAAGCAAATTGCAACCACATTGCAGAACCTGCAGACGAAAACAAATCGTGCAGTGGCCAATAGTCGGCCTGTAAAAGCAGCAGTGAATTTGGAGGGGAAAATTGAGCAAGCCCAGCGCTGGATTGATAATCCTACGATGGATGACCGTGGCGTGGGTGAGTATTCAGATGGTGATATCTCATTTTTAGGCGGCTGTACTAAGAAATCTTACTTCATGTTATGTGGCAGAATATTTAATAGGAGAAAAAATATTAATCTCTTAATCTTGTATTTTCAACATACAGCGAATCCCAAGTAACAGCTGTTGAGGTTAAAGATGTTTGCCTTATAGAATACACATTACTGTTCAAAAATGAGAGTACAGAATCAAATACAATCTTGTGGAATTAGTGATAAAAAAATCAATATATCTAAACAAAATGTTTTCAGTTCTCATTTCTTGACGCATGCGCAGTTGACAGTTTTGCATTAGAGAAAATCATGACAGTTTTTGCCATTTTCTAGGAATGCAACCTCCCCCCACACGTAGGGTTTCCTGGACAGAATTTTTTAAATGTATATAATTCAAGGAAATAAAAATATGCTAACTGCTGTAATCAGATGTGAACTTCTTATCTGGATTTATATGTGTCATACAGCACAGCAAGAGCTTTAACCCATCAAATGTACACCTACTATCAAGCACGAGAATACGCAAGAACACACTTAAATAGGACCAGGAGTTATTTTATTTATATTTCTACCTGACCATCTATTTGTAATTAATCCTATTTTTATTTCCCCCGCATTCCCATCAACCACTCTTGACTCTGCCACTTGCCCACATCAGATTATTGAGAGAGGCAAAGAGAACATTTGCTGGGGCTTTGACTTGGGTGTTTATATGCTATCTAGCCACAGGTGAGGTCCTGGAAATCAGCAGAGAAGCCAATGTTATACCATTATTTAAGAAGGGAAACATGGATGAATAAGGGAATTGTAGGCCGGTGAGCCTCACTTCAGTGGTAGGGAGGTTATTTACAGCTCAAGCGGACTTGCTTTCATTAGGAAGAGAATGGGCTAAGTAGGAACAATCAGCATGGCGTTGTCTCTGGCAGGTCATGTCTGACAAATTTGATTGAGATTTTTGGGGAGATGAAGGTGATTGATGAGGATAAAGTAGTGGATGTTCTCTACATGGACTTGAGTAAGGCATATTACAATGTCTCTCATGATAGGCTAATCCATAAGATTAAGATACATAAAATCCACTGGGTGACTTGGTAGTTTTGATTCAAATCTGGCTTACCTATTGAACACAAGATTGTAGTGGTGGAATGATGCTTTTCTGACTGGTGATCTTTGACCAATAGTGTTCTGCAGGGATCTGTGCAGGTGCCTCTGCTGTTTGTGATATATATATATATGTGTATATAGGAAGAGCAGCCAGGAATGTTTTTCCTTTATCTTCCTTTATCTTCACCTTTTCCCCTAAATTGTTGCAGTTGAAATGAAGAATTTTGGAAAATGAATGATCTTATCCCATTCTCTGGGTGAAGAACCTTGATCACCTGGCCTCTAATACATCTACCAATTTGTTTATATTTATATTGCTTGGTTTTTGATTCCTCTATTAATGGGCCCTCTTCATTTTGATTTGGATAATGACATTTTGAACCGCAACGTTATATTATGTCTTCCAAAATCGTAAATGTATGCATTAATTCAAATAATTGGTTTTTCCTTCTCATTTAGGCCAGGCTGCTATCCGTGGACTTGTTGCTGAAGGCCGTCGGCTAGCCAATGCATTAATGGGACCATATCGCCAGGAGCTGACTGGAAAGTGTGACCGGGTCGAACACCTGGCTGGACAGCTTGCAGATCTGGCAGCTCGAGGTGAAGGGGACAGTCCTCAAGCCAGAGCAATTGCTGCACAGCTGCAGGATGCACTAAAGGTTTACTGAACCATGTTTTGTGGGAGCATTATAGAATTTGACATCATCTGGCATGCATTTCACAGTTTTCTTAGTTTGATGTCATTTTGAGCAGATTTATAGTGACACCGAGATATTTCTAGCCTGTACAAGTTAAACTCAGTGGGTTGATTTGTTTAACGGATTGTTAAATCCTTATTTGTGGAACATTTACCTGTGATATTTTTAATAATAAAAATAGTGTTGATCTGCCTGTGTACATACTTTCTGGTTGAAACCAGCCGTTTCTGTATGCTGATTTATTTTGTTTTGATTGCAATGATGGGTTCCTATTTATCTGTATGTATTGATTTCAGTAAAGACAGCAAGGAATTAGTTGATAGGGTCATAAGGGATAGTAAAATTAAGCCATTCGGCCCATCAAGTCTATTCCGCCATTCAATCGTGACTGATCTATCTATCCATCCTGACCCCATTCTCCTGCCTTCTTCCCATAACAATTGACACATGTACTAATCAAACATCTATCTATCTCTGCCTTAAAAATATTCACTGACTTTCCTCTACAGGCACTGGGATATATAGGGATCAAAGGCACTCTGCTTTTGCCTCTTCCAAGCCAGAACAAGGATACAGTTTATCTTATTCGATCACCATCCACCCAACATCTTCTACATTCAACATATCAGCCTCCATGGTTTCCATCACCTCCAATGATGTTCTGACTGTTCTGACCATTCTGACTGGCACTCCTGTTACACTTTTCAATGAACCACTCAGCTCATGGTACTCTCCATGCAATTGCAGGGGATATACCAGCTGTCCTATTACTACTTCCCTCCCAACCTTCCAGAGATCCAATCTTTGGGTGAAGCAGCAATTCACTTGCATTGGTGCACTGTTGTCAGTACTCACAATGAGATCTCCTCATACGTTGCAAAACATACTTGGCTAATAAAGTATTATTGTGATTTTGATTGATTGATTGCTCTACACTGGAGAAACCAGATTGCTGATTTGGCGATGCTGTGCAAAGCATTTTAGTTCATTCTGCAATAGTCATCTTGAGTGTCCATTGCCAATCCCATTAATGTTCTGACCTACCCCCCCCCCCCCCCCCTCTAGAACCCCTCTTCTTGGCCACCTACCCTTATCCACCAGTGCACAATTTAAGCTCGGGCAACAGCACATCATCTTCTGTCTGAGGCTATTGTGATTGTAACATTGACACCTTTGATCAGCACCTGTCAATATTGCCCCTATTCCCACCACCCTTGCTTCTGCGACTTAAAATATGATTGTTTTCTTATATTTCCTGTTCTATTCTACAGTCATTGACTAGAGATTCTACTCTGCTTCTCTTCCCATGGATTTGGCTGCACTTGCTATTTTGCATTTCCAGCATCTGCATTGATTTTATATACTAAAACGAATATACTTAAATTATCACATCTGCAAGGAAATATTTTAAACTTAAAATTTGTCTTTGATAATAACTATTTCAGTAACCTGTTTACTAGGGATAATCCAGAACTGTATAGGCCAGTGAGTCTCACATGAGGTGATGGGGAGGCTATTGGAGAGGATTCATAGGAAATGTTTGGGCTTTTTAGTGTTAGCTTGGCTTTGTGCAGGGCAGGTCAAGCCTTACAAATAACCATATAACATATAACCATATAACAATTACAGCACGGAAACAGGCCCTCTCGACCCTTCCAGTCCGTGCCGACCATTTGTTTTCCCCTAGTCCCATCTACCTGCACTCAGACCATACCCCTCCATTTCCTTCCCGTCCATATACCTATCCACTTTACTTTTAAATGTTAAAATCGTTCCTGCCTCCACCACTTCTGCTGGAAGCTCATTCCACACAGCCACCACCCTCTGAGTAAAGAAGTTACCCCTAAACTTCCGTCCCTTAATTCGTATATCATGCCCTCTTGTTTGAATCTTCCCTACCTTTAATGGGAAAAGCTTATCCTCGTCAACTCTGTCTATCCCTTTCATCATTTTAAAGACCTCAATCAAGTCCCCCCTTAACCTTCTGCGCTCCAAAGAATAAAGACCTAACTTGTTCAACCTTTCTCTGTAACATAGTTGCTGGATCCCAGGCAACATTCTAGTAAATCTCCTCTGTACTCTCTCTATTTTGTTGACATCCTTCCTATAATTAGGCGACCAAAATTGTACACCATACTCCAGAATTGGTCTCACCAATGCCTTGTACAATTTTAACATTACTTCCCTGCTCCTATATTCAATGCTCTGATTTATAAAGGCCCGCACACCAAAGGCTTTCTTTACCACCCCATCTACATGCGATTCCACCTTCAGGGAACTATGCACAGTTATTCCTAGATCTCTCTGTTCCACAACATTCCTCAATTCCCTACCATTTACCATGTACGTCCTATTTTGATTTGTCCTGCCAAGATGTAGCACTTCACACTTATCAGCATTAAACTCCATCTGCCATCTTTCAGCCCACTTTTCCATATGGCCCAAATCTCTCTGTAGACTTTGAAAATCTACTTCATTATCCACAACACCACCTATCTTAGTATCATCTGCATACTTACTTCTCCAATTTTCCACCCCATCATCCAGATCATTGATGTACATGACAAACAACAGTGGACCCAACACTGATCCTTGAGGCACCCTACTGGTCACTGGCTTCCAACCTGACAAACAGCCATCCACCATTACTCTCTGACATCTCCCATTCAGCCACTGTTGAATCCATCTTGCTACTCCACCATTAACACCCAAAGATTGAACCTTCTTAACCAACCTTCCATGGGGAACCTTGTCAAAGGCCTTACTGAAATCCATATAGACAACATCCACTGCTTTACCCTCATCAATTTCCCTAGTAACCGCTTCAAAAAATTCAAGAAGGTTTGACAAACATGACCTTCCAGGCACAAATCCATGTTGGCTGTTCCTGATCAGACCCTGTTTATCCAGATGCTTATATATATTATCTCTAAGTATCCTTTCCATTAATTTACCCACCACTGACGTCAAACTAACAGGTCTATAATTGCTAGGTTTATTCTTTGAACCCTTTTTAAACAATGGAACAACATGCGCAGTACGCCAATCCTCCGGCACTATTCCCGATTCTAATGACATTTGAAATATTTCTGTCATGGCTCCTGCTATTTCTACACTAACTTCCCTCAATGTCCTAGGGAATATCCTATCAGGACCTGGAGATTTATCCACTTTTATATTTTTCAAAAGTGTCAGTACTTCCTCCTCTTTGAATCTCATAGTTTCCATAGCTACTCTACTTTTTTTCCTTACTTCACCTATTTCAATATCCTTCTCCTTGGTGAATACCGAAGAAAAGAAATTGTTCAATATCTCCCCCATCTCTTTTGGCTCTGCAGATAGCTGTCCATTCTGTCTCTCTAATGGTCAAATTTTATCCTTCGTTATCCTTTTGCTATTAATATAGCTGTAGAAACCCTTTGGATTTACTTTCACCTTTCTTGCCAAAGCAACCTCATCTTCTTTTAGCCTTCCTAATTTCTTTCTTAAGATTCTTTTTACATTCTTTATACTCCTCTAGCACCTCATTTACTCCATATCTCCTATAATTATTGTAGATATCTCTCTTTTTTCGAAACGTGTCCAATTTCCCTTGAAAACCATGGCTCTTTCCAATTTTTACTATTTCCTTTCACCCTAACAGGGACATAAAGATTCTGTACTCTTACAATTTCCCCTTTAAATGTCCTCCATTTCTCTTCTACATCCTTCCCATAAAACAAAGTGTCCCAATTCACTCCTTTTAAATCCTTACACATTCCCTCAAAGTTAGCCTTTCTCCAATCAAAAATCTCCACCCTAGGTCCAGTTCTGACTCTCTCCATAATTATATTGAAACTATTGGTATTGTGATCACTGGTCCCGAAGTGCTCACCAACGCATACCTCCGTCACCTGACCTGCCTCATTTCCTAACAGGAGGTCCAGCACTGCCCCTTCTCTGGTCGATACCTCTATGTACTGCTGCAAAAAACTATCCTGCACACATTTTACAAACTCCAAACCATCAGTCAGCCCATTTACAGAATGTGTTTTACCCAGTCTATTTTTGGAAAATTGAAATCTCCCACAATTACTACCTTGTGCTTACTACTAATATCTGCCATCTCCTTACATATTTGCTCTTCCAATTCTCGCTCCCCATTTGGCGGTCTATAATACACCCCTAAAAGTGTTGCTACACCATTCCCACTTCTCAGTTCCACCCAAATAGCCTCCCTAGACGAGCCCTCTAATCTATCCTGCCAAAGCACTGATGTAATATCCTCTCTGACAAGCAATGCAACACCTCCACCTCTTGTCCCTCCAATTCTATCACACCTGAAGCAACGAAATCCTGGAATATTTAGTTTCCAATCACAGCCGTCCTGCAACCATGTTTCACTGATTGCCACAACATCATATTTTCAGGTGTCAATCCAGGCTCTGTTCATCCACCTTTCTTACAATGCTCCTAGCATTAAAATATACACATTTTATAAACCCACCATCCCTTATTCTCTGTCTATTATCTTTTTCCTCTTTCTCGCCTACATTTTGGGTCCGAGTGCTTTCCTTCTCTGCCTCTTGCCCCACACCCTGTCCCCTAGCCCCCTCTACCTGAGTCCCTCCCCCCAGCCTTTCTAGTTTAAAGTCTCCTCAGTAGCCTTTGCAAATCTCCCTGCCAGGATATTGGTCCTGGCAGGGAGTAATTGAGTTTTTGTGGAGGTGATAAAGACGATTGATGATGGTAGGGCTTATATATGTAGTCTACATGGACTTCAGCAATGCATTTGACAAGGTCCTCCATGGTAGACTGTTCGGGAAGGTTAAGACGCATGGGATCCATAGTGATTTGGTTTCAAAATTGGTTTGACCTTCAAAGACTGAGGATAATGGTGGAATGGTATTTCTTGACAACAGTGAGCCAGTGATTTTCTAAAAGGATTAGTGCAAAGACATCTGTTATCTGATACATTACACAATTTGCGTGAAAATGTAGGTGGGCTGATTCATAAGTTTGCAGAAGGTACGAAAATTGGTAGAGTTGTGGATCATGAAGAAGGATGTCAAAGGATTTAGCAGGATATATATCAGTTGGACATATGAGCAGAAAATGGCAGATGGAGTTTAATGTGGATGAGTGTGAGTGAGGTGTGGCAGTTAGAGAGATCAAACGTAATAGGAAAGTATACTGTAAATGTCTGGGACTTTGGAACTAATGATGTATAGAGGGATCTTTGGGTGCAAGTTCATAGGTCCCAGAAACTAGCAGCATGGTCAGAAGGCATTTGACACCTTTGCCTCCGTCGATCACTGCACTGGGTATAAAAGTCAGGAAGTCTTGTTGCCGTTGTTTAAAACCTTGCTATGTTAGTTCTATTGTGTGCAGTTCTGGTCACCCAATTACAAGAAAGATGTGAAAACTTTGGAGAGGATGCTTGGAGAGGTTTACCAGGATGTTACCTGGGTTTGAGGTATTAGCTATAATGAGGTTGGAAAAATTTGGATTGTTTGCTTTGGAATGTCGGAAGCAGAGGGGTGAACATAGAACATAGAACAGCACAAAGCAGGAACAGGTTCCAAGGCCAATTGTCTGCGCCGAACATGATGCCAAAACCAACTCTTATCTACCTGCATATAATCCATATCAATCCATTCCCTGCATATGTACAGTGGCTTGCAAAAGTTTTCATACACCTTGAACTTTTCCACATTTTGTCAGATTGCAACCACAAACGTAAATGTATTTTATTGAGATTTTATGTGATAGACCAACACAAAGTGGTGCATAATTGTGAAGTGGAAGTAAAATGATACATGGTTTCCAAATTTTATTACAAATAAAAAAACTGAAAAGTGCGGCGTGCAAAAGTATTCTGCCCCCGAGTCAATACTTGGTAGAACCACCTTTCGCTGCAATTACAGCTGCAAGTCTTTTGGGGTATGTCTCTACCAGCTTTGCACATCTAGAGACTGAATTTTTTGCCCATTCTTCTTTGCAAAATAGCTCAAGCTCAGTCAGATTGGATGGAGAGCGTCTGTGAACAGCAATTTTCAAGTCTTGCCAGAGATTCTCAATTGGATTTAGGTCTGGACTTTGACTGAGCCATTCTAACACATGAATATGCTTTGATCTAAACCATTCCATTGTAGCTCTGGCTGTATGTTTAGGGTCGTTGTACTGCTGGAAGGTGAACCTCCGCCCCAGTCTCAAGTCTTTTGCAGACTCTAACAGGTTTTCTTCCAAGATTGCCCTGTATTTAGCTCCATCCATCTTCCAATCAACTCTGACCAGCTTCCCTGTCCCTGCTGAAGAAAAGCATCCCCACAGCATGATGCTGCCACCACCATGTTTCACAGTGGGGATGGTGTGTTCAGGGTGATGTGCAGTGTTAGTTTACCACCACACATCGCGTTTTACATTTATGCCAAAAACTTCAATTTTGGTCTCATCGGACCAGAGCACCTTCCTCCACATGTTTGCTGTGTCCCCCACATGGCTTGTGGCAAACTGCAAACATAGAAATTAGGTGCAGGAGTAGGCCATTCAGCCCTTCGAGCCTACACCGCCATTCAATATGATCATGGCTGATCATCCAACTCAGTATCCCGTACCTGCCTTCTCTCCATACCCTCTGATCCCCTTAGCCACAAGGGCCACATCCAACTCACTCTTAAATATAGCCAAAACGGGACTTCTTATGGTTTTGTTTCAACAATGGCTTTCTTCTTGCCACTCTTCCATAAAGGCCCGATTTGTGGAGTGCATGACTAATAGTTGTCCTGTGGACAGATTCTCCCACCTGAGCTGTGGATCTCTGCAGCTCCTCCAGAGTTACCATGGGCCTCTTGGCTGCTTCTCTGATCAATGCTCTCCTTGCCCGGCCTGTCAGTTTAGGTGGACGGCCATGTCTTGGTAGGTTTGCAGTTGTGCCATACTCTTTCCATTTTTGGATGATGGATGGAACAGTGCTCCGTGAGATGTTCAAAGCTTGGGATTTTTTTTTATAACCTAACCCTGCTTTAAACGTCTACACAACTTTATCCCTGACCTGTCTGGTGTGTTCCTTGGGCTTCATGATACCCAAGGAACATTGTTTGTTCACTAATGTTCTCTAACAAACCTCCGAGCCCTTCACAGAACAGCTGTATTTATACTGAGATTAGATTACACACAAGTGGACTCTATTTACTAATTAGGTGACTTTTGAAGGGGGCTGAATACTTTTGCACGCCACACTTTTCAGTTTTTTTATTTGTAAAAAGATTTGAAAACCATGTATCATTTTCCTTCCACTTCACAATTATGCGCCACTTTGTGTTGGTCTATCACATACAATCCTAATAAAATACATTTACGTTTGTGGTTGTAACGTGACAAAATGTGGAAAAGGTCAAGGGGTATGAATACTTTTGCAAGCCACTGTATCACATAAAAAAAGCCTGCCTCGCAAGTCTCTTTTAAACCTTCCCTTCTCTCCTGAAAGCTATACCTTCTGGTATTTGACATCTCAACCCTTGGAGAGCGACTCTCATAATTTTATAGACTTCTATCAAGTCTTCTATTGGTGGTGAGTGCATGAAGCACACTGCAGAGGGTGGAGGTAGAGTTACATACAATAGCTTAGTTTTGTATATTGTCACGTGTACTGGGGTACAATGAAAAGCTTTATGGTGCATGCTATCCAGTCCACGTGCAGACTATACATATTTACAATCATGGTATCATTTGATCATTTATTGAATATAATTTGCACAAATCCAGTAAAGTCCGATTATATATCCCAATAAAATATATTTACGTTTGTGGTTGTAACGTGACAAAATGTGGAAAAGTTCAAGGGGTATGAAAACTTTTGCAAGCCACTGTAGGTGCCTGGAATGTGCTGCCAGTGGAATTAGTGCAAGCAGACGTGATAGTGATGTTTAAAAGGTTGGACAGGCACATGAACAGGTAGTGAAGGGATTATGCGCAGGCAGAAGGTGTATTGGTTTACAGAAAATGTGCGAGGCAAGTTTTTTCACCAGGTGATGAGTGCATAGAACACGCTACTGGGGTGGCGGTGGAGGTGGATTTGATGGTGGCATTTTGATTAGGTATGTTGATATGCAGGGAATGGATGAATATGGATTATGTGCAGGCAGATAAAAGTTGGTCTTGGTATCATGATTGGCACAGATATTGTGGGGCAAATGGCCTATCCCAGTGCTCGACCGTTTTATGTTCTGGAAGCGATTAGTTTGATCTAGCTTCATGGTTGGCGCAGACATCATGGGCCAAAGGGCCTATTCCTGCGCTGTACGGTCCTGTTTTATTCCAGTCTCTGTCACCAGTAACCAATTGTACAATCTTAATTGAACGTCTCTCACTGGAAGAAATACGTTCTCTGTCATTACTAACCAAATCCTGTTGGACTAAATTCTATTGTTAACTTGGTCTTTCCATTACTCTTTTTGTGTTCTTGTGCACATGCAATTTCCACCTGTTTTAGTGTCTACTAATATTAACTATTCAACTGCTCATTGTGTAGATTAAATGATGCAGTTCATGTGCTGTTCATCCACGTTATTGTCATTTTAAGGATTAGTTCCTGTAATATTATTGTTCCAAAATCTCATCTTCTCCAGAAATTCGGTTCTGCATCATCCTACACATTTAGCATCTCATCCTCTTGTCGCACTGAAGCAGTAGCGGCCACACTGGAGCAGTCTTCTCCAGAAATACATCATGTTGCATAATTTATTTAATTTCACACATTTTTTTCTGCTCTAAATGACATTTTTGCAAAAACAATGTATCATTGCTTTTGTGTTTTATTAACCTTGAGGTTTTATTGTCCTGTTCCTTGCAAACTCATACAATGTTAATTTGCACAAGGCTCATTTTATATGTTAGTCCATGCACATTGTTAGTCAATGCTAACACTGTTGTTTTTTCCAATATAGGATCTAAAAGGCAAAATGCAAGAAGTCATGACTCAAGAAGTATCTGATGTTTTTAGTGATACAACTACTCCAATTAAGTTGCTTGCTGTGGCAGCCACGTCTCCCCAGGATGCACCAAATAGGGAAGAGGTAATGGGTTTATGGATGCTTTACCCGTCCTATTTAATGCAAGAGTTGGTGTAACCTAACAAAGTTACTTACATTTAGGAGGCCATGAAAAGGAATACTAAGTTCATAAGTGATAGGAGCAGAATTAGGCCATTCGTTCCACCTACTCCACCATTCAATCATGGCTGATCTATCTTTCCCTCTTAAACCCATTTTCCTGCCTTCTCCCCATGACACCCATACTAATCAAGAATGTATCTATCTATGCCTTAAAAATACCCATTG
Source organism: Okamejei kenojei (assembly GCA_035221665.1). Lineage (NCBI taxonomy): Eukaryota > Metazoa > Chordata > Chondrichthyes > Rajiformes > Rajidae > Okamejei > Okamejei kenojei. The sequence goes on along the minus strand of CM069165.1, from coordinate 29,869,056 downwards.
ATTTGCCCTCCACAACCTTCTGTGGCAATGAATTCCACAGATTCACCACACTCTGGCTAAAGAAATTCCTCCTCGTCTCCTTCCTAAAGGAATGTCCTTTCATTCTGAGGCTGTGATGTCTGGTCTTAGACTCTCCCACTAGTGCAAACATCCTCTCCACATCTGCTCGAACTGGGTCTTTCACTATTTGGTAAATTTCAATGAGGTCCCCCTCATCCTTTTAAGCTCCAGCGAGTAGAGGGCCTTGTCGTCAAACGCTTATCATATGTTAACCCACTCATTGCTGAGTGTTATATTGTCTTTGCAGTTCTTAGAAGGATCATATTTTCTTGGCAAAAATTAGGTCCTGATATTTTTGTGGAAGTGATCTGGTGATTCGGCTCCACAGTTTCATCAAATCCCCGGTTGTGATTTAAATGTAAACTAGGGAAATAGGGTAGAACCCCATGTTTAGTGAAAAACAGCTTGAAAACTTATGTTAAGTGTGGGTAAAGTTTAGAACAGAATAATTTGGAAAAGTTACACTGCTCCAATTTTGAGTTGTGAAATTTAAGAACTGGGCTTTAATATACTAATTTAGATGAATTAAAAGTTCCTCCCAAAAACATGTAAGTCAGTAGCACAACAGAAATTGTATTGCACTGGAGGGTGGCTAATGTTGTACTTTGATTTAAGAAGAGTTCAAGGACAAGCCAGTAAGTACAAGCTAGTGACCCAAACAGTGGTTGGAAAGTTACTGGAGTGGATTCTGAGAGACAGAGTGTACCTGCACTTGAAAAGAGGGGACTGACTATGGATAGGTCAGCATGGCTTTGAGTGTGGGAGTCATAGAATCATACAGAAAAGAAACAGGCCCTTTGGCCCAACTTGCCCATGCCGAACAAGATGCCCCCATCTATACTAGTCCCACCTGCCCGCGTTTGGCCCATATCCCTCTGAACCAGCGTTTCTCAACCTTTTTACCCTTGCGAAACCCTCAAAATAATTTTCATGTCTCAGGGAACCCCTACATAAAAATGATTATATATCTTTATTAATCTCTTTCTCTTTCAGAAACTTATTCATAAGGAAAACATAATATATTTTTCTGGTAACTGGTTTAAGCAAAAAATAATTGACAATGCAAAAAAAAAACTGAAATCAAACTGCTTGTTCAAGAGACCTCAGAAGGTTTTCATTCAAATAAAAAAATCAACCATTCCTGTAAACAAAAAATAAACGTAAATAGCCAACATCATAAATAACACATATAAACAGACGAAAACAGATAATAACTACCACAATGACGTAATCGTTTATTGACAATGTTGAAAAGACATCAGATAAATCAGACAAATAAAACTGAAAGAGAGAGAGAGAGAGAGATTTCATAAACTAACAAAAACATACATGAATAAACTTTTGATAAATTAACAGAAATAAACATACGCATACTTAAATTTTAAAAATTCAAATAACATCCCTAAATGATCGGTAAAAAATTCTAAATGACGTGGGTGAATGCGGGACTGTACCTGCACGCCAGGAAGCACAGACAGGACTGATGGAGACTGTGCATGCATCTGTACTCGAGTGAGTCACTTGATGATACATGAATCTGTCATGTACACCTCCTGTCCACTGACCACTAAAGGCGTTTCGCACTGGCGCCGTATAGACGTCGCTAATTATGCTAAATGGACATTGCTAAATATGCGGTAAGTGTATGATAAAATTACGAATATGAAATTAAACACAAAAATGACTCACAAATGCATTTACGTATGATAAGCCTATTTATCACTATTTCTCTCAGAACCCCTTGCGACCTCTCGCGGAGCCCTAGCGTTCCAGGGAACCCCGGTTGAGAAATGCTGCTCTGAACCTTTCCTATACATGTACCTGTCCAAATCCCTTTTCCATGTTGTACTGGTACCTGCCTCACCTACCTCTGACAATTGATTTCATATACCCATCACGCTCTGTGAGAAGAAATATCAAAAATATCAGGATCTAATTTTTGCAAAGAAAATATGATCCTTCTAAGAACTGCAAAGAAAATATTTCACTCAGGAATTAGTGGGTTAACATATGATGAGCATTTTACGACAATGGGCCTCTACTCGCTGGAGTTTAGAAGGATGAAGGGCGACCTCATTGAAACTTGTCCTCTGTGTGAAAAGGTTTCCCTCAGGTTCCTATTAAATCTTTTCCCACTCACCTTAAACCTATGTCCCCTGGTTCTTTTTTTCCTGTATTCGAAGTTAAAGATACCCAAGGTATGCAAATTATCATCCATAAAGGGCGCTTACAAAGTTACAAATTCCCTCCCCGCACCAAGTCTCCCTTTGTTCTCCCCCTCCCTCACGGCGGTCCCACCATGACAGGTCCTCCTTTGTTCCTTCTGTCAGCAGCGGGGCACTCACTTCCGCGTGTCCGTCCTCATCCACTGATTGGCACCATCATCGACCGCTGCACTGACCTCTCCACTAACGCTGCCGGGTCCTCTTGGGACGTCTCTGCAGTGCCGGCCCTAGCCGCGGGCACTGCGGACCCAAGCACAGATAGCCGCGGCCTTTGTTGACTTGCAAGGCTCTACCTCTGACTCGCAAAGCTCTGGCCCACGAGGCCTGGGCCACGAGGCTTCAGCCTCTGCTTCTCAGCGGCAGAAAGGCATAATTTTGTAATTATTTGAATGACAGTGTTATTTAACATGGTTAGTAAATTTGCTGATTACACCAAAGCTGGTGGAGTAGTGAACAGTGAAGTAGATATCCAAGATAAAAACAATTATGAGTTTGGGATGTAGGCCAAGGAATGAGAGACGGAATTTAACCTGGATGTGCAAGATGTTGTATTTGTTAATCTAAATTGGTGCAAGACGTGGTAGTATATGGTAGGGGCTTTGGAGTTTTAGTTTTAGTTTTTTTAATTGTCACGTGTACCGAGGTACAGTGAAAAGCTTTTGTTTGTGTGCTATCTTGCTTGATTGTTTTCAAGACTGTATATGAATACACTCAAGCAATGCTCAGTGCACAGATAAAGGATCAAGAGTATAACATATTGTGCGATATAACAAATTTGTGGGGTTGTAGAACAGAGAGATTTGGGGATCAAAGTATATAGTTTGCTAAAAGTGGCATCACAGCTAAGAAGGGGCAAGCATACTTGCCTTCATCAGTTAGTCAAGTCAAGTCAAGAGAGTTTATTGTCATGTGTCCCAGATAGGACAATTAAATTATTGCATTGTTAGGGCATTGAATACCGGGATTGGGATGTATTGTTGCAACTATGTAGTTCTCTTGCCTAGTTTTAAGGTCATAAGTGATAAGAGCAGAATTAGGCCATACAGCCCATCAAGATTGCTCTGCCCGTCAGGCATGGCAGAACTATCTCTCCCTCCTAACCCCATTCTCCTGTCTTCTCCCCATAATCCCTGACACCTGTTCAAATCAAGAATCTATCTCTGTCGTAAAAATATCCATTGACGGCCTCGACAGCCTGATGTGGCAAATAATTCCACAGACTTATTCACAACCCTCTGACTAAAGAAATTCCTCCTCATCTCCTTCCTAAAGGAACATCCTTTAATTCTGAGGCTGTGACCTCTAGTCCTAGACTCTCCCACTAGTGGAAAAATCCTCTCCACATCCACTCTATCCAAGCCTTTCACTATTCGGTATGTTTCAATGAGGTCCCCCTTCATCATGCTAAACTCCAACGAGTACAGGCCCAGTGCTGTTAAATGCTCATCACATGATAACCTGCTCATTCATGGGATTATTCTTAGTAAACCTCCTCTGGACCCTCTGGAGAGCCAGCACATCCTTCCTCAGAGATGGTGCCCAAAATGGCTCACAAAACTCCAAATGCGGCCTGACTAGCGCCTTATAGAGCCTCAGCATTACATCCCTGTTTTTGTATTCTAGCCCTCTTGAAATAAATGCTAGCATTGTGTTTGCTTTCCTTACTACCGATTCGACTTGCAAAGTAACTTTTTGGTAATGCTGCACCAGCACTCCCAAGTCCCTGTTCTGGATCCTCCGATTTCTGGATTCTCTCCCCATTTAGAAAATAGTCTATGCCTTTATTCCTACTACCAAATTGCATGACCACACTTTTTTACATTATATTCCATCTGACACTTCTCTGCCCACTCTCTCAACCTGTCCAAGTCATTCTGCAGAGTCCTTGCTTTCTCTACACTACCTGCTCCTCCACCTATTTTCGTATAATCAGCAAACTTGGCTACAAAGCCTTCAATTCCCTCATCCAAATCCTTAATATACAACGTGTAGAGTAGCCCCAGCACCGACCCATGCAGAACTCCTTAGGAAGGATGTCATGAAGCTGGAAAGGAAGCAGAAAAGATTCACAAGGATATTACTAGGACTGGAAGGCTTGAGTTATAAGGAGAGACTAAACAGGCTGGGGACTTTTCTCCCTTGGATGTGGGAGGTTGAGAGGTGATATACCTATACATAGACATATGGGTATCATATGGGGAGAAGGCCGGAGAATGGGGTTAGGAGAGAGAGATAAATCAGCCATGATTGAATGGCGGAGTAGACTTGATGGACCAAATGGCCTAATTCTGTTCCTCTCATTTGGTATTTTATGATATACATATACATAGAAGTGTTTCAAATGATGAGGGTGTAGATAAGGTGGATGGTCATGGTTTTTTCCCATTTTATTTTACATGACAAAGTATTTTGACCTGTGGCAGCAACAACGTTTACTTTGCAATTCAGAGATTAATGTGGATCTTTATAGCAGAAAAACAAACTGCAGGAAAACATTCAGTGGGTCTGGCATCATCGTGAATGAATGAATAAGTTTATTAGCCAAGTATTCACATACCAAGAATTTGCCTTTGTGCTCAGCCCAAGCAAAGAGTTGTCTATGTTGTGGGTACAATCCAATATCAGGATTGAACCTTTACAGTTAGTTTGTAATTAATAGATGTAAAACCTGATTTGTGTTTGCTTTTGCAGGTGTTTGAGGGGAGGGCTGGTTATTTTGAGAATCATGCTGCCAAACTGGGTGCCACAGCAGAAAAAGCTGCTGCTGTTGGATCTGCAAACAAGAGCACCGTAGAAGGTATACAGACGGCTGTGAAGTCTGCTCGCGAGTTAACGCCACAGGTACTTTCTGTCATACCCGCAATCAAGATTTTTTTTTTTAAGTGTCCTTAAAAATCTCTTTCTATAACTTTCTCATTCCGCACGCATTTAAACCCAAGTATTTGGTTACGTTTTAGATACCAGTTTCATAACTTGAAATACAAAATCTCAATATGTATGCAAAAAAAGGTGCTCGTGGAACTTGGGAGCATCTGTGGAAGGGAATGAACAGACGATATTTCAAGTTTGGACCCTTCGTCTGACTAAATTTGAGTCTGAAGAAGGATCTTGAACCGTACTGTCAATGGTCCATTTCTCTTCACAGATGCTGCCTGACTTGCTGAATTCCTCCAACACTTTTTCTTGCTCAAGATTCCAGAGTCTGCAGTCTCTTGAATGGCTTGAATGCCATCATCTCCTACATGGCAAAATCAGGAGGCAGCTCAAATGTCAGCGAAGCACCACTCCCTGACGAGCTCAATGCGTTTTACGCACACTGATAGGGAGAACACTGATGTGGCTTCCCGAGCCCCCATTTGCCATGACGGTATTTCAGTCACAGTCACAGTCCGATGTCAGAAGATCCTTCAGGGGGGGTGAACCCTCGGAAAGCGCCTTGACCTGATGGCACATGCAGTCGTATTCTAAAAACCTGTGCGGACCAACTGGCTAGAGTTTTTACGGACATTTTCAACCTGAGGTCTGAGGTTCCCACCTGCTTTAAAAGGGCATCAATAATACCGGTGCCCAAGAAGAGCAAGGTGACGTGCCTCAATGATTATCTACCAGTGGCACTAACGTCTGTGGTGATGAAGTGCTTTGAGATGTTGTTTACGGCGCATATCAACTCCTACCTCGACCCACTGCAGTTTGCTTACCGCCATAACAGATCAACAGTGGATGCGATCTCACTGGCTTTCCACTCCGGTCTGGACCACTTGGACAACAAAAACTCATATGTCAGGCTGTTATTCATTGGCTACAGCTCGGCATTTAATACAATCATTCCCCCCAAGCTGGTTACCAAGCTCTCAGATCTGGGTATCTGCGCATCCCTCAGCAATTGGATCCTCAACTTCGCCATCCACAGACCACAGTCTGTCCGTATTGGTGGAAATGTGTCACCCTCGATAACAATCAGCACGGGAGCACCTCAAGGCTGCGTGCTCAGCCCTCTGCTTTAAAGTAAGTAAAGTAAAGTATCGTCATTCAGACATTTCAGTCTGAACAAAATTGTATACCTTGCAGTCATAACATAGAATAAAAAAACAAACACTTAACACAGTTTAACATCCACCACAGTGAGTCTACCAGGCACCTCCTCACTGTGATGGACGGCAAAAGTCTTAAAGTCCTTGCCTCTTCCCTCCTCGTCTCCCTCTGCGTTGAAGCGATCCAGACTCCGTTGTTGGGCCCCCCGCCGGGTGATGGTAAGTCCAGAGGCCGCATCTGAGCTCCGCCAACGGGCTGGTTCAAACTCCGCGGCCCGTGGCGGTCGAAGCTGCCACCCTCCAGTCAAGTAGACAAAGCTGTTGTTGTGGGAACTCCAGAAAATCGGTCACCAACATGGGATCTGCGAGCTCCCGACGTTGTCGTCCACTGGGCCCGCGTCCGAGGCTCCGAAGTCAGGTCGCCGCCACCGCAACGCCACCACAGACCCGAAGTCGGCCAGCCTCGCGTTGGTAAGTCTTGGGTCTGCCTCGAGGTCGGTCCCAGTTGGAGGCCGCCAGCTCCGCAATAGGCCTCAGCGCAGACAGAGACGGAGACTGGGGATACGACCTGAAAAGGTCACATCCCCCCCCGAAGGAGGAGACTAAAAACAGTTTCTCCCACCCCCCCCACACACATACACAACTAAAATAAACAAAATATACTAAACAACAGGACAAAAGAAAACAAAAAAAAAGGAAAGACAGACAGACTGCAGGTGAGCCGCAGCTGCTTGGGCAGCGCCGCCACTTTACTCACTCTATACTCGTGACTGCATAGCAGGACATAGTGCGATCTCCATCATCAAGTTCGCCGTCGACACCACTGTTGTGGGACTAATCACTGATGGGGACGAGTCAGAGTATAGAAGTGAGATCGATCGATTGACCAAATGGTGCCAGCACAATAACCTGGCTCTCAACACCAGCAAAACCAAGGAACTGATTGTGGACTTTGGAAGGGGTAGGATAGGGACCCACAATCCCGTTTATATCAACGGGACGATGGTGGAAAGGGTCAAGAACTTCAAATTCCTGGGCATGCACATTTCCGTAGATCTTTCCTGGTCTATCATTGATGCAATTATAAAGAAAGCACATCAGCGCCTCTACTTCATGAGAAGGCTACGGAGAGTCAGTATGTCAAGGAGGACTCTCGAACTTATACAGGTGCACAATAGAGAGAATGCTGACTGGTTGCATCGTGGCTTGGTTCGGCAACATGAGCCTCCAGGAGCGGGAAAGGATGCAGAAAGTTGTGACCACTGCCAGTCCATAATCGGCTCTGACCTCCCCACTATCGAAGGGATCTATCGCAGTCGCTGCCTCAAAAAGGCAGCCAACATCATCAAGGACCCACACCATCCTGGCCGGGGCGGAAAACGGGGGGGTGGGGTGGGGGGGGGGGGGGGCAGAGGGGACACATGCCCCCCCCCCCATGTTTTGTGAGGTGGGGGACATCCCCCCAAGTTTTTGTAATCCGGATTTTAAAATCTCCGCTTTCCGCAAGGCAGTGGAGGTGGGACTGCTGATCGAGGGCGCCGATTGGACAAGAGTCAGCAGGCAATGGGGGCGGGACATGATGATTAAGCGCGATGATTGGAGGAGGGAGGAGTGGGGGGGTGGGTGGGATTGAGGATAGAGTGCGGTGATTGGAGGAGGGAGACGTGGCACAGACCTGCGCCTCATCTGCAGCCAGGATCGATCCCGGCCGGGTCTCCGGCGCTGTCCTGTCCCCACCTGAGTGCCTCCCCCACCCCACGGGTGGCCAGAGACGTCGGGGGTCAGATGCGAGCTGTACCCCCAGGCCCACAGCCAGCGCAAAGAAGCAGCACTAAACCCAGCTCAACTCTGCCTGGTTAACCTGTCTGGGCTTGCGGGAAATATGGGCAGCGCGGAGAAGCAGCGCTGGTGTCCCGTCAGTCCAGTCAGGGCTGTAGGTTAACCCGGCGGGACAGGCAGAGTTGAGCTGCATTTAGCGCTGGATTGAGCCTCCGAAGCCTCGCGCATGTGTGTGTGAGTGTGCGCATGCGTGCGCGGCCGCCAAAAATTTTGTTCCCCCCTGTCCCCCGGTCCCCTCCATGTTTCGATAGCAAGTTCCGCTCTTGATCCTGGCCATGCATTCATCTCTCCACTACCATCAGGCAGAACGTACAGGAGCCTGAAATCTGTTACATCCAGGTTCAGGAACAGCTCCTTCCCCACAGCCTTCAGGCTATTAAACTCAACAACAAACTGACTCTAAACTGTAACAACCTATTGCACTATATCTGCTTATTTATGTGTATATTGAACTGAACTGTTCTGTATTTTTGCTTACAATATTCTGTTTGAGAATTTCATTGTCCTATCAGGGACACATGACAATAAAATCCCTTGACTTGACTCTTGTATCTCTATGTATGTTGTGATCCTAGATTTTGACCCAAGTGCTCAAAGTAACTATACTTTTAGCACTTAGTCAGTGTAGCAGTGTGTATGCAGAGGAATGCTGAACAGTGGATCAGCTGATGATGTCATTAACCTGTTTAAATTATTTTTATTGTATTCTATTTTTATCCAAAAATTGCAAATCGAATGGCTTCAGATATCACAGGGATGTCATCAGCAATAAAACCCTCGGTATGCTCTGAAAGGAAAGAGTATGTTGCAGAAATATCCAAACTAAATTGTTCCCTCAGATTAAAAATCGGCCAAATGTTCACTTTGCTACTGACTTCCTTGTACAGGTGGTTTCAGCTGCTCGTATCCTGTTGAGAAACCTTAATAACCAGGCTGCCTATGAACATTTTGAAACCATGAAGAACCAGTGGATTGATAATGTTGAGAAAATGACTGGTAAGTAACTGTTACATTGACTGCAAAATTCCAGTAAGTAGAGTCAAACAACACGGAAACAGGCCTTTTGGCCCAACTTGTCCATGCTGACCAAGATGCTCAGTCCACACTTGTCTGCATTTGGCCCATATCCCTCTAAATGTTCCCTATTGACGTACCTGACCAAATGTCTTTTAAATGTTATTATTGTATCTGTGTCAACTATTTCCTTTGGCAGCTGTTCCATCTATCCAGCACCCTCTGTGTGAAATTGTTTCTCCTCAGATTCCTATTAACTATTTTCCTACTCATCTTAAACTTATGTCTTCTGGTTCTTACTCTTCCCTTACTCTGGGTAAAATACTTTGTACATTCTTTATATCTATTCCCCTCATAATCTTATACACCTCTATTAGCTCAACCCCCAGTCTCCGACACTCCAAGAAATAAAGTCCAAGCCTGCCAAAATTCTCTGTAACTCGTTCTGGCAACATCCTTATAAATCTTCTCTGTATTCTTTCCAGCTTAATAACATCTTTCCTATAGCAGGATGGCCAAAACTGAATTCAATGCTCCAAATGCGGCCACACCAACGTCTTGTACAACTGTAATATAACGTACCAACTTCTATACTCAATACTCTTTTTTAAATATTTTTATTAGAAGCAATGCATATTGTCTAAGGTACAACAGTTCTTCAAATACAAATTAGACTTGTCACAAAAATTGTACAGATGTTACGGAATAATTTATATATGCTTCTGTTTTTTTGTTTTTTGGGAAAGTAAAGGAGTGGTAAAAAAGTAAAAGTATAGACCAATAATCAAGAGATGGCGATTAAATAATAATAATTATATAAGAAAATAATTTTTTTTTTAAAAGAATAAAAAATTAAAAAAAAAGGAAAAAATTATAAAAATAAACAAATGAAAAATAAAAACAATTATTATATAATAAAAAAATAAGGAATACATCTTAACAATGAATGGAGCAATTTCACATAACAATATCTATAGAGACGTGTATACAGATCCCAGAATACATCTTCTCATCTAATCCTACACCAGGGTACTTATTGAGTTACGATGCTGAGCTCAGCTACCCCTTTAAATAATCAATGAATGGAGACCATATTTGTTCAAAAAGTTCGTATTTGTCCATTAGGATAAACCTAATTCTCTCCAAATGCAACGTCTCCGAAATTTCCACAGTCCACATTTTGATTGTGGGGGATAATGTTCCCTTCCAGAATTTTAATATTAATTTTTTTCCAATTATCAAACCCGAACTGTCCACCTATGCCGCTCTATGATCGTTGCTTTCGTCCGTCTGTACGCGCGTTCACTCGCTCTTGGTGCCAGCGCTTCTCCCCTCACGGCAGCTATCGAAAAAGTCGACCCGAAATATCACCAAATCCTCTCCAGAGATGCTGCCTGATCCACTGATTTACTCCAGCCTTTTGTGTCTGTCTTTGGTTTAAACCAGCATCTGCAGTTCCTCCCTGTACAAAGTATGCGCCGTGTTAAAAGAAAATTAAAAAAAAACATTTAAAACAGTTAAAAACACATAAACTGTTCCCACGAAACGCTGCGAGAGGCATAACTGAAGTCGGGTCGGGGTTACTGAAATGACGGAAGTTACGCTCCGGTGCATACTACACGTCAGTCCATTGTATTTTGCAGGAGTGGACCATCTTGCGCGCTATAAAATCTTTGCTCCAATTGATCCTAGACTGGAGCTCTCGGATCTTTTGATTACTCTAGCGCTGGACCCCCTTAGCTGCGGGGCCCAATTGGGAGTAATCGGTCCAATTGGCTTAAGGCCGGCCTTGACCTTAAACAGCATTGATGTGCAGAGGAATCTGGGAATCCAGGTTGATAGCTCAAGGTGTATGGTATGCTTTCCTTCAGTGCTAGAGACATTCAGTATAAGAGTCAGGAAGTCATGATACAGCTCTATAGGACTTTGGTCAGGCTGCAACTGGAGTATTGCATGCAGTCCTGGATGCTCCATTACAGGAACAATGTGGAGACTTTGGAGAGGGTGCAGAGGAAGTTTGCCCAAATGTTGCCTGGATTAGAGAGTTTCATCTACAGGGAGAGTTTGGATATACTTAGATTGTTTTCTCTGGAATGTAAGAAGGTGAGGGATGACTTGATAGATATATAAAATTATGAGAGGCATAGATAAGGTAGATGGTCAGAACCATTCTCCCAGGGTGAAAATGTCCAAAACTAGCTATAAGGTAAGAGTGGGATGTTTATTGGAGATATGCGGGGCATGTTTTTTACACAGTGAATGGTGGGGGCATGGAACGTCCTGCCAGGCAGGGGTAGTGGTGGAGACTGATACGACAGTGGGGTTTAAGAGTTATTTCATTAGGCACATAGAGAAGTGCAGGGAATAGTGGGATATGGATCATGTACAGGCAGATGAGATCAGATTAACTTGACATTGTATTCGGCACAAAAAAAATGTTGGCCAAAGGGCACATTCCTGTGATGTACTGTTCTATGTTCTAATCAAATAATGACCAATCTGCAAGTGAACTTTCTAATAAGTAGTTGGAGTGAGAGTTCACACTCACATGAGGGTGACATTTGGAATGTTAATGACATTAGTGCAAGGTAATGAAATAACTTATGAAAAGCATTGTAATGGTAAGGGATGTAGCATACAAACAAGACCACATCTCAAATTTGAGATAGACCCAGGAAATATGATTTTACTTCAGAGTCACGTGAGTGACTACGTGAAGAAGCCCCGCCAGAGCGCCTGCACACCGACAGGCTGGAGAGCGCAGTAAGTAAAACACCCGCAGGTAAGTGTTTTCAACTTGCTGTGGTTTACTAGGTCCCGTAAGGCTGGTTACAGGAGCCAGCAATAATAGAGTACCCTAATCATGATGCAAGACGTAAAAGTGAACACTGGGGGTGAAGGAATTACATTTTGCAGTTGGAATGTTAAGGGAATTAATGAACCCATTAAGAGAGGCAAAGTATTAACTCACCTAAAATCGCTCAAAACAGACATCATTTTCCTCCAAGAGACTCACCTTAAAAAGGAAGCGCAATACAGATTGAAAACAAAATGGATTGGCCAGACGTATCATTCCTCATTCACACATAAATCTAGAGGAGTTGCAATTCTAATTCGTAAAGGTATACCTTTTAAACATATATCAACTACAGAAGATACTGATGGTAGATATATCATTGTAGTAGGCAAATTATATTCAAAAAAAGTGACTCTCCTTAATATATATGGACCTAATTTTGATAGTCCGCAGTTTTTCAAGAGAATACTGAATATTATTCCGGAATGTACACAAAATAATTTAAAAATTGGTGGAGATTTAAATTGTACACTGGATCCATATTTAGACAGATCATCAACTCAGAGAAAGTCAAAATCTCTGTCAAGCGAATTTTTAAACTCATATATAAACAATACCAATATTAAGGATATCTGGAGAATTGAAAACCCATCCGGAAGAGAATACTCATTTTACTCATCTATGCATAAAACATATTCAAGGATAGATTATTTCTTAGTAGACTCTAAACTAATTCCATTTACTTATAAATCACAATATCATAATATTATAATTTTGGATCATGCCCCATTAACGTTTAAGATTAAACTAAATGGAATGGACAAGAAACAGACACAATGGAGACTTAATCCTCAAATTTTAAAAGAACAGGTATGTTGTGAATATCTTGTAAAACAGATTAATATGTTCTTCGAGGTCAATGACCAACCCAAAATCTCTGCTTCCCTTCTCTGGGAAACATTCAAAGCATTTACACGAGGGGTATTAATCTCCTCTCAGGCATTTCTTAACAAAGAGAATAGAGCTAAACAACAGACATTGGAAATGGAAATAAGACAATTAGACATAGAAAATGCAAGAGCACCTTCATTGGTAAAACATAATAAAATAGCTGCACTGAAATATGTTAAATAAAATATACTCTGACCAAATAATAAAACTTTATCAACATACAAAACAATTAATTTTGAATTTGGTGATAAACCACATAAATTATTGGCACGCCAGCTTCGAAAACTGGAAGGAGAAAAAATGATTCATAAGATTAGATCAGAAAAGGGAAAAATACTAACACTCCCCAAAGATATTAATGACAGATTTTTACAATACTATCAAGATCTTTACTCAACTAAAGTGACACAACAATCAATAGGAATGGAAGCATTTGTACAGAAATGCAACTTTAAAGGCTTAGATCTGCAAGAACAAGAATTATTAGGAGCTGAAATAACGACCAAAGATATTGAAGTCAATTAGATCTTTAAAAAATGGAAAGGCCGCCGGCCCTGATGGCCTAAGTTCTGAATTCTATAAAAAATTTTATGATCTGATTTCTCCACGCTTACAAACACTGTATAAACATGTTTATACTCAACAGCAACTCCCAGAAACTTTAAATGAATCTACAATAACACTTATACCTAAAATTGATAATTGATAAGACCCGGCCTCATATAGAGCAATAGCTCTATTAAATACTGATCAGAAAATATTAACTAAAATCCTTTCTAATAGATTGAGCTTAGTAATTAACAAATTAATACACCCTGATCAAACAGGTTTTATCCCAAAACGTCATTCATTTTATAATCTTAGACGATTGTTTAACATTATATATTCAAACAGAATTGCTAATGCAGACCTAGCAATTATATCGCTAGATGCTGAAAAAGCCTTCAAGTAGAATGGCTATATTTATTTTCAATGATGGAAAAATTTCAATTGGGAGAGAAGTACTGTGCATGGGTTAAATTATTATATTCTAACCCAACAGCTAGAATACTAACAAATCAAATGTTATCAACTAAATTTAATCTTTCCAGAGGTTGTAGACAAGGATGTTCGTTATCTCCATTATTATTCGCTTTAGCAATTGAACCACTTGCAGAAAATGTCAGATCTAATCCAGAAATACATGGGTACAATACTAAAGATACAATGAATAAAATTTCTCTATATGCAGATGATGTACTAATATATATAACAAAGCCAGAAATTAGTATTCCAAATTTATTAAATCTAATAACTCAATTCGGTCATTTCTCAGGATATAGAATTAATTGGAATAAAAGCGAAATCATGTCAATAACGGATCATAATTTACATATACTACAACAATCACCTTTTAAAATAGTTGAAGAAAAATTTAAATATCTAGGTATTTATGTAACTAAGGGGTATAGTTCTTTATTTAAATCAAATTTTCCACCTTTAATGAATAAACTAAATAAGAATATTCAATACTGGAAAACACTTCCTATTTCAATGTTCGGTAGAATTAATGCTATAAAAATGATTTTTCTACCGCAATTATTGTACCTATTTCAATCAAACCCGATATATATTCCAATATCTTTTTAAAAAAAAGTAGACTCTACTGTTACAAGTTTCATCTGGGACTACAAGAATCATAGAATAAATAAAAAACATTTATGTAAATCAAAGATTAATGGAGGTTTAGCTCTACCAAACTTTTTGTTTTATTTTTGGGCAGTTTATATTAAAAACATGAATTTCTGGCTGGAAGAAATGGATCAACAACCAGAATGGTTAAGGATGGAAAAGGAGGATTGTCTACCTTTTGAAATCGGCTCGATTATATTTGCACCGACAAAATTGCACAAAAAAACTTATGGGGAAAACCCTATAATATATAGTGGTACACGAATCTGGAAACAACTTAAAAAGGCTTTAAAACTGGATAATATACCACTCTGTCTCCCTATTGTAAACAATCCCTTATTCAAACCTTCCATGCTAGATAAAGGCTTTATACAATGGAAAAACTATGGAATCAAAAGGGTGGAACACCTTTATGAGAAAGGCACTTATCTCTCATTTCAGGAACTACAACAGATTTATGGATTACACTCAAATAATTTTTTTCGATACCTACAACTCAGAGATTATGTTAGGTCAAATACACAAGATTATAGGAATAGGGAACCAGAAATCCTAGATGAATATCTGAATAAGCATCCTAATACAGAAAAATTAACAACTTATATTTACAACACTCTTTTAGATAGTGAGATACCATCGACAGAATCATATAGACACACATGGGAAAATGAAATAAATCAATCCATAACGAAAGATATATGGGATAAAAGTTTACAATACATACATCAATGCTCGCTAAACTCCAGACATGCTCTAATACAATTTAAAGTTTTACATAGATTACATTACTCCAAAGTTAAATTAAATAGAATCTTTCCACAAATATCATCTACCTGCGATAAATGTCAACATCCAGAGGCTAATTTAACACATACCTTTGCAAATTGTATAAAAATTAAGAATTTCTGGACTGAGATTTTTAGAATAACTTCTGAAGTTATTAATACTAAACTGGATCCGGACCCAAAATTAATAATACTTGGAACATCAGAACAAAGTTTAACTCTTACGACAAGTCAAAAAAATTTCCTAGATTACAGTATAATAATTGGGAAGAAACTAATATTAAAATTTTGGAAGGGCCCTATATCCCCCACAACTAAAATGTGGATTACGGAAATGTCGGAGACCCTACATCTGGAAAGAATCAGATTTGCCTTAATGGACAGACAAGAAGTTTTCGTTAGAATATGGTCTTCTTTCATTGATTACTTAAAAGGGTAGAATGGTTCGACAGGGAACCCTAAATGAAACGTGGACTTAGGAATAGATAAAAAGTTATATTTTATACTCCTTGATCTTATCTCCTACGATGTATTAATAGTAAATTATTCCTTTCTTTATGATTTTCTTTTTCGATGTTGATTTTTATTTTATTTTTCTTACTGTTCTCCTCTCTTTATAAAAACAAAACTATTAGAGTCAAAATGATACACTTGATAATATTAATAATGTATGTTCGTTGAACATGAAATATTACTATCATAACATATGTTTGCTAAATCACTGTCTAAATAATCTAATAAAAATATATATTCAAAAAAAATAATAATAATAGAGTAAATTATAGAGTAAAACCTACCTGCGGCCAGTCCACATGGGGAGGTGGATAGGGGTCGGAGAGAACGCATCCCGGGTCCGTTCTGCTGCTACACCGCCTGCGTGTGCTGCAAGGGTGGGAAGCAAGCTGACGGAGCAAGGGTTCACTGTGTCCCCTCAACAACAGGTGAGAGATATCCCCACTAGCCATCTGCTCCACCCCGGATCTGCAACACTGAACATTATTCTACGCTCACCAAGAGATTTCATTTCACTTAGACTGCACAAATGTAAGAAAATGACATTCTATGCAGAATTATTCCAAACTCCCAAGCTATAACTGGGAGCCTGGTTCAAAAAACTGGAGGCGGCGCTGGAGTAATTGAGAGGATGTGCGGTTGGTGCAAGGAGCCCAGTCCAGACATCGAAAGGCGAAGTCCCCTCTTGAAAAATTTGCTCGGGGATGTGACCGACCGCCGACGAAGTTTGCCCGTCGTTCCGCCGATTAACACATCGTCGCTGGACGGGTCCAGCATCCAGTAATTACCCTTGCCAGGGTCATCGTAATGTCGAGGCATTTGATGAAACAACAACTTATTAAGGCTGAGTTGTGGCGGATGGAGTTCTGCCAGCCTTGCTTGTTATCAAAAAGTAGGGGAAATTCCTCATGATGAACTTGAAGCTGCGGTCAGCAGATGACGACGACTTTTGAGACGCTGACTTTAGAGCCACCGGCAGTTCAGCCAGCAGCAGCAACTCCGGTGCTTTAAAGCACTCTGGCCACTCCTGTCGGGAGGCAGACCAAGAGTAAATATTGTCCAGGCCTGTCAACTCTGATGAGTGAGGCCAGAGAGACTTTTCCCTTCCAAAAAATGAACATTGGGGATGTCTGGACAACGTGGAACGACAACACAGCCGAAATGATAACAACCAGGAGGTGTTCCAGCCGGGGTTTATACTCCAGGGCCCCCAGCAGCTTTCAGCAGCAACCTCTAGCAGAGGTCCGTTAAGCAAAAGAGCTGTACATATGTGAAGGATAATATGCCTACAAGTCTGCATGGGGACCCATAACTGCAGCACCTTGTTTAGGGCTGCGTGTTACCTCCCGTGAGCAGGAGCCGGGAGAGCCAGGGCAGTATGAATCTGACCCTGAAGTTTGGTGTCACTGCTTATGTGCATACACCAAAGCACATCAGCTATGCTCCGGGTGTGCCGGATGTGGCCAGCAATTTGCCATACCGGCGGGAACTGGTGAAGCAATCTGGTCAGCAATTTAATTATATGGCCTCTCACCAGTTCTAGTACTCCATAATGAAGGAAACTTCGCAAGACATATCAAACACCTGTTAACTGTGCATCGCTCTAAAGGAGCGCATCATGAGAGCACATAAGTTAAGGTTGCAGAAGTCCTAAAAAACTGGTTGGAACAGGAACAATGGCGTTTGGGCAAATGGTACAATAACCATCCAGCCTAAGCTCAACCCATGGTTCACAGCCTTGCGCAGATCCTCAAATATCCAGGGAAAGACCTGGACGATGAGGCAAAAACAATCGGCCTCATCAAAACTCATCCTGAGACCAGGATGCCACCTCAAAAACCATACCCTTTCAGAGCAGGAAGGGGTAATTGAAAATCCAGGATATATCCTCTAGAGATCAGTCACCGGTCAGGGGTAGGTAGCAATTGTTCTATGATACATGGTGCTGCATAAACATCAGATCTATTCATACTGGACTGTATCCGGGGGTCTCGAATAAGGTATCTCGGAAGTACATCCACCCGTAAAAAATACACTTAGTCGGGTATTGGGTATCAATACCACTAACTCTACAGGTGAATGATGAAATTGGTATTTTATTCCAAAAAAGGGGTAATTGAAAGGACGGCATATCAGCCTCAATAATTTGTGTCCAATATTCCCCAGCCAAAAGAACGACGGTGGGTGTCGAGTCATTCTGGGCCTAACCAGACTTAACTCTTAAAGTCCAGTATAAACGGTTTAAAATGAAAAATTTCAGTATTGCAACTGGTATCAAAAGGGTGTTATATGGCAACCATAGATCTGAAAGATGCATAATATTCAGCTACCAAACACCTGTTGAGAGGTTAGGATCCTCGCCCATCTAATTAAATTCAAATTAGTATCATTTAGAATGATTGGCTATATGGGGTTCATCCTTGATTTAATTAACATGTCAGTACTTTGCCTACGGCCGAAACTGTAACTAATGTCTCGCGATGTACTAGAACCATTCTGACTCAATAACCTTTAGTTTACAAACTGATGTGAGCGCTTCGGGATGGGGAGCCATTGATATCGAGTCTAGCTGTGGCGGCAGATGGAATGTGAAAGAGGCATTAATCCTACAGAGGCATGGGGTAAACTACGTAGAATTGCTGGGTGCATTCTATGATCTAAAGCATTCTGCTCAACAATGCATGATTTGCATGTGCATCTTCAGATTGATAATACCACAGCTGTTGCATATCAATCACATGGGTGGAATTAGGTAATTATTCTGTGACAATCTGGCTAACCACATCTGGCACTGGTGCATTACGAGAAACATCTGGGTCTCAGATATCTACCTACCAGGTAGAGATAATGTGAAAGTGGCAGACACCAGGTCATGTAAATTCAATGACAACACAGAATGGATGATTAATCCAAAAGTTTCAAAATGATTGTCAGCCGGTATGGATTGCCAGACATAGATCTGTTGCATCCGGGTTAAATCACCAGTTACCTAAATATGTCATGGGAACCAGATCCAGGGGCAGTAGCGGAGAATACATTCTCGCTATGTTGGAGACGTACGTTCTTACGATTTTTCCCCATTCTGCCTCATTAGTCAATGTCTCACCAAAATAGAGCACGACTACACTTAGGCGTTTAGTAGTTCCTAACTGGTTCACACAGCCATGGTTCCCATTGGTTCTGAGACTGATGACACAGCCATTCATGATTATCCCCAATTACAGCAACTTGTTGGCTCACACTGGGACAGGAGGGGTTTTCCCCTTTTACATGAGCGTATTAATCTGTTGATTTGTATCTTCTGACCAGACTGTTCCAGGGACTCGGACTATTGAGTAGGACCGTCGATGTGATTACGGTGGCCTGGAGAGATAGTACTAAAAAACGATATGTACTTCATATTAAGAAATGGGAGATGTTCTGTTCATAGTCAAATATATCTTATCATGTTGCAGGCATACCGGATGTATTGGAGTTCCTTGCTACATTGCATTTTTGACGAGCAGTTAACCTATAGTGCCACTTATAGTGCTCGAAGTGCTTTGTCCTCCTATTTAGGGCAAGAGTCCGGACAACACTCTGTCGGATCTCATCTATTGGTGGCCCGATTCATAAGAGGTATTTTAACAAAACCCTCCCAGACCTAGATATTCGGAAGTCTGGGATGTGGGTATACTTTTCACACTGCTTTGGCAATGGGCACCAATTACATTTCTGCCTTTCCAGAAGTTAACGCTCAAAGTGGTCATGTTCATGGTGCTAGTGGCAGCGCAATGGGTCCAGATATTGCAAAAGTTACGACTGGACAGCATGCATTCTTCTGTAGATAATATTACGTTTCATTTATAGGATCTAATCAAACAGAGCAGGCCAAGGATGGCTGGAACCAAAATAAGCTTAAAATATACCCATTGACCTAAGACTATGTGTAGTTACGCACCTGAGCCAATATTTCAAGGTCACCAAGAGTCTCAGAGGCTCTGAAACAGCGACGCTCATCAGCCACATAAAACCTCATACAAAGGTTTCAGTACAAACTATTTCTAGATGGCCGAAACAGGTTTGCATTATGCTGGAGTAGAAACTGATGTGTCTAAAATTACTCCACCAGTGCGGCGGCAACGTACGCAGCAAAGGCGCAGGACGTGCCATTAGACCAAATCCTCACCGCAGGATGGTCCAGTGAAGGAACCTTTTTCACGATTTATGATAAACCTGTCCTCGCAATGCAAATATTTGGGCATGCTGTTTTGGGTTCTGTTTGAGTTCTCCTTTATAATTTTCCCTGCGAAAGAGGGGTTATTACTGTCCTTTTATTGTTTAAGACGTTCATTGTATAATTGAAACAATGTTCAATACATTATTTGTTTATCCTGTGTCAACCAAGGCAGTGTGTCGTATGGAACTGTATCTAAGGCATGAAATCACAGAGCTTTGAAATCTTCACGTGGTCACTCACGTGACTCCAAAGTAAAATAGTAAGATTAAACGAGAACTTACCAG
Source organism: Okamejei kenojei (assembly GCA_035221665.1). Taxonomy (NCBI): domain Eukaryota; kingdom Metazoa; phylum Chordata; class Chondrichthyes; order Rajiformes; family Rajidae; genus Okamejei; species Okamejei kenojei. Next base: position 29,848,667 of record CM069165.1, on the reverse strand, counting down.
TTTGAAATTTGATCTTTATTTTAAGTGGAGTTACGATGAGGGATTACGTGCCCTCCGCTCCCAACCCTCATAATCGCAAAGATCATCTGGTAGTTCTAGTCTTCTGAGTCCTACTATATCACTTCGACTGTAGTTACTGTGATTTCACGCCGCTGCTTTGAAGTATGACGCTCAGGCGCTGTGGTGGGGCTTCTTCACGTAATCCCTCATCGTAACTCCTCATAAAATAAAGATCAAACTTCAAACTGGTAAGTTCTCATTTAATCTTACTATTAAAATTGACAATTTGAAAAGTTCTTTATCTAAATGCGCATTATGTTCAGATAGATGACTTGTGAGACAAATTGAAATAAGCGGCTACAGTCATATTGCCTCCAAGCGATATGGTTGTGAACTAATCAACATTGGGACTTAAACATCTTTGGAAAAGAGAGGCAAAACAGCACATACAAGAACATGCAGGCACAAACCTTTTGGCGGTGTTAATGTTGAGCATTGTAGAAGGAAAGGTGATTTGAGACACTTGTAGGAACAGTATACAATAATCACAGAGGACATTTAAGAAAGCTAGATGTGCAGCACTAGAGTGAAGAACTAATTAATGGTACATGGATGATGGTTTTCCTGATCAGTGTGTTGAGGAACACACTGGGAAATGAATTATTGAACGTCCAATATTGTGCAAGAGTAAGATCATTTGATTTTTTTTTGTTAGAAACATTTGTACAAAAAAAATGATTGACACAACAGTTATACAATTTTCGTACAGCTTCAGTTTTAACATTTTATAAACTATTAACTAGATAGGGAAAAAAGGAAAGAAAAGAAAAGAAAGCAAAGAAAAAAAACTAGAAAAAGTGAAAAAGAAGCAGAGATAGCTCCAACTACCCTTCCATACGCCCGCTCACCCAGCCCTACCATCGGTTTTGAGTTTATGTTCAACCATTATGTTGTTGAAGAAATTCAATAAAAGACCATATTTTTGAAAATTGATCTGGTTTGTCAGTCAAAACGAACCTTATTTTTTCTAAATGTAGTGTCTCAGTCATTTCTGTGATCCACATCTTCACTGTGGGGACTGTTATCTTTTTCCAGAATTTATGTATATGTTTTATCGCAGTTATTAAACCGTAGTCAAGGACGCGTCTTTGAAATATCGTTAGATTAGCACAGCCCTCTGACATTCCTAATATTATTAGTTTTGGATCTGGCTCCAATGGAGTTTTAAGTGTTTTAGAAATAATATTGAATATTACCATCCAGAAGTTTTGTATTTTGTACAGGATACAAAAGTGTGAGTTAGGATGGCTTCTTGAAAGTGACATTTATCACAAAGAGGAGAAACAGTCGGAAAGTTCTTGTTCAATTTGGTCTTTGAGTAGTATAACCTATGCAATACTGTAAATTATATCAGGAGTGCATTTAAAGAACAGTAATGTATGTATTGTAGGCTTTCATCACATATGTCTTTCGAAATGGGTTGACCCAGCTCGTCCTCCCGTGCTCGCCTATAAATCTCAGAAAGTGGAGTGTCAATATTTAGAAGGGTATTATAAATGTAAGATATCAACTTGCTTGCATCGGCATGTCTATTCAAACAGTCATTTAATCTATCAGGACCCATAAGAGAACTATCTTGTGTATATGTTTTCATGTAATCTCGAAGTTGGAGATATCTAAAAAACATATTGGCATTCAAATCATATTTTGCCTGCAGTTCTTTGCAGTTCGGTGGGTTTTGTAGTCCCAAATAAAGTTAGTAACAATAGGGTCAATTTTTTTTGAAAAACCTTTTAGGGAGATATATCGGTATTGATTGAAATAGGTATAAAAGTTGCGGAAGGAAGATCATCTTTATGGCATTTAATCTACCAAGAAGGGAAATAGGAAATGGTTTCCAAAATGGGATGTACGTATACAGTTTAGTAATTAATGGTTGGAAGTTTGTTTTAAACAAAGAGGAGTACTTTCTAGTCACGTAAATTCCAAGATATCTGAACTTTTCAGTAACAATTCTGAAAGGAAACTGTTGGAGTTGAGAAGGGTCTTGTTCTTTTATTGGCATGATTTCACTTTTATTCCAATTAATTCTGTATCCAGAAAAGGAACCAAATTGTTATATAAGAATCATTTGATAATTAAAGGAAGAATATAATAGTCTACTTTTCTTTTCATTTTGTTCTATAAGAAACAAGGTTATTAAATGTAAGTAAAGTAAACAGTGCAGATTTGAGGCTATAGTGGCTCTGGTGAGTTGGGAAATTACATTAGGGCATAAGGGGATGATCAGCCATAATCACATTGAATGGCGGTGCTGACTCGAAGGGCCGAATGGCCTACTCCTGCATCTATTGTCTATTGACACAACAAGCAGCAGCTTGCATTTAAAGAATTAATACTTAATTGACAAACATATATCATTGACAATTTTGTCAATATATCATTGACATTAACATATACTTAATTGACAAACATATCAAACAGACAGAAACAAATAATCAAATCTTAACTGACAAAATAACAAGGATATAAGTAGATGAAAGGTAGTATCAGAAAAGGCCTAAACTGAAGTCAGAGCAGCAAGCCGCAAATTTTAGAATTCAATGATGGATGATATCCAGGGTGTTGATAAGGGGAATTAAGGCAAAATATGAGCACAGGAAATGTTAGAAATTCAAAATATGAAACAAAAATAGACTGACTTTTTCAAGAGGTGTGCATATTGAAAAAGATGTAGTTAATACTAGACCAAGTGCAGACCCGTTGGGTCTGTTCCAGGCACGTGCCGTGAGTAATTACTCAGGGTAGGCACACAGTCCGCTAAAAAAAAATTAACCGCGCATGCGCAGATTGTTTGCATTGTTTATTAAATAAATAAATAAAAACTGTGACATTTCAATTTGCCCAAGGCTTCCTAGTCCTAGACCAATTGGGAACAGTTCCTTTCACAGCGTGTGGAGAGTCTGTGTCAGGGGTAAAGTTGTGAGGAGGGCATGAGGGTTGAGAAGGAGGGTGTCGGAGATAATGCCAGTAACTTACTCACCGCTACCGCAGCTCTCCGGGCACGAAGCCCCCGCACTGTAGCTGGGGATAGAAACAGCTCGGGGAGCTGCGAGCGGCCACCAGGACCCGACAGCAGAACTGGCCGCCACTACAGCGCCTTCTGCCGGCCTGCTTACCTCTGGCAGTGCTCTCCGTCGGAACACCTGTCACCTGCCGTTAACCGACTTCGCTCATGTCAGCGGCTTCCTACAAATCCTTAAATTCCCACGGCCGAGTAACCTCAATCGCGCTGTCGGAATTTAAGGACATGAGTGATGCCAGCGAGCAGCAGGAGAGTGGTTTGTAGACGGAGAGCTGCCAGAGGTGAGCGGGGACCGGCAGAAGGTGCTAAGGAGGCGGCTGGTTCCGCTGTCCGGCCTGGCGGCCGCTCAGCCACCCGAGCTACTTCTCTCCCCCCCCCCCTCCCGCCTCAATGCGGTGGCATTCCACGCCTCCGTGCAAGGAGCGCGCAAGTGGCATTATCCCAATCCCCTCCTTCATAACATTCGTGCCCTCCCCGCAACCTTACCCCGGGCCAGACTCCCCAAACCCTGTGAAAGAAAGGAGCTCTCCCCACACCCCGGGAAATACAGTATTTAAAAAAATAAACACAAAATGTACTTACCACATTATTGGTACACAAGCTCCATTCTTCTCTCTTTGTTACCTAACATACACTTAAAATATTGACAAACCATATTTGAAAACCCTGCCAAGAAACTTGCTCTGCGCATGCGCAGTAGACCGATGCGCATGCGCAGTGCTGCAAAGGCAGAATTTCTGCTGCCTTCAGCCCCGCTTGTCATTGACGGCTTCAGGCAGCACTGACGGCACAGAACTTCCCGTGTTACAAGCACTGCGGATGATAGGCATGGAGAATTATGCCCACCTAAGAGATCGATCTCTTACATAGGCATAATTCTCCCATACCTTTACTATTTATATTTAGTTATTACCATGTTAGAATTTTAGTCAGGGTAGGCAGTGCCTACCTTGCCTACCCTGACGGCACATGCCTGGTCTGTTCCCCCATCGTGCGGTTGCCGGGTGGGGGGGGGGGGGCAGCATGTCGCATCACACACACTAACTACCAGCCCGCACACACGCTAACTACCCCGCTTGATATTATATTAATATTATTAATTTGCTCCTTTTACCCTATAACCGCCCTATCCACTGACACATAGCCCCCAACTCGCAGGCGTGTCTAGAAGGGGGGTAGAGAATGGGGAGAGACAGAGAGAGAGGGGCAGAGACAGAAGGGCAAGAGACAGAGGGAGAGGGGGGGTGGAGGGGAGGAGGAAAGGGTGAGGGTGGGGAGGAGGGAGATGGAGGTGGAGAGAGGGGGAGGGGAAGATGGGGAGAGAGTGGGAGGGGGAGGGAAAGAGAAGGGGATGAGGATAGGGGAGGGGAGGAGAGCGGGGAGGGTAAAGGAGGAGACGGGAAGGGGGTGGTGGAGTGAGGAGGGGGGAGGTGGGTGAGGGGGTAGAGAGGGGTGGGGAGGAGGAGAGATGGGGAGAGAGTGGGGAGGGGGAAGGGAGTGAGAGGGGGATGAGGATAGGGGGAGGGGAGGAGAATGGGGAGGGTAAAGGAGGAGACGGTGGGGGAGGGGGGGTGGTAGAGGGGGGGGGTGGTGTGTGAGGGGGTGGTGGGGGAGAGAGGGGAAGAGGGGGAGTGAGAGGAGAGGGGTGGGGGAGAAGAGGGGAGGAAAGGAGAGGGGGGGGGGAGGGGGGAGGTGGAGAGAGGAGAGGGAGAGAGTGGAAGGCGAGAGGAGAGAGAGGTGGGGAACGGGAGGGTGAGGGAAGAAGTGGGGAGTGAGGGGTAGCAGGGAGTGGTGCAAGAGAGAGAGAGAGAGGAAGGGGTGGGGAAGAGGGGTGGGGGAGGGGGGAGAGGGGGTGGGGACGGGGAGGAGGGAGAAGGGTGAGGAGGAGAGGGAGATGGAGAGGGGGGAGAGAGGGGGGAAGGGAGGGGGTTGAGAGAGGGGGGAGAGAGAGGGGAAGGGGAGGGGGTGAGAGAGGGTTCAGGGGGGGGGAGGAGAGGGGTGGGAGAAGGGGATAGAGGGAGGAGGGAGAGGGGGAGGGAGTGTGGGAGGGAGGGGAGAGGGGTAAGGGGGAGAGAGAGGGAAGTGTGGAGGGGAGGGGGAGAGTGGTAGGGGGAGGGGGAAGTGGGGAGGAGAGAGAGGGGTGGGGAGAGGGGGAAGTGGGGAGGGAGAGAGAGGGGTGGGGGAGGGGGAGGGAGATGGGGAGGGGTGGGGGATGGGGAGAGAGTGGAAGAGTGGGGAGGGAGAGGTGTAGGGGGAGGAAGGGAGGGTGGAGTGGTGGAAGTAGGGAGGGGGTGGGGGAGATTTGGAGGGAGGGGGATGGAGAGAGGTGGGGGAGCGACGGGTGGGTGAAGGGGGAGAGATGTGTGGAGAGTGGGGAGGGAGGGGGATAGCGGTAGGGGGAGTGGTGGAAGAGGGAGAGAGGGGTAGGGGAGATGGAAGGGGGTGGGGGAGAGAGGGAAGGGGAGAAAGATGTGGGGGAGGGGAGGAGGGAGACAGGGTAGGGGAAGAGGAAGAGTGGGGAGGGGGTGGGGGAGAGAGGGAAGGGGGTTGGGAGAGGGAAGGGGAGTGGAGAGAGAGGGATGGTGGGTGGGGGAGAGGGAAGGGGGGTGGGGGAGAGAGGGATGGGGGTGGGAGGAGAGGAGAGGGTGTGAGGAAGGGAGATGGAGAGAGGGGTGGGGGAGGAGAGAGGAATGGGAAGGGGAGAGAGGTGAGGGGGAAGAGGGTTGTGTGGGAGGGAGATGGGGTAGGAGAGGGAGAGGGAAGAGTGGAGGGAGGGGGAGAAGGCTGGGGGAGAGAGGAGAAAGAGTGTGGAGGTAGAGAGGGAGGGGGAGGGGTAGGGGCAGTCCATCAATTCCGTACTCCCTATCACCCTCAATCCTCTTTCTGTATTCCCACACACGTGATCATGCGCTTCAACACAGGCTGCGGGGGGCGGGGCTGGGGCTGGGGCAAAGGCAGATGTAAATGAGATCCATTCCGATTGGACATCTGTGAGCATTGGGCATTGTGACATCACAAGATGGAACGTTCACCAACATTCTATGAGAGCAGTTTGATTTTTTTAACATTTTGAAATATTTGGGGAGACGGAAGGATTTTATTAAAAATGTGTACATAAAAATGTCTAAATGTAATGAGGAGTGCATTTGTTAATGTAAAAGTGTAATGTCTAGCACAATGGAAAAAATCGCAGCGTTTGAGGGTCTGGTTTTGGCAAACCATGGAATCGAAGGCCAAAAATCTTATCTGAAAAAAAAATGGAATGTGACATACACCCACACGTGGCCGGCACACACACACACACACACACACACACACACACACACACACACACACACACACACACACACACACACACACACACACACACACACACACACACACACACACTCTTAAAGTATAGTAGACCAAGTGCAGACCCGTTGGGTCTTTTCCCCTAACGTGCGGTTGTGGCGGGGGGCGGGGGGGGGGGGGGCAGCATGTGGCATCACGTACACTAACTACCACCCCGCACACATGCTAACTACCATTGATATTATATTAATATTATGAATGCTCCTTTTACCCCATGATCGCCCTATCCACTGACGCATAGCCTCCAACTCACAGACGCGTCTAGGGGGGAGGGGTTAGAGAGTGAGGGCAGAGAGAGAGTGGGGAGAGACAGAGAGAGAGGGGCAGAGACAGACAGGTAAGAGACAGAGGGAGGGGGTGGAGGGGGAGGAGGAGGATGGGGGAGGGTGGGGAGGAGAGGTAGAGGGAGAATGGGAGAGTGAGGTGGCGAGGGGGGAGTATGGGAAAGTGGTGAGGGGAAGATGGGAGAGGAGTGGGTGGGGAGTGAGAGGGTAAGTAAGGGAAGGGAGAGAGAGGAGGATGAGGATGGGGAGGGGGGGAGAGTGGGGGGGGTTAAAGGAGGAGACCAGGGTAGGATTGGTAGAGGGGGGAGGGTGGGTGAGGAGGGTAGAGAGGGGGGGGTAATGGGAGAGGAGGAGGGAAGAGGGGAGGTGAGAGGAGTGGGGGAGGAGAGGGGGAGAGGAGAGCGGGAGAAGAGGGGAGGGGAGAGGTTGAGAGAGGAGGAGGGTGAGAGAGGAGGGAGAAAGAGAAAGGGGAGGGGTAAGGGGGATGAGGGGTGTGAGGGTAGCAGGGAGTTGGTGCAAGAGTGGGGTATGGGGTGGAGAGGAGATGGGGGTGAAGGGAGGGGGTGAGAGATGGGTGAGGGAGGAGGGAGTGGGTGAGAGGGAGATGGAGGGGGGGAAAGGGGAGGGTGAAGAGGGGTGGGAGGGAGGGGGAGGGGAGAGGGGTTGAGAGAGGGGAAAAGTGTGGGGCGGTTAGAGTAGGACTAGTCATCTATTCCCCACTCCCTATCACCCCAATCCTCTTTCTCTATTCCCCCATAAACGTGATCAACGCGCTTCGACACAGGCTGTTGGGGGGAGGGGGGGCTGGGGCAAAGGCATATGTAAATGAGATCCATTCCGATTGGTCATCTGTGAGTGATGGCATTGTGACATCACAGAATGGAAGATGCTGCGACATCAGGCGGGGGGAGGGGGGCTGGGACTGGAGCAAAGGCAGAAGTAAATGAATCCATTCCGATTGGACATCTGTGAGCATTGGGCATTGTGACATCACATAGAAACATAGAAATTAGGTGCAGGAGCAGGCCATTCGGCCCTTCGATCACACAATGGAACGTTCACCAACATTCTATGGTGAGAACAGTTTGATTTTTTTAACATTTTGAAATATTGGGGGTGGGGGGGGAAGAATTTTATTAAAAATGTGTACGTAAAAATGTCTAAATGTAACGAGGAGTGCATTAGTGAATGTAAAAGCGTAATGTCTAGCAAAATGGAAAAAATCGCGGCGTTTGAGCTTCTGGCTTTGGCGACCATGGAATCAAAGGGCAAAATTGTGGAATGTGATATACACCCACAATGCCGACACACACACAGTTTTAATAGATAGATAGATAGATAGATAGATAGATAGATAGATAGATAGATAGATAGATAGATAGATAGATAGATAGATAGATAGATTCCCTGCAGAAATGGGAGATATTACATTGGGAATTAAACATAACATGGGCAGGGAAATTTCACAGACAAATTGTGTCTGTCTTAGCAGAAGACAACAGTGGAGAAAATAGATCCTGAGAGATCGAGGAGCTTGCATGCTTCATATTAACTTTGAAAAGACTCTCAGTTGCTGCTGAATGCAACATTTTCCCACCATTTGGGAAAATAATCTTCCTCTCTTTTCCTTCCTAAGTGACTGATGTCATTTTTCCACATTATATTCCAGTAAGACATGTTATATCCCCTGAGGTCTCTTTGCACCCACTTCATTGCCCACACTAGCTTCGGACCATCAGAAAATCTGAATATTTGTGTTTAATACTCTCTTGTGCAATACCTTATTGATGATCTTATGTAAGTCTATGGCCATTTGTTCCCCGTGTCTATTTTGCTGGCTGCAAAATCAGTTATCTTTACCAGATTAGTTATGCATGATTTCCATTTCATAAGTCCCTGGTGACTGCCCAATTATATTACTGTTGTCCAACTGCTCTATTTCTGATGTTTCTCCTTATCTGCTATGTAGGGGAAATTACCGTAGTTACATATATCACATTTTTCTCCCTAATTTCCAATTTTCACATACCTTAACATTTCTTGGCATAGCTACTATATGCTGTAAAAATTATTGTTATGAAAGTTGCATTATCTGTGCTGTCATAATAATATATAAATTTCCTTACATTATCATATTCTCTAAATTACTGGATTCAATCTAAATCAACTCTAACCGAACTTATTGATCTGAAATTACAATGATTAAGAAGTGGATTCCATGTACCTTCTGCTATTATTATTCCCTGTCTTAGGTTTCGTGACTTATTCAGTAGGCCCATGTATCTGATGAAAGGGATAGACAGAGTTGACGTGGATAAGCTTTTCCCATTGAGGGTAGGGAAGATTCAAACAAGAGGGCATGACATGAGAATTAAGGGACAGAAGTTTAGGGGTAACGTGAGGGGGAACTTCTTTACTCAGAGGGTGGTGGCTGTGTGGAATGAGCTTCCAGCAGAGGTGGTGGAGGCAGGATCGATTTTAACATTTAAAAGTAAAGTGGATAGGTATATGGACTTCAAGGGAATGGAGGGGTATGGTCTGAGTGCAGGTAGATGGGACTAGGGGAAAACAAATGGTCGGCACGGACTGGAAGGGCCGAGAGGGCCTGTCTCCGTGCTGTAATTGTTATATGGTTATATGGTTATCTCTGGTGAATGGTCAGCTTCCTATCACTTGCTGATATTTCCATTCAATGTCTCCCAGCAACTGTACAAGAGTGCCCTCCTGTGAACCTGTGCTTTCAATTTTTATATCCCCATTCAGCAATAGTAACATTAGGAGGTCATCAGTGTCCTTAATTACATGGGCACCCAGACATGAATGGTGGCTTTCACCTTTTTTGTATGAGAATTAAAAGTCTTACATTTAGAACTGTTTATCGGCTGAATGATTATGATGCTGGATAAACATGTCATTCATCCTGCAGGTTTAGTCGATGAAGCTATTGATACCAGGTCCTTACTGGATGCCTCTGAGGAAGCCATCAAGAAAGATATCGACAAATGCAAAGTAGCAATGGCCAATGTACAGCCTCAAATGCTGGTCGCAGGGGCAACAAGCATTGCTCGTCGGGCAAACAGAATTCTTTTGGTTGCTAAAAGGGAAGTTGAAAACTCAGAAGACCCAAAATTTCGTGAATCAGTAAAGGCTGCATCTGATGAACTAAGCAAAACGATCTCACCCATGGTAATGGATGCTAAAGCTGTAGCTGGAAACATTTCAGATCCTGGTAAGGCACAGTCGTATTTCATCTCTTACTCTGCACTTCACCAGATGTTTGAAAGGGGCTTCCTTGTAATAAGGATGGACACAAAATTCTGGAGTAACTCAGTGGGACAGGCAGCATCTCTGTAGAGAAGGAATGAGTGACGTTTCGGGTCGAGACTCTTCTTCCTTTGTAATAAAGGTTTGTATTCAAAGATAAGACAAAACTGAAAGTATTACAAATCCTCAGTCTAAATTAGTTTGAAGAACGGTCTCTACCCGAAACATTGTCCATTTGCACTGTTGCTACAGTGTTCCTCCAGCACTGTGCTTTGTGTTTTGCATTGCAAATATTCGATCAATTGTTTCTGCACAAAAAATAGCTTGATATTGTTTTCAAGAATTTGGATCATAATTTAACATTTGAGGCATTAACTTATTTCCAGAAATGTAACATTAGTTGCTTTAGAAAGGATATGTTAAACAGCAGATATAATCTTTGATAACTTTATGCTTAAGATGGTGGCCGATTAGGAAAAGGGGAGATGCAGCGAGACCTGGGTGTCATGGTACACCAGTCATTGAAAGTAGGCATGCAGGTGCAGCAGGCAGTGAAAAAAGCGAATGGTATGTTAGCTTTCATAGCAAAAGGATTTGAGTACAGGAGCAGGGAGGTTCTACTTCAGTTGTACAGGGTCTTGGTGAGACCACACCTGGAGTATTGCGTACAGTTTTGGTCTCCAAATCTGAGGAAGGACATTATTGCCATAGAGGGAGTGCAGAGAAGGTTCACCAGACTGATTCCTGGGATGTCAGGACTGTCTTATGAAGAAAGACTGGATAGACTCGGTTTATACTCTCTGGAATTTAGGAGATTGAGAGGGGATCATATAGAAACTTACAAAATCTTAAGGGGTTGGACAGGCTAGATGCAGGAAGATTGTACCCGATGTTGGGGAAGTCCAGGACAAGGGGTCACAGCTTAAGGATAAGGGGGAAATCCTTTAAGACCGAGATGAGAAAGACTTTTTTCACACAGAGAGTGGTGAGTCTCTGGAACTCTCTGCCACAGAGGGTAGTTGAGGCCAGTTCATTGGCTATATTTAAGAGTGAGTTGGATGTGGCCCTTGTGGCTAAGGGGATCAGAGGGTATGGAGAGAAGGCAGGTACGGGATACTGAGTTGGATGATCAGCCATGATCATATTGAATGGCGGTGCAGGCTCGAAGGGCTGAATGGCCTACTCCTGCACCTAATTTCTATGTTTCTGTTTCTATGTTAAGATTAGTCTTTGCACTTTGATGTTCAGCACCAGTGTGTCGAGGGGCTAGAGAACAATAACTAGAGCAATAGACGTCAACATCTGAAGATGAAATTAGAACATATTAGGGATGTATAGTAATACTTTGTGCCATTGTTTCATTTTTTCCAAACACAGCATAAGTCCAAAATTGAGCCCCAGTCTAATATCTGCATGAAGTGAAGTTAAACACCCTTTATCTACATTTTGTTCTAGGGGCAGAATAGTAAAGTTACACCGCTTATGTGAGGCTGCATGATGTTTGGCTCCATAATAAAGTGTCCATAAAATATAGAACGGTACATCACAGGAACAGGCCCTTCAGTCCACTACTTGTCAAATACGATGCAAGTTTAAAGTTATCTCCTCTGCCTGCATGTGATTCATATCTGTATAAATAAATACATTGACTTTGCAAAGATCGACTTATAAAAAAAATTCTACTCAGCCTAGTAGAATTCCCAATTGTTCATGACTTTAAAATGAGCAGGCCAAGATAATTTGTCAAAGCAATAAAATTAATAAACCACGAGTGGGATATGTTTTTTTTAATGTATTTGTTTCTCATAATTTTATTTGCATCCATGAAGCAGTTTTGTACATAGATAAAAATTGTAATGTAGTTTCCCTATTGATGAGATTAGATTTTGCAGTTTTTGTTTAATGATTTATCAATTTATGTTTGGCTTAAGTATTTAAAAAAAATCTATTCAAAGCATCATTCAATAATCTATGCTTCTGACTTGTAGGACTGCAGAAAAGCTTCTTGGATTCTGGATATCGAATTTTAAGTGCTGTAGCTACTGTTCGAGAAGTTTTCCAGCCTCAGGAGCCAGACTTCCCTCCACCACCGCCTGATCTGGATCAGCTTCAGGTTTGTCTTTTTGATACAATCTTTTAATTGGACTACGAACAAACCCAGATTATATTGACAAACAGGTAAAATATCCATAATTTTAAACATTATCCAAACTGCCAACGGAATTCTTAAATTACGTTGTGAATGTTTCTGGAAGGAATGCATTACTGCTATCGTATGATTTTAATAATTATCCCTGAGATTATATCTTGCATATGAGTGAGTTGTCACAAAATGCTGGAGTAAACTCAGTGAGTCTGATCTCCTGGAGAGAAGGAATGGGTTGGCATTTCGGTCGATAACTTTCAGTCCTTAGAAGAAGGTCTCGTCTCGACCTGAAATTTATCCCATTCCTTCTCTCCAGAAATGTGCTGTCCCGCTTGAGTTACCTCAGCATTTTGTGTCTATTTCTCAGTTTTTCAAACCGAGCAGCTATGCGAGTTCCCTTCTACATAAATGAGTGAGTAGTATTTGTATTGCTGTTTTCACAGCAATGAAGTTTAGTGCATAATCTTTTTGTTAAATATTGATAACAATTAGTTGAAAAGATATTTAATATCTTTAAGATATTTATTGCAGCGATAGAGTCAGTGTGCAACAGGCCCTTTGGCCCATGCCGACCAACAAGCTGCATCTACATTAGTTCTACCTGCCTGTATTTGGCCCATAATCCCTCTAAACCTATCCTATCCATAGACGTGTCTAAATTTTTCTTAAACATTGCGATAGTACCTGCCTCAATTACCTCCTCCACCAGACTATTCCTTGTATCTGTCACCCTTTGTGTAACAAAAGTAGCCCCTCAGGTTCCTATTAAATCTTTCCCCTTCTCGTCTTAAACCTATTCCCTCTGGTTCTTGCTTCCCCTACTCTAGGCAAAATACATTTACCCTCTCTATTCCTCTCATGATTTTGTACACCTCTATACGATCACACCTCATTCTCCTGTGTTCCAAGGAATAAAGCCGTAGCCCACTCAACCTCCCTGTGGCTCAGGCCCTCGAGTCCTGGCAACATCCTTGTAAATCTTCTCTTCACCCTTTTCAGCTTGACATCTTTCCCATAACATGGTGACCAAAATTGCACACAATTCTCTAAATGTGGCCTCACCAATGTATTCTATAACTGCACCTAGGTCAATGCACCTAAAACCTTTTGGACCACGCTATCTACCTGTGACACTACTTTCAAGGAAATATATACCTGCACTACTAGATCCCTCTGCTCTACAACCCTCTCTAGAGCCTTGTCATTCACTGTGTAGGTCCTGTCCTGTGTCGATGAAGTGTATGGGGAAATTCAACAAGCTAATATAAGCTATAATAAAATGTAAGTTTAAATCCAGCGAAATTCATTAATTTATTTGAACCTCTTAAAAGATCTGCTAATGCAGTGTACATCATGCAACTTCTATCATACGTGTAATATTGTATTCTTTAAATAAGGCTACTAAATTTGTTGTGCCATGTAGCAAGCAGCAGACACATCCAGTTACCTTGACAATCGTGTGTAGGCAGTGTATCAGCTGCAGCAATTTTAATTGAAGAAGGGTCTCGACCCGAAACGTCGCCTATCTCCTTCGCTCCTTAGATGCTGCTGCACCCGCTGAGCTTCTCCAGCATTTTGTGTAACGCAGCTATTTTACTGTTGGCCACAGAGCTGTGGTGGCAGCATTAATCACTGGTGTATTACTGTGGTGTATCACTAGTGTGTCACTGTGGTGTATCACGACTGGTGTATCCATAAGTCTGTAAGTTCAATGCTTGCAGTCAGAAAAGGAGCAGTAGCAGCCAACTGTGAGGCAAACAGACAGCACAGAAGTGGATACGCTCGCATTACCTTTTGGGTAATAGTTTGATGGCTTGAGGAAATACTGCCAGCTCTGAGTATACAACTGTCACAAATGGCTCATTTGCACAGATGAAGAAAGACAAGTGAGAGTTCGACGGTGTTGGAAAGTTTAGCATTTAGGGAAACGGACAGATATTTCTGTTGCCACATGTGTGACTCCAGGATGTCGTTGAAAATCATAAATAAACGCTACTATTCAAGAAAGGATTAAGAACAGAAAATAGGAACCTCTAGAGCAGTTATCTTCATATTTGTTATGGGAAATTACTTGAATCTTTTGGTTGCTAAAATTGTGAATTTTGTCTGTTTGAAACTAGCACAGTCATACTGTTTAATCACAGGTGACATGTATTTGGTAGACAAATCCTTTCGCCAGCGCACAGTTTACATTTGAATGACATATGGAGATTTTCTTCACTTTGCACAAAATGATATATCTTAATTTCCAAGGGAATACGTTACCTTTTAAAATGAACATAAAAATGAACCTTAATGATACTTTGTGCATTTCCTACAGGTAATTAAATAGTAAGTTTTATACCACAATGGTTTTGTTTTAAAATGTTGCTTTCAATCATTAAAAAAAAATGGAAATAATTAAAGAGGAACTGCAAAGAAAATTTGACAGTTCATTCTGCTGTTTTTCAGCTGAATGATGAACCTGCTCCTCCTAAACCACCGCTTCCTGAGGGTCAGGTTCCACCACCAAGGCCACCTCCTCCTGAGGAAAAAGATGAGGAATTCCCTGAAATGAAAGCCGGGGAAGTTGTAAATCAGTCGATGATGGAGTCAGCTCGGCAGTTGCACGATGAAGCCAGGAAGTGGTCAAGCAAGGTGAGATCTTTATTAGTCCTTAAAATCATGCACTATCATATTTTTCATGATTTGGGAGCGCAGATCTCAGCCTTTGTTCTTTGTATGTTTAAATTTGTCACATTCATTTTGTTGACTTCTTCTATTTAAAGCTCAATCAATTTCAATTTAAATGTTACTTGAAATTGAAATAATTATTCCCATTGTACTCTTTTGATCCAAAGCACACACCCTTCTAAGGTTAAATGTTTTAAGAGTATACTAACTTACTGCAATATATAATTTGTGAGTCAATCATTTTGGGGCAGATTGCATATGGAAAACGTAAAAAAGAATATGTGGTTACTGAACATGGAAATCACATTTAATAATCCAGTGCAGCAGTGACTAAACCAGCCAATACATTGATTATTTTATTTGAAATGGATATGTAAGAAAATAGTAGTTCCCATTGTAGGCCATGTTACTTGAACATTTCAATCTAATATGTCACTTCACATGTTGACCAAAACACACATCGGTGATTCCAGTATTTCTCAACATCCAGTAGTGTTTAGGTGAGAATGCAAGGGACGATTTGTTAGGCTATCCTACTTGACTTATTCTTGCAAACTACACTGGTACTGAATCATGTATTGCATAAAAATATAACATCCAATTTGTTCAATGTGAAATTGATGACCTGTGCCTTAACACTGTCGGCAAGTGTTGAAAATTAAATCGTATACATTTTTCATCTAAGAGCATTTTGAAGTTTCCTTGGAAGAACTGCAACGTTAGAGGGCTTCAGACATAAGCAAGACTTTCTATACCAGTACCAACTGTACCAGTTCATTGGAAAGCTTGAACTTGTTGGCTAATGGTTATTGGGAACCGATGTTAAGTCATTTATGTTCAAATTGAACAGATGGCACCAGTTATCAGGTCTATAAAACATTGGTATTGGAATTTTCTGACCATTTCGCTTTGACTGTTTTATGTAAACATTTGAAGCCTTTTGAAAGCGAGATCTTCAAATCTTCCACTACCTCGTGCAACCACCTGTCTACAATTGTTCACCTTTTTGTTAACATTCACCTTACACATTCGATGTTGTAAGATTTGCTGGACGATGCCAGGAAATTCTGAATCTTGAACGAAAAATGTTTGAATATTTTTACACAATGCGAATTTAGACTCAATGAGGAAAATTAACTTTTTGTGTTTTCAAAAATAATTTAGAATTAGAAAATATGGCAAAAGATAGTGCATTTCTTTCTCTTTCCATTTTCTAGTCTGTTCTGTACTATTTTTGTGCATATTGCGATCTTTCTTGACTTAAGACGTGAAAGATAAAACTTTATTTTTTGTGTTTTTAAAATCATTAGCTTAATTTGGAATGCAACATCTGCTTTGAAAAGTATGTTAAAGTGTAGATGGGTTGAATAGCAGAACGTGAGATAGAATGCTCAGCTCTCAGGTAGAAGCAAGAAATCCTAAACTGGGACCGTTCTTAGTATTGTGTAGAGAGACAAAGCCTCGCTAAGGTTTGTATGGACGAGATGAAGGTGAAAGATGGACTGCAAGTTGAAGATTGCGATTGAGAAAAGCTGGAAGATCCAGGCTGGAGCAGCCAAAGGCATTCATGTAGGGTCTGCAAATAGAACCTCTGCTGTGGGGAATGCTGACAGTAGCAAACCTTGAAGCGCTAATCAACATTTAGAAGTTCTGCAAAGCCAGCTCCCCAATCACCGAGTTGAATTTAATTAGTAATATTTGGCTTGTGGCATGTGAATGTTAATTAGGTAACCCTCTGTGGGATTCATTTTGGCACGGTAATTAAATTTGCAGTCAGACTTGCGTTACTCAGTGGTGGCTGGAAATAAGGAGGAGGGGTAGGAAATGCATTAGATGTGTGCTGTTTCTTACAATTGCTGATGTTAAATGTTAGAACAAGGTTTTAAGTGAAGGAACATCTTTGTTGGATTGTAACAGACAGTGGTCAGTTCCCATTGCACCATTTGAAAACATTCAGGTGCCCTGGCCAACCTTCATCCCTCAACCAAAACCAAAAAAGGAGATCTAACCATTACTGTATTTTTATTGCAAAAGTTTTCTTTGCGAACTGGCTGCCAGACTCTGTTATTTACTGGAGATGCAGGAAACGGCAGATGCTAGAATCTTGGACAAAACAATGCTGGAGGAACTTGGTGGGTCAGGCAGCATATGTGGAGGGAATGGTCAGAAAGTGTTTTGGATCGGGGCGTCTGAAGAAGGGTAGCGGCCTGAAATAGTTTCTGTCCATTCTCTCCATAGATGCTGCCCAACCCACTGAGTTATTTCAGTACTTCGTTGTTTTCCTGCTTTGCTGCATTGAATACACCTTAGAAGAACATCATTGGCCTTAGATTGCTTAGGGATGAATGAGAACATGAGAGGTGCTGAATAAATCTGAGTCTCGGATTCTTGCATTGACTTTGGTCTTTTGTGTTTCTATTTCCTATTGTTTACTTTTATTATCTTGTGGTATGTCTTATCTTAAGAAATTCCTTTCATTACCCAACACACTCTCTCGCATCCATTGCTTTTCGGTATCCTAACTTTTATCTGCCTTTGCATTCTGTTTCCTATTGTGTTTATGTCAGCTGATCCTGTTCTCTTTTTTGTGTTCAGTGTTTGTGCAAATGGTCAAATCAGAGAGTGTACAAGATTTTTTTTTCTGTGGGATTTCTGGGGAAAAGTCTTTCCTTTGAGCATGATATTTCTGTTTTTTTCAAAATGTTCAGTCACAAATTAAACAACCATCTCTTTTTCCCTTACTAAATTTCTTAGGTACTTTTTTTTTGTTCTTTACAGAATGAAAAAATACCTAATTGCTAAAATAGCTCCATCCATATCCTCTTTCATTTTCCTGTCTTTTCTACTAACTCTCTCACTGTCTTTCCATCCTCCTTCTGCACATGGTACCATTACAGCCTGATGTGACTGATGAGGCAAGTGAAGCACTTGAGGCTGATGTAGATGTGTATGATGATGATGATGATGCTGATGATGATGATGACGATGATGATGTTGAGTTGACTCTTCCCTCTGACAATGAAGATGATTACGAGCCTGAGTTACTTTTAATGCCTACAAATCAGCCAGTTAATCAGCCAATGCTGGCTGCAGCTCAGTCTTTGCATCGAGAAGCAAGAAAATGGTCTAGTAAGGTACTCTTCAGTTTTTCCCAATGGCAGTTCATTCGTTTGCATCCGATCTTTCAAAGCATTGGTCCACTTGCACCACCGCAGATTCTTGCTGGATTTTGTGAGCCTGAAGTAAAATGTTTGTCTGCATTCCTGAAGAAATGAATTTGGCTTCACATGGTTCCTCATCAAGGTCAGCAGTTGATAATAAAAAAAGTTGACTTTGATGCATTTGGAAGCATTATTGTTTGCTGAGTACATTTAGATCTCCATGGTCAACCTTCAAAACTGTAGTTTATCCATTGCCTATGAAGCCATACATGAAGGTTTCTGAATAACTTCCGGATTGTAAATATGTCATAATATTTTTTCATTGAACCTTGTAATTTGTGCTGCTTCTTCCCAAGGGTGGATGGATGGAGATGGATATAAAAAATGGACATTGTTCTGGCAGTAACTGTTAAAGGAAGACTGTCTGCTGAAATGTCTTTAAAATGGTTTTAAGATAACTTGTGCTGGATTTATCCCCCATGCAAAATTTAGCACGTTATCTTCAAAATATTTTTGTATGGATACTTTCTAATGTTTCCAAATATCTCCAATCAGAAATACTTGATCACAGTTTCCTTAACAAAAATAATACAATAGTGAATAAACTCCCCACATTTAATTAATGTTAACAAAATTAACAAAATCACCTTCAGTCCATTTAATGAATAGTTGTGCCCCTTTCCAATGAGTGATGTTGTGCTGGATGTGCAACTGTGACTGGTATGAAGTTGAGGGATCAAATATGAAATGCATCCAGCTCTCTCAAAGGGCCTGGTTCTGACCTCCATCACATCTGTGCTTTGGTGCAGAGGTTCAGAACATGCTGATGCATACACTATCACAATGGATGATCCGGCCTGTTTTTCACCTTTGCTAATCCAAATAGGAAGTGAGCTTCCATCTCCAGAAATTTACAGAACATTTTGTTCTCAATTTCCTGAACGGGGAAAGTGAGGCCTACGAATGAAAACGGTGCCAGTTCTTCGCAGATTGGAGGAGTTCTCCAGTGGTGTTTCTGGAAGCTGGAGTTTGCATTCACATTGGATTGTTTTAATACATGTATTCATTGACAATATCATTCCTTTAAGGTTATTTAATCTCCAGTACCTCACTTCTCATTCCCAGTACAAAATGAAGGAAAAATAAAGGGATCCTTCCACCATGACCAGAGGGTTCTTCGTTATCCAAAGAAACCACCATGCAAATGTATATTGCCTTTGGTGTCTAATGTGGGAGAGAACAACTTGCATGCATTAATAGCTGCATGGTCTTCCCATTCTATAGATAACATTCTGGTTCCATCTATCCTAGTAGAGACTAATTAAAACTCAGAGGAATGGTTGGGTTAGAGGCCAAATAATAAATGTAGTTCCTCTATTTTATTTCTAACGACATTGCCACTCATTTTAATATTTGTAATAGTTTTAGTATTTCAAAGAGAAAAAAATCCAGCCATTACAGTGCAGAAAAACGTTTGCAATGTTTTGGGCATTTTCTTAAAATAAAGCAGTTGAAAGCAGAATTAAAGTTGAAGTGCCTCAGTATGCTTTGCTATATTAGAGGTGCTAAATAAATTACCGGTAAGCTGTTTATTGTAAGTTACAATACTTTTAAAGTATTAGTTACAGTGCAACACATTTTCTTCTTACAATTTTGCTCTTCAAAATTATATAATGGACATTCTTCCTTTTTAGATTGCAGCCTTACTAACATGCAGAGTGTTTGTGCCATTGAATGAAGTTTTTATTTTCATTCTACATTTAGTCTGCATTACTTGACTTTTCAGTGCTAGAAGCGTTTGATTAATTGTATTGGTAAGACAGCATGTGATCATTGCTGCTTTTACTAACATTTCATCCATGTATTGCTGTTCTTTGAAATGCACTGTTGAATGCCTGATCCTGTTTTTGATCGTGCCCATGCATATTAAAACAGAATGTTTGCTGTGTGGCATTTTATGAAACATTTGAACATTTTTTAAATTATTGGTTTAGCTTTTATTAATAACATCAGTTGACAAAATTAAAATAATAATCAAATAGAAGAATTTGAATTTAAAAGGATGGAATACTTTTAAGTTTGAACAGAGCATTTCTAGAGAAAATGTTGAAAACAGCAATTGCATTTATTGCTAGTCCCTTCATGCTTATTGTATTTACTTAAATGGAAAGCTAATTTATGTCTAACAACAGTATGTTTCTATTCCTTTTGGAACAATTTAGGTTTTTGTTTTCAATTGCATGCATTTGAAATTTATATTACCAACATTACAGTTGTTGATGAGAAGTTTATTTTCTGTTCATATAGTTTGATGAGAAGTGAGTTATGCAATATTGTGCAAAATTTTGAAACTGTTTACAAAATCATAACATTTATTGACAAGTTGATAACTTTGTGGAAAATACCCATATGACGCCAATTTCACTATGTGATTCATTTTTTTAAACTTGTAAGTTCAAGTGGCTGTTTTGGTATTCTTGTGACAATTAAAATGGTAGTGAGGACCACAAATGATTTGGAGTGAATGAAGTAGCTATAGGAACCCAGTGGGCCATGCAGCATATGTGGTGGGAAATGAACAGTCAACATTTCTGGTTGAGACTCTTCATCTGCTGAAGAAATCGAAGGAAAGTAGCCAGCATACAGAGGTGTGAGAAGTGGTGGATAAGAGCTGGCATGTGACAGGTGACAGATCATACAGGTGTTGATTGGCAGGTAAGAGTCAGTTGGGGAGGAAAGGGTGACGATCATGGCTAGTTGATAAGTGGAGACTCACCAACTCTGTGCCAACAATCAATCATCTCTTTAGATACATAGATAATAGGTGCAGGATAATGGCAGTGCATTCGGCCTTTCGAGCCAGCACCGCCATTCACTGTGATCATGGCTGATAATCCATATTCAGTACCCCGTTCCTGTCTTCTCCCCATATCCCTAGATTCCACTAGCCCAAAGAGCTTTATCTCACTCTTTTGAATGCATCCAGTGAATCGACAGCCTTCTGAGGCAGAGAATTCCATAAATTCACAACTCTCTATGTTAAAAAGTTTTTCCTCATCTCATTTACACTGATCATATATTCCACTAGACCCATAAAATCGTGGGGCTGTACAGCATAGAAATAGGTCCTTTGGCCCACCTGAGGAAGGGTCTCAACCCAAAACATCTCCCATTCCTTTTCAGAGATGCTGCCTGTTCCGCTGAGTTACTCCAGCATTTTGTATCTAACTTGAGTGTAAACCAGCAAATAGTAGTTCCTCCCTACACATTTGGCCCACCTTGTTCATACCAATCAAGATAGCACACTGGGTTAGTCCCATTTGCCCCATAGGCCTCTAAACCCTTCCTATCAATACATTTGTCCACGTCATTTAAACTTCTATTGCTCCCTCTGGCAGCTCATTCCATGTACAGACTACCTTGAGTGATAATAATGCCCCTGAGGTTCCTCTTAGATATCTCACCTTAAGCCATATGGAGTTTTAGAATCTACTCTTGGGGAGAAGAAACTGAGCATTCACTTTATCCATGCCACTCATGATTTTGTACGCCTATGGACGACACAATGGCGCAGCGGTAGGGTTGCTGCTTACAGTGCCAGAGACCTGGCCTCGATCTTGACTGCCGGTGCTGTCTGTATGGAGTTTGTACGTTCTCCCCATGACAGCAGGGGAGAACGTACTCTGGGTGCTTCGGTTTCTTCCCATACTCCAAACACATATAGGTTTGTAAGTTAATTGGCTTTGGTAAAAATTGTAAAAGTGTAGGATAGTCTTAGTGTGTGGGGATCGATGGTCGGCACAAGGCCTCAGGGCCTGTCTCCACGCTGTATCTCTTAATAAGGTCACCCCTCAACCTCCTATGCTCCAAAGAAGAATATCCTAGTCTACCCAACTTCTCCCTATAACCCGAGCCCGCAAGCACAGGTAATATCTTGGTGAATCTCTTTCCATCCTTTCTCGGTGCATCCATTGCAACATAAGGACATTCCTATAGCTGGGTGACCAGAACGAAACATGGTATTTCAAGAGTGCCTAACCAATGACTTGCCAGCTGCATCATGATGTCCCAACTTTTGTACTCGATACCAAGTTCACGTTCAAGTTACAGTTATTGTCACATGCACCATTGGGACAGTGAGATTTGAGTTACCATACCGCCATACGAATAAAAAAGAACACAATACACGATAGAGTTTAACGTAACCATCCCCACACAGTGGAATCAATGTTTCCCACTGGGAGGGAAGGCAATAAAGTTCAGTCATCTTCCTCATTGTTCACCCATGGTCGGGGCCTTTGAGCCCTCCGCAGTCACCGCTCCCAATGAAGGCAATAGACAATAGGTGCAGGAGTAGGCCATTTGGCCCTTCGAGCCAACACCACCATTCAATGTGATCATGGCTGATCATCCCCAATCAGTACCCCGTTCCTGTCTTCCCATAATCCCCTGACTCCGCTATTTTTAAGAGCCCTGTCTAGCTCTCTCTTGAAAGCATCCAGAGAATCTGCCTCGACCGCCCTCTGAGGCAGAGAATTCCATAGACTCACCACACTGTGAGAAAAAGTGTTTCCTTGTCTCCGTTCTAAATGGCTTACTCCTTTTTCTTAAACTGAGACCCCTGGTTCTGGACTCCCCCAACATCGGGAACATGTTTCCTGCCTCTAGCGTGTCCAAGCCCCCTAACAATCTTATATGTTTCAATGAGATCCTCTCTCATCCTTCTAAACTCCAGAGTGTACAAGCCCAGCTGCTCCATTCTCTCAGGATATGACAGTCCCGCCAACCCGGGAACTAACCTTGTCATCCTACGCTGCACTCCCTCAATAGCAAGAATGTCCTTCCTCAAATTAGGGGACCAAAACTGCACACAATACTCAAGGTGTGGTCTCACTAGGGGTCTGTACAACTGCAGAAGGATCTCTTTGCTCCTATATTTAATTCCTCTTGTTATAAAGGCCAACATGTCATTAGCTTTCTTCACTGCCTGCTGTACCTGTATGCTTACTTTCATAGACTGATGTACAAGGACCCCCAGATCCCGTTGTACTTCCCTGTCTCCCAACTTGACGCAATTTAGTAGTAATCTGCCTTCCTGTTTTTGCTACCAAAGTGGATAACCTCACATTAATCCGCATTAAACTTCATCTGCGATGCATCTGCCCACTCCCCCAACCTGTCCAAGTCACCCTGCATTCTCATAGCGTCCTCCTCACAGTTCACACTGCCACCCAGCTTTGTGTCATCTACAAATTTGCTAATGTTACTTTGAATCCCTTCATCTAAATCATTGATGTATATTGTAAATAGCTGCAGTCCCAGCACCGAGCCTTGCGGTACCCCACTAGTCACTGCCTGCCATTCTGAAAGGGACCCATTAATCCCGACTCTTTGTTTCCTGTCTGCCAACCACTTCTCTATCCATGTCAGCACTCTACCCCCAATACCATGTGCCCTAATTTTGCCCACATGATCTCCTATGTGGGACCTTATCAAATGCTTTCTGAAAGTCCAGGTACACTACATCCACTGGCTCTCCCTTGTCCATTTTCCTAGTTACATCTTCAAAAAATTCCAGAAGATTAGTCAAGCATGATTTCCCCTTCATAAATCCATGCTGACGCGGACCGATCCTGTAACCGCTATCCAAATGTGTGGCTATCTCATCTTTTATAATTGACTCCAGCATCTTCCCCACCACCGATGTCAGGCTAACTGGTCTATAATTCCCATTTTTCTCTCTCCCGCCTTTCTTAAAAAGTGGTATAACATTAGCTACCCTCCAATCCACAGGAACAGATCCTGAGTCTATAGAACATTGGAAAATTATCACCAATGCATCCACGATTTCTAGAGCCACTTCCTTAAGTACCCTGGGATGCAGACCATCAGGCCCTGGGGATTTATCAGCCTTCAGTCCCATCAGTCTATCCAACACCATTTCCTGCCTAATGTGGATTTCTTTCAGTTTCTCAGTCACCCCAGATCCTCTGGCCACTACCATATCAGGAAGATTGTTTGTGTCCTCCTTAGTGAAGACAAGCGTGCTAAATACCTACACTCCTAGATCTCCCCGTTCTGCAAAACTGTCCAAGGCTTTACCATTTACTGTGATTTGACATAATAAAGTGCAACACCTCACATTATTCAGAGTTAAATTTCATTTGCCATTCCTGGGCCCACATTCCCAAATTATCTAGATCTCTTTGTCAATTTAGATAACCTACTTCAGTGGTCCAGTCCTTAGACTGAACAAGGGTCCCGATCCAAGATGTCACCTATCCACGTTCTCCAATGTGCTGCCTGACCTGCTGAATTACTCTTTTACTCAGTGTAGGAGAATCAAGAATCAGGGGACAGGAACATGTTGCAGCCACATAAAAATGTTGGCCAGGCAATTCGTGTGCGCAGTTCTGATCGGCACATTACCGATGGATGTTGGAGGGCTTTGGAGAGGGTGCAGAAGAGATTCACCTGGATGTTCCCTGGATTGAAGTGTATTAGCTACAAGAAGAGGTTGGAATGTCTGAGTCCGGGGGGAAACTTGACAAAAATTGTTAAATTATCAGAGAGACAGATAAGTTAGTCAGTGTTATTTTGCCAGAGTGGACATATCCAATATGAGGGAAAGTGATAGAAGCAGACATGATAGTACCATTAAGAGGCATGTAGCCAGGCGCGTAAACAGGCAGGAGATAAAGACCACGTGCAGGTGGGATTAATTTAATTTAAATTGGCATGATGGACAGCACAGAGATTGTGGACCAAAAGACCTGCCCCTGTGCTACACCTTTTCTATGCACAGCCTCATCCATGTCTGGGGAGAGGACAACATCCATGGAGACCATACTGAAACAGTGGTGGCAAAATAAAACTTTTAACATGATTGCATAAATATTTCACCATTTTAAATATTTCACTATTTTAAAGAAATGATGGAAGAAATACAAATGTAGTTTGCATTCATGATCAAATCCACCAGAGCTCATGGGACCTTAGCACAGAAACATAAGTACGTTCCATTCAGTGTGTGTTCTGAACAATACAGCTTAAAAGGGTCTACTACAGGTTTAGAAGTGCATATTTCATTGTTTACGGAGCACACAGCAAGCAGGAGTAAAAGCCTAATTTGTGCTACTGCACCCCAGGAGTGCTATCGGCCTGACTTTTCCTTCGGCATTCAACCTCAGCTGCTCCCACCTGAGGACTCCTGCTAACTTTACAGCTGGTTGAATCTCACACCAAAAAGATACATTGTCACCCCTTCCAGATTGGGATTTTGCTAGATAAACACAGACAAAATCTGTTGCTGTATTCTGTGTTAACCAGGAAATGAATTTTGGATGCCCTAGCCCAGTGATTCCTACTAAGATAAGATTACATTTGTCTAAGCATCCTCTGATTCCATGCCCAGTGCCACCACCGCTCCCATGTGACCTGACCTAGACCACTGATGTGGCTTTGATCCATCAATGTCCTGCCAGGTGAAGAGTGGAACATGCCACTGTTTTTCCTCTCTAAATCTGGGAGACCAAAGTTGCTGACCACAACAAGATAAGTTGAACTGAGCACCAGTGGGAATCAAATCCATATCTTTATTATTTATCATTTATTGATCTTTGAGGAGAGTTAGAAGTATTTTTTTTCATACTTGCAGCTTTCAGATATTTATTTCTCAATATACACCAACTAAAATAAATAATTTACTATGCTTATAGCAATCTCATTGCATATTTGTTAATAGGTTTATACCAGTTGAGGTGATGTGATTTGCAAAGAAATTAACAGACAGTT
The DNA here is from genome assembly GCA_035221665.1 of Okamejei kenojei. NCBI lineage: Eukaryota > Metazoa > Chordata > Chondrichthyes > Rajiformes > Rajidae > Okamejei > Okamejei kenojei. The sequence goes on along the minus strand of CM069165.1, from coordinate 29,822,906 downwards.
AGCTGGCATATTTAGATGAAGCTGAAATGGACTTGGATATGAAGCTAGTTTCAACTCTGGATTAAACTATCATAGAATCATAGAAAATAGGTGCAGGAATAGGCCATTCGGCCCTTCGAGCCTGCACCGCCATTCAATATGATCATGGCTGATCATCCAACTCATTATCCTGTACCTGCCTTCTCTCCATACCCCCTGATCCCTTTAGCCACAAGGGCCACATCTAACTCCCTCTTAAATATAGCCAATGAACTGGCCTCAACTACCTTCTGTGGCAGAGAATTCCACAGACTCACCACTCTCTAAAAGATCTTATTATCTCGGTCGTAAAAGACTTCCCCCTTATCCTTAATCTGTGACCCCTTGTCCTGGACTTCCCCAACATCGGGAACAATCTTCCTGCATCCAGCCTGTCCAACCCCTTAAGAATTTTGTAAGTTTCTATAAGATCCCCCCTCAATCTCCTAAATTCCAGTGAGTACAAGCCAAGTCTATCCAGTCTTTCTTCATATGGAAGTCCTGCCATCCCAGGAATCAGTCTGGTGAACCTTCTCTGTATTCCTTCTATGGCAAGAATGTCTTTCCTCAGATTAGGAGACCAAAACTGTACGCAATACTCCAGGTGTGGCCACACCAAGACCCTGTACAACTGCAGTAGAACCTCCCTGCTCTTGTAAGCATCTATGACCTCAAAGTCCATGACACTAGTAAAATTTTTGGGTTATAATGTTCTTCTGTCTTTGAGCACTGAATGCTGTTTTTAAAATTGTGAACTGCTATTTAACAGGTATAATTAGCCTGGTAACGTACTTTAATTTTACTGTAAATATTTATGACACTAAGGATAAATGTTACAATTTCAAGTCAGTTTGTAGGGTAGAGTTGTAGACTGGTTGGGTGGCTGTAATCACCAAGATAATCGTGCATGATACGAAGTGCAGTGGGGCAACAAAGGATTGGGGCTATGTACCTTTTTTCAAAATAGAAGATGATAGATCACATGGATTCTTAATTTGGTGAATGTTTAATCCTTTTTGTGACTTTGTTCATCAGGGTAACGACATCATTGGTGCTGCCAAGAGGATGGCTTTGTTGATGGCAGAAATGTCTCGGCTGGTGCGCGGTGGCAGTGGAAACAAACGTGCTCTCATTCACTGTGCTAAGGACATAGCCAAGGCATCCGATGAAGTGACACTACTTGCAAAAGAAGTTGCCAAGCAGTGTACTGATAAGCGAATCAGAACTAATCTTCTGCAGGTATGCTGAGTTACTCTGAACAATGAAGAAAGTATCAGGATAACAATTCAGTTCTTTGACAGGAACATTTAAAAAAAATGGTTTTCACTTTATCCAAGTTCAATGTCTTGTCTTGTTTTTTGTTGTTTTCTTAGTACTGTTTGTAGAAGTTGTGTTATTTTAAGTTAATTTGTTTTTGTGTATTTTCTGTCTATATACCTGTGGTGCTGCTATAAGAACTAGATATTTGTTGTACTTGTAACCTCATTGTACCTATGCATATGACAATGAACTGAACTTTGCTTGATAACAATGAAATTGCCTCAATCTTAGTCATACAATCATAGAGTCATACAGTGTGGAAACAGGCCTATCAGTGTGGAAACTTGCCTACACCAGCCAACATGTCCCAGCTACACTAGTCCCATCTGCCCGTGTTTGGTCCATATCCCTCCAAACCTGTCCTTTCCTGGTACCTGTCTAACTGTTTCTTAAATGTTGGGATAGTCCCTGCCTCAACTACCTCCTCTGGCAGCTTGTTTCATACACCCACCACCTTTTGTGTGAAAAAGTTACCTCTCAGATTCCTATTAAATCTTAATACCTTAAACCTATGTCATTTGGTCCTCGATTCACCTATTCTGGGCAAGAGACTGTGCATCTACCCAATCTATTCCTCTCATGATTTTATACACCTCAATAAGATCACCCCTCATCCTCCTGCGCTCCAAGGAATAGAGTCCCAGCCTACTCAACCTCTCCCTGTAGCTCCGACCCTCTAGCCCTGGCAACATCTTTGTAAATCCTTATAAATCTTCTCTGTACTGTTTCCAGCTTGACAACATATTTCCTATAACATGGTGGCCAGAACTGAACACTGTACTCTAAATGCGGCCTCACCAACGTCTTATACAACTGCAACATGACCTCCCAACTTCTATGCTTCATGAAATGTTTTAGAAAGAAAAGGGTCATGGTATTTGGAATCATTCTTATATTCTATTGTGGAAAGTCGAGATGCGAAGTAGATACAATCCTGACCACGTCTATGATCTAAGAATAATGGGAATATGTTAGGAGTACAATCGTGGTTTTGCGTAATGTTTCTGCTGCTTGTATACTCACTAACTTTTGTTAATCACAGGTGTGTGAACGTATTCCTACCATCAGCACACAACTTAAAATTCTCTCCACTGTCAAAGCTACAATGTTGGGCAGAACCAACATTAGTGAGGAAGAATCTGAGCAGGTGAGATTTTTTAATCTTCAATTACTGATATCGATGTAAAGTTCCAACCCGGAGACATGAGACTGCAGATGTAGGAATCTGGAGCAAAACACAAATTGTGGTAGGCGCTCAGAGAGTGAGCAGCATCCGTGTAGGCAGGAGGATGGTCGATATCTCTACCCAACGTGTTAACTATCACTATCACAAGATGCTGCTTTGGAGACCTTCAGCAGTATGTTTATTTACTTCAAATTAACTGGTTTATTTAAAGTTGACCACAGTAAAGATAATTAATTTGCTTTATTATTAAAGCATTGACACTAACATTGATTTAATACTTCTCTTAAAAATAAGGCAAGATAATGACTGTTGAAAGCTGATACAGTAGCGTGTGCGCTTATACATTAATTAGATACTGAAACTATTGGGTGTCTTATTAATAGTGGTAGGCAAAAATTTAAATAATCAAAGTCAAGTTGAGAATTTAAATCGGGCTCATTAAATTTGAAATAAATATCGATAGTCAGGTAATGCTGACCACAAAACTACTGGGGTGCTGCAGAAACCTATCTGACAATTGATTCAAGCGGAATAGTTGACTTGTATCTGTCTTGTAAATGGGCAGTAAGTAATGGCATCCCAGAACGGAATAAAAGGAGACATTTGCACAATATCTTTATATTCATACATTAAAGTTGGCATGTCTAATAATGCCATTCTCAATTGAAGAAAACCTTATGGAATGACAGCAGGCTTGTGGAAAGAGTACTCCCTTAATGCTGGAGAGTATTGACTAAAATTAATTGCAACCCAACAATCAAAAGGAATGTGCAGGAAGGAACTGCAGATGCTGGTTTAAATCGAAGATGGAAACAAAATGCTGTAGTAACTCAGCAGGACAGTCCGCCTTGACCTAAGTGATCTCCTGGTTGTCAAACTCTAACTGTTTAACTCCCCTTCCCATTCTCACACTGACCATTCTGTCCTGGGCCGCCTCCATTGTCAGAATGTGGCCAAACACAAATTGGAGGTACAGCACCTAATTTCGTTTGGGCAGCTTACAACCCAGCGGTATGATACATTGATTTCTCTAATTTCAAGTAACCATTGCATCCCCTCTCTCCGTCCCACCTTAGTTGTCGTACTAGTTTCACTGTCATCCTGTTGAATTTCACTGTCTATATGACTCGTTATCATCTAGCCCACAACCGAAAATGAACCATTGTGAGCTTGACCTTTCCTTGATCATCATTACTTTTTGCATATCTTTCATTAATTTGGTCTATCTCGCTATATCACCGTCTATATCTCTCATTTCCCTTTCCCCTGACTCTCAGTTGGAAGAAGGAGCTCAACCCAAAATGTTACCTATTCCTTTTTTTCCAGATATGTTGCCCGACCCGCTGAGTTACTCCAGCTTTTTGTGTCTGTCTTAAACCACCATCTGCGGTTACATGTTCATAATAAGATTGTATATCGTTTTTGGGAGCTGTTGTAATTTTGCAAGATTGTAGAGCTAACTTTGTTTCTATTCAATGTTTTTATGGCTCTTCAATATTTCACCCCCCCCCCCAATCAGGCTACAGAAATGTTGGTTCACAATGCACAAAATTTGATGCAGTCTGTTAAGGAAACTGTACGGGAAGCAGAGGCTGCTTCCATCAAGATCAGAACAGATGCCGGCTTCACTCTCCGATGGGTTCGTAAAACTCCATGGTATCAGTAAATCAGTTTCCTTGGTCGTATCCATTCTGGAAAGAGTAGTGGAGTCGCCCTTTGATAAATAAAATGTTCTACACGTGATGCACTTGGAGCACAAAATGAACAGAGTGGCAGTGTTGTTAGTGTTGGCATTATGTTTCTAATCATGGCACAAAATGACACAATCTTTGCTAATTATTAAACCTATATTTCTCTTGCACGTATGAATCTAATAATCTAATATTGGAATTATGACAATGTCTAGCTTTCTTTATACTTCTGCTGTACAGCTTTTCAAGAATCACTGAAATTGTGTATTTGTTTGATATCTGTCACCACTTTTCCCTCCATAGTTTGTATGATTTAGAAGTTAAATGATAGCTTCTCTGTCATACCGTTCAAATGTTAAGCACTGGTGGAGTCTTAAATTATCAAAGTTTGTAATAGAGCCCTACAGCACGGAAACAGGCCTTCATTCATGAACTCATTCATGCCGACCAAGATGTCCCATCTCAGCTAATCCCATTTGCCTGTTTGGCCCACATTCTCTAAACTTCTCCTATCCAAGTGTCTTTTAAATGTTACATTACCTGCCTCAACCACCTCCTGGCAGTTTATTCCATATGACAGCCTCAGAGTGAAAAAAATTGCCCCTCGGGTTCTATTGAATCTTTGTGATCTTACCTTAAACTTAGGTCCTCTGGACTCCACCACCTTGGATAAAAGGCTGTGCATTCACCCAATCAATTCCCTTTATGATTTTATACATCTCTATAAGGTTACCTCTTAGCCTCTTGCATTCCTAGGAATAAACCCTAGCTTTCCCAACCTCTCGCCTGATGACATCCTGGTAAATCTTTATTGAACTCTTTCCAGTTTAATGACACCCTTCTTATAGTAGGGTGACGTAAACTGAACACAATATAATCCAAGTGTGGCATCATCAAATTCTTGTATGATTGAAACCTAACTTCCCAATTGCTATACTCTATACGCTGACTGTAGAGGGCCAATGTTCCAACAATCTTCTTTGCCACCCTTTTTTTCCTGTGATACCACTTTCAGGAAGCAATGTACCTGTATTCCTGGATCCCTCTGCTCTACAACAAACCACAGACCCCCACCATTCACTGTCAAGGTCTTACCCTGGTTTGACTTCCCAAAATATAACACCTGGCATTTAAATTCCATTAGCCATTTCTTAGTCTACTTGCCCTGCTCTAATCTTTGGTAACCATCTTCACTCTCTACAATACCACCCACTCTAGTTTCATCTACAAACTTACAAATCATGCCTTGTACATTCTAATTCAAATCAGTGATATAAACCACAAACAGCAATGGGCCCAGCACCAACCCCTGAGGCACATCACTAGTCACAAGCCTCTAGTCTGAAAAGCAACGTTCCACCATCACCCTCTGCTTCCTTCCATTAAGCCAATTCTGGATTTGGTTATTTAGCTCTCCATGGATCCCAGGTGATCTAGCCTTCCGGAGCAGCCTACCAAGACCTTATCAAAGGCCTTGCTGGTCCACATAGACAATGTCTGAGGCTTTGCCCTCCTCAAACTTTCTGATCTGACATAAACCTGTAAAATGTAAAGTAATATATAATGGATATATCATGGAGGTAGCTTGTGTAAATTATTTCCCCAGGGCCATATATTTGATCTAACAACCACAAAGTATGGTTCGACATGATTATATAGACACTTGTTGGTAGTGGGTTGGCCTGCTGTACAGCTGTTAAGTCATAGTGTGTGCAAAGCTGACTATTGCATTTGTATATGTCCTGTTCCAGAACATGAACTTAATTATTAAGCCAAAGACTGTGTGGTAAATGTCTTTCTGAAAGGAGTTATATTGAAATAAACTATTGAGAAAACAAATAGAATGTCAAATGTATTTTGTCTGGTGAATTGTGAATTTGTATCTAATATAAACAAAATTGTGCCTGAATCACTGTACCAGACAGATTACATTACTCAAAAAACAGATAACTGAAAAACCTCTCACTGTGAGCTGAGTGGAATTCTGGACAGAATACATTGTGGTAAATACAAAGTTTATTGACAATTCAACAATTTAAGGCATTTTGCTATAATGGTTTAGCCAATCAGTGAGAATATGTTAAAACATTTATATGGGTACTCTTTAATCGGGGTCCATCTTCACAAAATGCTGTTCAAAATGGAAAGCATAAAGTAGTTACTGTTGCATAAATTATCTGCAAAGATGGAAGCATCATAACGCTTGAAACCAAAGTGTTAATATTTGTGAGATTATAAAGCCATTTCTTTAACTTTATAATTAGGTTAAATAAATTAACTTGCATGGTCATATATTTTAATCCAAAACATTGTATACTTGTGGTTCACAATGTATACATTTTACATTCACCCATTCAAGGGATCTGAATGAACCAGTGTTTAAAAATCTATTATTGTACACAGTAAAGTATTCCAACTTTTGCTGCCCACAGCTGCTAAAAGAAGTATTATTTCCAGAGTGCAAATTGTTAAAATAGAACCCCCAAATTATTTCTTATAGATATTGGTGATATTCACATTCACATGAAGCAACGTTTAAATTTGTTACCTTTTCTACAAATAATTTGTGTAGATATTCTATGAAAAAACATTAATTTTAGTTTTTCAGGATTAATGGGGTAGAAGATCACTGCTAAATTAAAGAAATATTATAGTTAATAATATTTAGATTTGCCTCCTTGAATATTTATGTACTTTCTTATCTTTATTAAGACTGTTCAATTACTTCCAGAAGCATCTCCTAATGTTATGTTGTGTACTTAATGCCATAGATTCCTTTAAAAATGGATTGCAATAGGAATGAGCAGAGAAACGTGTTCCTTTGGGGGCACTTCTTAAAAGGTCAATACTTATTTTCCTGCCAAAGTCAGCTATGACAAGGGCCAAATTACATCCGAACTGCAATTCTGTGCTGAACATCATGCCAAGATGAACTGCTCTCCTCTGCCTACACATGATCCATATACTTCCATGCCCTACGTATACAGGTGCTTATCTTAAAGCCACTTGAACACCACTATCGTATCTGCTTCCACCACCACCTATGGCAGCAGTATCAGTATGTGAAAACAAAACCTTGCCCTGCACCACTCCTTTAAACTTTGCACCTCTCACTTTAAAGTAACACCCTTTAGTCTTTTACATTTCCACCCCAGGAAAAGGTTCTTATTGTCTATCCAAGCTCTGCTTCTCAGTTTATATACTTTTATCAAGTCTCCCCACAGCCTCTGATATTCCAGCGAAAACGATTCAAGTATGTCTAATCTCTCTCTGTAGCTCATAACCCCTAATTCAAGCAGCATTTTGGTAAACCTCTACTGCACCCTTTCCAAAGCCACCAGATCCTATAATGGGGTGATCAGAACAATACTGAATCTGACCTAACCAAAGACCTATTAAGCTGCAGCATGACTTCCTTACTGATATACTCAATGCCCCAAATGAAGGCAAGCATACTTTCTTTCTTCTACATACCTTCTTTACCACTCCATCAACGTGTTGCCACTTTCAGGGGGCTATGGACTCATGATTCTAATGTCCCTCTGTACATCCATGCTGTTAAAGGTCATGCCATTAACTGTATACATTCGACCTCCTGAAGCACCTCACACTTGCTCAAATTAAACTCCATCTGCCATTTTTCTGCACATTCCTGCAGTTGATCTATATCCCACTGTATACTTATCAACCTTCCTAACTGCCCACAACTCCATCTTGATGTAATTTCTCAACATCAACCAAGCCGTCTACATTTACATCCATATAGTTTATTACATTTCACAAACAGTAGGGATCGCCACAAATTCCTACAAAACTCCACTGACGAGACTTCCAGCCTGAATAACAACCTTCTACCGCAAGACACTAGACCAAGTGCCCTATCCTGAAGAATCCTTTTTATAGCTTCCCAACCATTAACATGCGGCTCACCAGCCTATAATTTCCTGGATTTTCTCTACTTCCTTAAATAATGGAACAACATTGCCCACTCACCAATCCTCCAGGGTTGATTATAGTTCTGAGTATAGATTCTACAAAATGGACAATTATTTGTTGGTTAAGTTTGAAAACTTACTTTTGCCTCAAGCTGTGCTGTCTTGCCTGTATTTAATCACATGGAATGGTTTCATTTGACCTAATGAAAGGATAAAATAATTCTTGGAACAATTGTCAGCCCTCATTTCTTTCTGGCTTGGTATCAAGTTGTCAATGATTGGATCATTTGACAGCGTATTAGCCATTCGCATTCAAGAACCAATGGTATAATGAAGTGTACTATATCTAACCTATACGCATCTTTTTTACAGCAGATATTGCATGATATCCTAGCAATAGTTGTAAATGTGAATATTTACATTGAGTAATTAAATCTTAATTATGTCCATTAAATTAACCTTTCTATCTCCCAAAATATTTATTCCTGGTTACACTGTGACTTAGGTTACCCAAGTATAATATTACATTGGAAACATGTTACAATGTTGGGGGAGGCCAGAACCAGGGGCCAGAGTTTAAGAATAAGGGGTAATCATTTAGAACGGAGACAAGGGAACACTTTTTCTCACAGAGAGTTGTGAGTGTGTGGAATTCTCTGCCTCAGAGGGCGGAGGCAGGTTCTCTGGATGCTTTCGAGAGCTGGATAGGGCTCTTAAAGATAGCAGTCAGGGGATATGGGGAAAAGGCAGGAACGAGGTACTGATTGGGGATGATCAGTCATGATCACATTGAATGGTGGTGCTGGCTCGAAGGGCTGAATGGCCTACTCCTGCAACTATTGTCTATTGTCTATTACACTAATTACACTCACATACAACATTAATCTACATTCATTTAAAATGAACGTATTGTATAAATGTTACACAATAAACTGCATATCCCTAAATGGTGGATTTAGTTTTGGAACTTATATTACACTCAGGTACCCAAGGCATGGTTTTCATGCAAGGATAGGTTGCGTCATTGGGTTATGCTTTTCACTGTTTTAGCGGATAATAATAGCTTGCATGTGGTTACGTAGACAGAACATATATTCTAACTCTAAATCTAATTCTGTCACGTTGACAGAACATATATTCTAACTCTAAATCTAACTCATGCTTGATGTAACAGCCAAATATGACATTGATCACATGATCATAATGAGCTATTTACAATCACCGTAATCATACTTTGTTAGCCAAGTATGTTTTGCAACATACAAGAATTTTGTTTTGCCATAGTCATGCTAATAAAAAGCAACAGAACACACACAATACATTCTAACATGAACATCTACCACAGTGACTCCTCCACATTCCTCATTGTGATGGAAGGCGAAAAAATGTTAAATCTCTTCCCTTCATCGCTCTACCGCGGGTTGGGGGCCTCGAGCCTTCATGGGCAGTAAATATATGTACAACAAATAGATTTTTAAAAATGTGAATGGTTTAAAATTAAATACCTCATGCAATAAATCATAAATTACTTTGGCTATGAATTTAACATAGAATGCTTAATTTGATTGTATTGATGCTCTTGAGATTTGATTGATACTGTATTTGAATAATTGGCTTTGCCACAATTTGTAACTTGCTATTTAGCTTCATTAAGTGCCTGCAGTTTTAAATAAAGTATTTTTAAACATTTTATTCCTTGTCTGCTTCCTTCAGTGAAACATGAATTCAGGAGTTCAGATAAATGCAAAGATAATATGTGCATGCTAAATCTGAATGACAATGCTGTGTTCACGTGACTTTCTGAACAAGTGCAATATGTGTTTTGGCGGCCTTGCCTTCAATACAAATCTTTGTGTGAGTATGGACAAACATAAAAAGAGCTAATTTGCTAATTATATCTGTTGAATTTCAAAGATATTATCTATCATTGATGAAGATGAGTGGTGAGAGTAGGAAGTGAATGTTGTCAACATGGATTGTGGTAAAGCATTTCATAAACTCCCTCATGGAAGGCTGATTTAAAAGATACATGGGATCCACTGTGAACTGGTAGTTTGGATTGAATATCTGGTTTGCTCATAAAACAGGGTCAAGGTGCAGGTTTATACTTTGGTTAGATAGTATTTTAGTTTAGTGTGCAGGTCCGGTCACCCCATTACAGGAGGATGTGAGGCTTTGGAGATGGTGATCAGAATGCTGCCTAGATTAGAGGGTAATGATTATAAGGTGAGGTTGGATACACATGAATTGTTTTCTCTGGAGTGTCGGAGACTAAGGGATAAAAGTAACAACAAAGCAAACAGGTAAAATGTAATCGCAGACAGTCAGACTGGTCGGAGAACTGGGAAAGGGGAGGGATGGCGAGAGAAGGAAAGCCAGGGTCACTTGAAGTTAAAGAAGTAAATATTCATACCGCTGAGGTGTAAGCTTCCCAGAGCGAAATATAAGGTGCTGTGCCTCCAATTTGCGCTCGGCTTCACTCTGACAATGGAGGAGATCCAGGACAGAAAGGTCAGTATGGGAGGGGGAGTTAAAATGTTTAGCAACCAGGTGATCTGGTAAGTTTAGGTGAACTAAATGGAGGTGTTCAGCAAAATGATTGCCAATTTGTGCTTGGTCTCACCGATGTACGAGTCCACACCTGGAACAGCGATCAGCATCTGAACAACATCTCGTATTTCGCTTGGGCAGCTTACAGCCCAGTGGTAAGAATATTGATTTCTCTAACTTCAGGTAGCCCCGGCATTCCCTCTCTCTATCCCTCCCCCACCCAAGTCGCACCAGCTTCTCGTTTTCGCTTAACAAACAGCTATCAATGGCCTGTTTCCTTTATCATCGTTACCTTTTTGCATATCTTTCATTAATTGTTCTTTATCTCTTTACATCATAGCCTATATCTCTCATTTCCCTTATCCCTAACCAGTCTGAAGATGGGTCTTCACCCGAAACATCACCTGTCCCTTCTCTCCAGAGATGTTGCCTGTCCCGCTGACTTACTCCATCTTTTTGTGTCTATCTTTGGTTTAAACCAGCATCTGCAGTCCCTTCTTACACTGTCGATGCTGGAATCTTGCGTATGACACAAAGTACTGCAGTAACTCAGCAGGTCAGGCAGCATCTCAATAAGTGACCCTGAGGCCAAATCAATCAATATTTTTTATGGCAGAGATAGATTCTTGATTAGCACGGGTGTCAGGGGAGAAGGCAGGAGAAATCGAACAGCCATGATTGAATGGCGGAGTGAACTTTATGGGCAGAATGGCCCAATTCTGCTCCTATCACTTATGACCTTATCAACTTTGTCAGACCAGATAGATGATGTTTTGGGTCAGGACCCTTCATTAGACTGAAAAAAGATTCTGACCCAAAACGTCGCCTATCCATGTCCTACGGCGATGTTGCCTGACCTGCTAAGTTGCACCAGCAATTTGTGTTCTACAAGAGACTGTTGATATTTCTTATAATTAAATAAAGTTTGTGTCTTCACTAATTTCAACATCTCCCTAAATCTCTGACTTGATGTTTCCATTTAGTGTAAAATGTAAGAAGAAAATGGAAATGTAACTTTATTGAAACAATCAATAGCATTCGGTTACAATTCATCATAAAAATATGTACTATAGTTAGTTATAAACATTGCAATGACCCGAATGCTATTGGGTAAGTTAAAATCAAAGAAAGTATTTTACAGTAATGATTGTTAAGCATGTTTATATTTGTCAGAGACAGGCACATGCAATATCAGAAATTAATGCATGATTAAACATTTATTGTTATAGAGATCAAGGAGAATATTTAAATCTACAAGGAGATATGAGACTGCACGTGCTGGCAACTAGAAGTTTTTTTTTGCATTTAAACCTACATGCTCTAGTTAATGAACAGAAAGAATGATGAAGAAATAATGCAGCTATAGAAAAAAATTCAAATACCTTTAAATAAAACTAGTTTAATATTTCAGTTAACATATTGTGATTAAGGCAGTTAATAAACCCAATGAAATCATTTCCTTTTGTGTCATTAACATTTTAGGAATCTTGATATTGTTTGATTCAAAAATGGTGCTGTTTTCCAAGAACGATTGCTGTTGCTTGTTGAATGAATACCTGATTTCAGGAAAATATTGTGCAGCTTATTATTTCATGTTCTGACCTGAAATGTTCCTGCCTTGGTGACATATTTCACGCCTTTAAATGGTTTGTATCTCTCTCCGTACATGTCCAGTCGATTCACTTTCAAACCTGCAAGGAAAGCCAATGAAGATTTGAAGTTCACTTCAGCTGTTTTTAAAATAGGTAAACTAAATCTGTGACCTACTAGGTAAGTGAACAGGTAAACCTTCTGATATGTCCTCATTCTTTAAGGAATGGAGGTTCCCCTCATACATCATAGATGAGGCCCTCGCTAGGGTCTCCTCGATATCCCGCAACTCCACTCCTGCTCCCCCTTCCTCCCAGTCGCAGCAGGGACAGTCCTGCTAGTCCTCACCTTTCATCCCATCAGCCGTCGCATACAGCACATAATCCTCCATTTTCACCACCTCCAACGGAACCCACCACTAGATCTTCCCATCTCCACCCCTTTCCACAGACTGTCCCCTCCACAATTTCCTCGTCAACTCGTCCCTTCCCACCCAAACCACATCCTCTCCAGGTACCTTCCCCTGCGACCGCAGGAGATGCAACCCGCCCCTATACCTCCCCTCTCGAATCTGTTCAAGGACCCCGACAGTCTTTTTAGGTAAGGCAGAGGTTCACCTGCACCTCCATCTACTGTATCCGCTGTTCCAGGCATGGACTCCTACATATCAGTGAGACCAAGCACAGGCTTGGCGATCGTTTCGCTGAACACCTCCGCTTAGTCTGCCTAAACCTACCTGATCTTCCAATTGCTAAATACTTTAACTTCTCCTCCCATTCAGTCCTGGGCCTCCTCCTTTGTCAGAGTGCCTCACCCGCTGTTGCTCCGGCATTTTGTGTCTATCATTTATTCTACATTTTCCTTCATCTCCATCCCCTTTGATGTCTCGTTCTCCACCTTACACCTAATCTCTGAATCTCCTCCCCGATTCATTCTGAAGAAAGGTCTCAACCCGAAATGTCACCCATTCCTTCTCTCCAGAGATGCTGCTTGTTCTGCTGAGTTACTACAGCATTTTGTGCTATCTTCAGTTTAAATCAGCATCTGCAGTTCCTTCCGACATAATACTTCTGATAGTTGGCATTTGAACTACTTGTTCCATAATCAGTAACTACGCAAGGTGAATCAGAGCATTAGTATTTGTGACTAGTAACATTTTAGAATCATCATGTCTTATTTCACTGGCACTTCTGCCCCTCCCACCTCATTAAACTAATGTTTGATAAAGTGCTGCTGAGAAGAAATGAGTTGAAGTCTGCTATTTCCCCCCCCCCCCCCCCACCTGCACTGTAAACTGGTTAAGTTTCACAAATGTAATTCTGTGAAATTTCTCCGTAATACAGGACTACTTCAAGAAAACACTGGAGTATGTGATTATTTTATATAAACTTTAATGCATCAAAAGACAAATCAACTTAAATTGTAGAAGATCAATTTCCTTTAAGTACTCCAGTTCCCAAAGACCACAATAACCTGAAGTGAACTTTGCTGGTACATTAAGTGCAAACAGCTGACTGGAATCCTCTGACCCATGACCTTTCACCCCATACAAACTGTACCCTATCCTAAGCTTGTGTAACTTTCAAGCAGTCTGATCACGCTTCCATCAATCTGTGATTAAAACCAAACTATTCTAAGTTATCTGCTTTTCCAGGAACCTTCATTAATAATCCACCTGAACTGATTTCTGAAGTGCTATGTAATTCAGCTCTGGCCTTGAGGATGAATATGCCATCACCATCATCTCAATAACTCTTCTGCAGACGTTTACATGAAACAACCAACTTTCTCACATTTTAAAGTACAGAAGACTTTGAACACATCTTTTAATCATCTTGTCTATTGACCTGACAAACTGCCTGTTTTGAGAGTTCCAAGACATTCCTGTGAAAACATGGCTTTCCAAATAGAGGTAGATGACTGTAACTATGGCTCAATGCAGACAGAACATTGGCCTGGGCATGGATGCTTGCTAGTTCATTCACCCTCCTGGTGGGTTTGGCGAGTTTTGCAGAGATAATATTGGTGGCATCTTACCAGTGCTTTTAGGTATCTACAGCAAGTCTTGAATCACATACGAGGACAGAATTATTGAGATACCTACATCATCGTTAGCCTTGGGTGAGTTGCAGGTAGATAAGAGGGAGGCTAATGTTGTACATTTATTTAAGAAGGCCTGCAAAGAAAAACCTAGGACCTATAGACCAGTGATATAGAAGATTCTGGAAATTATAAAAAATTGTGCACGTTTATATATTGAATTCAAGAGCTTACGTACTAGAGAAGCATGATGGGTAAAGAGGACATCAGAGCGAACTTTAAAACTATAAAATGGTGTAAGTGTTAGACATACTATGTCAACTACAATTGAGTTGTCAGCTAACAGCCATACACATGCTTTTCTGTTCAATTAACAGCATCACACAAGCAGGCTTGCTTAAAGAAATAATTGGACTTTGGTAAAATACTTGGACTAACTTAGAAGAACCACTAAATCATGAGATTTACTGAGATCAACCTTTACCTTGTTAGAGACATCCGCAACTAACCCTGCGCCTGTTGCAACAAATAACTTCTTGTTTTCGACAATAAGGAGGCTAGCTAGTTTTACAATAGTTTAACTGTACTTCTGAAATTAGGGGATAAGCTCAGGCTTTTACAAATAAAAATGCCTGTTGCACATGAGTTCACATGACTTCACCTCGGGCTAAGCTGCTAGAGAGGTGCCAGGGCACACAGGTTCTTCAAACGTTCTCGTCCAAGCTTTTCAATGGAGTTTCCAACATAGTTTGGAAGTTACAGTGTTTCCAGATGAAATACACATGAGATTCAGTATTTAATTGTTCCTGCTGCTGCTATTTATATCATAGTTAGTGTTTTTATTTTGCTTTAACAGAAGTTGTGTTGATATTCTATTGCTATCTTCATGGTGCTTGGTTATTGCTTTAATGTTGGTTTAATCAATGTTTGTGCTTTAAACTTTATATTATCTGAGTGTTCTTCCTCTATCATTGATCCAAATCCTCAAAACCTGTTAGTACAACTGAGGAATGACAAATGGAAGTTAGATAAGTATGATGTGTTGTACTTTGGGATGTCAAATCAGGGTTAAGACTTTCAGTGAATGGTGGGGCCCTGGGGAATGATGTAGATCAGAAGAACCTAGGAGAACAGTACATAGTTACCTGACAGTGGCGTCATAGGAGGACAGTTTCCGGGAGAAGGCTTTCGGCATGCCTGGATTTATCAAGAAGGGCACGGAGTATAGAAGTCGGAATGTTATGTGACATTTGTATAAGATGTTGGTGAGGCTGCAGTTCGAATATTGCAGGTAGACACAAAATGCTGGAGTGAGCTCAGTGGGCCAGGCAGCATCTCTGGGGAGAAGGAATGAGTGATGTTTTGGGTCGAGACACTTCTGCAGATTAGTTGAGCAGGTACAATAACAACATTTAAAATACATTTAGACAGTTGGGATGGGAAATGTCTACAGGAAAATGACCTCAATAACCCCAACATCTCCCTATAGCTCAGGCCCTTGAGTCCTGGCAACATTCTCGTAAATCTTCTCTGCACCTGTTCTAATTTAACAACATATTTCCTAAAGCAGTGATCAAATCTGAACACAATACTTCCTTCGCTCCATAGATGTTGCCTCACACACTGAGTTTCTCCAGCATTTTTGTCTACCTACAATACTTTAAATGTGGCCTCACCAATATCTTATACAACTGTAATAGAACCTCCCAACCTCAATACACAATATCTAATCAGACTGAACAAGGCAAATGTGCCTTCTTGACCACCCTATCCACCTAGATCCATCTGCTCTACAACATTTCCCAGAGCCCTACCATTCATCATTGCCTTTTAGAACATTACTACACAAGAACAGCCTACAATATTTGTGGCAAACATGATGCCAAGGCCATCTCTTGGACCTCTTGGCGAAGATATCTACCTGGATCTAATCCATATCCCCCCATTCCCTATACAGTGGCTTGCAAAAGTTTTCATACCCTTTGAACTTTTCCACATTTTGTCATGTTACAACCACAAACGTAAATGTATTTTATTGGGATGTTATGTGATTGACCAACACAAAGTGGCGCATAATTATGAAGTGGAAGGAAAATGATACATGGTTTTCAAATTTACAATTTTACAAACCTACTAAGACATGGCCGTCCACCTAAACTGACAGGCCGGGCAAGGAGAGCATTGATCAGAGAAGCAGCCATGAGGCCCATGGTAACTCTGGAGGAGCTGCAGAGATCCACAGCTCAGGTGGGCGAATCTGTCCACAGGACAACTATTAGTCGTGCACGCCACAAATCGGGCCTTTACGGAAGAGTGGCAAGAAGAAAGCCATTGTTGAAACAAAGCCATAAGAAGTCCCGTTGCCACAAGCCATGTGGGGGACACAGCAAACATGTGGAGGAAGGTGCTCTGGTTTGATGAGACCAAAATTGAAGTTTTTGGCCTAAATGCAAAACGCTATGTGTGGCGGAAAACTAACACTGCACATCACCCTGAACACACCATCCCCACTGTGAAACATGGTGGTGGCAGCATCAAGCTGTGGGGATGCTTTTCTTCAGCAGGGACAGGGAAGCTGGTCAGAGTTGATGGGAAGATGGATGGAGCCAAATACAGGGCAATCTTGGAAGAAAACCTGTCAGCAAAAGACTTGAGACTGGGGCGGAGGTTCACCTTCCAGCAAGACAACGGCCCTAAACATACAGCCAGAGCTACAATGGAATGGTTTAGATCAAAGCATATTCATGTGTTAGAATGGCCCAGTCAAAGTCCAGACCTAAATACAATTGAGAATCTCTGGCAAGACTTGAAAATTGCTGTTCAGATGCTCTCCATCCGATCTGACTGAGCTTGAGCTATTTTGCAAAGAAGAATGGGCAATAATTTCAGTCTCTAGATGTGCAAAGCTGGTAGAGACATACCCCAAAAGACTTGCAGCTGTAATTGCACCAAAAGGTGGTTTTACAAAGTATTGACTCGGGGGGGGGGGGGGGGGGGGGGTGGGGGCTGAATACTTTTGCACGCCACACTTTTCAGTTTTTTATTTGCAATAAAATTTGGAAACCATGTATCATTTTCCTTCCACTTTGTGTTGGTCTATCACATAAAATCCCAATAAAATACAATTATGTTTGTGGTTGTAACGTGACAAAATGTGGAAAGGATCAAGGGGTATGAAAACTTTTGCAAGCCACTGTATATCCATATACCTATCCAAATCTTGTATCTGCCTCAGCCACCACCTCCAGCTGCACATTTCCACATACTCACCACCCTCTATGTAACAATGTTGTCCCACACATCTTGTTTAAACTTTTCCCCTCTTGCACCCTCTCATATTTGATTTTTCCGTCCTGGGTAAAAACATTCTGACTATCTACCCTATCTATGCCTATCATATTTTTATATACTTCTAATAGATCACCGCACAAGCACCAGAGTTCCAGAGAAAACAAGCCAAGTCTGTTCAACCTCTCACTGTAGCTAATATTCCCTAATCCAAACATCATTGTGTAAGGTAGTAAGTGTAAGATAGCTGTGTATATGTGTGGGAGGGCGGGAGGGGGGAAACGTTTTAATCTCTTCCCTGTACAGGAACCGACTTTTACCTTGTCGAGTCTCCGTTGTCTTTGGGCCTAACATTGGCGGCCTCCAACCGGAATCAACCTGGGGCTCCAGTCGCAGAGCCTGCGGACTCACCATCGCAGAGCTGGCCGACTTCGGAGTGCGGAGGGCTGTGGTGGCGCGCGGTTGTGACCCGACTTCGGAGCTCCGGATGCTCCGGTTGCATGCCCTGTGGACGGTAACATCAGGAGCACGCGGGTCCCTGGTGGGAGACCGCTTTTCGGAGCTCCCGCAACGGCAAACTTCCCCCGCCCGAATCGAGGGGTTTAAAGCGACCCAGAGCGGGGCCTTACATTGCCCGTCGCGGCACCAACATCTAACGTCAAGAGCCTCGATCAGCTCGATGCTACAGTTTGCTTGCTTGACTGCGGTAGAAGAATAACATAGAAACATAGAAATTAGGTGCAGGAGTAGGCCATTCGGCCCTTCGAGCCTGCACCGCCATTCAATATGATCATGGCTGATCATCCAACTCAGTATCCCGTACCTGCCTTCTCTCCATACCCCCTGATCCCCTTAGCCACAAGGGCCACATCTAACTCCCTCTTAAATCTAGCCAATGAACTGGCCTCAACTACCCTCTGTGGCAGAGAGTTCCAGAGACTCACCACTCTCTGTGTGAAAAAAGTCTTTCTAATCTCGGTCTTAAAGTATTTCCCCCTTATCCTTAAGCTGTGACCCCCGGTCCTGGACTTCCCCAACATCGGGAACAATCTTCCTGCATCTAGCCTGTCCAACCCCTTAAGAATTTTGTAAGTCTCTATAAGATCCCCTCTCAATCTCCTATATTCTAGAGAGTATAAACCGAGTCTATCCAGTCTTTCTTCATAAGACAGTCCTGACATCCCAGGAATCTGTCTGGTGAACCTTCTCTGCACTCCCTCTATGGCAATAATGTCCTTCCTCAGATTTGGAGACCAGAACTGTACACAATACTCTAGATGTGGTCTCACCAAGACCCTATACAGCTGAAGTAGAACCTCCCTGGTCCTGTACTTAAATCATTTTGCTATGAAAGCTAACATGCCATTCGCTTTCTTCACTGCCTGCTACACCTGCATGCCTACTTTCAATGACTGGTGTACCATGACACCCAGGTCTCGCTGCATCTCCCCTTTTCCTAATCGGCCACCATTTAGATAATAGTCTGCTTTCCTGTTTTTCCCACCAAAGTGGATAACCTCACATTTATCCGCATTATAGTGGCCAAACATTTGCCCACTCACCCAGCCTATCCAAGTCACCTTGCAGTCTCCTATCATCCTCCTCACAGCTAACCCTGCCCCCCATCTTAGTGTCACCCGCAAACTTGGAGATATTGCCTTCAATTCCCTCATCCAGATCATTAATATATATTGTAAATAGCTGGGGTCCCAGCACTGAGCCTTGCGGTACCCCACTAGTCACTGCCTGCCATTCTGAAAAGGACCCGTTTACTCCTACTCTTTGCTTCCTGTTTGCCAGCCAGTTCTCTATCCACATCAATACTGAACCCCCAATGCCGTATGCTTTAAGTTTGTATACTAATCTCTTATGTGGGACCTTGTCGAAAGCCTTCTGGAAATCCAGGTACACCACATCCATTGGTTCTCCTCTATCCACGCTACTAGTTACATCCTCAAAAAATTCCACAAGATTCGTCAGACATGTTTTACCTTTCGTAAATCCATGCTGACTTTGTCCAATGATTTCACCACTTTCCAAATGTGCTGCTATCCCATCTTTAATAACTGACTCTAGCAGTTTCCCCACTACCGATGTTAGACTAACTGGTCTGTAATTCCCCGTTTTCTCTCTCCCTCCCTTCTTAAAAAGAGGGGTTACGTTTGCTACCCGCCAATCCTCAGGAACTACTCCAGAATCTAAAGAGTGTTGAAAGATTATCACTAATGCATCCGCTATTTCCGGAGCTACTTCCTTAAGTACTCTGGGATGCTGCCTATCTGGCCCTGGGGATTTATCGGCCTTTAATCCATTCAATTTACCCAACACCACTTCCAGACTAACCTGGATTTCACTCTCCTTCTTTGACCCGCGGTCCCTGCTATTTCCGGCAGATTATTTATGTCTTCCTTAGTGAAGACGGAACCAAAGTAGTTATTCAATTGGTCCGCCATATCCTTGTTCCCCATGATCAACTCACCTGTTTCTGACTGCAAGGGACCTACATTTGTTTTAACTAATCTCTTTCTCTTCACTTATAAGAACAGAGAACAGGGAAGAGATAAGACTTTTGCCTTCCATCCCAGTGAGGAGGTGTTTGGGGATTCACTGTGATGGATGTTTGTGTGGAATTGTGTTAATTGTGTGTGTTTTTGGTTGTTGTTTATTGTTATGACCAGAAACGTAATTTTGTTTGAACTTATGTTCAAATTACAAAAACGGCATTCTGATCATTATGGTAAACTTCCTCCGTACGCTTTCCAAAGCCTCCACATCCTTCCTGTAATGGGGCAATCAGAAGTGTAAGCAATACTCCACATATAGCGTAACCAATCCTATAATGCTGCATCATGACTATACTCAGTGCTATGATCTATGAAAGCAAGCATACTATATGCCTTCTCTCCCATTCTATCTACTTGAGTTGTCACTTACAGGGAGTTTTGGACTTGGTCCCAAAGATCTCTCTCTATATCCATGCTGATGCTGGTTGTCATTGCATAGTTATTCAAAATGTTTTCTTATCCATAAGTTGATTTTGAACTATATTTGATTTGCTAAATAAGCAAAGTACAACTTCACAGTCACATAGATACAGTCCTAAATGATTAAATGATTCATCCTGTCATCACAACCATTTTTGCCTGCAATCTGCCCCAGTGTTATGAACACACTCATCTTACCTGATACAACAAGTTGTTGGATCTGAAACTGCACATTGAGTGTTGGATTTTCTTCGGGCTTTGGTGCACCAGACTGTAGGTTAATCAATCCCTTAAGAGTTGGTAACTTTGGCAAGATAATTTTTCCAATGTCCCAGATTAACACCTGGGAGATTGAGAAGATAAATCAATTTTAATTAGCATCGTCAAAAAGCGTTCTTTAAATAATATTGTTGTTTGATCTTGCGAGAGAAATGTTAAAATGAGTAACACATTGGGACTTACCTTGGTGACTGGATCAAATGTGTAATTGCCCTGTGTTGCAGTGAGGGTCATATTGAGCACCCCTTTGGGCATGTGAACAATCACCAGAACACTCTCCACCACCTTTCCCATGGTCTGTTTTGGGCCAATTGTTATATCAAACCGTCCTGTGGATCCCTTGTTGCTGAAGCTAATATTGTGCTTTATATAAACAGGTATTGCCACCAAGCTGAAAACACAAATTCTGATGTATAGTTTCAAATTAACAACTGTTGGTTGGTACATATGTTAGCATTTTGTATAGTCCACAACAAACTAAATACATTGAGTGCAGAATGGACTAAAAACAGATTATACCCTGAATTTATTTTTACCTGGTTCAGTTCCTTGGGTCTCAATTCCAGTGGCAAGGACAAAAAAACAAATTGCTTTCAGAATCAAGCTAATCACAGTGGCGATTGATTTTCCTTTCACTGGTTGGTCCCTGACAGCATAACTTGGATCACAAACTCAAAGTAAGGATAGCAATGAGCTGCATCAACCTGGCAAATTTGTGCTGTCCATTCCCAGCCTTTATATTCCTTTCTATGGAGGATAAAAGAGAAAGATGGCAAGGTTCAGGATTCTTTGAGATATTGTAAGTTTATTCAAAAAGAAAAAGGAAGTATATGTACGGCTTAGGAAGCTGAAATCCAAGACCCTTAAAAAGAAACAGGAAGCAGTTTTTTTTAAAAAAGCAAATGCCTGGAACACACCACCAGAGGTGGTGGTAGAGACATTACAATAGTGGCACTTGAGAGACTCTTGGATAGGCCAAATGGAGATGTAGGGAATGGAGGGAAATGGTTTATGCACAGGTGATAACGGGTGGTCTTGGCATCATGTTTGGCAGGAACATTGCGGGCCAAAGGGTCTGTTCCTGTGCTGTTCTATGTTAACTCCACAAAACTCAGAAAAATATCTACCTCAACTAAGGCTTAAATGAGCAACCATTTCTAGGTTCTATGTCCAAAGGAAATATCCTCACCACTTTGACACACTCAAGACTTGCGATGATCTTATATTTCAATCAGGCCCCCTCCTCTCATCCTCTTATGAACTCAGGCAGATACAAGCTTTATCTGACCAACCAATCTTCATAAAAGAACCCAGTCATTCCAGAATAAGTCGGGTAAACCAGTGAATTAGTTTCAATGCATTTACAACCTTCCTTAAATAGGACCAATACTGTCCAAAGATGTAGTCTCACAGAAGTATACCCTATTTCAGCATTTATTTTCCTGACAAAAAAAATGATAACAGTAAAGGTTATAAATTGAGGTTTATAAAATCAGGAGAGGCATAGATATGGTGAGTGGTCATTTTTTCCCAGGGTGGTGAATTATATGGAGTGCTTTTTTAGTTTTAGCTTTAAAGACACAGTTCGGAAACAGGCCCTTCGGCCCACTGAGTCCGCGCCGACCGGTGATCCCCGTACACTAGCACTATCCTGCACAAACTAGGGATAATTTAAAATTAAACCAAGCCAATTAACCTCCAAACATGTACTTCTTTGGAGTGTGGGAAGAAACCAAAGGTCTCGGAGAAAACCCGCGCGGTCATTGGAAGAATGTACAAACTCCGTGCAGACACAACATGGGTCTCCGGCTGCAAGGCAGCAACTCTATCGCTGAGCCACCGTGCTTCAACATAACGGAATGCAGCACAGAAACAGTACCACTGATTCTGCACCCACCATCTGCACCATTTACATTAAGCCTATTTTATTCTTTCCACTTCTCATCAGATGCCAGGTTCTACCAATCAACACACGGAGTAATTTGGATCAACAATTTACCTAAAAACTTGCATGTCTTTGGGACTTTAAAATAAATCAGAGCATGTTGTGCAAACTCACATGATCATAAGGCGACCATGTAAACTTCACACAGACCGCACCAAAAGTCAGGATTGAACCCGATCACTGAAGTTGTAGGGCAGCAGCTCTATCTGTTGATGTCTAATGAAGGGCCTCGACCCAAAATGTCACCCATTCCTTCTTTCCAGAGAAGTTGCCTGTCCCGCTGAGTTACTCCAGCATTTTGTGTCTATCTTCCAGTTTGATAACCCCTACCTTATTACAAAGATATGTGCTTTATAAATATTTACATTTAGTTGGCAATTAAATGATTTAACACTGATCAATGCCAATCTGCCAACTTCTCTTGAAGAATGCATTATCATTCATCATCCATTGTCCAAAATATATATTTTTCTAAAAATTAGAACAGTTACAAATTGATCTCACTTTTGCGAGCTGACGTGGTAAGACATTAAACGGAAATTTCCATCTGGAGGAATAAATGAGAGAACTCGCTCAGTTTCCCATCGTTTGAAGCGGACACACGGATGGAAGCTGACATCATCCAGCAGCCTTGGGTTCTGCAAGTGGTTAGAAATGAAGTACATTTTAAAGCATTGATGAATTAGCATATGAGTATTTGCTGCCATTATTCAATAACATTCAAAGCTCTGTACTTTTTATACATGCTGTGCTGCAGCACTGAGCCTGGTTCTGAGGCAGAGGGGGGGAAGGGTCAGGCAGAGCAATAATGATAGGAGACTCGTTAGTTAAGGGGGTATGACATGAGATTCTATGGTACCAATGAAGACTCCAGGATGGTGTGCTGTCTCCCTGGTGCCAGCGTCCAGGATGTCTCAGAGCAGCTGTATGACATTCTCAAGCGGGTGGTTGAGCAGCCTGAGACTATTGTGCAAGTTGGACAAATAACATGGGTAGAAAAAGGGACAAGCTCCTGCAAATGAATGTAGGGAGTTAGGCAAAAGATTAAAAAGCAGGATGTCAAAGGTAGTAATCTCCAGATTAGTCCTGGTGTCACGTGCTGTGGAGGGTAGGAACTGGAAGATAGGTCAGATGAATGCACCTCTGAGGAGTTGGATCAGTGATTCAGATTTCTGGACCACTGGGAACTTTTCTGGGGCAGAGGTAATCTGTACAAGAGGGATGGGTTGCACCTGAACTGGAGGGGAACCAATATCCTGACAAGCAGGTTTGCTAGTGCTACACAGGTGGGTTTAAACAGGATTGGCATGGGGTGGGATCCATTGTAGTACTGAGGCAGATGAGATGCTGAAAGTCAGTATGGAAGGTGATGAAAGAAAGTACAGATAAGAGAATAGAGAGGAGCACAGCCAGGAACAAGGAAGGACTGTTGGACTGAATTGCATTTATTTTAATGCGAGAGGCCTAGCAGGTAGACCGGATGAACTCAGGATTTGGTACGTGCAACAGGGATGTTGTTGCTAATTCAGAAACCTGGCTAAGAAGGACAGGACTAACAGCTTAATGTTCCAGGGTAGAGGAGAAACGTCCCAATGAATACGATAGTATACGTCACCCATGTCTACTCAGATATATCCATGGATATTGGGGGAAGCAAGAGAAGAAATTGCAGGAGTCCTCGTTGAGATATATAAATTATCATTAAACATGGATAGTGTCAGAAGACTGGAGAGTGGCTAATGTTGTGCCCTATTTAAGAAGGGCTGCAAGGAAAAGCCTATGAACTATATACCAGTGAACCTATCATCTGTGGTAGGCAATTTACTGGAGACTACTCTGAGGAATAAGACATATATATAATTAGAGAGACAGGGGTTGATTAGGCATAGGCAACATGGTTTTCTACGTGGGAGGTGATGTCTTACGAATCTGATTTGAAGTAACCAAAAGAGCTGATAAGGCCAAAGCTGTAGACATTGTCAATATGGACTTCAGCAAGGCATTTGGTAACCTTCCCCATGATAGGCTGCTCTGGAAGGTTAGGTCGCATGGGATCCAAGGAGAGCTGGCCAACTGGATAGAGAATTGGCTACACAGGAGGAAGCAGAGGATGATGGTGGAAGGTTGTGTTTTGGACTGGAGGGCTGTGACTAGTGGTGTGCCTGATGGATCATTGCTGTATCCATTGCTCTTTTTTGTTTATATCAACAATTTGGATGAGAATGTAGAATATCGAGTATAAAAGTTTTGAATGTAATATCACAGTTGTACAAAATGTTGGTATATTGTGTTGAGTTTTTGTCATCCTGCTATTGGAAAGATGTTAAGCTGGAAAGGGTGCAAAGAGGATTTATAAAGATCTTGCCAAGACCTGAGGGCCTAGTCTATACCGAGGGTAGAAGAATGAGAGGTACTCCACATGAAGGCCCATAATGTTTGTACTGAACATGATGCTAAACCATCACATCTATCTGCACATAAGCATTTTTTTCTTCATTCCCTGTCTATCCTATCCAAAGTATTTTAAAAGCCACTAATGTATCTGCTTCAACCACCACCCCTGGCAGCACGTTCTGGGTACATCAACCCATGAAAAAACTTGCCTCACGCATGTCCTTTAAACTTTGCCCGTCAACCCTTAAAACTATATGATTTTTCCTTCCTGGGAAAAAGATTCTGACCATCTACCCATCTTATAGAGGTGGGCAGATATAAGTTTAAAGTGAGAGGGAAAAGATTTAATAAGAAGCTGAAGGGCAACTTTTTCCACGCAGAAGGTGGTGGGTATATGGAACGAGCTGCCAAAGGAGATGGTTGAGGCAGGCACTAACATTTACAATATATTTTTGGACAGGTACATGAATCGGAAAGATTTAGATGGCACAGGCAAATGGGACTAGAGTAGATAGGGCATCTTGGTCAGAATGGGCCTGTTTCCGTGCTGTATGCCTCTATGACACAAATCCTCAAAATAAGAAGTTAGAACAAAAGAAGGAAAGTGAAAAAGTAGTTGTCTTACCATGAAGGAAAGTGTGAGGTCTGGCATTCCAGTGAGCTTAATACAAGCATCGATCACACCCTGGATCTCAGCAAAGACAGTTGATCCTGGTATAAAAAAAATAATTCTACCAAAACTAAAGCCACTTAAAATGTATGTACCAGTTTCCTCAAACTATTGAGAAACACAATTAATGCTTGACATTTTGAAGCACGAATACACACACATTTCGGGTCTGTTCCATTTAAACTGCAAGTTCTATAGTCACAGCTGCAGAAGCAACATGCTGCAAAATAAACGTGTTACCTGATTTATCTATGATGGCATCAATTTCTTCTGTAACATCAAAATAAGCCTCATTATTTGTATACTTGACACCTGCTCTCCGCCAAGGAATGTTGGACAGTTGACCAGTAGGAAGTTGATCTCCCACATTGCTGCTACCTAACCAATGTAAATATAAACATATTACATTTTGTTAATGAGTATTACAATGGTTACTATTCTATTTGTGGCAATTCTACTTTATGAGAAATGTAAAAATGTTGGTGAAATTCAAAGGGTCTAACTTTTTCAGATGAATCAAAAACATTAAGATGGCTCCTGTTCCTGCAAATTCTTATAATAAAATACTCAGTCAGAAAGAAAACTCTTGTGGCAGCAATTTAGCAGTTAAAGTTTTTTTGGACCAATGATCTCAACTTCAGACGACTACCAAAGGAATGAGGTACAATGCCTGTCTTTCTCTTTCAATAATTTTGACAATAATCAGAATTGACTTTCAATAATCAGAATTGAATTGATGCAAAAGGGAAACTGGTAGTTGCTCTCAATCCGTGTTCAATGTGGCATGTTCCATTTAAGACTGTCAGTCTTAACATTAGACAACATAAAAGTCATTCAGAATCACAACATCAGCAAAGGAGGATTCCAATCCATCCACCGGGGGCTGGTGCGCTTTAGACTGACATCTATCAAAGCAAACCAAAGCCATCAACTATGTGTCCAATCATTTTGAAAACTTTGCTGGAATCTAGTTCTACTATTTTCCTGACAATGTGATGGAAACACACCGGTTATATGCTCAACAGGCCCATTCAATTTCTCATCTGTGATCTCTGGAAACCTTTGTCAATCCTGCCATAAAAGGTCATCCAACAATTCAAGAGTCAAGAGTGTTTTATTGTCCTATGTCCCAGATGGGACAATGAAATTCTTACTTGCTGCAGCACAACAGAATATGTGAATATGTAAACATAGTACATAATGGGGAGAGAGAGAAAAAAAAAGTTCAATAAATAATAAGTGTAGTGCAATAATGATAATAATAGTCTATATATTAATAATTCATATTACGCTACAAATTCTATTCTACATATCACTCGGAAAATTTGGTTTATCGAGCTGAATATATTATTCAATTTACTCATGATTCACTTTGTAGAATAAAAATTCTATGGTTTTATTATCGACAAGACAAAAGAGAGAGCGGATACTGGCATCTGGAACAAAATAACAGATTGCTGCAAGACCTAAGCAGCTCAAACAAAAGTGTGTAAAGCAAAAAGTGTTAATTGACAGTGACAATTGAGTGCATCAACATGGTTTCAGGAATTATTTTACCTTTTCAAAGGATGCAAGTTATTTATTTAAATCATTGAGATGACAAAACAAGGATTATTTTAACTCTGAGGGATCCGATTTGGTGAAAAATACATTTATGCAAACATAATTTCAATAAAAAATAAACTGATTCCTACCCGTAATAGAATTAACAACTGAACGAAGAATAGTGGGTGGTTTAATCAGTTCTTTTAATATATTGGATTCTGTAGCTAATGGGAACCCGTTGTCCAACATCTCTTCCAGGAGCTCGTACACAATCACAACGTTATCTTTAATTGATGCCTCTGAGCATTCTCCAAAATAGTCCTGAAGAACAATTACACAGTTTAAGTAGCAAAGTGTAGGCAAAAGATTTGAGTGTTCAATATGAAGATATAACTCTGATAACTATTTTCTGCTATAACTTTAGAGTGTATAATTCTAACTTTGCAGCATTACTGTTTATGTATCTACAAATAGTATAGTACAGTAAACCTTCATTATAACGGACAATAGGGGGTGGGAGGTAATGGCGTCCGTTATTGCTGATTGTCCGCTATAACTGAGTTAGACATTACCGAGAAATAGAATATCATTTTATTAGTAGAAACAAAGAACTGAAGATGCTTGTTAATACGTAAAAGGACATAAAGTGCTGGAGTAACTCAGCAGGTCTGGTGGCATCTCTGGAGAACATGGATAGGTGATGTTTCGGGTTGATGCCCCTCTTCACACTCTCGATCTGTAACTGGGCCACAAATTAAGGTGAGTTGACAGTCCCCACTTGCTGGAATGCCAGGGTCGAAGTCAATGTTTGCAGCCTGCAGGTAAAGTCGGCAGGTGCGGCTTGGAATGGCTGAGGAAGCTGAGTGGGCCGGCAGTGGTGGCGGCAGCAGGTTTGGCCTGGAATAAGCTGGGGGGGGGGGGGTGCAGTTCGGTGGTAGAATCGGTAGCGCGGTCTGGAGGTGAGGGTTGGTAGTTTGTAAAATCAAGTGTTTTATGTTTTGCTATTCTTTAGTGTTGCTCTGTTGGCACTGGGTCTGGATGTATATTTACATAATAACCTACATGATTGAGTTTATGTTTATTATTGTCATGTATACAGTGACAGTGAAAAGCTTTACTTTGCATGCTATCCAATCAAATCTGATACTATACATAAATGCAATTAAGCCAAACACAATAGACAATAGGTGCAGAAGAAGGCCATTCGGCGCTTCGAACCAGCACCGCCATTCAATGTGATCATGGCTGATCATCCCCAATCAGTACCCCGTTCCTGCCTTCTCCCCATATCCCCCGACTCTGTTATCTTAAGTGCCCTATCTAGTTGGTACAAGTACAATAGACGGAGCAAAGGGAAATATAAGATAGAGTTCTAGTTTATCATTCTCTCAACATTGTAGCACAACTGTTCCAGATAAAAAGTCCAATGTCTACAATGAGGAAGAGAATTGAACAGTACCCTAGCTTATGGAAGGACCCTTCAGAAGCCTGTAACAGGGAACACGCATCCTTTCTCCAGAGATGCTGCCTGACCTGCTGAGTTACTCCAGCACTTTGTGTTTATATTCGGTATATATCAGCACCTGCAGTTCCTTTCTACACAACACAGGGGACGAAGCAGGTTTACCCGAGTATGGTGGTGCACACTTTCAAGTTCTGTACCCGCTGCCGGGTGGGAGCGGGGAGACGCAGGAATGACCGGGTGGGACAGTCTTTGATTAAGACGACTTCTGTTCTCTCCCGCTATTTTAACCACAAATCATGTCACAGTGTCAGTTAAGTTTATTATTTATCCCACATGAGTGGAATATGTTGGTGATGTTAAGTTTGATACCGATTACAGAGTTGCCTCTGATTTAATGTTTAAACAAAGGATGGCGGTCCCAGACCTGCAGCGTCTCCGCCACTCGATGCAAGAACTCGATGACGAAGAGCGGCGACACCTCGGACTGGATAACGGCCACGAAGAAGATGCCGCAGCGGTGGGCGCTGACCAGGTAGTGGTGCGGGGTGGCGAGCACCGGCGCCACGTCGTCTGGCTGCCCGGCCCTGTCCTGCGCCTCCAGGAAGTAGTCGCACACCGAGCGGCTCACCGCGCTCTTCCAGTGCTTCTCTAGGAAGATGTCGCCACCGCAGCTGATGAGAAACAGACTGTGGATCATTCTGACCAGGCCGCTTCTCCCCTCACCCTCCGAAGCATCAACCCAGCGCCCAGAGCAGCGCGCCGCCTCAAGATGGCGGCCTAGCGCGCTCCCGCGGCAACGCGTTCCCGCCCGCCCCGCGCGCGCTCCCGCGGCAACCCGATGCCGCCCGCCCTGCGGACTCAATACAGACACAATATGCTGGAGTAACAGCGGGTCAGGCAACATCTCTGGAGAAAAGGAATAGATGACGCTTTGGGCCAGACCCTTCTTCAGACAGAGAGTCAGGGGAAAAGGAAACGAGAGATAGACGATGATGTTGAGAGGTAGGGAACAAATGAATGAAAGATATGCAAAATAATAGAAACAGGCGATTGTTAGCAGCGCCCTATGTGAAAAGTATAGACAATGAGACTCAACAAGATGACTTTTAACCTGGCACAAATTGGATGGGGGAGGGATGAAGAGAGAGGGGATGCAAGGGTTGTTTGAAATTAGATAAATCAATATTCATACCACTGGGGTGGGTGTAAGCTTCCCAAGTGAAATATGAGGTGTTGTTCCACCAATCTGACAACGGAGGAGGCCCATGACAGAAAGGTTGGTGTGGGAATGTGAGGGGGAATTAAAGTGTTTGGCAACCAGGCGATCAGGTTGTGCCAGGCGGAATGAGCGAAAATGTTCAGTGAAACGATCGCACAATCTGCGCTTGGTCTCGCCGATGTAGAGTCAAGTTCAAGGTTGCCCCAGTTACTTGTCACATGCATCAATGTTGGAACAAGTGAAATATTGAGTTACCCAGAACAGCCATATTGAATAAAAGACTCAATACACAATGAATTTAACATAAAATATTCCACCACAGCAGAGAATCACATTCTCCACTGTGATGAAGGCAATATAGTTCACCATTCTTCCTCTTGTTCACGACCCGAGTCCGGGCCTAGAACCCTACGTGGTCCGCGCGTCTGCGACGGCCTGATGTTCAAGGCCCTCTCCTGTGATTGATCGAAACTGACTGAACGTTAGAACTCTGCAGCTGGAGTTCCGAATCGGCCGCTTCTTCTCCAGGATTCAGAGAGTTAGTGTCATGTATGTCCGCTGGTAGGACATTAAATTCTTGCGTTGCGTATCACACGAACAGAACATAGTAGGCTGATGACGACTGCGGTTTCCTCCAAGACCGCGGCCCGACGCGGTAGCTCAACACTGCAATCCTTGGCAAAAGATCCCGGGCCTCCACGATGTTAAAGTCAGCAGGCCCCCCCTGACGGAGCTCCAACACTGGCGATCCTCGACAGGATCCCAAGCTCCGCGATGGTAATTCCGTGTTGCGCCTGTTGCTGAAGCTCTGGGCCGGTCTCCAGTAGGAAAGGCCATGCCAATTCAGTTGCTAGGCTGCGAGGCAAAGATGCCACACAGAGAAAAGATGCATCTCCGTCCAGGTAAGTTATTGGAAAACGGTTTCCCCCTATTCCCTCCACACAAGACATACTGAGAAACATTAAAACATACATTTTAGATGCACTAAAAATAACAAAAAAGGCGAAAGGACTAACGACCTGCTGGCGAGGCAGGCACTGCAGTGGCTACCATCCGTTGGGAGATCTTGAACACAAATCTTCAAGTTCCCACATCTTGACAACGTATGTAGATGATTAGAGGTTCAAGTGAACCTCTGCCTCCACATGAAAGGACTGTCGGAATCCCTGGACAGAGTCGAGGGAGGAGATATAACGACAGGTGTTGCATCTCCTGCGGTTGCACGGGAAGGTCCCTGGGAGGGATGGATCTGTGTGGAAAGAGATGAGTTAACCAGAGTTTGTGGATGACGGTCTCAAAAGAAGGGCGAAAATAGGTGGATAAGTACGATACGATATGACATTTAATATCAAAACAAAGTCTGAAATTGTTGACAGAGTTGGTGATCCCTTGGAAGTCTGAAGATGGTCTCGACCTGAAACAGTCACCTATTCCTTCCGCTTCCGTAGATGACTGCTTGTTGTGAAACAAATGAAACTTTACAGACTCTCTCTCCTATGGCATTCAGTAAAGGTTGTTAAACTGTTTGCTACCTTAACTTTACATCCTTGCTTACCATTTCTTTGTGTCATTCATGTTACTTGTTATTACTTGATTACCAAGGCATCGGTCCAACACTAATAAAAATGGGTTCACTAAAACTTAAAGTGGTTGGTAACACTTTTATTACGCTTCAATCGGTGTAAGGATGAAGACGAGGAAAAGAGCTTCCAAGGAAGGAGCGTGGGGAAGGCCACCAGCTTCCGACTGGTAACTTAGAGCAATATCGAAAATGAACTGGAGAATGGGGATGAAAAACAAGATTTTGCGTTTGGAAGAAATAGATGAAAGGAAATCTGAGCAAATTGAAGGAAGTCAGACAAGCTTGATTATGTTACAAGATGAATCTCGTGAACAGAAGGAACAAATTGATAACTAGCGTAACCTTGTGCCAGGAAAGAGAATTGAATATTGTGAAAAATAAGAACGGAAAATGAAGAAAATACTTGGGCACACGACAATACAATTAGAAAAAAATGATGGGTCTGGAAAACAGAAGCCGGTTGACTGAATTTGCGATGTTTGGTTTGCCCGAGGGTCAAAGAAGGGATAATGTTATAAAAATGCCTCTAAAGAAAAAGGAGACTTTCAACACTGAGCACTATGAAAATTTTGGATAAAGCACACAGAGCGGGAAGAAATTCTGGTCTCCAAATAAACCGAACATTTGATCGTTCGGTTTTCACTTCTTGCAGATGAAGGAGAATTATCCTCCAAGTAAACAGCAAAAAGTTGGCATGGTTTGAATATGGAAAGATGCAAGTTTCGGTAAGTTTGTTTGATACAGCCGTGAGCTTTTGGGATTGAGAAGTCTTTCCAATTTAAAAAACTATCTGAGTGTTTTAAGATCAGTTGCACCCTCCTGCCATGCTTATCCAGTTAGACTGCGTATACGACACTTTAATGGTAACAAACCGATTTTTTTATAATTCTCAAGACTTCCGAGCTTTCTGGAGACTTATGGGGGAAAGCCGAGGGAGCTACTGATATTGCCTTAAGTTACAATTGAGGAGATTTTTGTGTTTCCTATTTTTGGACAATATAACATTTTGTAACTAATATGAATTTAATTGATGAGTTCTCTAATTACTTTTTTAGAATTACGTTATATGATATGGTATATCAAACAATAACTATTACACATCTCTAGAACTGTAATTTGATGTAATGTATTAAATATTAACTTTTAAATCTTCTTTGGTTAGCTCTTCTAGGTTAAAATGTCATCGCAGGAATTTCTTTTCCCTGTCTTCAGACAAACAAGCATTTCTTTGTTTTTCAAGTTTTTGACCATTGGATAAAAATATGAAATAAAGCTCTTGTCTTTGCACAGGTACATGATTTACTTCGAGTCACTAATGAAACTACGTGAAGACCCCGCCAGCAACGCAGCGCGACATATCGTTCGAACGCATTTCGAAGCGAACAGTCGGTGTAAGAAGCCGCTCTCCAGCGTTTAAAAGACAACCGCGAATACTTACCATTCTGGAAAAGACTCTGTGTGTGTGTGTTTTCACAGCCCAAAGAAACAGCAGGAGTCCAGGAAATCGAGGACAGCAGCAGCAATAAAACACTGCTGTGGAAAACCAGCCAGCATGGGCCGATTTCAGAGCTGCATGTGCTTCCAGCAGCTCCCGACTATCTCGCCGCAACAGACCCACAGAGCGCCGCGTCCGGCGGCAAAACCACCCGGAAGTCCGGACGAGGTACCGTAGACTCGGCTGGTGTTCGACCTGAGGACACCCCGTTCGCGGATAGCGACGGCGGGGCTTCTTTCCCCTGCATGGAGGGTATGGAGCAATTGTCAGTGTGGACTCGCTATGCAGGGGCAGAGTCACAGTGGGGTCTCTTTCGCAATCCACGGCTAGCTTCCTATCAAGGACTGCCAAATGTCTCACCCTCTCGCAGGGGCATTGGGGGTCAGAAATGGGCTGACCTTGAAGAAGGGAACATGGCTGAAGACTCAGTCACCTGTGTTTAGGGGTGCCGCAAAAGAAGAAACTATTGGGTTATGGTCAACAAATTTGCTATGCATACCCAAAAAGGACTGCCATTGCATCCCAAGCTGGCTGCCAGTATTAATTACATGGCAACTAACCCACTGCAGGAACCAAGCAATTAACAACGCAGAAAAATACCTTGCGCCAGAGATTGTATTTCTCATAATGTACCACTGCTATCAACGACCCCATTTGGGGCAAACATGAGCCCGACCATAAGAGCCAGAGGTGAAACTCCAAAGAAATCCTCATCTGCTAGCTGCTTGGATTACAGCAGTAGCCAGAAATGGTTTGATGTGGTTGAGATGCCTGAAGAGCTGGCTAAGACACTCTAGCACTCCTGTGCAATACCTGTTTGAAATCAACAGCTACAGGAAGAGCATCATAAAACCTGCACTCAATCCCAAGTTTGCGGATTTATGCAGGCCCAGCATGCACAGCCGCCGACATTGCGTTTGGGGACAACCTCCCTAGGCATAAAGACCTGGATGAGTAGGCCAAGGCAGCAATTCGGCATGATAAAGATGCCCAACCACTTCCAAAACCCCATATCAGCGGCGGCAGCACCCCTACACAACCACCTGCACTGCTACAACGAGAGACCATCTGGTGGTGAAAGCTCGAAGGCCGGGCCCACCTGCACAATGGTCTTTTTTAGACCATGGCCCGAAGCCCGGCCTTCTTGGAAAATGCACCAAGCGCCCACAACGCATAAGCAACACACAGAAAACAAGAAAGCAACAGAGACAACCAACACAGCACCCGCGGTAACCATGGAGGTAGGTGGGTCTGGTTGCCTCGAAAACTTTGCATGTCTAGACTCATCATGGGTTGGGGGACGGTTGCACTTGTTTCGTCATGTGTGTAGCACGTTTACCTCTGATCTCTTACATAACTCAGAAGTATTCCATGGATATAAAATTGAATTTGTTTACGAACTCCCCATCCCAGTTCAGCATACACCTAGCCGGAAGTTTATACTTTCACAAAAAGAAAGGATAGAAGGCCATGCTGAACTTTTAAGATTAAATGCAAAAGGGGTAATTGAGAAGACAAACAGAGAATCTCAAGAGTTCGTATCAAACATTTTTACCAAAAACAAAAAAGACGGCGGATGCCGCATAATTATAGATTTGACCGAACTGAATACTTCCGTTCAGTATGCCCATTTCAAAATGGACAAGTTTGTCACAGTCAAGCAGCTAAACTCCAACAGGTACTACATGGCTTGCATCGACCTAAAAAATGCATACTGTTCAATACCAATACACAAGGATCATCGGAAATATCTGAAGTTTGTCTGGATGGGACAGCTTTGGCAATATAAGGCCTTACCCAATGGGTTATCATCGGCACCCAAGCTGTTTACCAAATTGTTAAAACCAGCTTTGGCACATTTGAGGAAACAAAACCATATTGTTATGGCCTACCTTGATGATATTCTCATTGTAGGGGGAAATTTAGAGTTGGCTACATTGGCAGTATCAGCCACAAAGCATCTTTTTCAAAAGCTGGGATTTATCATTCATCCAGATAAATCAAAATTGAGACCCTCCACTACCATGGATTATTTGGGGTTCACTATCGATTCTGTTCAAATGTCTATCACCTTGCCAACAAACAAAGTGTGGCAAACTTGACGTAAGCATGTAAAAGCCTCACTAGCATCAGAAAACCATCCATTCGGCAAGTAGCCAGAGTGATTGGGAAACTAGTGGCTGCATTTCCACTCCATTACCAAAATCTACAAAGAGCAAAAATATTAGCTCTTAAAACTCATGCAGGCCATTTTGATAAGCCTATGGAACTACCAGGGGAAGCTAAATTAGAGTTAAATTGGTGGATAGACAATATTCAGCATTGTTCTAACCCCATCACTATTATGAATCCCACGGTTACTTTACAGATTGATGCCAGTGCAAAAGGTTGGGGAGCAACTAGTACCACCTCTAGTTGTGGTGGCAGATGGAGTGTACAAGAATTAACCCTGTTGGAGCACTATGGTATTAAATTATCTAGAAATGCTGGGAGCATTTCATGGACTCCGGGCCTACTGCTCGGATATGCACCATTTGCATGTATGATTACAGATTGATAATACCACTGTGGTGGCATACATTCTTCATATGGGTGGAATAAAGTTGATATCATGTGATAAATTGGTTAATAATATCTGGCACTGGTGTCTGGAAAGGAATATATGGATCTCAGCCACTTACCTGCCAGGTAAGCTAAATACAGTAGCGGACACCAGGTCATGCAAATTCAATGACAACACCGAATGGATGTTGGATCGGAAAGTGTTTGCCGATATTACAGAATGGTACGGGTCACCAGATATCGACCTTTTTGCATCCAGATTAAATCACCAACTACCAACATATGTTGCTTGGGAACCAGACCCTGGGGCAGTAGCGATGGGCGCTTTCTCGCTATATTGGGGGGGATTTGTTTTTCTATGCTTTTCACCCCTTCTGCCTCATCAGTCGGGTCTTACAAAAAATCAAACAAGACACCGCTTCGGGTATCCTGGTTGTTCCCGACTGGCCTACCCAACCATGGTTCCCAGAAGTACAAAATATGATCGCAGAACCCTGCATTCGGATCAACAAACGTCCAAGCCTTTTGGTACACACTGTGACAGGGGAAAGTCATCCGTGTCATGACCGAATTAACCTGTTGGTTTGCAGATTCTGTAACAGGGCCATTTCTGGACACGGACTCTCCGACAGGACGATTAAATGTCATCATAGGCGTCGTGCAGGTCGAGGCCACCAGGAAGACAATATCTCAACATATTAGTGAAGAAATGGGAAGTGTTCTGCACCAGACAAATACTTCATACGACACAGCCACCATCACTGAACTGCTGGAGTTCCTGGCTACCCTCATTTTGATGAGGGAATTGAGCTACAGTGCCATTAATTGTGCCCGTAGTGCCCTATCTAATTATCTTGGGCGAGGGTGGATCACCTGGCTGTGGGATCACACCCACTGGTATCTAAACTGATGAGGGGTATATTTTCAATTCTAATCCCCCAGGCCCAGATACACTCATACTATGGACATAAGCATAGTGCTGACTATGCTTCGAGGATGGACACCTATATCGGTACTCAGACTGGATAAATTAACCTATAAAATGGTTATGTTAATGGCACTTGTAACAGCACAACGGGTCCAGTCCCTACATAAATTAAGTGTGGATGCCATGTACATTAAAAAAGACAAGATAACCTTCCTAATACAGGGGTTACTTAAACAGGATAGACCCGGATCCACTGGCCAAAAATTAGAATTTCTGGCCTATCCTGCAGATTGTCGGTTCTGCATCGTGACATATATATTGCGATATATAGAGGCCACCAAAAGTCTCAGGGGCACGGAGATGGCTTTACTTATTAGTCACAAACGCCCTCACCATAAGGTCACAGTACCAACCATTTACAGATGGTTAAGGGTGGTATTGGGTGCAGCGGGGGGTGGATACTAATGTTTTCAAATCTCACTCCACTAGGGCTGCATCCACATTGGCGGCAAGGATGATGGAAGTTCCATTGGACCACATCCTTGCAACAGCGGGTTGGAGCAATTAACGGACTTTTCAGCGCTTCTTTAATAAACCCGTGGCCACTCCCGAGACGTTTGCAGGGAAAATGTTAATTTCTGTTTCATGATTACCCATTGTAGGGGCATTATTATTTTAGATATGAAATAAATACCTTTTTGTTTTTCAGCACAGTTTCATGTCTGAAATACGTTACATCATAGCATGGCAGTGTGTGAGCATGGACTCATTCCAGGGCATGAAATCACAGAGCTTTGAAATCTTCATGTAGTCACTCACGTGACTCCGAAGTAAAATAGTAAGATTAAATGAGAACTTACCAGTTTGAAGTTTGATCTTTATTTTATGAGGAGTTACGATGAGGGATTATGTGCCCTCTGCTCCCAAACCCTCTATTATAAAGGTCAACGTATATAAAGTTCTCTCTTTTCTTACTATATTAGTCAACTTTGGTGTCTGTGATTTCACACCACTGCTTTGAAGAATGTCGCGCATGCGAGCTGGCAGGTCTTCACGTAATCCCTCATCGTAACTCCTCATAAAATAAAGATCAAACTTCAAACTGGTAAGTTCTCATTTAATCTTACTATTTTAATTCAAAGTCACGTGAGTGACTTCGTGAAGACCCCGCCAGCACACATGCGCGACATATCGTCGCTCGCATTGAAGTTGACAAGCTGGGGGGGGGGGGAGCGCAGCTCCTCTGCCGGCAGCTTAAAAAGGACCATCAGGTAAGTTTTTACCAACCTTGAGTTGGTTGATCTTTGTATTTGTTAAATCCTTTACAGAGACTTCATGGAGAGAACACGGAGCAAAAAGAGGGCTGCTTCTAAGCATGCCATTGAAGACCGTGGGACTTCGGAGTGAGGTCGGCGGCCAATATCCCCGGAGCTGACCGTTGAGTTTTCGGCAGCACCCGTACCTCGGGCCGCGAAGACAGCGCGGAGGTCGGGGAGCCCCGCTCAGTCGGCAGGACCCGACTCTCCACCGCAGCAGTCCAGGGAACTGCAAACTGGCGGTAGGACCAAGACCCCGAACCCCCACCGCTTCAGTCCGCATGAACACGGACTGGCGGCAAAAAAGTGCGGAAATTGGGCAGCCCCGTTCATACGGCAGGCCCCAATTCTCCACCGCATCAGTCCGGAAGACTGCGGACTGGCGGGAAAACCGCACAGAATTCGAGTTGCCCCGCTGGAGCGGCAGGCACCGACGTACCGCCGCATCAGTCCGGAAGACCTCAGACAGGCGGCAGATCCGCGCGGAAGCCGCATAGCCCCGCTGCAGCGGCTGGCACCAACTTTCTACCGCATCAGTCCCATAGACATCACCCCGACGGGGTGCGGACTGGCGGTAATAGCCCCATTGATTCAGCAGAATCTGGGGAAGACGACCTGCCGTTCGCAGATCGCAGCGACGGCGATTGCATTACCCGCATGGAGCGGATGATGGAACAGCTGCTCCAGAGGGACCTACTCCAGCAGGAGCATGCGTCCCGTGGATCACACAGGTCAAGGACAGCTCCTTTTCTAGGATTGTCCAACATCTCTCCCTCCTCGGAAGGGAGCGCCAGAAGTCAGGGATTAGCTGACTTCGAGGAGGGGTTGACCGAAGATCCAAAGTTGCATGGGATGCAGAAAGAGGAACTTGTGGGGATGGTGTCTAAATTCGCACAGCCGTCCCAGAAAGGGCAACCTCTTCAGCCACGGCTAGCGGCAAGCATCAATTACCTGACCACACACCAACTACAGGAACGGGTAATTTCAGAGACCCCAGGCAAGTACCTGGCCCCGGAGAATTGCGTGTACCCACCGTCAACACATCCATATGGGGAATATAAGCCCTGGACAGGAATAAGGGCACAGGAATTGAAGATTCAGAAAATCCTCAAACTACTGACCTCAGGGATTACTGCATTTGCCAGGTCAGTTGATGGTGTGGACATGACGGAAGAGCAGCAGGATGCGTTAGCCCTGTTCTGTAACGCGCAATATGAGATAAATTGCTTCAGGAAAAGCTCTAAAAAGCTCAAAATTTTGGAAAGGCCCTACATCCCCAACAATCAAAATGTGGAACACAGAAATGTCGGAGACACTTCATCTGGAGAGATTGAGGCTTGTCCTAATGGACAGGTTAGATCTCTTCAGAGAGATTTGGTCTCCATTTATTAAATATTTACAGGGTCATAATGGCTCGGCACGAGGGCTTGACTGAGGCCTGAATATTAGAATGGACGAAGAAACATATATAATAAATCATGACTATATCTCCAAGGACGGATTAATGATTAATACTCCATTCACCATCATACCTCTTACACTCTTTTTCTCTATCTTTTCCTACTTTAAAAAAAAAATTCAGAAAAATCTATAGAAACATATAATCTTAAATTTTTAATATTAATAAGAATATAAATATTACTAATATCATGAAGGTATTATTAGTATCATGTATTTTCAATTATATAAAATATATAGTCTTAAATTTAAAAATCAATGATAATACAAATATTATTAATAGTATGAATATATCATTAATATCATGAAGGTATTATTAGTATCATGTATTTTCAATTATATAAAATATATAGTCTTAAATTTTAAAATCAATGATAATACAAATATTACTAACAGTATGAATATATCATTAATATCATGTATTTTCAATTATATAAAATATATAGTCTTAAATTTTAAAATCAATGATAATACAAATATTATTAACAGTATGAATATATCATTAATATCATGTATTTTCATCAATGCAAAATAATGTACTTTGTTATTATTATGTTTCTATAATAAAAATACTTAACAAGGAAAAGCTCTATCCGTCCCACTCTCAACCCCAAATTTGCGGGGTTGTGTAAAGCCAGCGCTAGGCCGCCACCACGCCTGTTGTTTGGGGATGACCTGCCCAAACAGGTCAAAGACCTAGATGAGGAAGCTAAAGCGGTCAGCATGATAAAACCGCCTTCCTCTAGCAGGCCACCAGCGTATCGACGGCAGCATCCATATGCAACACCCAACAGGCCCCGCTTTAACCCCGATAGGGTGACAGGTGCAAACCCAAAGGTCGCGCCTCATCCACAGAGGCCTTTTTTAGGCCAAGGCCCAGAGCGACCCGCTTGGAAAATGCGTCAACGCCACAGCGCCACAACATCCCAAGAACCAAGATGGAAGACCAAGCCCCACCGGTAACCATGGAGGTAAGGGGGTCTGGTTCCCTTGGGAATTCTGCATGCATAACCTCACAAGTGGGAGGTAGGTTGTGTCTGTTTGGGGATGCATGGACAATAGACAGTAGCTGCAGGAGTAGGCCATTGGGCCCTTTGAGCCAGCACCGCCATTCAATGTGATCATGGCTGATCATCCCCATTCAGTACCCCGTTCCTGCCCTCTCCCCATATCTCCTGACTCCGCTATTTTTAAGAGCCCTATCTAGCTTACTCTTGAAACTATCCTGAGAAGCCTCCACCGCCCTCTGATGCAGAGAATTCCACAGATTCACCACTGTCTCTGAGAAATAGTGTTTCCACGTCTCCGTTCTAAATGGCTTACTCCTTTTTCTTAAACTGTGGCCCCCGGTTCTGGACTCCCCCAACATCGGGAACATGTTTCATAGAAACATAGAAACATAGAAAATAGGTGCAGGAGTTGGCCATTCGGCTGATCATCCAACTCAGTATCCTGTACATGCTATCTCTCCATACCCCCTGATCCCTTTAGCCACAAGGGCCACATCTAACTCCCTCTTAAATATATCCAATGAACTGGCCTCAACTACCTTCTGTGGCAGAGAATTCCAGAGACTCACCACTCTCTGTGTGAAAAAAGATCTTCTCATCTCGGTCCTAAAAGACTTCCCCCTTATCCTTAAACTGTGACCCCTTGTTCTGGAGTTCCTCAACATTGGGAACAATCTTCCTGCATCTAGCCTGTTCAACCCCTTAAGAATTTTGTAAGTTTCTATAAGATCCCCCCTCAATCTTTTAAATTCTAGCGAGTACAAGCTGAGTCTATCCAGTCTTTCCTCATATGAAAGTTCTGACATCCCAGGAATCAGTCTGGTGAACCTTCTCTGTACCGCCTCTATGGCAAGAATGTCTTTCCTCGGATTTGGAGACCAAAACTGTACACAATACTCCAGGTGTGGTCTCACTAAAACCCTGTACAACTGCAGTAGAACCTCCCTGCTCCTATACGCAAATCCTTTTGCTATGAATGCTAACATACCATTTGCTTTCTTCACTGCCTGCTGCACCCGCATGCCTACTTTCAATGATTGGTGTACCATGACACCCAGGTCTCGTTGCATCTCCCCTTTTCCTAATTTGCCACCATTCAGATAATTGTCTACCCTACTATTTTTGCCACCAAAGTGGATAACCTCACATTTATCCACATTATACTGCATCTGCCATGCATTTGCCCAGCCTATCCAAGTCACCTTGCAGCCTCCTAGCATCCTCCTCACACCTAACACTACCCCCCAGCTTAGTGTCATCCGCAAATTTGGAGATGTTGCATTCAATTCCCTCGTCTAAATCATTAATATATATTGTAAATAGTTGGGGTCCCAGCACTGAGCCTTTTGGTACCCCACTAGTCACTGCCTGCCATTCTGAAAAGGACCCGTTTACTCCTACCCTTTGCTTCCTGTCTGCCAGCCAGTTCTTTATCCACATCAATACTGAACCCCCAATACCGTGTGCTTTAAGTTTGCATACTAATCTCTTATGTGGGACCTTGTCGAAAGCCTTGTGAAAGTCTAGATATAACACATCCACTGTTCTCCCTTATCCACTCTATTAGTTACACCCTCGAAAAATTCTATAAGATTCGTCAGACATGATTTACCTTTCGTAAATCCATGCTGACTTTGTCCAATGATTTCACCACTTTCCAAATGTGCTGCTATCCCATTTTTAATAACTGACTCTAGCAGTTTCCCCACTATCGATGTTAGACTAACTGGTCTGTAATTCCCCGTTTTCTCTCTCCCTCCTTTTTTTAAAAAGTGGGGTTACATTAGCTACCCGCCAATCCTCAGGAACTACTCCAGAATCTAAGGAGTTTTGAAAAATTATCACTAAAATAATGCATCCACTATTTCTGTGGCTACTTCCTTGAGTACTCTGGGATGCAGACTATCTGGCCGTGGGGATTTATCGGCCTTTAATCCATTCAATTTACCCAACACCACTTCCCGGTTAACCTGGATTTCACTCAGTTCCTCCATCTTATTTGACGCCTGGTCCCCTGCAATTTCCGGCAGATTATTTATGTCTTCCTTAGTGAAGACTAGAACCAAAGTAGTTATTCAATTGGTCTGTCATGTCCTTGTTCCCCATGATCAATTCACCTGTTTCTGACTGCAAGGGACCTACATTTGTTTTAACTAATCTCTTTCTCTTCACATATCTATAAAAACCTTTGCAGTCAGTTTTTATGTTCCCTGCCACTTTTCTTTCATAATCTATTTTCCCTTTCCTAATTAAGCCCTTTGTCCTCTGCTGGACTGAATTTCTCCCAGTCCTCTGGTGGGCTGCTTTTTCTGGCTAATTTGTATGCTTCATCTTTTGTTTTAATACTATCCCTGATTTCCCTTGTTATCCATGGATGCACTACCTTCCCTGATTTATTCTTTTGCCAAACAGGGATGAACAATTGTTGTAGTTCATCCATGCAGTTTTTAAATACCTTCCATTGCACATCCACTGTCAACCCTTTAAGAATCATTTGCCAGTCTATCTTGGCCAATTCACGTCTCATACCTTCCAAGTTACCTTTGTTTAAGTTCAGAACCCTTGTTTCTGACTTAATTATGTCACTCTTCATCCTAATGAAGAACTCAACCATATTATGGTCACTCTTGCCCAAGGGGCCACGCACAACAAGACTGCTAACTAACCCTTCCTCATTACTCAATACCCAGTCTAGAATAGCCTGCTCTCTCGTTGGTTCCCCTACATGTTGGTTTAGAAAACTAACCCGCATAAAATCCAAGAAATCCTCTTCCTCAGCACCCCTGCCAATTT
This sequence comes from Okamejei kenojei, assembly GCA_035221665.1. Taxonomy (NCBI): domain Eukaryota; kingdom Metazoa; phylum Chordata; class Chondrichthyes; order Rajiformes; family Rajidae; genus Okamejei; species Okamejei kenojei. The sequence goes on along the minus strand of CM069165.1, from coordinate 29,779,643 downwards.
GATTCACCCAATCTATATGTAGATTGAAGTTGCCCATTATAACTGTTTTACCCTTGTTGCACGCATTTCTAATTTCCTGTTTGATGCCATCCACAACTCCACTACTACTGTTAGGTGGCCTGTACACAACTCCCACTAGCGTTTTCTGCCCCTTAGAGTTTTGCAGGTCTACCCATATTGATTCCACATTCTCCAAGCTAATGTCCTTCCTTTCTATTGCATTAATCTCCTCTCTCACCAGCAACACTACCTCACCTCATTTTCCTTTCTGTCTATCCCTCCTGAATATTGAATATCCCTGGATGTTCAGCTCCCAGCCTTGGTCCCCCTGGAGCCATGTCTCCGTGATCCCAGCTATAGCATAGTCATTAATAGCTATCTGCACATTCAACTCGTCCACCTTATTACGAATGCTCCTCGCATTGAGACACAAAGTCTTCAGGCTTGTTTTTACAACACTCTTACTCCTTATACAGTTATGTTGACAAGTGGCCCCTTTTGATTTTTGCCCTGGATTTGTCTGCCTGCCACTATTAATTTTCACCTTGCTACCGATTGCTTCTACCCCTCTTTCTCTCTGCTCGCACATTTAATAAACCCACCACATCTTATTCTCTGTTTATTATTTTTTTCTTCTTCCCCCCCCCCCCCTACATGTTGGGTCTGAGTGCTTCCCTTCTCTGCCTTCTGCCTCCCTGTCTACTAGCTTTCTCTATTTGAGTCCCTCCCCCCAACCGTTCTAGTTTAAAGTCCCCCCAGTAGCCTTTGCAAATTTCCCCGCCAGGATACAGGTCCCCCTCGGGTTCAAGTGCAACCCATCCTTTTTATACAGGTCACTCCTTCCCCAAAATAGGTTCCAATGATCCAGAAACTTGAATCCCTGCCATCTGCACCAGTCCTTCAGCCAGGCATTTATCCTCCACCTTGCTCCATTCCTACTCTCACTGTCGCGTGGCACAGGAAGTAATCCTGAGATTATTATCTTTGCGGTCCTTTTCCTTAACTCTCTTCCTAACTCCCTAAATTCTCCTTTCAGGACTTCTCTTTTTTTACCTATGTCATTGGTACCAATATGTACCACAACCTCAGGCTCCTCTCCCTCCCTTTTCAGGATATCTTGGACATGTTCAGACACATCCCAGACCCTGGCACCAGGGAGGCAAACTACCATCCGGGTCTCCGGACTGCGTCCACAGAATCGCCAATCTGACCCCCTAACTATAGAGTCCCCTATTACTAATGCCCTCCTCTTCTTTTCCTTACCCTTCCGAGCAACAGGGCCGTTCTCTGTACCGCAGGCCCGGTTGCTGTTGGGGTAGGCTGTCCCCTCCAACAGCACTCAAACAGGAGTACTTATTTTCAAGGTGTACAGCCACCGGGGTACTCTCTAGTCCCTGCCTCTGCCCCTTGCCTCTCCTAACCGTGACTCATGTGTCTGCCTCCTGTGGTTTTGGAGTGACTACCTCCCTGTAACTCCTCTCTATGACCTCCTCACTCTCCCTGACCAGACGAGGTCATCAAGCTGCTGCTCCAGCTTCCTAACACAGTCCCACACTCGACGCACCTGGCGCAGATGTGGACGTCTGGAGGGCTATCCGACTCCATGACCTCCCACATCTGACATCCAGAACAGTAAGCTGCCCTGGCACTCATACTTCCCTTACCCTGGATACAATATAAAAAACAAAGTACAGTACACTACAAACTGCTGGAATCTGACTGCCAATCAGCTGCTTACTCTAGTCCACTTCCCACCAATCAGCGGCTTTCTCAAGCCCAGTTAATTGAATGGAACGTTACAGATTTAGAACGTTACAGATTTTGGTTCCTCCCTCACCAATGGCTCCTGAGCCTCTGAAAAAACAAAGCCCCGCACTGGGTTTTTACACTCACCGTTCGGACGTTGCTCTTCCCTCACCAACGGCTCATGGGCCTCTGAAAAAACAAAGCCCCGCGCTGGGTTTTTACACTCACCGCTCGGACGTCGCTCCTCCCTCACCAACGACTCCTGGGCCTCAGGAGTTCCATAACTTCTGACCCCTTTATATTGCACAGTATTCAAGGTTATGAAATTGAATTTATAAACAAACAACTCCCCCCAGTTCAACATGTACCCAGCCGGAAATTTGTGCTTCCTCAAAAAGAGAAAGTGGAAGGACATGCAGAACTATTCAGATTATATACCAAGGGGGTAATAGAGAAAACTGGACATGAACCTCTTGAGTTTGTATCTAATATCTTTACCAAAACCAAAAAAGATGGTGGATGTCGTATTATAATTGATATAACGCAACTGAATACCTTTGTGCAATATACCCATTTCAAGATGGAAACATTTGAAACTGCCAAGCAACTGATTTCCAGAAGGTACTTCATGGCCTGCATCGATCTAAAAGATACATACTATTCAGTACCTATACGTAAAGATCACCGCAGATATTTGAAATTTGTCTGGATGGGGCAGCTGTGGCAGTATAGAGCACTGCCTAATGGGCTAACAACAGCCCCCAGATTATTTACCAAAATATTGAAACCAGCATTGGTGTCTCTACGAAGACAAAACCACATAGTCATGGCCTATCTTGATGACATACTGATTGTGGGGAAAACTTTGGAATTGGCTAAATTAGCTGTGACAGCCACCAAGTCACTATTCCAAAAACTGGGGTTCGTCATCCATCCAGACAAATCTAAGTTAACACCTTCTGTCGATATGGACTATCTGGGATTCACGATTAACACAAATCATATGATTATCACTTTCCCTAATAGCAAAGCGGCAGATATAATAGAGGCATGCAATAGTCTTGCTTGCGCCAGAAAACCGACTATTCGACATGCTGCCAAGGTAATTGGGAAACTTGTAGCTACATTTCCAGCAGCACGATTTGGACCATTGCATTATCAAAACTTGCAAAGAGCAAAAATCTCAGCACTAAAAACTAATGCTGGGCATTTTGATAGACCTATGCAGCTACCAACCAAAGCAAAAAATGAGCTACGATGGTGGATTAGCAGCATCCGATATTGTTTTAATCCCATCGTAGTTACAAACCCTTCAGTCGTGTTACAAACTGACGCCATCGCCCAAGGCTGGGGAGCTACCGACACCACTTCTAGTTGTGGCGGCAGATGGGATTTGCACAAATCTACATAGCTCCAATCACGAGGTATAAACTATTTGGAAATGCTGGGAGCATTTCACGGACTACGGGCTTGCTGTACGAATATGCATCATACGCATGTCCGTCTACAAATAGACAATACCACAGTGGTGGCATATTTAAACCATATGGGTGGTATCAAGACGATATCTTGTGATGAATTGGCAAACATAATTTGGCACTGGTGCATTGAAAGAAACATTTGGATTTCAGCTACATACCTTCCGGGTAAGCTTAATACAGTGGCGGACACCAGGTCACGAATATTCAATGACAACACCGAGTGGATGTTGAACCCCCAAATATTTGCTAACATTATAGCTCGGTATGGAACACCAGATATCAACCTCTTTGCGTCCAGATTGAACCATCAGATACCAACATATATCTCTTGGGAACCAGACCCTGGGGCAGTAGCGATGGACGCTTTCTCGCTACATTGGGGGAACTTGTTCTTCTATGCATTTCTCCCTTTCTGCCTCATCAGTTGGGTATTGCGGAAAATCCAGTTAGATTCCGCAGCAGGAATACTGATAATACCCGACCAACCTAATCAGCCATGGTTCCCGGTGGTCCTCGACATGGTGAAGGAACCGGGGTGCAGGTTCCCAAATACCTGAACCTCCTGACACATCTCATATCAGGGGAGTCATCTGTGCCATGGTCATCTGAACCTGTTGGCTTGCAGGTTCTGAAGAAACCATTACTGGAATTCGGGCTGTCGAACAGGACCATGGACATCATCACGGCGTCGTGCAGAGAGTCCACAAGGAAGCAATACCTTACCCATGTAAGGAAATGGGAGGTTTTCTGTTCCAGGACTAATATCACCTACGACTCTGCCACCATCACAGATGTGCTGGAATTCCTTGCGGGCTTTCACTATGATGAGGGCCTCCGCTACAGTGCCATCAACAGTGCAAGGAGTGCATTATCATCCTATCTCAGACTTGGAGTGGGATCCCATCCATTGGTGTCAAAACTATTGAGGGGTATTTTCAATTCCAACCCTCCAAGGCCACGATACACTATGACCTGGGATATTGGGGTAGTGTTGTCCCTGCTCAGGAGTTGGTCACCAGTTTTGAAACTTCCACTGGAAAAACTCACCTGTAAAGTGGTGATGCTGATGGCACTTATCACAGCTCAACGGGTTCAGACCCTCCACAAATTGAAATTGGACAGGATGGTCTCGACCCCCAATAAAGGTAACCTTCTTTATTGACGAGTTACTAAAGCACCATAGACCTGGAACAACTGGTCTTAAATTGGAATTCCTGGCATATCCCATTGATGTACGCCTCTGTATAGCCACCCATCTCCGACATTATATAAATGTCACCCAAAATATCATGGAAATGGAAGTAGGTCTATTTATCAGTTTTAATCGCCCACACTACAGGGTAACTGTGCAGACTATTTTGCAGGTGGCTCAGGGTGGTGCCCGTGGACCATGTCCTCGCAACAGCGGGCTGGGCCAATGAAGGCACATTTCTTTGTTAAATATTTTTATTATAGAAACATATTTATGAAAATTACAATGTTTTACATAAACGAAAATACATCATTATATACTTTCATAATATTAATAATATTGATATTATTACTAATATTGAAATTTAGGACTGTATGCTTCTATACGCTTTTTTAATTATTTTTTATAAAGTAAGAAAAGATAGAGATAAATAATGAAGAAGATATGAAAGCGAATGGAGTATTAATCATTAATCCGTCACTGGAGATATAGGCATGATTTATTATATATCTTCATCCATTCTAATATTCAGGCCTCAGTCAAGCCCTCGTACCGAGCCGTTATGACTCTGTAAATATTCAATGTATGGAGACCATATCCCTCTGAAGAGATCTAACCTGTCCATTAGGACAAGCCTCAATCTCTCCAGATGAAGAGTCTCCGACATTTCTGTATTCCATATTTTGATTGTAGGGGATGTAGGGCCTTTCCAAAATTTTAATATTAATTTTTTCCCAATTATTAACCCATAATCAATAAAAATTCTTTGGTTTGTTGTTACTAATTGTTCTGTTTCCAGTATTCCTAGTATTATTAGCTTTGAATCGGGTGTCAAAGTTATATTAACAACATTCAAAATTATCCTAAATATTTCAATCCAGAATTTTGTGATTTTTATACAGTTTGTAAATGAATGTGACAAATTGGCTTCTAAATGTTGACATTTATCACATATAGGAGATACTTTTGGGAACATATTATGTAATTTGGATTTTGAATAATATAGTCTATGTAATATTTTAAACTGTATAAGAGAGTGTATACAATGATGTGTATGTTGTAAACTATCATCCCATATTTCTGGTCTAATAGTTTGGCATAATTCATTTTCCCAAGATTGTCTATGTAGTTCTGTTGATGGAACATCACCTTCCAATAAGATGTTATATATATATGAAATCATTTTTTCTGTATTCGGATGTTTATTCAAACATTCATCTAATATTTCTTTTTTATTTCTGAGTTCTTGCGTATTTGCTTTAACATAATCTCTAATTTGTAAATATCTAAAGTAATCTTTAGAGTGTAGTCCATAAATTTGTTGTATGTCTTGAAATGAAAGGAAGGAGTTTTCCCTATAGAGATCACCAATCTTAATAATTCTATTATTTTTCCATTGTAAAAAAGCTTTATCCATCATTGAAAGTTTAAACGTAACATTATTTACAATGCTAAGAGATAGTGGTATAGATTTTAATTTTAATGTTTTATTTATTTGTTTCCAAATACGTATTCCACTTCCTATTATTGGGTTATCACTATAAGTTTTCTTAGCTAGATTAATATTAGCGAATATTATAGAACTAATTTCAAAGGGGGAACAATCTTCTTTTTCCATATTTAACCAAGTTGGTTGGTTATCTATTTCTTCTAACCAAAAATTCATATTTTTAATGTTAACTGCCCAATAATAAAACATTAAATTTGGTAAAGCTAGACCTCCGTTTATTTTTGATTTACATAAATGTTTTTTGTTTATTCTATGGCACTTATAATCCCAAATGAAGTTAGTGACTAAGGAGTCCACCTTTTTAAAGAAATTTTTAGGGAGATATATCGGGATTGATTAGAAAAGATATAATAATTGTGGAAGAAACACCATTTTTATTATATTAATTTTGCCTATCATCGAAATAGGTAACGTTTTCCAATATAAAATATTCTTATTTAATTTGTTCAATAATAGTGGGAAATTAGCTTTAAATAAAGAGTCAAATCTTTTTGTTACGAAGATTCCAAGATATTTAAATTTTTCATTTGTTATCTTAAAAGGGAATTGTTGTAATATATGTAAATTGTTTACCGTTATTGGCATAAGTTCACTTTTATTCCAGTTAATACTATATCCTGAATAGGATCCAAATTCAGTTATTAATTTTAACAAATTACGAATACTAGTTTCTGGTTTTGTGATGTAAAGTAGCACATCACAATATAGTGATAATCTTTCAAAACTCTTTAGATTCTGGAGTAGTTCCTGAGGATTGGCGGGTAGCAAATGTAACACCTCTTTTTAAGAAGGGAGGGAGAGAGAAAACGGGGAATTACAGACCAGTTAGTCTAACATCGGTAGTGGGGAAACTGCTAGAGTCAGTTATTAAAGATGGGATAGCAGCACATTTGGAAAGTGGTGAAATCATTGGACAAAGTCAGCATGGATTTACAAAAGGTAAATCATGTCTGACAAATCTTGTGGAATTTTTCGAGGATGTAACTAGTAGCGTGGATAAGGGAGAACCAGTGGATGTGGTATATCTGGACTTCCAGAAGGCTTTCGACAAGGTCCCACATAAGAGATTAGTATACAAACTTAAAGCATACGGTATTAGGGGTTCAGTATTGATGTGGATAGAGAACTGGCTGGCAAACAGGAAGCAAAGAGTAGGAGTAAACGGGTCCTTTTCACAATGGCAGGCAGTAACTAGTGGGGTACCGCAGGGCTCAGTGCTGGGACCCCAGCTATTTACAATATATATTAATGATCTGGATGAGGGAATTGAAGGCAATATCTCCAAGTTTGCGGATGACACTAAGCTGGGGGGCAGTGTTCGCTGTGAGGAGGATGCTAGGAGACTGCAAGGTGACTTGGATAGGCTGGGTGAGTGGGCAAATGTTTGGCAGATGCAGTATAATGTGGATAAATGTGAGGTTATCCACTTTGGTGGCAAAAACAGGAAAGCAGACTATTATTTAAATGGTGGCCGATTAGGAAAAGGGGAGATGCAGCGAGACCTGGGTGTCATGGTACACCAGTCATTGAAAGTAGGCATGCAGGTGCAGCAGGCAGTGAAAAAAAGCGAATGGTATGTTAGCTTTCATAGCAAAAGGATTTGAGTACAGGAGCAGGGAGGTTCTACTTCAGTTGTACAGGGTCTTGGTGAGACCACACCTGGAGTATTGCGTGCAGTTTTGGTCTCCAAATCTGAGGAAGGACATTATTGCCATAGAGGGAGTGCAGAGAAGGTTCACCAGACTGATTCCTGGGATGTCAGGACTGTCTTATGAAGAAAGACTGGATAGACTCGGTTTATACTCTCTGGAATTTAGGAGATTAAGAGGGGATCTTATAGAAACTTACAAAATTCTTAAGGGGTTGGACAGGCTAGATGCAGGAAGATTGTTCCCGATGTTGGGGAAGTCCAGGACAAGGGGTCACAGCTTAAGGATAAGGGGGAAATCCTTTAAGACCGAGATGAGAAAGACTTTTTTCACACAGAGAGTGGTGAGTCTCTGGAACTCTCTGCCACAGAGGGTAGTTGAGGCCAGTTCATTGGCTGTATTTAAGAGTGAGTTGGATGTGGCCCTTGTGGCTAAGGGGATCAGAGGGTATGGAGAGAAGGCAGGTACGGGATACTGAGTTGGATGATCAGCCATGATCATATTGAATGGCGGTGCAGGCTCGAAGGGCTGAATGGCCTACTCCTGCACCTAATTTCTATGTTTCTATGTTTCTATCATCCGCATATAAAGAAATTTTATTTTTAGTGTCTCTAGTATCGTATCCATATATTTCCGGATGTGATCTCACCCTCAGAGCTAGCGGTTCTATTGCCAATGCAAACAATAAAGGGGATAAAGGACAACCTTGTCTACAACCTCGAGATAAATTGAATTTAGGTGATAACATTTGATTTGTTATTATTCTAGCTGTCGGATTTGTATATAGCAATTTGATCCAGCTAATAAACTTTTCTCCCAATTTAAAAGCTTCCATAACCGAGAACAAGTAAGGCCATTCCACTTGATCAAAGGCTTTCTCTGCATCTAACGAAATAACTACTAGACCTTTATTAATATCTCTTTTCGAGTATATAATATTGAATAACCGTCTCAAATTATACGAAGAGTATCGTTTTGGTATAAAATTCCGAGCCAATGTCGTCTGGTCCCGGTGTTTTACCCTTTTTTAGTGATCTGATAGATTCTTGGATTTCTTTTATCGTGAGATCAGCATTCAGTAACTCTATATTTTGTGACTCCAATCCTTTCAAGTTTTTTTTAAGAATGCTTCAATTCCTATTTTATTATCTGTTGTTTTCGCAGTGTATCAGTTTTTATAATATTGCATAAATCTTTCATTAATATCTTTAGGCTGTGTTAACAATTCGCCTTTATGTGATTTAATCCTATGGATTATTTTTTCAGCTTCCATTTTCCTTAGTTGACGAGCCAGTAATGTTTGAGGTTTATCACCGAATTCAAACTGTAATTGTTTAGTATGTTGATAAAGTTTAACGACTTGGTCTGTAAATATTTTATTTAATTTATATTTCAATGCTGCAATTTTATTATGTAATATAGTAGTTGGATTCATTGCATTCTGTATATCTAATTGTTTAATCTCCTTTTCCAAATCTTGCTGATCCTTACGATTCTTTTTATTATAAAATGCTTGAGAGGAAATCATGATTCCCCGGAGGTATGCTTTAAATGTTTCCCATAATAAGGAACAGGATATTTCCGGTTTATCATTTATTTCAAAAAAAATCTTAATTTGTTCTGTGATATATTCCTGAGTAATTTTATTTTCTAATATTTGTGGGTTAAATCTCCACTGTTCTGATTTTTGTAGTTTACCATTTATTTTGATCTAGTGTACAATTAAAGTCACCTCCAATTATTAGATTATGTTGTGTTAATTCTGGGATATTATTAAATACCTTCTTAAAAAACAATGGGCTATCGAAATTTGGTCCATATACATTAACAAAAATCATTTTTGTGTATTTAATTCTCCTATGACGATAATATATCTTCCATCTTTATCAGTTATAGTTGATGTATGTTTAAATAAAATACCATTACGAAATAATATTGCTACGCCTCTTGATTTATGTGTAAAAGAAGAGTGATACATTTTATCTATCCATTTAGCTTTCAATCTATGTTCAGCATCTTTTTTTAGATGGGTTTCTTGAATAAAGATTACATCAGCTTTGTTTGCCTTTAAATGTGCAAAAACTTTTCCACTCTTAATCGGTTCATTAATACCTTTAACATTCCAACTACAAAACGTTATTCCCTCATTCCCTATATTTATTTTTGAGTCTTGCATCTTTTGACTATGGAGGTCTGCAATAGAGTCTATGGTTCAGCACATCAGACCCGACCTTACACCCGAACATCGAATAGATGAATTTTAAGTCTCGTGCATGTCTCTCACGTATATATCTCCATTGATCAATATATAACTCCATTCAAATTGAAGAAAACCATAATAGATTATATGAGAAAAGAACAAAGGATAGATTAAGAGGTTAGTAATGTGCAAAAAGAGAGGAAAAACTACATCTAGAGTTGTTGCAGTTAGTGCTAGCCATACTAGCATGGCTAACCATCTACTGACTTCCGTCGTTGATGTTGGTAACTTAACCAGCTCCCAGGTTTTTGGAATTGTTATTCCATAAAAATATTTTACCGGGGGTGTAGCATGAGAGAAAAAAAAAGGAAAGGGAAAAAAGAGGGATAAAAATAAAGATTTATTTAGTAAAGGCATATTTAAATTATAACAATTAAAGGTATATAAATACAATTATTTAAGACTTATTTAAACTTCTAATTATTATAAACAATTATAAAGGTGTAGAAATACAATTATTTAAGACTTATTTAAACATCTAATTATTATAAACAAGAGGAACAAAAAAAAGAAAAGATATCAAAGTACATATTTAGAACTTAATTAAAAATCTATCAATTTTAAACAGAAAGAACACAAAAAAAGGATAAAAAGAGAAAAGAAAAAAAAATCCATCCTACAAAAAAAACAGAAATTAAGAATGAAAATAAAAAATTGCTGACAAAAAAGAAAAATCTCCAAATGAAATCAATCCCTAATTTTAACTCTATTCATTCCAACATAGAAAATCATTAATCATTAGTAATAGTAATTAATATTAATTAGTAAAAATGGTGTTAGTAGAAATACCGCATTGTGTCTGTAATGTGTGTTAGTTATTTATATTAGTAGTGTAATGATATTAATTATTAGTATCCAAGTGAAGTTTTCCGATCCACTTCTTTCTCCGACTTCCATCCAACGTTGCCCAGTTCAGTCCAGTCCTGCATTGTTTTGTGGAGTCTTGTGAAGTCTTGGAGATTCTTGTAGCATTCTTAAGAGTCAATATATTTGAAAGTAGCTGCTTCTCAGGTCTGGATCTGGCGCGCAAAGACCATTGCTGCTTCTGGGTTGGAAAAGAAATGCTCCTCGTTTTTGAAGGTAACTCTTAGAATAGCTGGTTAATTCAGACCGTATTTCAAATGTGGCACTCCTCTCATAAGACTCTTAGCCTCATTGAATGCTTTCCGTTTCCTGGAAACTTCTGCAGGATAATCTCGGTAGATACTGATCCTGTGACCTTCAAATTCCAGGTTTCTATTTCTCGAGGATTTCCGCATTATCTCATCCAAGACAAAGTCGTATTGTAGCTTTATAATCATTTGTCTTGGAGGGGCATTTGCTCTTGTCTGACGTCTTCTGACTCTGTGAGCACGGGCTAATAAAGGCTTTTGTTCCAGAGATAAAACTTGTTGTAATAAGTCCACAGTAAATTCTCGAGGATCTTCATCTTTCTCTCGTCCTTCAGGAATACTTGCAATTCTTAGGTTTTGTCTTCTCTGGCGACCTTCTAGCTCAGTACATTTCTCAGATATTTTAGTCAGTAAGTTCGTTAGATGTTCGTTTTCTGTAATCAGCTTTGCTGTAGTCATAGCACTGGTAGCAGCTAGTTCTTCAAGGCCTTTTATACCGACCGTCTGTTGTTCCAGTACCTCTTCCATAGGCTTCAGCCTTTTTTCAAAGTCATTTTTGACCTTTTCAATTTCATTATCCATCTCCTTTCTCATTTCGTTCATCATTTCTGTAATTTCTTTCTTCAAATCTTCCGATATTTTCTTGGTCTTATTATTAATATTTGAATTTGTTTCCTGTTGAAATTCTTTCATTTGAGTATTCATCTGGTTTATTTGTGTATTCATCTGGTTTATTTCTTCCTTTAAGCCAGCAATTTCGCGAGAAATTAAACTTTTCAATTCTTCACTTTCCGCTTTTTTCCCTGTTCTTTTCGATACATCTTCCTGGGATGAGGCCCTACTTGAGTCCGAGGCTTCAGTTGGGCCTTCTGCCGGGTTGATCGACTTTTCTGTTTTTCGGTAGGGCTGCGTGTTGTAGACATAACTAGTCGCGCACCTGATGATGTCACTCACAACAATCGGTGCAGAAACGGCAGGCAGCAAGCAGCAGGCAGCAGGTAGGTCCGTTAATCCCCCGTTTTTTTCACGGAGCTGGCTGGCGTTGTCCTCTAGCCCTCCATAGCGCCACCGGAAGCCTGAAGGCACATTTCAACGGTTTTAAAATAAAACTTGTGGCCACTCCCACGAAGTTTGCAGATACTGTTTTAAGCTCTGTTCCCTGAATGTTCCTCGAAGTCAGGGGTTTTTGTTTGTATTAATAAATACATTATTGTTTTTCAGCTCTGTTTCAAGTCTGAAATACGTTAACATACTTCCTCCATCAGTTATTATGGCAGTATGTGAGCATGGACGTGGTTCCAGGGCATGAAATCACAGAGCTTTGAAATCTTCACGAAGTCACTCATGTGACTCCGCAGTAAAATAGTAAGATTAAACGAGAACTTACCAGTTTGAAGTTTGACCCTTATTTTATGAGGCGTTACGATGAGAGATTTCGTGCCCTCCACTCCCAACCCTCTATCATAAGGTCAACTGGTGTATTAGTTTCTCTTAATCTTACTATCTCCAGTCCTACTATCTGTGATTTCACAACGCTGCTTTGAAGAATGTCGCGCATGCGTGCTGGCGGGGTCTTCACGAAATCCCTCATCGTAACTCCTCATAAAATAAGGATCAAACTTCAAACTGGTAAGTTCTCATTTAATCTTACTATTTTTAACATTAATCTGTTTTGGCTATTGAGTGGTAAATATGCCTTCATTTTACATTGGGTGCTGTCATTAGGAGAGATGGGGGTAGGGAAGGGATTAGGTAGTGTATTGACTGTCTACTGGTCAGTTTCAGGCTTTGCATGGGTGGGGGGAGGGGGGGGGGACTTTTGCTTTTAGTTTAGTTTTTTCTATCTGGGCAGAATTTGAACTACAAAAATGTCTGAAATGTCATAACTTCTGGCTCCGCCTTAGACTCTTCTCCTTCCAGTATCATGAACTGTTATGCTTTAAGAAATTAACCTTTTATATTCCACACGATTTTTACAAACAATATGGATAAAGTTATTAACTTCCTTTCATGGAATGTGAATGTTCTTCTTGGTTCTTGGTTACTTGGTCCTTCAAAATATTCCAACTGGAATTTAAACTGGAGGTGGTGAAGGGAGGGGTTTAGCCAGTGAGGATTATTGGGAAGAAAGTACCACTTTAAATTTAGTTGCATCTGGCTGGGCAACCGTGGTTTGGTGGAGATTATTCCATGCTTTAATAGTGCGTGGGAAGAACGAATTGCTGTACACATATGTCTTTGTGGCTGGGACCACACATTGGATCGAATGCCCTCGTCTGCTCCTAATTGGTTTGGGGTTGGTGTAGGTCTTGTGATCTATGTCTAGCTGACCATTTAACATTTTGTAAAAATAGGTCAAACGGTGAGCTTCACGTCTGTCTTGGAGAGGGTTCCACCCCAGAGGATTCAGAAGTTTAGTGACACTCGCTTCTCTCTCGTAGGTGTTAGTAACAAATCGAACGGCCTGTCTTCGGACACGTTCGATGGATGAAATGTTTTTATCTGTGTATGGGTCCCAAGCTGCAACTGCGTAGTCCAGATGAGGTCTAACGAGGGTGAAATACAGCTTCTCCTTGACAGAAGCTGAACAATGATGGAAGTTGCGCCTCAGGAAGTTTAGGACACCTGTTGCTTTCACTGTTGCATGATGAGTCTGACCGTTCCAACGTAGATCATTCTGCAATTTGATGCCAAGATACATGGTTTGTTTGGATTCTTCAAGGGTGACACCAAGTATGTTGTAAGATGTGACGCCTGGATTCCTCTTTCTGGTGACATGCATGGTTTCACATGCGTGAAAGACGACAGTCAACGATTTTTTAAGTTTTGGAGAGGACAGCAGTTTCATTCAAATTCACAGGCTAAGGTGAAATAAATGGTTTGAACTATCCCATTAAGAGGAAAAAAATGTTTAAAGTTCTTCGTAGACTAAATGCTCAGATTATCTTTGTTCAGGAAACTCATGTAAGGAAAGACGACAATCAACGATTTTTTAAGTTTTGGAGAGGACAGCAGTTTCATTCAAATTCACAGGCTAAGGTGAAAGAAGTCTCTATTTTTATTGATTCCTCAATTTTGTTTGTTCATTATGAAACAATTTCTGATCCATATGGTAGATTTTTGATTATTACTGGTGTTCTTCATAACCAAAAAGTTGTTATGGTGAATGTTTATGCACCTAATATTGATCACCCTGAGTTTTTTAAACAGCTAATCGCATCCTTTCCTAATTTAAATGAACATCTTTAGATAATGGGTGAGATTTTAACTGCTGTTTGAACCCCTCGATGGACAGATCTGCATCTGATCATGTTCTTCCAAATAAATCAGCTAGTTTTATTAATTCTTTTTTACTTGACTCTGGAATGTTAGAAGTCTGGAGATTCCTACACCCAAATGACAAAGAATTTTCTTTTTTCTCTCATGTATATTTTAGTTACTTTAGGATTGATTACTTTATAATAGATCCTCGGCTAGTTTCATCGGTCACTGCGTGTGAGTATGATGCAATTGCTATTTCTGATCATGCACCATTGAAACTATCAATTAAACTACCTGATTCCAAGTTTAGTGCTAAACAATGTTGATTTAATACTACTTTGCTTCAAGATCTAAATTTCATTCATTTTATTAAAGATCAGTTTGCTTTTTTTTTCTTAACAAACTCTACTGAAGATATATCCGATGGTGTAGTCTGGGATGCTTTTAAGGCATATATTTGTGGACAAATTATTTCATAATCCGTGGGATTAAAAAAACAAACTCAAAATGAAATACGTATATTGGTTGATGAGATTAAAGAAATTGATAAAAAATATTTAAAAGCTCCTAGTCTAGAGCTCTATAAGAATAGAGTTGAACTTCAATTGAGACATGATTTGTTATTAGTATCACCAATTGAGAATCAGTTATTTTTTTTTTTAACTCAACATTTATTGACATAACGAAATACAAATACAGACAAAACAAAGAGACACACAAAAGACAATTGCAAAATGACAAAATACAAATCACCTAACCGCTATTTGCATCACATCGGATCCTCTTAACATTCTATCGTAGAAGCATCATATTCACAGGCACCATAGCAAGCTCATCCATTCATACCCTTAATCAATCTTGGCATTTGTACTAGTACCGGTTTCCATATAATATTAAAGGCCTCGGTCCTCAACTGGAATTTAGCAGTTATACTTTTCATCAAGTATACATTTTTCAATCTTTCCCTCCACTGTTGAACATTTGGTGGCATTTCCATCCTCCATAGAACTGTTATCATCTTTTTAGCAATCAACAGCATCACCCCAAGCAAATATTTCTGATTTTGAATATCTGTTGCTGCTGGAGTATCTCCTAATATAAAACAAGCCGATTCCAAAGGCAGATCCACTCCCAGAATTAATTTAATCTCTACCTGGATGTCTCTCCAGTATTGGTACAATTTGGGACAATCCCAAAAAATATGTGTGTGATCACCGATCTTCCCACATTGTCTCCAGCATAAATTTGAGGTGTTACTGTATCTTGCCAACACTAAAGGGGTCCTAAATACTCTCATTTTAATTTTCCAGTCGAACTCCCTCCAAGAGGGGCTGCTTGTCAGCTTATGGCCCAAGAGACATGTCCTTTCCCATATTTCATCTGTAATAATAATGTTCATTTCCAATTCCCATTTCTGTTTTGTTTCTATAGTATTTCCTTTTGAAGTCTTGAAGTCCTTGATATAAATGGGATATCAAATTATTTTGTAACACTCCCTCTATATTCCTCAAGAAAGTATTTTCCAAATTTGAAGGTAGTCTACATATCTGCTCCCAATCTACATGTGTCTGTAAGTAGTGCCGTATTTGGAGGAACCTAAAGAAATCTGACCCTGACAGTCCAAATTCATTCTGCAAGTGCTCGTAAGATTTCAAGACTCCCCCACAAAAAAGCTGGTCCACAGTAATAAGCCCTTTATCTGCCCAGTTTCTAAATCCATTATCAATTTTGCTGGGTATAAAATTGGGACTAGCAGCTATCTTCATTGCTCTAGATATCGAATTAAAAAAAATTAATTGCTTTCTGATAGCTAACCATGTTTTCATCGAGAATTTAATCCAATCGTTATCTATTTTTAATTTCTTCCAATTTACTTAGAAATTTACTTAGAGTTAGAAATGGGAGCCCAGCCAGGGCAATACTAGGACATGCATTTTGTTCTATTTTCACCCATCCCGTTTCCTCGAGAGAATCAGTTACTTAAAACCAATTTTATATACATGGTGATAAATCTGGCAAATTACTCTCCAATCAGTTGAAAGCTGTGTCAGCTAAACGTCAGATTGTTAAAGTGAGTAAACGGGGTTGTACATTGACTGTAGACCATGATGAAATTAATAAATCCTTTCTGGAATTTTATACCTCCCTATACCAATCAGAATTTCCTACTGATTCCAATATAATGAATGAGTTTAAAAAAAAACTGAACTTGCCAAATTTACCACGTAATGAGTCTCTGTTGTTAGATGAACCCATCACGGTGGAAGAAATACAGAAAGCAATCTTCTTGATGAATTCTGGTAAAGCTCCTGGTTTAGTTGGGTTTACAGTAGAATTTTTAAAGTATTTCTCAAGTTTACTGTCTCCCTGGCTATACAAGGTTTTTAAAGAAGCCTTTTCAATGAGTATATTACCACACTTCTTTTATGAAGCATCTATTTCTTTAATTCTTTAAAAAGACAAAGACCCTACTGAAGTGGCATCATATAGACCTATATCACTGTTAAATGTAGATTCCAAATTTCTTTCCAAAATATTAGCTATGAGATTGGAAAATATTTTACCGCAAATTATTTCTGAAGATCAGACAGATTTTATTAAAAATCGTTACTATACTTTAACATTAGGAAATGAATGAATATCGTATATACAGCGTCAAATAAAACTTCAGAATGTGTCATTTCACTTGATGCTGAGAAGGTGTTTGATAGAATGGGAATACTTATTCAATACACTTGAAAATGTTAAGATTGGTCCAAAATGTATTTCTTGGATCAAGCTGATATATCATACACCTCAGGCTTCTGTACTTACCAATAATCAAAGATCCCCTTTTTTTCAGGCTCTTTCGAGGTGCTAGACAGGACTGTTCTTTAAGTCCATTACAGTCTGATATCGCTTTGGAACCTTTGGCCACCGCTATTAGGGAATCCACTAATATTTTTGGTATTGTCCTTGGGAATAAGACACATAAGCTATCTCTTTATGCAGATGATCTGTTATTATTCATCTCTAACCCTGAGAAATCTATTCCGGCAATAGTAGCACTACTTAATCAATTTAGTAGTTTTTCTGGTTATAAACTAAATCCTAGTAAGAGTGAGCTTTTTCCATTAAACAATCTAGTTTCGAAATATGGACAGTTTCCATTTAGAATGACTACCGAATATTTTACTTAATTAGGCATTAAGATTACCAAGAAACACAAGGATTTATTTAAAGCCAATTTTACGCCTCTAATTGACCATATCAAACAACAGTTTACTAAATGGTCACCAATGTCCTTATCTTTAATTGGCCGAATTAATGCTATTAAAATGTTTATCTTACCTAAATTTTTGTATTTATTTCAGACAATACCAATTTTTATTGCTAAATCTTTCTTTGATATTATTGACTCTAAAATTTCTTCATATATATGGCAGAATGAAAATTCTAGACTAAGTAAAAAATACTTGCAGAAATCAAAAAAAGATGGTGGTTTGGCACTGTCTAACCTTAGATTCTACTATTGGGCAGTTAATGCTTGCTATAGAACGTTTTGGACAAAGGATTTAGAAGATACCCAATGCCCAGGATGGATAAATCTTGAACATGATTCTATGCAAGGGCTTCTATTCTAAGGGCCTCGTTACCTTTTACAATTACGAGATTGAATAAATATACGACTAACCCAATAATAAGATACACGTTCCGAATTTGGTTTCAATTTCATAAGTTTTTTGGATTGAATGATTTTATCTTATCGAGTCCTATCATACCTAATTTTTTCATCCACCCTTCTAGTACTGATCAAGCCTTTATGTTATGGAATAGGAAGGGATTTGTAGATTTTCGTGATTTGTTTTTGGATGGTTGTTTTATGTCTTTTGAACAACTCCAATAAATATAATCTACCTAACTCACATTTCTTTAGATATTTACAAATTAGACATTTTTTGAGGGCTACTCTACCCTTTTTTCCGTTACCACATTAAACCAAAATCTTGGGAAAAAATTTACATCTGAACCCTTATCAGAAAGGCTTAATAATGACTATTTATGAGTTGATTTTGAAATTACAAATAGATACATTTGATAAAATTAAGAATGACCAGGAAAGAGAACTCCAAATTTATCTATCTATAGAGAAATGGGAGAGGATTCTTCAATTCGTTAATACTTCCTCAATGTGTGCAAGACACGTTTGATACAATTCAAGGTGGTTCACAGAGCTCATATGTCAAAAGATAAGCGAACTCATTTTTATGGTCATATAAATTCTACCTGTGACAGATGTAATTCTGAAGTGGCCTCATTGGCTCATATGTTTTGGTCCTGCCCACTTTTGGAAAAATATTGGAAATACATTTTTGATACTATTTCTGTAGTTTTAGGTATTGATTTACAACCTCATCCTATTACTGCAATTTTTGGGCTACCAATGTTAGATTCTATTCATCTGGCTGAGGCCACAACGATAGGGAAGCATACAAGGTCTGCTCTGAGTATGTGCTACCAGATGCAGTTCCTTAGTTTGATGTGTATGATCGGGATATGTGCCTTATTAAACTTCTCATCCCTGCTGTGAGAAAACAAGCAGGTTGAATATGAAGGGATTTTGATTCTGGGAGACCAGCAGAGGCAGGGAGATGGGTACAAAGTATTATACCCAATATAGCCACATCAACCCTTATATTGGGAGAACTGTGTGATACTGAGATTAATATAAATATTCTGCAGTAGAATGTGCCTGTCAGAATCTATAATTCTAAACATGAACATATATGATTATGCACAAATACACAAGAAAATGTAAGAAGTTACTCTCCTCCAAGAGAGGACAAGAATGTGGGGGAGACTAGAAATGGAGAAAATGCTCCACACTTTACTCAGTCAAGGGTCCAAAGACCCAAAGATTCCCAGGCAGCCTCCGAAGGAGTTCCATACACTGTGTATGGTGCCTGTAAAAAAAAATTAAAAAAATGGGAATCTGACTCTCCAGTGCCTTGTTTAGGTCTGGATGAGGTCTCCCTAGAGCAAGACTAAAATGCTCCAAACTTTAATCAGTCAAGGGTCCAAAGACCCAGAGATTCCCAGGCAGCCTCCGAAGGAGTTCCATACACTGAGTATGGTGCCTGTAAAAAAAAAAATTAAAAAAATGGGAATCTTACTCTCCAGTGCCTTGTTTAGGTCTGGATGAGGTCTCCCTAGAGCAAGACTCGGGAGTACCAGGGCAGGAGGAGACTTACCCTGGAGCTGGTGTCCCTACTTATGTGTATACACCAGAGCACAAGAGCCACGCTCCGGGTGTTCCCGATGTAGCATCAAGTTTGCTATATCGGTATGGACTGGTGAGGCTATGGATGAGACCTGGCTGCCAACATTATTTGGTTTCTCACCTGCTCCAAGAAACTGTTATGACTGAAACAGTAAAATATATATTTAACACCCGTCTATTGTGCCTCGCTCAGGGTGCCAACAGTAAACTCCGTAATTTGGGCACCCATGAGTGTTATGATGCGAGGGCAGGAAATGTGTTTCCAGCATGTCCTCTAGCTGATATCAGTTGGCATCACTGCATTTGGGGAAGACATACAAGAGTTGATAAAGGTCCAAAACTTATAAAGACAGGCTTGCGTTACTCTGCAGTGCGTATTCAAACCTAATTGTATGATGAAAATTGCCATTTGGCCAACATTATACCCAAAAATGCAGGATTATGTAGGGCAAACAATAACCAGATTAATTATTGGTGAAAACTGCCAAAACAATTCAGGATTTTCTAGTTCATTTACGTAGGTACAGGAACTTCATTCCATCACACATAGAACTTCTGGGGTACAACCTCTGGTTGGGTGTAAGATTACAATTGTTTTATAATGAATGATGCTGCATAATATTGATCGGTTTGGTGTTTGCTGCACCAGAAACTCGTCAGGTAGAAAATATATTCCCAGACAGAACAAGATGGGGGTTGCAGAATCATTCTGGACTTCACAAACTAAATTCATATGTTCAGTATAGGCATTTAATAAAGTACACCTTCAACACTGTAACACAGTTGTTATCACAAGGCTGCTATATGGTTACTATAGACGTAAAAAATATACCTTATTATTCAGTACCAATGCATCATTATCGCAGGTACTTTAAGTTAATTCGATGGGTCAGCTGAGGCAATTTAAAGAATTACCTAATGGGTTAACTTCAGCTCTCAGGCTGTTCACAAAATTATTGAAACCAGCACTGGTGTTACTGAGGGCTCAGAATCACATTGTAAGGCTTATCTAGAGGATATGTTAATTGTAAATGCCACTCAGGAGACAGCTGAAGAACTGGTTTCAGCAACCGTAAGCCTATTAAAAGGCTAGGGTTCTGTCCATCCAACAACATCTAAGTTACAGCCATCCCAAACAATTGATTATTTGGGGTTTGTCATTAATTCAGTTGATATGTCAGTAACTTGCTAACAGATAAGGTTGGGGATATTACAAATGTCTGTACTTGTCTCGCTGAGAGACCTTATCCCTCCAATTGAGAAGTAGCTACGGGTATTGGTAAAATGGTAGCAGCATTCCTGCTGTCGAGTTTGGACCTCTGCATCATCAAAGTCTGCAAAGAGCCAGAGGACAAGCACTAAAAATAAAAATATATTTTTTTAAATAAATAAATAAAATGAAAGAAAGATAAAAATAAAATAAAAAGTGTGCAGGTCATTTGATAGGTCCATGCAGTTACCAACTAAAGCTTTAGCTGAATTGTAATGGTGGATTCTCAATGTTGCACAAGCTACTAGAAAATATTTTGGTTCAGCAACCTTCAGTGGTATTACATAGAAACATAGAAAAATAGGTGCAGGAGTAGGCCATTCGGCCCTTCGAGCCTGCACCGCCATTCAATATGATCATGGCATTACAAACTGATGGGAGTGCTCTCGGATGGGATGGTAAGGACAGCGCCACCAGTTGAGGTGGTGATGGACTGTCCAAGATGATTAATTCTCCTAACACATGGTATCAATTATTTGGAGTTATTCGGGGCGTTTTAATCTTACTATTCTATGTTATGACTGCAAGGCACAAAATTTCGTTCAGACTGAAAGGTCTGAATGACAATAAAGGATAATTTGACTTTTGACTTTATTTAAATGGAAAGACTCTAATCCTCCGACCACACTCCATTGGTACTCTGAAACGATATCATGTTTGAACTTAGAAAAAAATTAGGAGTGACATAAAATTAGTGTTATAAAATAAAAAAAATAGAAGTATAAATAAGATTGACTGTAAATTTTAAAAATATTAAGAATGTATGTGACGAATAATATTTTCTTTTTTTTGATTTTATATTATTTCTTCTTAATATGTAATTACTTATAATAAAAATATTTTACAAAAAAACATTAGGAGTGACATCGTTGAACATTAAATTTGATAGGACTTGGGGAAGATTTATTCAACATTTTCATACGACATAAATTGTCCCCTCTCCAGCTGTTATTTTTTACCTAATTAATTTACCTTTAAACGGTGGAACGGACTTGATGACAAACAGGGACTTAAATTGTTGAAATTCTTGGCAGCCCAGATTCTGTTTTGCTTTTTTTTTTCTAGTTTAAGGGTTTTTTTTTTCTTTTTCTTTTTATATTTAGGCTTATATTCAATGTGCATTTTGACACTGGACATATTTAGGTTATACCTGTTATTAATGTAATCCTGATCCCTATGTATCAATATCATTGTTATGTTTATCATTATTTTGTTGTTGTTTTGTTTTTGAAAAAAAACAAATTAAAAGATTTTAAAAGAAAGTAAGAAAGAAACTTTACACTAGTTGTAATTTTCTTAACTTTATTTAAGCTTTAAGCAACGTATTTCTTTAATACATAAACTCAGAAACATCTGGCAAACATTGCTGATTCCGCCGGCCTTTCCCACCCGAAATCTCCGCACATGCGCACACTCTGGAAAAGTCCCGCACATGCACACACTTTAGAAGACCTACGCACGTGCCCACCTCATTCTCCCCTCCTATTTATAAGTTGAGACGGTCAGGAGGTATAGTACTGGAGCTTCAGGAGATAATGGTGTTTCAATAGCTGGTGGTACATATATTGCTTGGTCATCAACTTCACTCATATTGTTATTTAGATTTACAATTTTAGAATTTCTTATAGAAGTTTCCATAGGGGGTAATCAGGGCTCTCACTTAACTTTTTTTCCCTGTTGCCAGCCGGGCAACCGTGACAGCTTTTTAGGTTGCCAAATGACAGTTTAGGTGGTCATTGAAGACGGTTTGCATGACGTGTGCGATAATGTGCTCGGACGAAGTGTGTAATTACCAGTCGGAATTATGCTCAATGAAGCATTCACATATTATGTTCAAGAAGGAACTGCAGATGCTGGAAAATCTAAGGTAGACAAAAGTGCTTGAGAAACTCAGCGGTTACAGCAGCATCTACGGAGCGAAGGAAATAGGCAACGTTTCAGGCCGAAACCCATCAGTCTGAAGAAGGTTTTCGGCCCGAAACGTTGCCCATTTCCTTCGCTCAATAGATGCTGCTGTATCTGCTGAGTTTTCCCAGCACTTTTGTCCACATTCACATATTATTTCTGCTTCAAATAACTCACAAACTAAACATATTCACCAATCAAGACATGATATATACCACAATGACATGCATCAAAATTATAATGCAATATCTCAACTCTTTTTACACATTGCAATTAATGCAATTTCTATTAGTTCTTTCCACTTCCAAACAAAAATGTGGTTGGATTATTCAGCATATGATCAACCTGTGTCAATAAATCCAGGACCATGGTAAAATATATGCTTAACCATGCACACTACAGATTGATGCAAGCATGTTTTCTGTGAAGGACCGAAAATTACCATGACATGGCCATAGCATGGGTCGTTATTGCTATTGGCACATAAACACTCTCGCTTCCCACATAATTTATCCATAACAAAATATACAGGTTGCAAGGAAATTTCTAAAGGCATTTTATGATAATAGCTGTTAAAACCGACTATACCCATCTGACAGGTTAAACATTACACCAACTGGCAAGAGATGGCCAAAGGACATAACTGCAGCAAATGTTCTTTTGGTAATACGTTTAAAGGTGTCAAAACAAATAATAACATTGGGATTACATTCCGTTATCAAACATAATCAATGTTTGCTCTGAAGACCATGAAGCACAATAGGGTCAGGGGGTGTGTGAATCAGTGCGGGGTGGATAGATGGCGGGGGTTGAGAAGGCAATTGGTGCGGAATGGATGGATTGAGGCAGGTGAATTAGTACGTGTTGGTTGGAGTATGTAAACTTGTGAGGGGAGAGCACGGGGGATGTCAGTGGTGTTGAATGGGGGGGATCAGTACGGGATGGATGGGGGGGGTGCGGGGATCAGTATAGGATGAATGGGTGGTTCAGTACAGACTGAATGGGGGTAGACAAAAATGCTGGAGAAATTCAGCTAGTGAGGCAGCATCTATGGAGCTAAGGAAATAGGCAACGTTTCAGGTCGAGACCCTCCTTCAGACTGTTACCCCCATTCTTCTTGAATGGGGGGGATCAGTAGAGGATGGATGGGGGGGGGGATCAGCACAAGATGAATGGGGGGGGGGGAAATCAGTGCAGGATGAATGGAGGGGGGGTCAGACTGTGTGGATCGGAGGGTCTATGCAGGGTGAATGGTGATTCACTACAGGATGAATGAGGGGATCCATATAGGATGAATGGGGGATCAGTACAGGATGAATGAGGGATCAGTACGGGATGAATGAGGGGTTCAGTTTTAGGATGCATGAGGGGATCAGTACAGGATGCTTGAGGGGATTAGTACAGAATGAATGGGGGATCAGTAAAAGATGAATGGAGAGATCACTGCAGGATGGATGGGGGGATTGGTGCAGGTTAAATGGAGATAGGTCACTACGGGATGAATGGGGTGATCAGTGCAGTATTAATAAGGGGGAAGAGTGCAGGATGGATGGGAAGGGGGTCAGTACAGGATGAATTGGGGGACCAGTGCAGGATGGATGGATGGGGGGGGGGGGGGGATGGCTGGAGAATCAATGCGGAGGTGGGTAGGATAATGAATAGATTGTGGGGGGAGGGTAGATGGGGAAGGGAGCACAGGAGATGTCAGTGAGGACTGAATAGAGGAGGGAATGGAGATTAGTGCGGGATGGAGAGTCCGAGGAGAGGTGGGGGGGGGGGGGGGGGGGTGGGGGGGGGGGGGGGGGGGAAAGAGAGAGAGAGAGAGAGAGAGAGAGAGATATGCAGAGGAGGTGGGGAGGAATGAAAGTCAGCGCTCCTCGGACAACATCGCCCCGCTGCCTTGGCCGTCCCTGTCCAATGCCAAAGTGCCGCCGCCTCCATGCCACCGCCTCACCTCCTCCGCCAGCCAACAGGAAGATGCGGGACTGAGCGGTGCAGCTCAAAGATCCTATAGGTATAGGATCTTTGGTACAGCTGCTTCAGACGGCGGAAGGAGACCTCCCTCTCCCTCGCTCCCTCTCTCCTCCTGGCCTCGGCGTGCGAGAGGGGTTGTTTTGAAAGCGTGGATTTGCAAGCAGCGACCGTTATCAGGGTGATAGCAACCGCTGATGGCAAATCCGCAAAAGGTGCTTTCAAAACATAGAAATTAGGTGCAGGAGTAGGCCATTCGGCCCTTCAAGCCTGCACCGCCATTCAATATGATCATGGCTGATCATCCAACTCAGTATCCTGTACCTGCCTTCTCTCCATACCCCCTGATCCCTTTAGCCACAAGGGCCACATCTAACTCCCTCTTAAATATAGCCAATGAACTGGCCTCAACTACCTTATGTGGCAGAGAATTCCAGAGACTCACCACTCTCTGTGTGAAAAATGTTTTCCTCATCTCGGTCCTAAAGGAATTCCCCCTTATCCTTAGACTGTGACCCCTTGTTCTGGACCTCCCCAACATCGGGAACGATCTTCCTGCATCGAGCCTATCCAACCACTTAAGAATTTTGTAAGTTTCTATAAGATCCCCCCTCAGTCTTCTAAATTCTAGCGAGTACAAGCCAGGTCTATCCAGTCTTTTCTCATATGAAAGTCCTGACATCCCAGGAATCAGTCTGGTGAACCTTCTCTGTACCCCCTCTATGGCAAGAATGTCTTTCCTCAGATTTGGACACCAAAACTGTATGCAATACTCCAGTTGTGGTCTCACCAAAACCCTGTACAACTGCAGTAGAACCTCCCTGCCCCTATACTCAAATCCTTTCGCTATGAATGCTAACATACCATTGCCTGCTGCACCTGCATGCCTACTTTCAATGATTGGTGTACCATGACACCCAGGTCTCGTTGCATCTCCCCTTTTCCTAATCGGCCACCATTTAAATAATAGTCTGCTTTCCTGTTTTTGCCACCAAAGTGGATAACCTCACATTTATCCACATTATACTGCATCTGCCATGCATTTGCCCACTCACCCAGCCTATCCAAGTCACCTTGCAGCCTCTAGCATCCTCCTCACACCCAGCACTACCCCCCAGCTTAGTGTCATCTGCAAACTTGGGGATGTTGCATTCAATTCCCTCGTCCAAATCATTAATATATATTGTAAATAGCTGGGGTCCCAGCACTGAGCCTTGCGGTACCCCACTAGTCACTGCCTGCCATTCTGAAAAGGACCCGTTTACTCCTACCCTTTGCTTCCTGTCTGCCAGCCAGTTCTCTATCAACATCAATACTGAACCCCCAATACCGTGTGCTTTAAGTTTGCATACTAATCTCTTATGTGGGACCTCGTCGAAAGCCTTCTGAAAGTCTAGATATAACACATCCATTGGTTCTCCCTTATCCACTCTACTAGTTACATCCTCGAACAACCCCTCTCGCACGCCGAGGCTGGTAGGAGGGGGGGGGGGGGGGGGGGGAGGGAGAGGGATGTCTCCTTCCGCCGGGCGGGGTGCGGGAGGAGGCGGCAGTGGATCCGCTGTCGCGGCCGCTGTTCGGGGCCCGTCATTCGCTCCGACCCTTCATCACCCCGCTCCTAGTATCTTTGCCCCGCAATCAAAGATACTAGAAGATACAGCCGCCGACACGAAACGTCAGTTCCTATTCGCCAGAGATGCTGCCTGACCCGCGGAGTTACTCCAGTTTTTTGCATCTACCGGTATAAACCAGTATTTGGGTGCCAAGCCGGGCAAAATGAGTCAGCGTTTAGGTTGCCCGGCGACACTTTCCGTGGTCAATGGCACCCGGGCAACCGCTAATTTTGAGCCCTGGTAATGGGAGTGTTGGAGGAAGTTCTCCATTAATGTTATCAAGAAGTGACGAAGCTGATGGAGAAGACGGACATGGTGCAAGGTCATGAAGTGAGATAGCATAAGAAGGGTTGACATCAGTCAGTTCAACTTCATAAACAAAAGGCTCATTCTTATTTGATCGGACATAACGACTAAGCAACACAGGCCCAGGGCTGGTCAACCATGATGGCAGAGAAGTACCGCTAGAAGAACGCCGTTTGAAGTTAATGAACCGCTCATGTGGAGTAGCATTGGTAGCAGTTGACAGTAGCGATCTGATGGATTGTAATGCATCTGGTAGAACACATTCCTACTGCTGATCTGGTATGTCATTTGACTTTAAAGCCAGTTTCACTGCTTTCCAAATGATTCCGTTATAACTCTCAACCTGACCATTTCCAATAGGATGATATGGTGTTGTTTTACTTGTTGCAATTCCTCTATTAGGAAGGTAGTCTTTTAAATCTTTCGACATGAATGAGGTGTCCCTATCAGAATGCACATAACTTGGAAATCCACAGAATTAAAACAGTTCATTTAAACATTTGATAACCGTAGCAGCTGACATATTTGGACAAGGAAAAGCAAATGGAAACCTCAAATATTCATCAACTAAGGTAAGTATATAAACATTTCGAGAGGAGAATGGTAAAGGCCCTTTGAAGTCAATACTCAAACATTCCATAGGTTGAGTAGCTTTGATCAATCGTCCTTCTTCAGGACGGAAGAACCTTGGTTTTAATTCAGCACAGATTCTACATGAAGCACACGTCATCTTCACATCTTCTGTAGAGAAAGGTAAGTTTTTGGAATGAACATAGTGTAACAAACGAGTGACTCCAGGATGACTCAGCCCATTGTGAAGATCAGTGAGTGCAGAAGAATGAACAGAGGCACAAAATGCTCGAGTTAATGTATCCGGAGCAACATTATCCTTCCAAGGGCAGTACTCAATTGAATAACTATATGCAGATAATTTAATCCTCCATTCAAGAATGTAATTGTTTTTAATCTTCGTTCGTTTCAGATTATCCAGCAAAAAAGCTTCAAACACAGTGACGCATTTGCTTCAAACACAGTGTATTTCTTAGAGATTCCTTCAAAGGAATTTGGTAGTAAGCACTTTTTAAAGTAAAAAGTAGAGAATATCTTATACTTAGCTAATTTATTGATAATCTCTTCTATACGATGCTCAAGCTCCGTGAACTGGTTTATAGTTTGAGAGTAATCAATGCAGAGTCTCTTTCTATGTCTCTCTAAGGGGTCCTTAACATCACGACATTGGTGAACTTGTGTCCCTCCAAGGGGAAGAAACTGGTCTATGATACCTTCTTGTAAAAATTCTTTACTAAAATGTCTTGATTTTGTAGCAATTGGCTTGCACTTAGAGGAATAAAAACATTAGTTGATATAATGAAGGACATTCAACAGATGCAGCAGAAAAACCACACAATACTGGTGGCTTTGACAATACAAGATCAGGCATAGTTCTTTCATACATTATTTGAAGTGATCTGTGCAGTTTCTGAAAATCCTGACCTAGAATTATATCGCTACACAAATTTTTCAAAATACCAAGACATACAGATTTATAGCTAGTTTTGTTCAGAATAAAGTCTACAATACAAGATCCAATAATTTGAGTATTGAGAGTTGTCAGAGCCATCGAGATTTCCCTATTTGAAGGAATTATAGTTAGATTTAGTCGAGACACACTTGTTCACTTATAAAACTTTCTGAACTGCCAGAATCAAGTAGTACATTAAGTGTATGGCCATTGATGGATACCGTTGTAGCTGCATGAGCCAAGCTCTGAGGAAATGCTGCTGTAATTGCACATAAAAATGGCGTATACTTGGCAGCAGTCACAATTTTAGTAGTTGCTTTGGACTTGCATACTCTAGAATAATGTCCCTTCTTGCCACAACTATTACAAGTTGCCTCTTGAACAGGCATCTCTCTCTCTGATGAATATTACCTCCTGCAAAAGTAACACTTCCTTTTATGAATAATTATATGCTGCAGCAAGGGCACCTTTATCAGTAGAAATTGTTTCAGCTTGCTCCATATTAGTACTTGGGTGAGATTCTTTTGTAGTGGTTGCAGCAGAATACACATTAGATGAGCCATAAGCATCTGAATTTTTCTGAGCCATGTCTAATGGTCTCCTAATTTGAGGAAGGACATCCTTGTGATTGAGGCAGTGCAGCGTAGGTTCACGAGATTGATCCCTGGGATGGCAGGACTATCATATGAGGAAAGATTGAAAAGACTAGGCTTGTATTCACTGGAGTTTAGAAGGATGAGGGGGATCTTATAGAAATATATACAATTATAAAAGGACTGGACAAGCTAGATGCAGGAAAAATGTTCCCAATGTTGGGCGAGTCCAGAACCAGGGGCCACAGTCAGAATAAAGGGGAGGTCATTTAAGACTGAGCTGAGAAAAAACTTTTTTACCCAGAGAGTTGTGAATTTATGGAATTCCCTGCCACAGAGGGCAGTGGAGGCCAAATCACTGGATGGATTTAAGAGAGAGTTGGATAGAGCTCTAGGGGCTAGTGAAGTCAAGGGATGTGGGGAGAAGGCAGGCACTGGTTATTGATAGCGGACGATCAGCCATGATCACAATGAATGGTGGTGCTGGCT
Organism: Okamejei kenojei; assembly: GCA_035221665.1. Lineage (NCBI taxonomy): Eukaryota > Metazoa > Chordata > Chondrichthyes > Rajiformes > Rajidae > Okamejei > Okamejei kenojei. The sequence continues at coordinate 29,750,503 of CM069165.1, read as the reverse complement.
CGAAGGGCCAAATGGCCTCCTCCTGCACCTATTTTCTATGTTTCTATGAGTAAGCTTGATTGTAAGCTGACTGTAAATCCAAGGTTTTGTTTTCTAATAGTCTCTGTTGTATTAAAGGCGATGCCAAACCATTGATAAAAGAGTCTTGAATAAGTTCCTGTCCATATTGATCAGCAGTAACTGCTTTGAAGGCACAGTCTTTACTAAGGCTTTGAAGTTCCTGTAAAAATTCATCAAGTGACTCACCAGGTGTTTGTTTCCGAGTAGCAAGGCGATGTCGAGCGAATATCATGTTGGGTGTCTTAACGAAGAGTCTGCTTAGTACATCAATAGCAGAGTCATAAGTTGTACATTCCTCTATGTAATCATATACATGCTTAGTACATCAATAGCAGAGTCATAAGTTGTACATTCCTATATGTAATCATATACATCAGTAGAGATGGAGCTTATTAATGTCTTGAGTCTGTCTGGTGCATCATTGCAACACTCATCAAATAAGTTATTTAGTATACGAAGCCAGTGCTTCCAATGCTTTGCAGCAGGTGAGTTGGGATCCAGATCCACGCGTTGTGGTTTCAACAGTTTCTCCATCCCGATGTCGGACTGCTTGATATGCACATGCGCCCACTTCACTGCCTCACCCGCTGAGTTTCTCGAGCACTTTTGTCCAAAGATCCTATAGCTCTGCTTCCGAGTAGCAAGGCGATGCAAAGCTCTGTTATAGGATCTTTGCTTTTGTCTCCCTGGGATCCCGTTGGAGGTGAGTTGGTTAGAGTTTTGGAGGCCAACCTGCTGGATACAGAAGGCGATGAGTAAAGTCATCTCCCCCCCCCCCCCCCCGTCCCCGGCCGCGCGCCGAGCTCCGCCCCGCTGCGCGTGCCCGCGACGCAGCGAGAGCGATGGCGGCAGATGAGCCTCAGCCGGCGAAAAAACCCAGGCTGGAAGATGAGCCCGTCAGGTAACAGTCAAAGCGCGGCCGCTCGATCCCCTGCGTCGCCGCTGGAGGCCAGCGGGCATTCGCTGGGTCCGAGGTCGAGGTCGAGGTCACCGCACCGAGACGAGGAAAAGGCCGCCGGCGACGTGCGGAGATGTGGCGTCTGTGTTCTGGGGGAGGTGGGAATGGTCCACCCTCCCCGGGGCCTAGTCCCGCTCCCTCCCCCGGGCCTGCTCTTCCTGGTCCCGCTCCATCCCCCAGGCCTGCTCGCTTGCCCGGCGCCGGGCCTGGCCCCGCTCCCTCCCCCAGGCCTGCCCTCTCGAGTCCCGGGCCCATGGCTCGGCCGCTCCATCGCGCCACTCAGCCAACGTGTCTCAGCGCAGTCCGACTGAATGCGCAGTCTACTCTGGTGGCTATTGATTCAACATTCACACGTGGATCGCCGTGGGCTGGAGTAACACCAATGAGATATTATTTTGTTAGTTGAGGCATAACATATTCAGGATAATTATACTCAGACTGTATACAATACACGCTAAACTGTAGTATGCATCGGTGGAACGAGGAGTAGTAAAATCAAGAGTTCGCATTCTAGTTTTATGAATCTTTGGTTAGGCAATGTTTGAAGTATTGTGTGCAGCACTGGTCGCCCTATTGTGCGTAAAATGTGGAGCCGTTTGGGGAAGAGATTCACCAGGATGCTACTTGGATTAGAGAACACAAGGACAGGTTGGACTAACATGGATTGTTTCCTCTGGAGCAGAGGAGGATGCGGGGAGTCCTGATAGAAGTTTATAAAAGTATGCGTGATAGGGTAGGGTACACAGCTGGAACCCTCTTAGGTGAAATACTTGAGGACATAACTTTGAGGTGAGATCGGCACATGAATGTGCAGGAGTGGAGCAGTATGGGTCACATATAAGCAGAAGAGTTTAGTTTAATTTTGTATCATGTTTGGCACAGAAGGGTTGTTCCTGGGCTGCACTCTTCTATGCTGGTTCTGTGTTAAAATGGCATGTCCATGATTACATTTAAAATGTATGGAGTCAAGCAACAAGTAGTGGAATTGTTAATAAGGTGTCTCCAAACATAAATTTGAGTTTTCAGATTGTTCCTCAAACTAAATGAGATTTGGTGAGTGGTTTGCATAAGACCTTCAATGAGTCCCCAAGGATGTGACCAGTGGTGTGCCTCAGGGTTATGTGCTGAATTCATTGCTGATAGTATTATAGTTATATTAATGTATTAATATTATATTAATAATTTGGATCAGAACATATAGGGCAAGATTAGCAAGTTTGCAGATGATGCAAAAGTGGGTGGTTTTGCAGATTGTGAACATGGTTGTGAAAAATTGCAGCAGGATCTTGATTGATTGGCCAGATGGGCTGAGGAATGGTTGATGGAATTAAAAATAGAGAAAAATGTGAGGTGTTGCATTTTGGGACGTCTAACACAGACAGGTCCTACACAGTGAATGGTGGGGCTCTGGGGAGTGTTGTAGAGCAGAGAGATGTAGGAGTGCAAATGCATGGCTCCTTGAAGGTGGAGTCGCAGGTAGACAGTGTGGTTAAAAAGGCGTTTAGCACATTGGCCTTCATCAGTCAGAGTATTGAGTATAGAGGTTGGGAGGTCGTGTTGCAGTTTGTATAAAATGGGGGTGAGGTTGCATTGAGGATGTTGTCAGAACTAGAGGGTCTGAGTTATAGGGAGAGGTTGTGTAGGCTGGGACTCTATTCCTTGGAGCACAAGAGGATGAGGGATGATCTTATAAAGGTGTATACAATCATGAGAGGAATAGATTGGGTATATGTGCAGAGTCTCTTGCCCAGAGTAGGTGAATCAAGGACCAGAGGACATAAGTTTATGGTGAAGGGGAAAAAAAAATGAATCCGAGAGGTAACTTTTTCACACAATGGGTGGTGGGAGTATGGAACAAGCTGCCAGAAGAGGTAATTGAGTTAGGGACATCCCATAATTTAAGAAACAGTTGGACAGGTACATGGATAGGCTTGGAGGGATATGGATCTAGTGTAGCTGGGACATGTTGGTCGGTGTGAGCAAGTTGGGCCGAAGGGCCTGTTTCCACACTATCACTCTTATGACTAAGGATGCCTTTGAGCTTCCAAATGCGTGACATATCTGGTCTGTCTCTGGCCTCTCCACTTTCAAACCAAACCCCACATAAGCTTAATGAATAGCTGAACAACACTAAAAACACATTCTCCCCATGATCAGCTGCTCTTCCATAATCTTCCATATGCTCCAGTTTTCTCCCACATCCCATGGATTTGCTGATAATGGAACTATCTACTCTAAATTATCTCAATGTGGGTTTGTGACAAAAAGAATCAACAAGACATTGGGCATTTTGTGAGAGAGGTTGTGTCAGAAATTTAGTTCCTGTATCACAATGACTACCAGAGTAGAGGGTAGACAAAAGTGCTGGAGATGCTGCTCCTCCAATTTCTGTTGGTGCTCAAGAAGGAACTGCAGATGCTGGAAAATCGAGGGTAGACAAAAGTGTTGGAGAAACTCAGCGGGTGAGGCAGCATCTATGGTGCATCTCCTCCCCTTCTCAGCTCTCCCTCAGCCCTCTGGCTCCTCCTCTTCCTTTCTTCTTCCCGCCCCCCCCCCACCCTACATCAGTCTGAAGAAGGGTTTTGGCCCGAATCGTTGTCTATTTCCTTCGCTCCATAGATGCTGCCTCACCCGCTGAGTTTCTCCAGCACTTTTTTCTACCCTCGATTTTCCAGCATCTGCAGTTCCTTCTAGAGAAGATCTGTGTAGTAAGGAACTACAGATGCTGGTATATACCAAAGATCAACACCAAGTGCTGAGTAACTCAGTGGGTTCGGCAGCCTCTTTGGGGAAAAATTAATGATGCTGATTGAGTGACAATTTGGGTCGGGACTTTTCTTCAGACTGAAAGTTCCAGGTTCAGTGGGTATTTAGACATTGTGCCATCAATTTATTTAATTTGTTAAATCATTTTGTAAACACTGACGAAAGCTCAGTCTAGAAAACTGAACATCAATATGAAAGATATTGAATTCCTTACACAATTATAAATTATTATAGATTAGACAATAGACAATAGGTGCAGGAGTAGGCCATTCGGTCCTTTGAGCCAGCACCGCCATTCAATGTGATCATGGCTGATCATCCCCAATCAGTACCCCGTTCCTGCCTTCTCCCCATATCCCCTGACTCCACTGTTTTTAAGAGTCCTATCTTGCTCTCACTTGAAAGCATCTAGAGAACCTGCCTCCATCACCCTCTGAGGCAGAGAATTCCACAGACTCGCCACTCTCTGTGAGAAAAAGTGTTTCCTCGTCTCCGTTCTAAATGGCTTACTCCTTATTCTTAAACTGTGGCCCTTGGTTCTGGACTCCCCCAACATCGTGAACATGGTTCCTGCCTCTAGTGTGTCCAAACCCTTAACAATCTTATATGTTTCAATGAGATACCCTCTCATCCTTCTAAACTCCAGAGTGTACAAGCCCAGCTGCTCCATTCTCTCAGCATATCACAGTACTGCCATCCCAGGAATTAACCTTGTATACCTACGTTGTACTCCTTCAAAAGCAAGAATGTCCTTCCTCAAATTAGCGGACCAAAACTGCATACAATACTCCAGGTGTGGTCTCCTAGGGATTGTCAGACACTATTACTACAACTCATTCTGTTCAGGATATAAAGCAAAGGATCTACCCAATCCACAACTAAGCATTCATACCTTTCAATTATATTCAAGTTTTAATAACTAAAGATTATACTAACGTGGTAAATTATCAAAGTGAAAAACAGTGATTAAACATGATTGGAAATCAAATAAAAAATTCAGTTGTACTGGATGTGTGTTACTCACCTACGGTGATCTACCTGTGAATGATGAATTGATAACCCAATAGCAAGGTGCATGTTCAGTTGGGTTGCACTGAGACACATTGATATGACTACACTGGCCACACACTCATTTCACTCCTGCCATCGGGTAAAAGGTATAGGACCTGAAAACTGTAATGTCCATCTTCAGGAGCAGCTTCTTCCCTACAACCACCAGGCTACTAAACACTACAACCTCCAAATTAGCTCTGAACTACATAGACTTGGGGGCATTATTTTTGTCTTTACATTATTATCGTTGGTTTATTTTTATAGGACTTTTTTCATTTATTATGGTTTTACATAGTACTATTTTTAGTATTCTGTTGTACTGCTACAATTAAAAAATTTCATTCTGTTTTGGGACATATGACAATAAAAGACGCTTAGCTTTTGAGGTATGACTCCTATTTATTGAATGTAACTCTGTATTCAAATTCAATAATCCCAACCAGAGCCATCTCCAAACTCCTTGAGCTAGGAGTACACCCACCACCACTACCCGTGACCCACCCCCCTACCCACCATCATCCTGATTCCTTGATTTCTGACCCATAGATCACAATCAGTAAGGATAAGCGACGAAAATCTCTATGATAATAACTCACGTCCTGCAAATAGGTCCTCAGCCACTTGCTACATTCTTATACTCACTCAATTATGTGGCCGTATTCTGCTCTAATTCAGTTTACATATTTACATGTTTGCAGATGACAGCACTGTAGTGCGCCGAATGTCAAACGATGAGACAGTAAAAATGATAGAGAGCATATGATGTCAAGATGCCCACACCTCCCTCAATGTCAGCAAGACAAAGGAGCTAGTTATTGACTTTGGGATATGATGTGGTATACATGACCCAGACAGCATCAGTGGTGCTGAAGTGGAGACGATCAAGAGCTTCAAGCTCCTTGCTGTAAATATCACCGACAAACTGTCCTGGACCAAACACATTGAAACTACAACCAAGAAAGCACACCAATGGCTCCAATTCCTCAGGAGACTATAGCACAGTCCATAGAAGTCTATAGTTGTTGTGTAGTATTTAAAAGCCTGATGGCTGCCAGCAAGGAGCTGTTCTTGAATTTGATGATCACAGTTTTCAGGCCCCTGTGTCTTATTCCTAAAATAGGTGCGAAGTGGAAGGGTGGCCAGGGTCATATGGGTCTTCGGTGACATTGGCTGTCTTTTTTGAGGTGGCACCTCCTTTAGATACTTTCAAAGGTGGGGCGGTCAGTACATGTGATGGGCCCGAGCAATCTGTATCACTCTCTGTGGTCTCCTTCATTTCTGGTTGGTGATTTGCCAAACCAGGCTGCAATGCTGGAGTCATCTACTGTACACCTGTACTAGTTAAATTATTTGTCAACAAATCGAATAGCTTCATCTCCTTTGTGAGCAGATTACTGTCCTCATAAGCTAAGTGAGTAGTCTCAATCTCACAGTCTACCTCATTGCAGACCGTGTACATTTTTTTATCTGCAGCTTCTCTGTAATTGTAATACTTTAGCGCTGTGGCACTATATCCTGTACTTGCGTAATTTACCCTTTGTATTACCCATTGCACTTGTATATGGCTTGATTGTATGTAACATGATTGTATTTATGATAGTATGATTTGACTGGACAGCACAAAAATTTTGCACTGTTTCACTGTACATGTGACACCAATAGATAATATGTTGGGGTCTGGAGCAGAGGCTGAGGGTCAGGCGCGTGCCATAAGTAATTACTCGGGGTAGGCACTCAGTCTGATTTTTAAAAAAAATTAAACCGCGCATGCGCAGATTGTTCTCTCCGTAAAAATAAAAAATAAAAACAGTGACAATTCAATTTGCCCAAGGCTTCCTAGTCTCCTTTATTCTGAATTACTGAATGGGTGGGGGGTGATGATTGATGGCAGGTGGAGAGATGGTGGGAAACGGGAGTACAGGGAAAAGTTGAATCGGTTGTCATCTTTTTGAAATACAACACTTGTTCAAGGGACCAATTGGGGGAAAGAGTTCCTTTCACAGCTTGTGGAGAGTCTGTGCCAGGGGTAAAGTTGTGGGGAGAGCGTTGAGAAGGAGGGGGTCGGAGATAATGCCAGTAGCTCACTCACTGCTGCGAAGAGCTGGAGATAGAAGCAGCTCGGGGAGCTTCAGCGCCTTCTGCCGGCTCGCTCACTTCTGGCAGTGCTCTCCGTCTGAACACCTCTCACCTGGCACTCGCTCATGTCAGCTGCTTCCTGCAAATCCTTAAATTCCCACAGCCGAATAACCTCAATCGCGCTGTCAGAATTTAAGGATTTGCGGGACATGAGTGAGGCCAGCGAGCGGCAGGAGAGAGGCTTTGCACGCCTCCGTGCACGGAGCGTCGCAAGTGGCATTATCCCGATCCCCTCCTTCACAACATTCGTGCCCTCCCCGCAACTTAACCCCGGGCCAAACTCCCCAAATGCTATGAAAGGAGCTCTCCCCCACCCCCACACCCCGGGAAATACGGTATTTAAAAACATCACCAACAAATGTACTTATCACATCATTGGTACACAAGCTCCATTCTTCTCTCCCTGTTTCCTAAGATACATTTAAAATAATGCCAATCCATATTTGAAAACCCCGCCAAGAAACCAGCGTTGCACATGCATAGTAGGCTGCAAAGGCAGAATTTCAGCTGCCTTCTGCCCCGCTTGAAAGTGGCGGCTTGAGGCAGCGCCGACGGCACGTGGGCTGCACAGAACTTCGCGTGCTACAAGTGTTGCGGATGAAAGGCAAGGAGAATTATGCCTACCTAAGGGATCGATCTCTTAGATAGGTATAATTCTCCCATGCCTTTACTATTTATATTTAGTAATTGCTATGTTATAATTTTAGTCAGGATAGGCAGTGTCTACCTTGTCTACCCTGCCGGCATGTGCCTGCTGAGGGTAATAAGAATCTTTTTATCCCTTGATAAGAGGATTCCGAGATATAGGTATACGTGATTGATTGGAAGTTAGGAAGGGATCTGATGGGATTCCAGTCACTCACTATTTTCAAGCAGTGAGTGACTGGAATCTGGTATCTACTGCTTGAAGAGATGGTGGGGGCAGAGAGATTCATAACTTTTAAGAAGCATTTAAACAGGCACCTGAATTGCCAAAATATAGAAGTCTTCAGATCAAGAGCTGCTATACGGGATTGGTATAGATACAACGATCGGTATGTACATAGTCGGCTTAATGATCTGATTCTGTATGACTGACTTTGATTTTAACTGTTCTCTGCTTCTCAAAGCTTTTTCCAAAATGATAATTGCTTACTGTTTATATCAATAACCTGGAGGGAACAATTTTACAAAATTGCTGATGATATGAAAATAGGTGGGGATGGACATGTGATGAGAACATTGTGATTCTGCAACTTGATACAGATTGTAATATTGGGCAAAACCCGGACAAATTGGTTTTAATGTGGGAAAGTGAGGGGTTGTGCACTTTGATGAGAGAAATCAGCATCTGGATTATCATCTAGATGGAAAGCAACTGCAAATTAGAGAGGTTCAGGAGGATCAAGGTGTTCTTGTGCATGAATACAGGATATTAGTCTGGTGAAGCAACTTGTTAAAGAGGGAAATGACACAATGGTCCTTATTGCAAAAGAGTTATAGTTTAGAAATGGGAATTATTATAATTATACAGGGTATTGGTGAGGTCACACCTGTAATATTGCACATCCCCTTCACCTCAGATAGGATGTAGTAGTATTTGAGGTAGTCCACAGAAGTTTCACCAATATAATTCTTTGGATAAAAGGATTGTCTAATTATGAGATGCTAAACAGGTTTGTTTGTATGGCTTGGAATGGAGAATGATGAGGCATTATCCTATTTATACATACAGGATCCTCAGGGGGCAAGGTAGTACTCACGTCAAGGTGCTTCCTTTAGTGGGAGAGTCTCGAATGAGGGGACACATTTCAAGATTTGGGGTACTTACAAAAGGATGGAGTAACTCAGCAGGACAGGCAGCATCTCTGGAGAAAGGAACGGGTGATGTTCGGGTCAAGACCCTTCTTTAGTCTGAAAACGTCCTCAGTCTGCCCTGCTGAGTTGCTCCAGCTTTTTGTGTCTATGGTTTAATCCAGCTTGTGCAGTTCCTTCCTACACAAGATTGGGGGCATCATTTAAAACTAAGTCATGTGGAGGTAGATACATTTTTGAAAGATCAGTCTAGCTTGAAGAAATATCTCCCGGACTACCAACACCAGAGGACCCCACACACACAAACCACTGCTGTACCATCATCAGGAACACAGACTGTTCCACCCCTTGCCTGCACTTTGGAACATCTGACCACTGACTGTGCTGCTTCCTGCATACAGACTGACTGAACCAGCAAAGAGGGCTGTGAAGCGCTTGAATGAATACACCACAGTCATTAGCAACTTCACAGAGGAATGTGTGGACCAAGGTGTATCTGAAATAATTCAGAATATTCTCCAACAGAAGCTCTGTAAGAACCAAGAGGCTTGTACACTGCTACAAGCTGAATCTGTAGTATTTAAGACTGGTGATCCATTATGATTCAAGGTCCAGGTACGACTTGTGTAAAAAAAGTTGCCCCTCAGGTTCCTATTAAATCTTTTCCCCCTCTCACCTTAAACTTAACTCCGCTGTTGTTGATTCCCGTACTCTGGATAAAGGCTCTGTGCATTTACCCTATCTATTCCTCTCATGATATTATAGACCCCTATAAGATCACCACTCATCCTCCTGCGCTACTGCCTACTCCCTGGTGCCTAGATTGCCTACTCAACCTCTCCCTATAGCTCAGACCCTCGAGTCTTCACAATATCCTCGTAAATCTTCTCTGCACTCTTTCCAACTTGATATCTTTCCTATAACTTGGTGACCCTTCTTGACCACCCTATGTCACAATTTAAAGGAGCTATATACCTGCACTTGTAGATTCCTCTGCTCTACACACTCCCCAAAGTCCTGCCATTTACAGACACTTTTCAAAATGCAACACCTCGCAACGCAGAGATTGACAGATTCTTGATGTGTGAGGTAAGCGCCACCAGTCTGTAGTCATTGGAGGAGCTGGGATGCGTCCTCTTTGGTACAGGAACCAGGCAGGATGACTTCCACATCAAAGGAATACTTCAGGTTCAGGTTGAAGATATGTTGGAGAACTCCGCATAACTGACTAGCACATGACTTAAGTGTCCTAGGGCTGACACCATCAGGACCCGTGGCTTTGCCTAGGCGGAGTCTGCTCAGCTCTTTCCTCACCTGCTCAGCCTTGATGGTCATGTGCGGCAAAGAAAGGGCAGACAACGTGAACCAGGGGGATTGAAGGGGAGAGTCTGTTGGGGAGCAAAGGGGGGGGGGGGTGGGCAGAGGCCCCTTCAAATCTGTTTTTAAAAAAAACAGGGTTTTAGTTCATTGGCCCAGTCCTGATTGCTTTTCCTCCCTAGGCCACTGGTCAGCTTGTAGCCTGTAATGGTCCTCATACTGCTCCACACATCCCTCATGTTGTTCTGCTGAAGTTTCAGCTCCAGCTTCTTCCTGTAGTCGTTCTCACCTTGTCTTAGTCTCACTTTCAGATCTTTCTGTGCCCATTTCACCTCCGCCCTGTCACCATTCCTGAAGGCCCACTTCTGGTTGAGAATGGAGTTGAGGGGATATGTAAGGGGTTATGGAAGAAGGCAGGAGAATGGAGTTGAGAGGGAAAGATAGCTCAGCCATGATTGAATGACAGAGTATACTTAATGAGCCAAATGGCCTAATTCCGCTCTATGAACTTATGAAAGTGGGGTCGCAGGTAGATAGGGTGATGAAGAAGGCTTTCGGCACATTGGCCTTCATCATTTTTGAGTATAGAGGTTGGGAGGTCACGTTACAGTTACAGTTTCAGTCACCATGTTATAGCAAAGATGTTGTCTAGTGTAGATGGGACATGTTCGGTGTGGGCAAGTTGGGCCAAAGGGCTTGTTTCCATGCTGTGTGACTGACTCTACAACCTACACAACTGAGTCAAAGCCTTTTTAACATGGACACTGGATAAAGATTGTGTGCAACACTGATTGCATTAATAAAATTAAACAATTGAATTTTGAGTACAAGAAGGTAGTTGAGGCCAGTTCATTGGCTATATTTAAGAGGGAGTTAGATGTGGCCCTTGTGGCTAAAGGGATCATGGGGTATGGAGAGAAGGCAGGTACAGGATACTGAGTTGGATGATCAGCCATGATCATATTGAATGGCGGTGCAGGCTCGAAGGGCCGAATGGCCTACTCCTGCACCTATTCTCTATGTTTCTAAGAGCAGGGAGGTTCTACTGCAGTTGTACACGGTCTTGGTGAGGGCACACCTGGAGTACTGCGTACAGTTTTGGTCTCCTAATCTGAGGAAAGACATTCTTGCCATAGAGGGAGTACAGAGAAGGTTCACCAGACTGATTCCTGGGATGGCAGGACTTCCATATGAAGAAAGACTGGATAGACTCGGCTTGTACTCGCTGGAATTTAGAAGATTGAGGGGGGATCTTATAGAGACTTACAAAATTCTTAAGGGGTTGGACAGGTTAGATGCAGGAAGATTGTTCCCGATGTTGGGGAAGTCCAGAACAAGGGGTCACAGTTTAAGGATAAGGGGGAAATCTTTTAGGACCGAGATGAGAAAATCATTTTTAACACAGAGTGGTGAATCTGTGGAATTCTCTGCCACAGAAGGTAGTTGAGGCCAGCTCATTGGCTATATTTAAGAGGGAGTTAGATGTGGCCCTTGTGGCTAAAGGGATCAGGGGGTATGGAGAGAAGGCAGGTACAGGATACTGAGTTGGATGATCAGCCATGATCATATTGAATGGCGGTGCAGGCTCGAAGGGCCGAATGGCCCACTCCTGCACCTATTTTCTATGTTTCTATGAATTAATACTTTTAGCAAAAAAATAATTTGAAGGCTTATCAGCTTCATGTAAAATTATTGCTGAGAAGCTTTTAGATGATAGCATAATTTATAGAGATATTTGATTTTGGGTTGTTTTTCCGATTACAATTATTAATTTTTGTAAACATATTCTATTTTTCAAATAATATGGAACTGAGCTTACTTTTTGGCATAGAATGCCAATACTTCTCCAAAGCAAATAGAATGTTAGTCCTGCTCCTGCAGCCTGGGGCACATATTTGAATATTGCAAGAGTCGAGTGTTTTATTGTCATATGTCCCCGACGGGACAATGAAATTCTCACTTGCTGCAGCACAACATAATATGTGAATACGTAAACATCGTGCATATATGGGAAAAAAAAGTTCAATAAATAACAAATATAGTGCAAATAATGAATAATAAGTCTTTTGCAGTTCAGTAAATAATGATAGTCTTTTGCAGTTCAACGAATAATAATATAGTCTTTTGCAGTTTAATAGCAGAGTTTAATAGCAAAATATCGAGTTATACGGCACGTAACAGGCCCTTTAGCTTAACGATCATGCCGAGCAAGATGCACCATACAAGCTAGCGCCATATGTCCCCATTTGGCCAATATCCCTCTAAACCTTTTCTATGTATCTATCCAAATGTCTTTTAAATGTTGTTATTCTTCCTGCATCAACTACCTCCTCCGGCAGTTTATTTTATCTATCCACCACCCTTAGTGCGATCCTCTGTTACACAGTTAATGTTTTATGTGTCATTCCTAACTGTCACTGTATGTCATGTTGTCACTTGCAGGCGGAGCGTCAGGGCAAATTCCTTGTATGTGAATATACTTGGCCAATAAACGTATTAATTCATTCATCAATTCCTAAAGGAAAGTCCTTTAATTCTGAGGCTATGATTTCTAGTCCTAGATTCTCTCACTAGAGGAAACATCTGTCATTCAATCATGGCTGATCTATTTTTCTCTCTCAACCCCATTCTCTCCCTTCTCCCCATAACCTTTGACACCCTTACTAATCAAAAACTTGTCAATCTTCCCTTTAAAATTTCCCAATGACTCGTCTGTGGCAATGAATTCCACAAGTTCACCAACTTCTGGCTGAAGAAATTCCTCCTAGTTTCCTTTCTAATGGCATGTCCTTTTATTCTGAGGCTGTGCCCTCCGGCGCTAGACTCTCCCACTGGTGGAAATATCTCTCCACATCCACTCCATCTAAGCCTTTCACTATAGGGGGGTTGCGCGTAGGCGGGTCATAGGGCTTGACGCACGGAGCCGCTCAATCCATCTGGAGGACATCGCAGCTTCCAGTGTATGTTGTTAATACACGAAACACGTACTTTCCTACCTGTTAAAACTGCCAAAATGGTGAATTTTTGCGTTGAAAAAAATTGTGGAAGTTGGTATAAACGTAAGAGACATGTACCCAACCAAAATTCCAAAAGTGAAGCGAGATGAAGGTAAAGAGAAGCGAGAGCTGAAAGGACAACAACAGCTAAAGTGCTTGGCGTACATTGGCCGTACAGATATCGAAATTGAAAATATTGGGAATTATCGCGTTTGCTCACTGCATTTCAACAACAGTAAGGCATTATTTGTATTTTTTCTTGATTCCTTTGGTATCTAAAAAGTCTCAGAAGTGATAAATCTGGCTGTAAAATTTTAAAATCGCCCATGGTTCTGAAGTGGGTTTTTACATGCAAAAAGAAAACGCTTCTGAAGCTAAATTTATTATTAGAAAAATCTCCAGACTTACGAGTGGTGTGTGGAAAAGTAACTAGTCTTCTATCATTATGCTATTGAGATGTATATTTTGGCAAATAATAAAATGTCCTGACAGCTTAAACACCCACTCCCTTTCGATAGATATTGTCAATTTGCTGAGGTTGATTATGTCCAATTAACAGCTAACAATTATGCCATTCCTTGGATTGCTTCCGAGTAAAATGTAATTCAAAACCCACGTATGGTTTGCGATTTTTTTAAATGATAAATTTTGCTTCAGAGGCGTTTTCGTCTTGTATGTAAAAACCCAGTTGAGAACCATGGGCGATTTTAAAATTTTACAGTCAGATTTAACACTTCTGAAACTTTTTAGATGCCAAAGGAATCAAGAAAAAACAAATAATGCCTTACCGTTGATGAAATGCAGTGAGCAAACGGCCAATGTTCGCCAAGCACTTTGGCTGTTGTTGTCCCTTCAACTCTCGCTTCAATCTACCGTCATTTCTCCTCACTTTTGCAATTCTGAAGTAGGATAAATGTCTCTCACGCTTATCCCGATTTCCATAATTATTTATAGCGCAAAAATTGACCATTTCGGCGGGTTTTAACGGGCCCGCTACGATGGAAACAATGGTCAGTGCTTACCTGCATTTCATCGCGTGTACTCCAGTTGGCGTAGCGTAGCAACAGTACGGGTCGTGACCCGACTGCCGTGCAACCTCCCTCTTCGGTAGGTTTAAATGAGATTCCGCTCAAATCCTTCTAAACTCCTTCGAGTACCGGCCCAGAGCCGACACGCAATGAATATTACCACGTGCTACAGCCTCGTTTTGCCGTCCACCCGAGTAAATATTTCACATCATTCTATCTTAACACACTATCTACAAATGTTCCGAACAGCTGTGCCATCATTGCAGAAAACGCATCTTATAAATGTAACCTGCGCATTGTGATATCTGAAGAAGGGTCTCGACCCGAAACGTCGCCCATTCCTTCTTCCCAGAGAAGCTGCTTCACCCCTGAGTTACTCCAGCATTTTGTGGCTACCACAGTGATATATGATATTAACTTGGATAATATTTAGAATTTGTGTTCCCTCAAATGAAATATTGCAATCATTTCAGAAATAGCAATATCAATAGCGGAGCAATATAATTTGAAAATACTGTGATAGAAATGCGGCCTCATTAGTCATAATTTGCCGTTTGACAGATTCCTCATTTACTGCCTTGCATGTTTTAATAAGCACTCAAACTCTCCTTTGTATCAATGCGAAAAAATGAAACGTGTATCTTTTAGTCTGCAATCAGTAACAAGATTCCTTCAGGTAACCTAAAAACGAAAACATAATTAAACAAGAAACATGCTTCAGTTAAACGCCGCTAGTTTTCACGCCAATTCTCTACGCACCTTGCAAATTGGTTTGGGGAAGGCGAGGAGGAATTTGGCATACTTTTGGAGGATCTGTTTTCGTCTTTTATTAGTGCATAAATACACGTGATTGTAATGATTCCTGTCGCCATATGGAATATTCTTGAGAAAACGAACCTTTATTGTATCAATTCTGCGGCGTGCTGATCTGTGTTTCGGTTGGTTCGCGAGTGCATGCGGTTTTCCATATTATTCTCGGAGGTATCCGAGCCTACTTCCGTGAAAGTTATGCTATCATCCAGTGTGTCATCCGAGAAGGTGCACGGTTACGTATTCTTCTCGTATAGCTAAAAGTGATATTTTAAAATCAGTCAAAACAATTTCTGCACGTTTTTTAACGGGGCAGTGTTGATTCAATATTTGAGAACGAACTACAGATGCTGAAAAATCGAAGGTAGACAAACATGCTGGAGAAACTCAGCGGGTGAGGCAGCACCTATGGAGCGAAGGAAATCGGCAACGTTTCGGGTCGAACCCCTTCTTCAGACTTAATTCAATCATGCTAATTTTTGTGGCTTGTTTTTTTTAAATAAAACTGCGAACACAGCAAAAGCGCTGAGGCGAGGGCTGAAGTATGAGTGAGCGCAGTGATTGGCGGCGGAGCCGTCAGTCGCGGCGCCCGGCGCTCACAGCCATGTTGTGAATGGAAGCTGCGGATGAATGGGAAGCGGGGAGGGCGGGGGTTCCGCTTCCAGGTTACATTGATACCAGTTTGGGAGACACAAGCGTGGATCCTGGGCGGGCAGTGAGTGCTCTGTCCTATTTGTTCATTCAACCAGCCGCATACACTGATCCCGGCTAGGATGACCTGTCTGAGGCAAGTGCTAGGTTGCGGTTGACGATATGTAATTTACCCGTTGTAGCATTTATTTTGTGGTATTTTTGTGGCCTTTTTGCCCTTTCATTGCAATCCACTGTCAGACGCTGTAAACGCGGTTCGTGAGTGAGAGGGTGGGTGAGACGGGGAGAATATTTTTGTGGCATATTTTTACCTTCTGTGTGCAGTTTCGTGTTACGTATTTTCACGATATAGGTCTTAAAATACCTGTTGAGGTGTTCCTTTTTCGCACTGACAGTAACAGTTCATCATGCAAGTCAGTACTGATTTTGCATGTGCCACCCACACATAAAAAAAGAGGACTGTGTATTCATTGCGAGCTCTTCAGATTCATAACTTTAAGCGATATCCATGCTGAGAAGGTTGCACCTTTCACTTGATTTGCAGTGCTGTTCCTGCCGGTTTCTCTAGCCGGTGAATCATTCCTCATCGCTCGTGAGTCCCGAATATTCTCTCGTGTTAGTTAAGATCATCCAAGCTTTAACGAGTCTCTCACTAAAGGATCGGGTGAAATAATCGCATAGTGTATATTTTTGGAGATGTAGTGAGCCTGGAGAAATTAAATTACTTTCCAATTGCTTGTTTACTTCCCCAACTCGTACCAGGCGCACGTTTGATTTTGTGTTGATTTTGGAATTTAAAATTCTACTTTTGTGGTTGAATGAGATCCAGGTGGTGATTGATGTCCACTATCACATTACATCTTGTACAGTTTTAAATCGGAGAAAAACAAAATGATATTTGATTTCATAAAGTTGTAATTTCCTTGTTTTTGGAGCTGGAAATTGTTTTGGTAGTCTAAAGCGACGGAAATAGCGCATCAGCTCGCAAACTACCCACCGGTCCACAGGCATCTCCTGCTCCAAGCGTGCTCCCACATTGGCCTCATCCACCGCAAAATCGGAGTGGAAACTGCCATCAATTTGTGTATGTCGTGCTTTGGGGAAACATTTTATTAATAGAACATAGAACAGTGCAACATTCAATCCCAAATGTACGTGTTGACACGATGCCAGGTTAAACTAATCTTCATTTCCCAATGTAACTATGGGATTCAAAAATCAGGTTCGTTGGAACAGTTCAAATGATTTTAAAGGTTTCCTGAGGCATGGCTTTATTGTTTGCAGTATAATTCTAAGATCAACTCATTGGTTTCTCTCATTTAGATTATGTTGGCACTTTTTAAACCATATCATCAAAATCCAATTATGCTTGCTGCATAATTTAATTGTTAATTTTTTTTTGAACAAATGTCACTATCTTTGCATTTTGTGTCAGGTGAGCAACAACACAATTCTTCTGACATTTATCTGAAATAAAAATACATGGAGATGATGGATATTTTTAGTTTAGTTTAGAGATACTGGGAACCGGAATGACTTCAAGATAATGGCTTTTTACGGGCCATCGTAGTCGTTTTCTGCAAAGCAAAGATCGAATAATTTGTAAGAAATGCATGCAAGCTTTAAAGGGATTATTACATTTACACCTTTTCCTATTTATCCATGCATTGTAATGAAACTTGCCCAGGTTGTTGACAGTTTTGATTCTTCCATATTATTTGCTATGAAGATTCCACGTTGTTGTCTTGTTATTATAGCTACATATTTTAAGTGTTGGGTATGTTGCTAGATTTTCACAAAATCCTTAAGGCACATATTAAATTCATCAAACCTATGTCCTCTGGTCTACCTACGTCTGGTTTATCTACCTACACTGGTGATGTAGCCTTTACAGTTCTCCATGGCACAGAATTCCAGAGATTTTCCATACTCTATGAAAATAAATATGCACTTCAGTTTTAAATGGCCGTTCCTTGACCATTTCAGAGGTAATGATTGAGAGAGCTGTGGCTGCATGTTATGTTCTCATTCATATCTACTCTTTTAGAAGGAGCTGATGGTCCCACTCCAGAGAAAGTTGGGGGATTGCAAATTCATTGTAATTTTTTACAACAGTAAACTCAAGGATTACTTCAAGGAGCTTTGTAGAGCAGACTAATAGGACAGAGGCTTGGTTTGCGATCCTGACACAGACAGCTCATGATTTCAGTTGGCATATTGAACAGCTGCCAAGTGCTGAACAAGCACCACGTCACATTTGTGGAAGCAACTGGCATATGAAACCGTGGCAAGTTGATGTAAGTCCGTAAGTAGAGATGCTAGCCGAGTGGGTCTTGGTGTGATTTAAAATATTGTTAAGTGAATGTAAACCTGATCAAATCAAAATATAGGGCGATTAGGTTTAAATCACCAATATCCTAAATCACACCTAGGCGCACAATGACTAAAAGCTTCAATCAAACAGAAGTGAACACAACACAAGATGGCAGATGCTGGAATGTAAAGTAAAGGGCGAGCTGCTAATGGAACTCAGTGTGTCAGGCACCATCTGTGTGGGGAAAGCGATAGTGGACATTGGGTCGAGACAATTATTCCGCTTTTTATCTCGGCAGAAACCTAACGTGGATTACATTTTTCATTCCCATCATTTAGATGTGGGTCAAAACATGGTAAAAGAGTAGGAAATCGGGAGGGCGGGGGTTAATGGTAGAAGAACTCCTGTTGGAGAGAAGAGAGTATCTTAAAAATGGGCATACTTTAACGATATTCATTCGAGATACAGGAGTCTGAAAATGCTTGAATCCTGAGCAAAAAGTACTGGAGGACATCAGCGGGTCAATGTATAACTTGTCAGGCTTTGCTCTACCTGCACCTCTCCTTTCCAGCTTTCTCCCCTCCCTATCCATCAGTCTGAAGGAGGTCCCGACCTAAAGCACCATCCGTCCATTTCTCCACAGATGTTGCCAGACTCACTGAGTTCCTCCAGCACTTTGTTTTTGCTCAAGACTTCAACATCTGCAGTTTCCTGTGTCTCCAATCCCAGAAATGAGGTGGTTCATGAACGAAATATACCTCTAATTCATGTGCCCTTTAGGGTTCATTGTTTCAAACAGTTTTCATCAGATATGCATTACTGAACTAAATTAAGTAAACTGCGAAAAAAGTTTAACTTTTTCATGACTGTGTAATTCCATAGATCTCCATGTTAGAAAGACTTGTGCAACAACCTGGAGCTCTTAAGACAGTGGAATTGATAATAGACTTTAGGAGAGCTCCCCCTCCCCTCACCCCACTCACCATCAACAACACCACAGTCACATCAGTGGAGTCTTTTAAGTTCCTGGGAAACATCATCTCCAAGGACCTTAAATGGGGGATCACCATCGACTCCACGGTGAAAAAGGCACAACAAAGATGTACTTCCTGCGGCAGCTGAGGAAACACAATCTGCCACAGGCAATGATGGTCCAATTCTATACTGCCATCGTAGAATCTGTCCTCCCCTTCTCCATCATGGTCTGGTTTGGTTCAGTCACCAAGCACAACATCCGGAGGCTGCAGTGAATCGTCCGATCAGCTGAGAAGGTTATTGGCTGCAACCTTCCCTCCATTGACGAACTGTACACTGCAAGAGCCAGCAAGCGTGCGGATAAGATCATCTCTGGCCCCTCTCACCCTGGCCACAAACTCTTCCCTCCGGAAGGGGACTCCGGCCTGTCAAAGCTGGCTCAGCCAGACATAAAAGCAGCTTTTTTTCACGAGTAGTAGCTCTACTCTATAACCAAAAATCTGTAGCCTCCTTTTGCTCTGGTATTTCATTTAATTCACATGTTTAATCCATAATGTTTTATTATTAATGTTTTATGTGTCATTCCTAACTGTCACTATGACATGTTGTCACTTGCGGGCGGAGCACCAAGGTAAATTCTTTGTACGTGAATATACTTGGCCAATAAACTTATTCATTCTCCAGACAACAAAATTATTGAAAATGCTTTCTTGATGATGAACACTGCAACACCAATTTACATATGTGTGTTTAAGTCAATTGTAGGTTTTGGCAAAGACGATAAGAGCAGGCAATAAAACCAGCATCTATGGAAGCTCTTTCTAAATATTATTTTTAAACAGTTTTGAATAATTTGTACGTTTTGATAGTGCTACTGTTTTTGAGAAATTGGTTGGTTAACTAAATTGTGACACATATCCCATGATGGAACTTTTGGTTTATTTTTGGATTGGGTGTGTGCAATCCATCCATCATTGCTGGGATATGGAACAAAGTTTGAGGTAAAATGTTTTCAATTTGCTTGCCAAATTAATTCTTTCCGTCATGTGTAATGCCAGTAACTCCTACCAGTATTTTCTTAGCAATATGCAAACTATAACAGCTTAGTTGTGGTTTAGGATCCACTGGAGGCTGTTGTTGGGATTTTAAATATCTTAAAAGAAAAACAAAGAGTTATTTTCCTTAGTTGAGCTCATTGGTTCATTTTTCCTTGGTGCTCAAGGTTGCATTAATGATCGGCGAAAGATCTTTGCAAGGATGTTGTAAAGAATCTGTAGTGTGTTGTTCAAGACAATTCTCAAGAACTGTACAGCCCATAAAACAATCTCTGTTTGATAGGTATTTAAACTAAAAGTTGTTTTGTTTGTAATATACATTTTATTCCTGGGGCCTGCATATGTTGAGTTTTATTTGTGTTACATTTTGTGTGGATTCAAGTTACTCCTTTTAGTATTTATACTTATGAGCCAAGTGAGATGGATTCTTACCAACCAATCTGGTTAAAATATGTGATAATGGTTGCAGATTTATTAATATTTAAAATAATTTTAATACATTTAATATACTAAAATTGCATTAAATATGTAATTTGTAGGAGCTAGTCCCTAGTACTTTGCAAAAGAGGAGCATGGATGGAGTAATTTGGTTTTGGGAATGCCATTGTTTTCATCTACACACCATAGATATGATGCAGTCAGATTGTGAAAAGTTCACATTAATGATGTGACGTATTACACCAGAGCACACAAAACTCCATTTTGTAATTGCTGAACAAATATTGTGAACAGAGACCAGCAATTGCAGCCCTGCCTAAAATGCTAAGAACAATGCACTGTGCTATGCTATTTTCACTTGGTGAATGTGGATGATACCAAGATGGAGCCAAGTGCTGTGTAGTCAATTAGTTCCACGTAGCTAACAAAATGCTTTTGAAGTAAACATTTTTGTAATTTGACATAAAATTAAAATAGGAACTGAAATGCATGATGATCCTTCCAATCTGAAACACTTGCAAGCATTCACAGAACATAGAACAGTACAGCACAGGAGCAGGGGCTTCGACACACAATGTTTGTACTAAACATGCCCAGCTGAACTGATCTCATCTGCCTGAACATGATCCACATCCCTCTATTCCCCGCATTTCTATGTGCTTATCCAAAAGCCTCTTATATGCCACATTCATATCTGCCTCCACACCACCCTGGACGTGTTCCAGGACCCAACCACCCTATTTGTAAAAATAAACTTGCCCTGCGCATCTCCTTTCCCCCTCTCACCATATAGCTTTGCCCTTTAGTGTTGGACATTTCCATCCTGGGGGAAAATGGTTCTGACTAACTACCCTATCTATCACATTGAATGGCGGTGCTGGCTCGAAGGACCGAATGGCCTACTCCTGCACCTATTGTCTATCTGTACCTCTCATAACTTTATATACATCTATCGTGTCCCCTCGACCTCTGACGTTCCAGAGGAAATAATCCATGTCAATCCAGCCTCTCCCTGTAGCTGAAACCCACTAATCCAGGTCGCATTCTACTAATCCAGGTCGCATTCTGCTAATCCTCCTCTGCGCCCTCTCCAAAGCTTCCACATCTTTCCTGTAATGGGGCGATCAGAACTGCACGCAATGTTCCAAATGCGGCTTAACCAAAGTCCTATTGAGCCGCATCATTACTTCCTGACTCTTGTATCCAAATGGCCCTGGCAAATGAAGGCCAGGATACCATATGTATTATCACCTTATTTACTGTGTTGCCACTTTTCATGAGCTATTTAATTAGCTTGGACTTCAAGATCACTCTGCACATCAATTCTGTTAAAGGTCTTGCCATTAACTGTACACTCGCAAAGTGTAACACCTCACATTTGGTCAGGTTAAACTCCATCTGCCATTTCTCTGCCCATTTCTGCAGCTGATCTGTATCTTCTGACAACCTTCCTCACTGGCTGCAACTCCTCCAATTTTGATGTAGTTATCTAACTTGCTCTCCAACCCATTTACATTTATGTCCAGGTCCTTTATATATCAAACATCAGAGATCCTAGCACAGATCCCTGTGGAACTCTACTGGTCACAGACCTCCAGCCAGAATATCTACCTTCCACCACAACTCTCGATCTTCTATGACTAAGCCAGTTCCGAATTCATACAACTAAGTCATCGTGAATCCTTTACATCTTAATCTTCTGGATAAGTCTACGATGAGGGAGCTGGTCAAAAGCCTTACTAAAATCATTGAATGCAACACAGCCCTACCTTCATCAACCCCCATTGTCACTTCCTCGTTCAAGTTGTTGTACGGTCCGACAGTGAACTAATATGGTTTTATGCTTTATTTTCAGGCAAAATATCCTTTTTGGGATGGGAAACCCCCTTCTTGACATATGTGCTGTAGTTGACAAGGACTTTCTGGACAAGTAAGTTTTTACAATACATTAAATCCACAAGCCTTTTGTGTCACGTAGAAGTACAAACTTGATGCTGATGAATATGGAATTGATATTAGAACACCTTGTTTATTTTAGAGATGCAGTGCAGAAATAGGCCCTTCGGCCCACCAAGTCCACATGGACCAGCGATCCCTGCACATTAACACTATATACTAGGGACAATTTTTTAAAACATTCAAACCAAACCAATGAACCTACAAACCTCTTTGGAGTGTGGGAGGAAACCAAAGATCTCTGAGAAATCCCATGCACATCACAGGGAGAACATACAGACATGCACACTTAGTCAGGATTGAATCCGGTTCTCCGGCGCTGTACGGCAGTAGCTCTACCGCTACGCCACTGTGCCACCCACCCAGGACTTCTCGCACCTTGTGTGACCTTGTGTTACAGCCAACATGGAGACGAAGCACTAAATTCAGCTCAACTGCCCTGGACTGACGGTACACGCTGGCTGTAAGCGTGGGACAGGGATGGGACACTCGGGAGGGGACAGAGACAGTCCAGTAGCAATTCAACAGCGCCGGAGACCCGGGTTTGAATCTGACTGCGGATGAAACGCAGGTCTGTATACACGCAGCAGCTGAGCTGCCGAGAATGTTTATCACGAATGACCTATAACCTTGACATGCGCGGTCGGAATACCAAACTAGCTTATAGAATGCGCACCTTTGGTGACCTTGGGTATTCTCATCCTGTATGACCATGGATATCCAAGGTGGTTGTAAACTTGGTCAAAATAGAAAAAGGCATCCTATGTAACATTTAGAAAGATGAGACCAGGCAAGCAAGAAAGATCTCAAGCGGGCAGTTAAGTGATACGAGCAGAGTTAGTTGATTCGGCCCATCAAGTCTATTCCACCATTCAATCATGGCTGATCTATCTTTCCCTCTCAACCCCATTCTCCTGCCTTCGCCCCATTACCCCTGACACCCGTACTAATCAAGAGTCTATCAATCTCGGCCTTAAAAATATCCATTGACTTGGCCTCCACAGATCTTTGTGGCAATGAATTCACCACTCTCTGACTTAAGAAATCCCTCCTCATCTCCTTCCTAAAGGCATGTCCTTTTATTCTGAGGCTATGGCCTCTGGTCCAAAACTCTCCCACTAGTGGAAACACCCTCTCCACATCCACTCTAACCAGGCCTTTCACTCATCAAACACTCATCATATGTTAACCCAATCATTGGGTTAATTCTCATAAAGCTCCTGGGCTTTTTCCAGCGCCAGCACATCCTTCCTCTAATATAGGCCCAAATTGCTCACAATACTTCAAATGCAATCTGACCAGTGCCTTATAAAGCCTCAGCATCACATCCCTGTTTTTGTATTCTAATCTTCTCTAAATAAATTCTAGAATTGTATTTGCCTTCCTTACTACCGATTAGACTTGCAAATTAACTTTTTGGGAATCCTGCATCAGCATTCCCAAGTCCCTTTGCACCTCCGATTTCTAAATCCGCTCCCCATTTAGAAGATAGACTACGCCTTTATTCCTACCACCAAAAATGCATGACTGCACACTTTGCCACACTATTCCATCTGCCACTTCTTTGCCCACTCTCCCATCCTATCCACGTTCTTTTGCAAAGTCCACACTTTCTCTACACATCCTGTCCCTTCACCTAACTTTGTATGATCCACAAACTGGGCCACGAAGCTTTCAATTCCGTCGTTCAAATCATCCATATGTCACGTGAAGAGTAACGACCCCAGCACCAACCCTTGCTGAACACTGCTAGTCACTGGTAGCCAACTTTTATTCCCACTCTTTGCCTTCTGCCATCCAACCAGCCTTCTATTCATGCTAATATCTTTCCTCTCATACAATGGTCTCCCATCTTCTTTAACAGCCTCATGTGCGGCACCTTATCAAAGGCCTTCTGAAAATCCAGCCAAACATCATCCATTGACTCTCCTTTGTCTATTCTGCTATTTACTTCCTCAGAAATTTCCAACAGATTTGTCAGGCAAGATCTCCCCTTCACAAAACCATACTGACTGCAGCCTATTTTATCATATGCATCTAAGTAGTCAAAAACCTCATGTTTTATCAACCAGATCTTGCCAGGTGCTGGATGAACTCAGCAGGTCAAGTATCATCTGTGGAGGGAAATGGACAGGTGATGTTTCTAGTCAAATCAATGGAGTTCAGGGAAGAAAAGAGAGGAGGAGTGGGGGCAAAACTTGACAAGCATTTCTGATGTGGCCTTCTCTACAACAACAAGACCAAGCGAGAATATTGTCTGCTAAGGCTTTCTGGAACTCCTAGTTATCAGCTATTTTAACTCCCCTTGCATTCCATTATAACCTGCCTGTCCACTGTGTCATTTACAGTCAGTGAGGCCACACCTAAACTGGAAAAGTAATACCATCTATTCCTCCTGGGTAACCTACAACCCAACTGCATGAATATTGAATTGTCCAGTTTCAAGTATGTCCCCTAATCTTGACTTCCCCACCTTATTCCTCACCTTCCCCCCCCCCCCCCCCCCCCCACTGTCACCCTGTTCCTTTCGCTCCTTGCACTCATCTCCAAAATGTTCCTACACCTAGTCCCCAATTTCCCTTTCATCCCCTTCTTCCTGTCCCATACCCTCCCCCCCCCAGCTTTACATTTCATTCCTCCCCTTCCATCTGTATCTAACTTTTTTGCCTCCATTTCATCTCTAGCCTTTGTCACTATCTTCACCCAACACCTTGACTGGGAGGAGTGAGGGTGATAGCAGGCATGTGGAAAATAGATTAGATCTAGTCATGGCATTAATTGATTAATTATGTAGGCACAAGGTACTGCAGATACTGGTTTACATAAAAGGGCACGAAGTGCTGAAGTAACTCTGTGTCAGGCAGCAGCTCTGGATGACATAGACAGGAGACATATCCCGGGACTTTTCTTCAGACTGACATATAAAATGTCTCAATTTAAACAATTAATACGTTTCTACAAATGAACTTCAGTAAAACTATGGGCAGCATCTAAGGAGCGAAGGAGATAGGCAACGTTTCGTGCCGAAACCCTTCTTCAGACTGGTGGGGGGTGGTGGGGAGAAGAAAGGAAAAAGCAGGAGGAGGAGCCCGAGGGCTGAGGGAGAGGTGGGAAGGAGAGGAGACAGCAAGGGTTCAGTAAAACTATTCCTTTTAATTTTATGCCAGTTAACTAACACTTAGTGATATTTTGTGTTTTGGCTTTTATTTCCTTGTTTATTAGAAAATGTCAGTATATTGCTACAAGCCAGATATTCAAAGGTTACAAAATTAAATGAAAGTGTGTGCCTAATATGTTGAAAAATTATAGTTGTCGATGTTCACCATAATAAAAGCTATCTCAGAAAAGCCGGTGATTGTTGTTCCTGCCTTAACCCAGCTTAGCATAGCACTATTGCTGACGTACAATTTGCCCTTCAGCAGTTAATAATTGCTGAAGCATTCAGTTTTAGGTCTTTCTTTCCATTGTTTTTGATGATTCCTGGTGAATGAGCACACTCAACACAGAAAGTCTTGCACAACCACTGTGAATGCTGCTTTACTTTATACATTTATTATTTATTATTGTTTTTTTCAGTACTTTGAAGTTGCTTTTGGAATAATTTGTCATTTAAATTTCTGTTTAGGTTTATAACATATTGGCTTTGGTTTTGCTCAACTAAAAATGCCTAGACTGTCAGCAATTGTTAATTTTATTGGGCAGGATTGACAACAACCTTTGCAGTTTAACGCAGAAATTTGAAAATTGCTGTCAGGATGCAATGTCCAAGCAATAGGCTGCTGACCATACACCGCCTTGTACTTGTGCATTGATAGAGCCAAAGTTAGCAAGAGGCAATGATTAAGGCAGGGACAGCAATTAAGTACCTTTTTTTAAAGTGCAAAAGACTGTTAAGCTCTGCCTAACTGAGTAGGATGCGGCCTCTTGGACCTATCAACAACATGATATTTTTAGAGCACCAAAGAATGTCTCATGTATTTGGAGACACTGCAGATCTTCTGCAGATATTTTGAAGGAAATTGGATGAATTTTCTAAGCAGAGTGGCATGAAGCTGTAGGTCTTTGCAATATATGTTCGTAGATGGAGTTGGAATCCACTAAGAGTATCAAACTCAGAGAGCTGTTTGCTGATCATGAGTGCAACTTTAATACGACATATTAATCTTGGTTGTTCCTCAAGCAGATGAACTGCAGCACATCTATGCCAGGCAAAACAGCAAGTTAAATGAGGTTAATTGGTGTATGTCGTGGGGATTGGCACCGAGTCTTTCACCTGTTGGCCCTTGTATCCTCCATCTGCAATCCCCTCTCAAATTGAGTGCTCCACTTCCCACTTTGTAGCCAGTTTGTCAATTTGGTGCACCTTATGAAGTGTATGGTAAAGCCATTGTGGGCAGCCAAATCCCAAATGCACATCTGCAGTGTGTGTAAAAAACGAAACCAAACTTGCCCCGCAGATCTCCTTTTAAAACTTGACCCCCTTGCCTTAAAGCAAATGTCACCCATTCCTTCTCTCCAGAGATGCTACCTGCCCCGCTGAGTTACCCCAGCATTTTGTGTCTATCTTCAGTGTAAGCCAGCATCTGCAGTTCCTTCCTACACATTTGGATTTGGGATGTATTAACTGATATTTTTGTTTTGGTTTATAGGTATGGACTGAAGACAAATGACCAGATTCTGGCTGATGAGAAACACAAGGAACTGTAAGTTCACTTTGGCTGAATAAGTAACTAACAGAGTCTGAAAATAAATTCCTGGATGTAAAAGTGGTACAATGATGCCGTGGGGCCAGCTTGGAGATCTGTGCTTTGTTGTTACTCATTAGGGACATGGGTTGTGGTTTCTGCAGATGACCGAATGACCACAATGCACTGGATTTACAGGTTTGGAATTTTGTCTTCAAATATTCGAGTATTCCAAGATTAATACATTGGGCTTGTGTTGGATAATGGAATGCTAAATGACCACTTAACAAATAAGGAATTAATCTTATCCTTTTGTATAGAATTACATATGTGGTATGGTTTCAAGTTCTGTATTATCTAGTTCTGTGTTAGTAGGATAGGATGTATTGATTAAATGTTTTAACAATATCGCGCCTTAATGATCATGCATCTCGATGGATTCCTTTAGTAATTGCAGGTAAGAATTTCCAAGGGAGTAATGCCAAGAGATTCGTATACTAGAAGACCACAGGGAGATATTATCCAAGATTCAAGAGAGTTTATTGTCATGTGTCCCTGATAGGACAATGAAATTCTTGCTTTGCTTCAGCACAACAGAACATAGTAGGCATTGACTACAGAACAGATCAGTGAGTCCATATACCATTATATAAATATATACACACATGAATAAATGACCTGATTAAGTGCAATTAACAGATAATGGGCTATTAATGTTCTGAGTATTGTCCGATGCAAGTTTAATAGCCTGATGGCTGTGAGGAAGTAGCTATTCCAGAACCTGGTCGTTGCAGTCTTCAGGCACCTGTACCTTCTAACTGAAGGTAGCGGGGAAATGAGTGTGTGGCCAGGATGGTGTGGGTCCTTGATGATACTGCCAGCCTTTTTAAGGCAACGACTGCGATAGATCCCCTCGATGGAAGGGAGGTCAGAGCCGATGATGGACTGGGCAGTGTTTACTACTTTTTGTAGTCTTTTCCTCTCCATGGCACTCAAGTTGCCGAACCAAGCCACAATGAAACCGGTCAGCATGCTCTCTACTGTGCACCTGTAGAAGTTAGGGAGTGATTTCTTTAGGTTTGCCTTATTGAAGTCCCCAGCAATGGTGGTAAATGCCTCGGGGTAAGACGTCTGGTGTTTGTTGACCACGGCGTGCAGCTCCTCCAGTGCCAGACGGACGTCTGCCTGGGGTGGGATGTAGACCGCGGTCAGGATGATGGAGGTGAATTCCTTTGGGAGGTAGAAGGGACAGCACTTCACCGCCAGATGTTCGAGGTGTGGAGAGCAGGAGTTGGCACGTCTGAGCACCACGCAGAGTTGACCATGAGGCAAACGCCCCCTCCTCTCCCTTTCCCAGATGCCACTGTACGGTCCATTCGGTGGATGGAGAACCCTTCAGGCTGGACCGCTGAGTCTGGGGAGATGGGGGTGAGCCATGTCTCTGTGAAACAACACAGAACATTCCCTCAGCACCCTTTGATAAAGCAGCCTTGCCCTTAAGTCCTCCACTTTATTTTCAAGGGACTGTACATTGGCCGGTAGGATAGTAGGGAGAGGGGGCCGATGTCCCCTGCGCTTCAGTCTGACCTGAAGTCCTGCCCGTCGGCCACGTTTCCGGACACAATGGAGGCTTTCCCGTTGTTTCCATGCACTGAGTTTAGTGTACCTGCTGTTTCTGCGAACCTGCGCTGGAACGGGGATTCCTTCACAGACGGCTGCTCCAGCTCTGTTGTTCCTGGAAGATCCAGCTCGTCGGCACTGGAGGTCATCCCGTAGTTTCCAGGTACCGTACCTGCGTTCCTCTGTCGGGTCGGGAGTTTTACAGCCAGCGTGGGAAAGTTTAAAGTCCTGGGCTCCCACAGCTGCGGGAGATCGCAAAATCGCAAGAGCCTTCAGGTGCCCAAGCAGCTTGTCCGAAACGGCACCGATTTCTGCCGTTTCCCTGATCCAGGTGAGTTGATGGAAGTTGTAGGTAAACCTTTTATGTTCCGGTGCTCCGCAAAAGTCGCCGCAGGCAAGCACCATCTTGAGAAACAGTTATTATGAAGAGATCTAGGAATAAAATTGTTTTTGAAAGAACTGAGAGTATAGCTTTCAATTGGGCCATGCATAGCTTTAAGTTCATAAGGGGTTGGAGCAGAATTAGGCCATTCGGACTATCACTTACTCCGCCATTCAATCATGGCTATTGTATCTCTCCCTCCCTCCTGCCTTCTCTCCATAACCCCTGGCATCCATACTAAAAATATCCATTGATAAATCCTTTGTAATATACTCTACATTTTACTTGTACATCAGGAATAAATTTGTATTGAGAGAATTAATATGGAAGAAATGCTTGCTTTGAGCTGAGGCAATAAAGGTTAATTATTTTGGTCTTTGGTATAAACCAGCATATTCAGATCTTTGTTTCTACAATAAAGGGAAATATCTGGCGGTTTCCCTCTGATATAAAGTAATTGTTTGGAAGCACAATCCTGGTCAGATAAAACATATTTGGAATCTTATGTTTTAAAAAAAATATTTATTATTAGAAGCAATTGTACAAGGAGAAAGTAATCGACATAACAATTATACAATTTTTGTACTGCTTCGGCAGACTGCAGGAATGGGGCGCCATTGTGTATGGCTGCTCTGCCTGCAGTCCGCCCTTTCACCCTTTTTTAATTTTATTTTTTAGTCCTGCTAAAAAACAAAATGTTAGTTGGAGGTCTTTTATGTGGTGGTTGGGGGAGGGGAAGGGGGAAACTATTTCCTATCCTTACCTGGTCAGAGAGGCGACTTCCCTCCGAGCTGTTTCTTCGCCCCGTCCTCGCGGCCTACCTTCGGACTGGAGTAGCATTTCCTACCGGTACCGGCCGGGACTACAGTGTCGGCGAAGCCTGAGGACTTCGGGTGCCGCGGTCTCCGGGGAGGAAGCGGCTGCTCCAGAAATTCCAAGCCGCTGAGGAGTGTTCACCCGACGCCGGAGTTCCAGCTTCCCAGCAAGAGGGCCTATAACATCGGACTGACTGCAAGGCCACAAATGGGCCCCGACCTCGGGTGGTCACAGAGGATGAGGACTAAACTTTCTGGTGCCTTTCCCCACAGTGGAAAATTTTGTGGGGAGTCCCCCATCATCACAGTGGGGGACGTTTGTGTTGAACTCTATAATGTGTGGTGTCAATTTTGCGGGGAGAAGTGGGAGTGACCAGGGTGAGACTCTTCCTTGATTATTCTGGTGGCCTTGAGAAGGCAGTGTGCGGTGTAAATGGAGTCAATGGAAGGGAGGTTGGTTTGTGTGATGCACTGGGCTGCGTCCACAATTCTCTGCAATTTCTTGCGGTCTTTGATTTAGCTGTTCTAAAACTTACCCATGCTGTGTTATGACTTTGAACAATTCAATTCAAAGAAAAATAAGTTTGGTCGCTATCGCTGACTTTGCGAGCAAAGTCCAGATCCCAAAAATGAATAAAGAAAGAAAAATTGGCAGAGAACAAGTCATTTCTGCTGACATCTGCTTTTCCCAAAATTGGCTGACTGTTCAGCTGGTTTACCTACAGTGAGATTAAGTAACGAACATATGGAACAGTAAATATTTGTATGAACTGGGACAACCTTGAGGTTACAGAGTGATGGTGACCACCTCCTAAACCTCTGCCAGCAGAACATGCAGGCATCGATTTGCGTTGTTCAAATTTGCTTTTGAATTTGTCAACTGGCCTTTGCACAGCACAGTTTCTTGGTTATCATTCTGACATCTTTATTTATCCACCATAGTTATTCCATGTTAATCATGAAACACGGGTTCAATATTGAAAGCCTTTCATACAGGTTTTTAAGATTAATGTTGTAAGGTCTAAAATGAAGCATAAGCTTGCACTTAATCAGTTCCACATTATATTTTCCCTCTGGAGATACTTTAAAATTCTGAAATTGTTCATCAAGCATGGAATAAGTGTCCCTGGGCCACGGCTGCTCAAAGTGAGGAAGCAGCATTGGCACTGGGAGGATGTTTAAGGGCACAGTAAAATCAGTATGAAAACTTGCTCTTCAGCCCAACTGTAGAACCGAGGAACTGCAGGTGCTGGTTAATTCAGTTTGGAATGAAGTATTCTCCAAATCCAGTGCTGGTGGTAGGTTGAAGAGCTTCATGTTTAAGTAAATCAACACAAAATGCTGCAGTTACTCAGCGGGTCAAACATCATCTTTGGATAGAAGAAATGGGTGATGTTTCGGGTTGAGATCCTTCAGACTGTATATTATACTCTTGTGTGCTTTTGACGAAACTGTGGCAAATCACAAACGTAGTATAGGTCCACCACCAATTTTCCTGCATCTGGTGGTCCGGCACCTCCTATAATCCGGTCAAAATTACGAGAGCGCACTTGAAATCCTCCTTCCTGGATGTCCCTGCCAAAAACTTTAAGCTGGATGATCCGTCTGATCTCTACTTCATCAGGACGTCCTATCCGATCGGCGGGTCAAATTTGATGTCTATGCCTACGGCCAAGGCTTTGGAACTCAGGCTCAGCCAGAGCTGGCAGATCCGTTCCCATGGCCAAGTCAACGGCAGATCAGCTGGTCGATTTTACCCACTGCAGAACATGGCCCTGTTCTACAGATCTACTCTGCTTCCATCCTGAGTACTTTTACATATTTCTCTTTGATGTGTCGGGATTACCTCTTCAAATTTAAGATATCGGTTTGATCTGGTCAGTTTTTCTTGGAGGTGCAATGGACAGAGAGATGGGTAGCCCTAGAGGTTGTTGTATGTCTTGGGCTCCTTCACTGGATTACATGTGACTTCATATGTCTTTATGCTACTGCAAACGTTGATGACATTTTTGCCCATTTGTAATGGGATATCCTGCTGCAAAATAGATGCATGCACTTTGCTGACCCTCTTTAGTTGCCTGTGGTAACAAGAGGTCATCCTTGCTGATTGCTTGGATCAGAAAGACCATCTCTGGACACTGAGTGTCATGAATGTCTCCTGCATTATCAATGAGTGAGCGAACTCGTAGTTTTCAGAAGGTATACCCTTGAATCCATCTTGGGGAAGTGAGCAGTTTTTCTGCACTCTTTCTTTTCAGATACAGGTTAAACATGTGCATCACTGGTTGTCAGTACTTCATGTGGATCTATATTACATGATTGAGTTTTTGAAGAGGTCAGAAGATGTGGGCAGGGCAACTTTGTCTATATGGACTTTTGCAAGGCCTTTGATAAGGTGGGCTGGTCTGAAATGTTAGATCGCCTAGAATCAAAGGTGAAGTAACCAATTTGATTCAAAATCTGCTTGGAGGAAGGAGTCATACAGTATTTACGGGGGATTGTTTTTCTAATTGGAGGCTTGCAAACAGTGGGATGCTGCAGGGTTCTGCATCCACTGCTGTTTGTTATGTACCTTAATGATTTGGATGACAATATAGTTAACATTGTTAGTAGATGTGCAGATTACACTAATATATGTGGTATGGTAGGCAGTGAGAAAGGTTATAGAAACATAGAAACATAGAAAATAGGTGCAGGAGTAGGCCATTCCGCCCTTCGAGCCTGCACAGCCATTCAATATGATCATGACTGATCATCCAACTCAGTATCCTGTACCTGCCTTCTCTCCATACCCCCTGATCCCTTTAGCCACAAGGGCCACATCTAACTCCCTCTTAAATATAGTCAATGAACTGGCCTCAACTACCTTCTGTGGCAGAGAATTCCACAGACTCACCACTCTCTGTGTGAAAAATGTTTTCCTCATCTCGGTCCTAAAGGAATTCCCCTTATCCTTAGACTGTGACCCCTTGTTCTGGACCTTCCCCAACATCGGGAACAATCTTCCTGCATCTAGCCTATCCAACCCCTTAAGAATTTTGTAAGTTTCTATAAGATCCCCCCTCAATCTTCTAAATTCTAGCGAGTACAAGCCGAGTCTATCCAGTCTTTCTTCATATGAAAATCCTGCCATCCCAGGAATCAGTCTGGTGAACCTTCTCTGTACTCCCTCTATGGCAAGAATGTCTTTCCTCAGATTAGAAGACCAAAACTGTACGCAATATTCCAGGTGTGGTCTCACCAAGATCCTGTACAACTGCAGTAGAACCTCCCTGCTCTTATACCCAAATCCTTTTGCTATGAATGCTAACATACCATTCGCTTTCTTCACTACCTACTGCACCTGCATGTCTACTTTCAATGACTGGTGTACCATGACACCCAGTGGCCCTTTTGATAGTGGCCCTTTTCCCAATAGGCCACCATTTAAGTGTACAAGACGATTTAGATCAGTTGGGAAGGTGGACCAAGGAGTAGCAAATGGAATGTAACTGACTTTGGATTGTCAAACCAGGGCAAGACCTATACAGTAAATGATACCATGGAGAGTGTTGCGGAACATTCAGAATACAGGTGCCTTGTTTCCTAAAAGTGGTGAGTAGGGTGGGCAGGGTGGTGAAGAAAGCATTGCACATATCGTGGTAAGAAGTATTGAGTACAAACGTTGGGACGTCATCATGCAGCAGTACAGTCATTGGTGGGACAATAGATGGGACCCCATGTGAAGTTGTGGTCACCCAGTTATAGGAAGGATTTTACGTGAACCTCGTTAAAGCTTTCACATCCTTCCTGTAATGGGGTGACCAGACTGCATGCAATACTCCAAATACCGCCTAGAGATACAGAGTGGAAACAGGTCCTTCGGCCCACCGAGTCCACGCCGACCAGCGTTCACCACATACACAAACACTATCCTACACACACTAGGGACAATTTACAATTTTTAACAAAGACAATTAATTTACAAATCCGTACATCTTTGGAGTGTAAGAGGAAACCGGAGCACCCGAAGAAAAACCCGGAGAACGTCCAAACTCCATGCAGACAGCACCCGTAGTCAGGATCAAATCCAGATCTCTGGTGCTGTAAGTCCTATAAAATTGCATAGCAATGTTTTGACTCGTACTCAATGCCTTGACCAATAACAGTGAGCATATCATCCACCTTCTTTCCAACTCTATTTTGTTGCCACTTTCAGAGAGCTATTGACTTGGAACTCAAGATCCCTATGTATGTCAATGTTGTTAAGAGTCTTGCCATTAATTGTATACTTTACCCTTGCACTCAATCTCTCAAAGTGCAAAATGTTGTACTTGCTTGGATTAAACTCCATGTCAATTTTCCTTCCATTTCTTTAGCTAATCTAAATCCCTCTACATTTGTGACGGGACAAAATGCACATGTGACAATAAACCCCCACAATGTACATTTAAACTTTGCCCGTCTAGCCTTCAAACTATACCCTCTGGGATTTGATTTTTTCCAACTAGGGGGGAGGGGATTCTGACTGTGTACCCTATCTATGCCTCTCATCATTTTAAGTATGTCTATCAGGAATTCCTGCAACCTCCAGAGAAAACAATCCAAGTCTGATCAACCACTCCCTAGCGAACACCTCCTAATCCCAGCATCTGGTAAATCACCTCTGCCCCCTTCCCAAAGCCTCCACATCCTTCATATAATGGGTGACCAGAAATGCACGCAAAACCCCAAATCTGTTCTAACAAAAGGCCTATAAGGTGCATTATGACCTCCTGGGTGTTATATTTCATGTCCTGACCTGTACAAAAAAAGCATACTGCGATCATGTGTTGCTACTTGCAAGGAGTATAAACTTAGACCCCAAGATCCCTTTGTACATTAATGCTGTTAAGGGTCATGCCATTAATTGTGCATTTTCCCGTTGTGTTTGACTCTGTGCAACACCTCATTTTGGAGTATTGTGCTCTGTTTTGGTCACCTTGCTATAAGAAAGATGTTACTAAGCTGGAATGGTGCAGAGAAGATTTACGAGGATGTTGCCAGGACTCGAGGGCCTCAACTATAGGGAGAGGTTGAGCAGACTATGGCCTTAATCCTTGGAGTGCAGGAGGGGAGATGTCATAGAGGTGAATAGAACAAGAGGGGATTAGATACACAGATTATTTTACCCAGAGTGCGGGAATCAAGAACCAGAGGACATAGGTTAAGGTGGGGGGGGAATTAATATGAACTTTTTTACACAAATGAGGGTCGCATATGGAACGAGTTGCCGGATGAGGTAGTTGAGGCAGGTACTATAACAATGTTTAAAAGACATTTGGACATGCACATGGATAGGGTAGGTTTAGAATTATATGGCCAAACACTGGCATGTGGGACTAATGTGGATGGGGCATGTGGCATGATGTGGGCAAGTTGGACTGAAGGATCTGTTTCCATGATAATTATGACTTCACACTTGCTGGAATTAACCTCCATGTGCCATTTAGCCCATTTCTGTAGCTGATCAATACCCCACTGTAAACCTTGACAATCTTCCTCACAGTCATGACCCCAACTATTTCTGTGTCATTTGCAAACCTGCTATTTATGTCCAAGTCATTTATCTATATCACAAACAAGTCCCAGCACAGATACCCGCAGAACTCTATTGTTCACAGACCTCCAGCCTGAATATTGTCTTTCCACCACACCCATGTCTTCTATAAGTAGCCAGTTCTGAATCCATTCGACCAAGTCACTGTTAATCCTTTGCATCTAAAAGTTATGGATCAGCCTACCAAGACGAACATTATCAAATGCCTTGCTAAAATCCAAGTAGACAACATCCACTGTCCTGCACTAATTAATTGTCTTTGTCACCTCTTCAGGAAAAATTCTATCAAGCGCATGGGGCACAACCTGTCATGTACAAAGCTATGCCGGCTTTTCCCAATTAATCAATTTCCTTGTAAATGAGAGTAAATCCTAAATCCACTCCAATAGCTTCCCTACCACTGACGCAAGGCTTGCCACCGTGTAATTCCATGGATTCTCCTGATCCCATATCAAACATAGGAATTACAATTGCTACTCACCTGCGTCGAGAGGAAAGGCAGAGATCTTTGTCAAGACTCCAGCAATCTCTTACTTTACCTGTCAGTAATGTAGGATAGATCCCATCAGGCCCTGGAAACAGCGGCGGACTGGCCAGGGTGTCAGCTTGCCCGATGGCAAGTGGGCCCCTGTTGAAGCGGGCCCCCTATATCAAGTGGGCCCCCTTTGTCTCCTGGCAACCAATATTTTTAGACCCAGTCCGCCACTGCCTGGAAATATATCCACCTCAGTGCACTTCCCCAACACCACCTTTTAAATCTCAAGCTACTTTTACATATTAGTGTGCTCACACTGATCTCGCAGTCGGTCGTCCTTCACTTTGTTGCAAACATACAAAGTTATTGTTTATTACGTCGAATACACAAGGCACTTGCTTAACTTTTTTTCCCTGTTGCCAGCCGGGCAACCTTGACAGCTTTTTAGGTTGCCAAATGACAATTTAGTTGGTCATTTAAGACGCGTGCGATAATGTGCTCTGCCGAAGTGCGTAGTTACCAGTCGGAATTATGCTCAATGAAGCATTCACATGTTATGTTCAAGAAGGAACGGCAGATGCTGGAAAATTGAAGGTAGACACAAGTGCTGGAGAAACTCAGCGAGTACAGCAGCATCCATGGAGCGAAGGAAATGGGCAACGTTTCAGGCCGAAATCCATCAGTCTGAAGAAGGGTTTTGGCCCGAAACATTGCCTATTTCCATCGCTCCATAGATGCTTCCACAACCGCTGAGTTTCTCCAGCACTTTTATCTACATTCACGTATTATTTCTGCTTCAAATAATATATGATTATTCATGGTATATACCACAATGACATGCAGCAAAATTATAATGCAATATCTCAACTCTTTTTACACATTGCAATTAATGCAATTTCTATTAGTTCTTTCCACTTCCAAACAAAAATGTGGTTGGATTATTCAGTATATGATCAACCTGTGTCAATAAATCCTGGACCATGGTAACATATATGCTTAACCATGCACACTACAGATTGATGCAAGCATGTTTTCTGTGAAGGACCGAAAATTACCATGACATGGCCATAGCATGGGTCGTTATTGCTATTGGCACATAAACACTCTCGCTTCCCACATAATTTATCCATAACAAAATATACAGGTTGCAAGGAAATTTCTAAAGGCATTTTATGATAATAGCTGTTAAAACCGACTATACCCATCTGACAGGTTAAACATTACACCAACTGACAAGAGATGGCCAAAGGACATAACTGCAGCAAATGTTCTTTTGGTAATATGTTTAAAGGTGTCAAAACAAATAATAACATTGGGAATTAAAACACTTTTGATTGCATTCCGTTATCAAACATAGTCAATATTTGCTCTGAAGACCATGAAGCACAATAGGGTTAGGGAGTGTGTGAATCAATGTGGGGTGGATGGGGTGGGGGGTGTTGGGAAGGCAATCGGTGCGGAATGGATGGATTGAGGCAGGTGAATTAGTACGTGTTGGTTGGAGTATCTAAAATTGTGAAGGGAGAGCACGGGGGATGTCAGTGGTATTGAATAGGGGGGATCAGTACAGGAGGAATGGGAGGATGAATGGGGGTAGACAATGCTGGAGAAATTCAGCGGGTGAGGCAGCATCTATGGAGCTAAGGAAATAGGCAACGTTTTGGATCAAGACCTTTTTTCAGACTGTTTTTGAATGGGAGGATCAGTACAGGATGGATAGGGGGGGGTCAGCACAGGATGAATGTGGGGGATCAGTACAGGATGAATGGGGGGGGGAGGGTCAGGACCGGGGAGGGTCTATGCAAGATGAATGGGGGCTCACTACAGGATGAATGAGGGAATCAGTACAGGATGCATGAGGGAATCAGTACAGATGAATGGGAGATCAGTAAAAGATGAATGGAGAGATCACTACAGGATGGATGCAGGGTAAATGGAGGGTGGGTCAGTACGGGATGAATGGTAGGATCAGTGCAGTATGAATGGGGGGAGAAGTGCAGGATGGATGGGAAGGGGGGTCAGTACAAGATGAATTGGGGGACCAGTGTAGGATTGGGGGGGGGGGGGGGGGTGGCAGGAGAATCAATGCGAGGTGGGTAGGGTGATGAATAGATTGGGAGGGGAGCACAGAGGGTGTCAGTGAGGACAGAATAGAGGAAGGAATAGGGATCAGTGCGAGATGGAGAGGAGGTGGGGAGGAAGGAAGGTCAGCGCTCCTTGGCCTTCCCTGTCCAACGCCAAAGTGCCGCCAAAGGGGGAGGCGGTTGGGATCTCCTTGCCACGGTGCAGCTCAAAGATCCTATGGCTATAGGATCTTTGGTGCAGCTGCAACAGCGGCAACAGCGGCCGCGACAGCGGCTTCACCGCCGCCTCCTCCCGCACCCCGCCCAGCGGAAGGAGGCCTCCCTCTCCCTCCTTCCCTCCTCCCTGTCTCAGCGTGCGAGAGGGGTTGTTTTGAAGGCGCCATTAATGGGTTTGCAGGCAGCGGCCGTTATCAGGGCGATAATAGCCGCTGCCTGCAAATCAAACAAATCCACCAACGGCGCTTTCAAAACAACCCCTCTCGCGCGCCGAGGGAGGGAGAGGGAGGCCTCCTTCCGCTGGGCTGGGTGCGGGAGGAGGAATCGCTTTCGCGTCCGCTGTTGCCGCTGTGCGGGGCCCGTCATTCGCTCCAACCCTTCGTCAATCCACTCCTAGTATCTTTGCCCAGCACTACAGCTGTTGCCGCCGCCGACACGAAACGTCACGTTCCTATTCGCCAGAGATGCTGCCAGACCCGCTTAGTTACTCCAGTCTTTTGTGTCTTTCGGTATAAACAAGTATTTTCGTGCCAAGCCGGGCAAAATGACTCGGTGCTTAGGTTGCCCAGCGGCACTTTGAGTGGTCATTGGCACCCGGGAAACCGCTAATTTCGAGCCCTGATACATCTCCTGACTCCATGCAGGTTTCCACCTCTATCCTTCAGCAGTTCTACCTTCTCCCTGGTCATGCTTTTGTTTTTAATGTAGATATAAGAAGTCTTGAGATTTTCTTTAATCTGACACCAAACCAATTTTGACGCCCCGTTTGGCCCTTCTAATTGCCCACGAGTTCTCTCCTCCTCCTTTGTATTCCTCAAAGGCCCCGTCTGATTCCGTCATCTTAAATCTTGCATGCCCTTCCACTTTCTTTTTGACCAAATTAATAATTTTGGTCATCCCAGGATCCCTTAATTTGCCATCCTTATTTGTCCTCCTTACCAGAACCTGCTGGTTCTGAACTTCGATCAATTGCTTTTTAAAAGACCCCGCATGTCAAGTGTGGACTTACTCAGTAATGCGGTGTGAATTTGTTGTGGCAGTAGGTGCACAGAACTTTGCCTAGCACTTAGGTAGACACAAAATGCTGGAGTAACTTAGCGAATCAGAGAGAAGGAATGGGTGACGTTTCGGGTCGACCCTTCTTCAGACTGAATTAGTCCAGCATTTTATGTTTTACTTATGATTCCAGCATCTAGTTTTCCGTGTCAACATTAATTCTGCTTCTGATTGTAAAATGTTCTCTAACTACTGAGTACTAATGGCATTTTCACATTTCCACTATTTTTGCATGGTACTGATCTTTCCTATTTAAATTTGGGAATTTAAACCTAATTTGAATTTCAGAAACTAGTGATGTTGTCTTGCCACCTACTGTGGAAACAATATATTGCAGCTTTAACTAAAATGCAGCAAGCTATAGAGCTCCAAAGCCTGCAACCTCTATTACCAGATAGGACAATGGAGCAGACAAGGATTTCCACTTCTTGCTGATTCCCCTTCAAATAATTTTGTTATCAATGCTTCTATATTCTGTGAGTGTAGCATCAGAAGACCTGCAGCAGTTGGAGAAGGGCTGTAAGGAAAATGCTGGAAACTATAGGCCGGTGAGCTTACTAACATCTACAATAAACCCACTGACTCCCAGACTCCCATGGCTATCTGGACCACACTTCTTCCTACCCTGCTTCCTGTAAGGACTCCATCCCCTACTCCAATTCCTCCGTCTACGCCACATCTGCACCCAGGATGAGGTGTTCCAAATCAGGGCATCGGAGATGTCCTCATTCTTTAGGAAACGGGTGCTCCCCTCTACTATAGATGAGGCTCTCACCAGGGTATCTTCTATAACCCATAACTCTGCTCTCACTCTCCATCCCCCCCACTCGTAACAAGGGCAGAGTCCTCCTTGTCCTCACCTTCCACACTACCAGCTGTCACATACAACAAGTAATCCTCCGACATTTTCGCCACCTCCAACGGGATCCCACCACTGGCCACATCTTCCCATCTTCTCCCCTTTCGGCTATCCGCAGAGATCGCTCCCTCCATAACTCCCTGGTCAATTCGTCCTTTCCCACCCAAACCACCCCCTCTCCTGGCACTTTCCCTTGCAACCGCAGGAAATGCGACACTTGTCGCTTCACCTATCCCCTTCACTCCATCCAAGGACCCAAGCAGTCTTTCCAGGTGCGGCAGGGGTTCACCTGCACCTCCTCCAACCTCATCTATTGCATCCGCTGCTCTAGGTGTCAGCTGCTCTACTTCGGTGAGACAAAGCGTAGGCTTGTCGATCGCTTCGCCCAACACCTCCGCTCGGTTCGCTATACTCAACCGGCTCAGCACTTCAACTCCCCCTCCCATTCCGAATCCGATCTTTCTGTCCTGGGCCTCCTCCATGGTCAGAGTGAGGCCCACTGTAAATTGGAGGAGCAGCACCTCATATTTTGCATGGGTAGTTTACACCAAAGATCCTATAGCTGTATGAACATTGACTTCTCCAATTTGAGGTAGTCCCTGCTTTCTCCTTCTTTCCCCTCCCCTTCCCAGCTCTCCCACAGCCCACTGTCTCCACCTCTTCCTTTCTTCTTCCTGCCCCCCACCCCCCACATCAGTCTGAAGAAGGGTTTTGACCCGAAACGTTGCCTATTTCCTTCACTCCATAGATGCTGCCTCACCCGCTGAGTTTCTCCGGCATTTTTGTCTACCTTTGATTTTCCAGCATCTGCAGTTCCTTCTTAAAACTGAAAACTACTCTGTATTTGGTAAGTTACTGGAGAGTATTCTGAGGGATAGGATTTATAGGCATTTGGATGGGCAAGGGCTAATTGGGGATAGGCAGCATGATTTTTTATGTGGGAGATCGTGTCTCACAATTCTGATTGATTTTTTTTTAAGACATTGTGGCGCCTCCCGGTGGTTAGGCCACTTACCAGTCGAACCCTCGGCCCTAGGACTGGCAGGGTCATGTGACTAGGTTTGGCGGGAAGAAGTCATCACATGGCTTTGGGGTGTGCCCTGATATATAGAACTTTGGGAGAACTCTCCACAGTCGCGTGTGAGCTGTTCAGGGTTGAACTCAATAAAGATCACTTTGTTTAACAACACGTGTCTCGCTATAACGTGACCAAAAAGGTTGATGAAAGCAGAGCTGTAGATGTGTACGTGGACTTCAGTAAGGTGTTTGACAAGGTTCCGCATGGTAGGCTGCTCTGGAAGGTTAGATCGCATGGAATCCAAGGCTGAATGGATAGCAAATTGGCTCCATGGAAGGAAGCAGAGGGTTATGGTGGAAGGTTGCTCCACAGACTGGATGCCTCTGGCTAGTGGTGTGCCTCCAAGGCTGTGGGCCGAGGAGCTTTTTTGTGCAGTTTCGTGACCCAACTCGCAGAACTACATGAAATTTTCACATATTGTGTAAAAATATTATATAAATCATCCCTGAAACTCGTCAAGAACAAAACTTGCACATTTTTATTAAATTGGAGAAGAAACGGAAAATGTTGGGGTATTTTTAGTCCAATCAAAGCACTTTTAACATTGAGTCGGACGCCAGTTGGCCAATCATGTGCTTTGTTTCCGGCTAGCTAGGCAGGGAACACACAACCTGGCTGAGAATGCTTCAAATGATGCCTGTTTTACTGGAGATTCTGATGAAGGTTCTTTGTTGTCCTGTGGAATACATGTCGTGGAAACTTGCAGCAGGGTAATTGAATTTAGTGAGAAAAGCATTAAGAAGTCTGAAGAATGTGCAGCTAAGTGGATAGAAAGTGGAACAAAGCCTTGAAAGCAAAGTCCCTGCTGAGGTGCTGCAACACAAAGAGGACAGCCAATTTGTGAAACCAATCAAACTTTGTGAATCAACTGGAACTGAAAGGTAAGATATAAAGTCTGAATTTTTGAAAATTAATCCGTATGGGCTTTAATTAATTTAATTGCACCCTTTTATAATGTGAAAAAATGAGATTTGGAGGCTGTACATTCATTCACTCACTCATTCACTCACTCATTCATTCTGTGCATAGTGCCGTCCGTAGCGGACGTTTCCAAGTCCCGACCACGGGAGAAAAACGGAGGAATTATTCACTGCACTTTATAGGCTTCCATTGGAGTGAGAAATGGTCAGAAATGCTGATTATGTAGAAATGAATTGGTGTATTTGAACTTGAAGTAATTTATCTATGGTAGTAACAATGTTATTCTCATTAACATTAAGAAGAGGTTGAAATTTTGTGAATTGAAGTCCATGCAGACTTAATGACTATGAGATGGGTTTTTTTTGTAGCCTCTGCCTGACCCTCCACTTGAACGTGAACTACTTATCAATGGACTTATCAAAGCGTATCACTTGGAATCTGATGAAGAATATTCAGATGAAGATCAGATGTAAATAAATAAATTGGGGAAATCAATGATTATATAAAGTTTTATTTTAATGTCGATCATTTCACTGTTTATTTGGTCAAATTATTTAAACAATGAGTGAATTACTTAAGATAATGGGGTGCTGGTGAATGGCAGTGCGACAGTCCACCCACCCATCCACACATACATACATACACACATCCACACACACATCCATCCGTACGCACACTTCCATGCATGCACACACAAACACATACATGCACACATACATCCACACACACACATCCACACATCCATCCGCACGTGTATGCACATCCATGCACACACATACATCCACACATACATCCATCCAACCACACATACATACACACTTACATCCACAGATACACGTTTGACAGGTATACACAGACACACACACAAACTACAGGTGCTCAAACAATGCAACACTTTTAGGTTAAAGGTAATAGCCCTCATCTGCAAAGGCACCATCGGGGGTGGGGGGGTCTCTAACATAAATATAGGCTCATTGTAGCTTAAAATGAATACTCATCAAGTAAACATCAGAGCATTTGATTCTTGGTCAGGATGTGCCATTTGCATCAGAAATAAGACGGGTCTCTTACAGGTCTGTCACCCTGCCCCAATCCCACTATGGTCGTTACCCCCACTCTCCCCACTATGGCCGTTACCCCCACTATGGCAGTCAGTGGGGTTCAGTAAACGGGGGAACCCAGAGCATCTGTCCTGGCCCTTTAATTAGGCAGGTTCATGAGCCCTTAAAACCTGGGACCTCTCCTGCAGTCTCATTAAATTTCCTATTAAAGCGACTGGAAGATGCCTTGCAGGACTGCCCCCCAGCCTGGAACTGCCCCAGTCCCACTATGGCCCACTCTGCACACTGGCAGTCAGTGGGGTTCAGTAAAGGGAGGAACCCACAAGAACTGCCCTCACCCATTAATTAGGCTGGTTCAGGAGCAGGACCTCTGCGACAGTCATTTAAAAAACACTCACAATGACATTCAACATATTATTTTTATATTATATAATTATACTTAATTATATATGATTACAGTCATATTTACAAGTCATATATATAGGTATAATAATATATAGTTTAAATGGACACGGAAATAGGCTGCTCATGGTGTAATTTGGGCATCGGCCACTAGATGGCGCTTACTTTCCTGATCTCATTTTCTAATTAGTTTAATTAATTAATGTGCAACTTTCGGCACTGACAAGTCATGACTTCCTGGTCAATTATATTTCATCTAAATCTGTGCAAAATGTCATGTAGTTCTGAGAGGTGGGTCATGAAAATTGATTTCTAGACACATTTTGATGCTCGGCCCACAGCCTATCAGGGTTCGGTGTCATCTACATGAATGATTTGGATGAGAACATACAGGGCCAGATTAGCAAGTTTGCTGATGGATCAAAAGTTAGTGTTTTTTCAGTTAGTGAAGATGGTTGTGAATGATTGCAGCAGGATCTGTATTGATTGGCCAGTTGCGCAGAGGAATGGTTGATGGAATTTAATACAGAGAGGTGTGAGGTATTGCATTTTGGAACGTCGAAAAAGGGCAGGACCTACACAGTAAATGGTAGGCCTCTGGGTAGTGTTGTAGAGCAGAGCGATCTAGGAGTACAGGTGCACGGTTCATTGAAGGTTGAGTCTTTAAACCTCGCATCAAAGGTGGGGAAGCTATTGGAGGGTTCTCCAGGATAAGATTTACTCCCAATTAGAAGAGAACGAGCTAATTCACGACTTGCAAATTCATTTTGACGAATTAAATGAAGTTTGCTGGATAAATTTAAATTACAGTGGCCTTTTCATAAAACCTTATTGACTGCTTGCAGGAAAGGAGAGGTGCTGGATGATCTCAGCTGGTCAGACAACAGTGATGGAGGGCACAGACAGACGAAGTATGATTCTCATGACTTCCTAAATATCCTGCCCTTGCCTTAATAATTCTGATATATTCAAAGCAGTATGTACAGTGCCCTCCATAATGTTGGGGACAAAGACCCGTCATTTATTTACTTATTTGTGTCAGCAGGCTGGCCTCGCTTCTCTTGATAGTGGGTTAACCATGAAACTGTGTTTAATTTTGCTGCTTGATTGATAAATGTCCTTCAGTAGTGATCATTAAACATAACAGCTTTACTCACCAGCCAAAAGTCTGTAGCCTCCTTTTGCTCTGGTATTTTATTTCATTCTTCACATGTTTAAATTATAATGTTTTATTTTTAATTGGTTTACTGTATATCGTGTTACTTGCGAGCAAAGCATCAAGGCAAATAAAATGTATTCAATTCAATAATAGTCATATAGAAGTTGGGATGTAATGTTAAAATTGTACAAGGCATTGATGAGGCAAAT
This sequence comes from Okamejei kenojei, assembly GCA_035221665.1. Taxonomy (NCBI): domain Eukaryota; kingdom Metazoa; phylum Chordata; class Chondrichthyes; order Rajiformes; family Rajidae; genus Okamejei; species Okamejei kenojei. The sequence goes on along the minus strand of CM069165.1, from coordinate 29,705,596 downwards.
TCTGGAGGATGGTGTACAATTTTGTTCGCCAAAGTATAGGAAAGATGTCAACAAAATAGAGAGAGTACAGAGGAGATTTACTAGAATGTTGCCTGGGTTTCAGCACCTAAGTTACAGAGAAAGGATGAACAAGATAGGTCTTTATTCTTTGGAGCGCAGAAGGTTAAGGGGGGACTTGATAGAGGTCAAAATTATGAGAGGGATAGACAGAGTTGACGTGGATAAGCTTTTTCCATTGATATTAGGGAAGATTCAAACAAGAGACATGAGTTTAGGGGTAACATGAGGGGGAACTTCTTTACTCAGTGAGTGGTAGCTGTGGGAAGTGGTGGAGGCAGGTTTGATTTTATCATTTAAAAATAAATTGGATAGGTATATGGACGGGAAAGGAATGGAAGGTTATGGTCTGAGTGCAGGTAGATGGGACTAGGTGAGAGGAAGTGTTCGGCACGGACTAGAAGGGCCGAGATGGCCTGTTTCTGTGCTGTGATTGTTATATGGTTATATACAGTTTGATTATTACTATAAATGCACGTCAAACGAGCCTGATTCTGGTATCTGGGAACTATGGGAAAGGATGATTCTGACAGAATGCCGGGTTGTGGTTCAGACCCACAGGAGTGGTGTGGAAACTGCAGATATTGCAAGGAATATATTGCACCATCTTTCTCGTCTGTATGCTTCTGCTGTAAGATTTGTGACTCGCGGAATGGCTTCAATGCAATTTTTGTACAGCTAATTAGACAACTTAATGAAACAGAATTCTTTTTCAAAATTATCCTCGCTGTATCACAGCAATTCTGTTAGTGTCGTTGAAAATGCTAATGAAATACATTTAAACTTGCGCATAATTGTCAAATATATTGGCTTTGAAAGCTTTAAGAGTTTCATACAGCAGAGGGCAGCAATGATGTGATGCAGCAGAGTACTGCGGTGTGAGCTGTCTAATGCCTGTTAACAAACTAATTGCCACATCACTTTTTTTTCAGGCATCCCATATAGTCACAGCCAAGTTTTTGCTTTCTTAATCTTGGTTTCACATTTAATAGCAGAGATTGTATGGATTACTGACCCATTGTTTTTCTCATGCTGCCTTGGCACTTGAAGCAAACCAAACATTTGTTTACTTCCTCAGTCTAAAGAAGGGCCTCGACCCAAAACATTACCCATTTCTTCTCTTCAGAGATGTTTCCTGTCCCGCTGAGTTACTCCAGCATTTTGTGTCTATCTTTGGTCTAAACCAGCATTTGTAGTTCCTTCCTAAGCATTCCCCTCCCCTATTAAATACTACAAGAGGCAATTAATGCTTGTCATGGCAGATACTTCTAATTGTGATGCCAGTTTTACTTCCCATCCTTTGAGGATAGTACATAGATCGCCTGATCATAGATCATAAGAGATAATAGACTCTGTTAATAGATCCCCACAGATCATAGGTAGAACATAGATCTCCCCTGATTACCCAGAACAGGCAGGCACAGAGTGTGAAATCTCTACCAGATCCCACTTCGTTTATCCGCGAGATCCCCAACATTGTAGCTTGCTGCTGGCGGGACCTGGCCCAGACAGGGAGTGGGAACGTAGAACATGATACCACAGGAACAGGCCCTATGGCCCACAATACCCATGCCAAGCATGATGCTAAGACCACATGTACCTGCACATAATCCATATCCCTCCCTGCACATCCATGTGCCTATCCAAAAGTCTCTTAAACAGCACTATCATATCTGCTTCGACCACAGTCCCCGGCAGCGCGTTCCAGGTATTTGCCACCCTCTATATTTAAAAAAATACTTGCCCATACATCATGTTTAAATGTTGAATGTAAGAATTCTGACCATCCATTCTCCCCCTCCACCGATATTCCTTCCTCTAGCTTCACATTCGCAACTCTTCAATCCTATTGTCTCACCTACCAGGCTACATTGCGCCCCTCCTCTTCACCCCCCCCCCCCCCCCTTCCCTGATGCTGAGGTAAAGCTGGTGATATCAAAGGCAGCACACTTATTAGTCCAAACAAAATAATTAGTGACACCGTGAGATCAGATGATATTTAATATGTCAAATGACAATGCTTGGGTGCCGAAAGAAATTCCTGGTTCAATTCTCAGCAGACAAATGTTGTTGCACTAAGTGGGTGTGAAGATTGCAAACTGATCTTCAGTGCTAGTGCTAAACCAACTAGGCTTTTACAGAAGTTGATAAATTGAAGATTATTTTTAGATATCGGTCGTCATCCTTCCGACTAGGCTTTGTTTTGTGCTTCTACCTTGCACTCCCAAAGTGTCCATAGCTAATTAAATAGGAAATTGAGAGGCAGGAAAAGAAGCAACTGAAAAAGGTTGATCACACAAGTCTAGGCAGGAAAGGACATAGCGCAAATTTGATGTTTAGGTGATAAATATACCTGACATTACATTGGTAATGAGTAGACACGTTTACCATACACTGTCAAGAAATAACAACAATCCATCCTTGTTCCTTTCATTTACTTAAATGGGCCATTGCAGAATCTGACTGTTTGCCCTTTTTTTGTAGGTTTGAAGAACTCGTGAAGAAATTCAAAGTGGAGTATCATGCGGGTGGCTCCACACAAAATTCGGTCAAAGTAGCCCAGGTTAGTCTTTACCCAATAGAACTCATAACTGATGAAAATATTTCTCAATATGTTTGTGACTGAATGTACTAATACAGCACTTGCTAAGCTGGACTCAGACCTGTATTTGAGTAACTTGGCCTAGGATTTCCAGTATTGTATTGTGGAGAAGCATTGAAGTAGCAAATATTCAGTGGGATCTCTCAGTTGCCTTTCTGCATGTAGAGAAAATGTGGATTTCATTTCGGAGTCATGTGAGTGACTTTGTGAAGACCCCGCCAGGCACGCATGCGCGACATATCGTCGACCGCATACGAGCGACGGGCAGTGAGGAGCGCCGCTCCTCTACTGCAGGGACCTACAGGTAAGAGAAAAACTAACCGGCCGTCCTTCTTTACTTTCAGGACTCTGTTTTACAGAGTACTCTAGGCCGCTTCGGTACTGACTGCGGACCGCGGGATGCGGGCAGTCAGCGGCGGCTCTAACAGAATGGAGTCGGGAAGAGCCCGTTGACCCAGGTGGGTCCGGATTCACACTCGCCGGCGGAGGACGGCAGAGGCAGCCCGACTCTACACCGCAGCCCGCAGGACACTGCAGGCTGACGGCATGTATAATGCAGTGGAGCTTGCAGGCTCGCCATACGCAGTGAGTGACGGCAGAGCAGCAGCCCGACTCTACACCGCAGCCCGCAGGACACCGCGGGCTGACGGCATTAACAAAGGAGTGGGGTCTAGCCCCAACTCAACTCTACTCCACAGCCTGCAGTATCCCTATCTGTATTAACAGGTAATGGGGCTTGCAGGCAACGGATGTGGGCTGACAGCTTTACTTACACCGTTGCCCCGACTTTATTTTTACACCGGGCAGGTTGGGCAGCTCGTTGACCCGGTAGGGTCCGGGCTCACCGTTCGCGCAGAGAGGCAGCCCGAATCTACACTGCAGCACGCAGGGTCACCACGGGCTGACGGCAACGCAACCTGGCAGTCGGACAAGCCCGTGGACCAGGAGGGTCCGGGCTTGGAGACTGCCATTCGCGGGCAGCGAAGGCAGAGCAGGAGCTCCGACTCAACGCCGCAGGCCGCAGGCACACCACGGACTAACTATAGAGGTAGTAGACAGAGCCGGGGCCCCGACTCACACACAGGTGGGAGCCTTGCCGTTAATGGCAGTCTATGTCCCGCATGAGAGTCTGGTCACCATTGGAGCTGGGGGAGGGGGTGTGAGAGAGAGTGTGCTCCTCCACCGGAAGCTCATAAAGACCCTCAGGTAAGATACTAACCTTGAGTTGTTTAGCTTCTGTACTAGACTTTGCTTACAGAAACAATGGATGGGAGACCAGAATGAAGGCATCGAAGTATGCCTCCCAGGACCATGGGACTGCGGATGGGAATCAGCGCCCACTATTCCCGGAGCTGCCCGCAACGCTGGCAGAGCCCGCTCTGCGGGCCGGGATAAGAACGAGGAAACCGGGGAGCCCTATAGCAGCCAGGACCCGATTCTCCACCACGGCTGGCCATGAAGCTGTAAAGTGGTAGGAGCACCGCGCAGGAGCAGGGTAGGCAAGACCCTGACTCCCTACCACTGTCACCTAAGCATAGGGACAGTGGAGCAAAGGTGCGTAAACATGTTATTCGCCTAGCAGCACGTTCTCTCTCCCCAACTATGCAGGTCACCAGAGAGAGAACCAGGGGGAGAATCGCACAACAGTCGGTGAAGCCCCGCTGTAGGAGCTGGGGGCGACTTTCCACCGGAGCAGCCACCAGTTCATGGACCGGTGAAGGATTGAGGCCTGGGTCTGCAAGCCCGCATGTGCGGCCGGCACAGACACACCGCCGGGGGAGCCTGCCAGAACGCGGGCCGGTGTAGTCTCATCTCGGTCACCGCACCCCCCTTTAGCGGCAGGATGTGACCGAACGTCCGGACAGGCGGCAAGCCCGCGCGGACGTCGGGGTACCACGCTTCGGCGGCCGGGACCGACTCATCACCGCTCATGTCTTATCAGACTAGCGGGCTGCCTCCGCCCGGAAGACGGCGGGCCAGCAGCAGGTCCGCGCGGGAGTCGCTTAGCCACGCAGAAGCGGCAGGCAGCGACATCCTGTCTGGGCACCCTTGTTATCACCTCGACGAGGTGCGGGGCGATGACAGAAGCCTCAGAGATTCTCCAGAACCTGAGGAAGTCGACGTCATCCGCAGATGCGGTGGCGGTCGCATGGCTCGGATGGAGCGTATCCTAGAGCACAATCTCTGCACCTGGACCAGATGTCCTCCAGTCCAGGAGACATGCGGCTGAGCCACCCAGCATGTCCACGTCATCGGTGGGGAATGCCACGGATCAGCAGCTGGCTGACACGCAAGATGGGCTGGAGCAGGAACCTACAATACCTGAGAAAACCCAGGAGGAACTGCTGAATGTGGTCTCCAAGTTCGCCAGCCGAAGCACTCAGCCCAAACCAGGGGCCCAGCTGCAGGAACAGGTCTTTACCAAGGTGATCAACATATACCAGGCCCAAACAACTACATATCGTTGAATGTACCGACAGTCAACACGCCCATCTGGGGCAACATCAGTCCGGGAATAGGGCACAGGAGCTGAAGGTCCTAAAACATCCTGAAATTGCTGACGTCGGGGATTACTGCCTTTGCCAGGTCGGCTGACGGCATGGAACTGACGGTAGAACAGGAGGATGCTCTTGCAATGTTAGTAATGAAGTTAACACTTCCCGGAGTATCGGCATCAAACCGACTCCAAACCCCATATTTGCGGGGTTGTACTAGGCATCTGCAACGCCACCACCGAGACAGCTGTTCGGTGAGGACCTGCCCAAACAGGTCTAGGACCTGGATTAGGAGGCGAAGGCAGACGGGTTGATGAACCCACCTCCCTCCAGCAGGCCGGCAGTGCGCAGACAAACACCATATGCAAGACCTCGGGGGCCACCTGAAAGACCAGTAAGGACCTACACGCTGGCAGCACCTCAACACAATTCAACGGAACACCAGGAACCAGAACTTCAGGCCTGCCGGTAACCATGGAGGTAAGGGGGTCTGGTACTCTTGGAAGTGCTGCATGTTTAACCTCACAAGTAGGAGAGCAGTTATATACATTCTGGGATTCAAGGGAGCTGATTGTCACTCTCCCAGGGAACTAAGCTATAGACATAATAGAGGCATGTAACAGCCTTGCTTGCGCCAGGAAACCGACTATTAGACATACTGCTAAAATAATTGCTATACTTTTAGCTACATTCTAGCTACATAATTGGGCCGTTACACTATCAAAGAGCAAAATCTCAGCATTTAAAGCGAATGCTGGACATTTTTACGGGCCTATGCAGCCGCCTATCAAGGCATAAATTGAGCTACAATAGTGGATTAGCTATGTTTGTGATTGTTAACTCCCATCATTACATCAAACCCATTAGTCGTGTTACAAACCGACGCAAGCACCAAGGGCCGGGGAACTACCAACACCATTTCCAGTTGGGGTGGTAGATGGGATTTGCACGAGTCTACTTTTCTTCAATCACAAGGTATAAGCTGTTTAGAAATGCTGGGAGCATGTCACGGGCTACGGGCTTAATGCACTAATCTGCAGCATACGCATGTCCGTCCACTGAGGTGGCGTATTTAAACCTTATGGGTGGTATCAAGTCAATATCTTTTGATGAATTGGAAAAATTAATTTGGCTCTAGTGGATTGGAAGAAATATTTGGATATCAGCTACGTACCTTCACCTTAAGCTCAATACAGTGGCGGACACCAGGTCACAAGTATTTAATAACGACATCAAGTGGATGTTGAACCTCCAAATATTTGCTAAAACTATAGCCTAATATGGAACACCAGATATTGACCTCCTTGCGTCCAGGTTGAACCATTGGATACCAACATATGTCTCTTGAGAACCAGATCCTGGGGCAGTGGCGATGGACGCGTTCTCGCTACATTGGGGGGGAAATGGGTTTTCTATGCTTTCCCCCATTCTGCTTCATCAGATAGGTGTTGCAGAAAACGCAACCAGATCTGCAACAGAAGGACCATGGACATCATACTGCAGCGTGCAGAGAGAGTCCACTAGGAAGCAGTACCTTACCCACATAAGGATATGTGAGGTTTCCATAGTCGGACCTAGACCACCTACATATCTACTACGATCTCCAATGTGCTGGAATCATCACGGGCCTGCATTGTGATGAGTCCCTCAGTTACAGTGCCATATGCAGTGCCAGGAGTGCACTGTGATCCTATCTCAACATTGGAGTGGGATCTCACCAGCTGGTATCCACACTGAAGGGTATGACCCTACGCAGGAGCTGGTCGCCTTTGGCGGATTTACCACTGGACTTATTCACCTTCAAAATGGTGATGGTAAAGGCACAGAAGACAGCACAACGGGTCCAAACTCTACAGGAATTGCCTGGATAGAATGGTTTCGACCCACAATAAAGTGACTGCGTTATAGAAGAGTTGCTTAAACTACACAGACCTGCGACTACACGTCTGAAAATGGGCATCAGGAGATGGCTCAAGGTGGTATTCGGTGCAGCAGGTAAGACACTAACATTTTAAAATGTCATTCTACCAAGGCTGCATCCACATCAGCAGCGAGGACCATGGAGGTGTTCATGGATCATGTCCTCGCAATAGCGGGCTGGGCCAGTGAAATTACTTTTCAGCGGTTTTATAACAGACCTGTGGCCGTTCCCGCAACATTGGCGGATTCAGTTTTAAGTGCTGTCCCTAAACGTTTGTCCCCGAGTTCAGGGGTTTTATTGTTGTATTAACAAATGTTATTATTTTTCAGCTTGTTCAAGTCTGAAATACGTTAACATACTTCCTCCATCAGTATTATGGCAGTGTGTGAGCATGGACGTGATCCAGGGCATGTAATCACAGAGCTTTGAAATCTTCACGAAGTCACTCACGTGACTCCGAAATGAAATAGTAAGATTAAACGAGAACTTACCAGTTTGAAGTTGATCTTTATTTTATGAGGAGTTGCGATGAGGGATTTTGTGCCCTCCGCTCCCAACCCTCTACTATAAGGTCAGCTGGTTAATAGAGTCTCTTCAATCTTACTATATTAGTTCATTTCTGGGTAGTTCTGTGATTCCACACCGCTGCTTTGAAGAATGTTGCGCATGCGTGCCTGGCGGGGTCTTCACAAAATCCCTCATCGGAACTCCTCATAAAATAAAGATCACACTTCAAACTGGTAAGTTCTCATTTAATCTTACTATTTTGGCTACGAGCCTTCTCATATCAGTGGAAGACCTGGCAGGTGTAACTGAGAAAGTAATTTATAACAACTATGGAGTTGTTATAAAATTCCACTAGCATATGTGAATATTTATTTTATACTGGGAATTCGTCAAGTTAAATAGGATGGCATACATAACTTTCTAAAGACAATATATATGGTTTTCACCGCAAGTAAAAGCAAATTGATTGAGATTAGCATCAGAGCAATAATACATTTATTAATGCTGTGAAAGCATGTTTGCATAAATTGTGCAGAAACTCTGCCTAATTACCTTGTTTTCTCTGAATTCTGGACAGTTACAAATCTCTAAGTACTTTGTATATTTAAAATTCCACTAATTAAGTATAAACAAATCTGGATCGTGGAGTATTGTAAGTTTAAATTGCCAGAACCCTTTTTTTTCCATTTATTGATTTTCCACGAAGTGAATATTGGTGTCAAGGCCAACACTAATTGCCACCACTAATTGCTTGAGGAGCTGATGGTGAGCCGCCACCTTGACGTGCTGCCACACGTTGAGTAAAAGTATTTCTGCAATGGGATTGAGTTGGGTGTTCCAAAATTTAGATATTTCAGAACCTGGGTTTGAACCTGATCTTGGGTACTGTCCAGGGTTTTCTCCAGGCTATCTGGCTTCCTCCCACATTCCAAAGTTGTGCTGGTTTGTAGGTAAATTAGCTTCTGTAACTTGCCCTTGGTGTGTAAGACATAGAACTAGTGTGAATGGGTGATAGATGGTCGCCGTGGACTCGGTGGGCCAAAAGGCCCATTTCAATGTGGTGCAGGGAAGATTTTCAAGGATTCAAGGGGTTCAAGTCTCATGAGTTATAGAGACTTTATTCCTTGGAGCACAGGGTGCTCTTGGAGATGTAAAAAAATAATGAGAATCTGTAATTTCTTGTTTCTCCACCTAGAACATGAATATGAAAAGTTGGTGGAAGCTGATTCAGATATAACATTCAAAATGGAATTGGATATATATTTGAAAAATACAAAGTTTTAGGTGATGAGAAAAGAGCAGAGAAGTGGGGCTACTTTTTTTTTAGCTCATTCAGAATAGTGAGCAAAGGCACCAAATAATTGGCTAAAGTCCTTTGTCCAAGCTTTTGACTGAATTAATGCCAACAACCATTAGTTTATGTGCATGGTACTTCATTGCTTTAACATGCTTTTCATTTGACACCTTCAAAAACCTGATTTAAAAAAAAAAGATTTGACATCTAAGCTTTTCCAGATAGTGTTGTTGCCACGGTAATAAATGGAAGCAACATGCTGAGCCAAAGGAAAGCCAGTGAACCTTGGACACATTTCAGAGCGATTTGTAAAATAGCACTGATTAGAGCAACAAGATAGAGGATTAGAATGTGAGGGATGACTTGTCTTGTGTACATCACATGGATGCTTCTAAAGAAAAGCATGTTTTATGTTTCCTTTACTATAAATATCATGAAAGATCATCTACAGTAAGTTGCAATCTGGTTAGGGCTTCCATTTTCATTTCAGGGACAAAGTTCTGCTAGAAATTCCATCGAGAACCGCACTGAGGTTTATGATGAGAGGGAAATGATTTGATAGGAACCTTAGAGGCATTTATTTCACTCAGGTGATGGGTACATGGAATGAACTGCCTGAAGAGGTAGTTGCGGCAGGCACAATAATAGCATTTAAAATACACTATGACAGGTACATGGATAGGAAAGTTTTAGAGGGATATGGGCCAAAAGTGGGCAGATGGAGCATATGAATGGCATGGAAGATTTGGGCTGAAGGGCCTGTTTCCATGCTGTAAGTAGGCGGCATCATAGATGGCGGAGGGTTATTAAAAATTACAGCAAACCCTTGATCAATTGGACAAGTGGGCTGAGAAATGGCTAATGGAGTTGAATACAGATAAGTGTGAAGTGTTATATTTTGGGAAATCACCCAGTGCAGGACCTTCACAATGAATGGCAGGGCCCTGGGGACTGTTGTAGAGCAGAGGGATCTAGGAATGCAGGTACGTAGTTCCTTGAAAGTTGCGTCACAGATACATAGGGTGGTCAGAGCATTGGCCTTCAACAGTCAGGGTATTGTGTATACAAGTTGTGATTTTATGCTATAGTTGTGAAAAGGTAGATGAAAAGTGCAAGGGCCACAGTGCAGTAGGTTGGGAGTTCAGCATGACCCTTCAGCGGAGAAGAAACTGTTCCTGAATCCGGTGGTACGTACTTTCAAACTTCTGTATCTCCTGCCTGATAGAGGAGGGGAGAAGAGGGAATGACCAGGGAGTGAGTGGTCATTTATTATTTTGGCTGCTAAGTAACACCCCAAGTAACACAACGTCTCGACCCGAAACATCACCCATTCCTTCTCTACAGAGATGCTGCCTGTCCCGCTAAGTTACTCCAGCTTTTCATGTCTAACACCAATTTAAATGTAAGTTACACCATTGAAATGTTTAAGATGTCATTTTGCACAGAGTTATTTCTTGTAAAACAGGAGTCAGCAACAGGGGCCCGTTACCTGAAATCATCCGGCTCGCAGGCGGATTTTTTCCCCAGTAATCATCCGGCACGCCGAGCGCCCGCCCCGATCGCGGCCGAGCTCTGGCTGTACTGCATCCTGCGCAAAGAAAGAATCTGTACCAGGTGCTAACACATTTAAGAAAGAACTGCAGATGCTGGAAAAATCGTAGGTATTCAAAAATGCTTGAGAAACTCAGCGGGTAAGACATGCAAAGATTGCATGAGGCTGCCTCACTCGCTGAGTTTCCTCGGCATTTTTGTCTACCTTCTGTGAAGACATGATTTGATGCCTGCCATCCGGGGCGGGGTGGGGGCGGGACCCATGTGTACACGTGATTGATGTGGCCCGCCATGCGCTCACAGACATGTGTCCCGGCCACTATACAGAACAAGGTTGCCGACTCCAGTTGTAAAAGAAAAGGATGATGGGAGCATGGGCAAACGTTAGCTTTTTTATTGATAGCAAATTGATCATGTAAGAATTCATGTGAAATATAAAAACTATTACATTAAAATATCGTTTGAAGAAACATAGAGCATTTCAGGAGACTTGACAACATTTCTCTCTCTGTAAATACAGATTAAGTACTCATTTGTCTCACTTGTGAGATTCTGAATGTAAATTTGCTTCTGAATTATCTTTGTAACACATGGCCCTCCTCAAACGTACTATGTCAGTTGTGACAAGGCTTTCCAGCAATAAAGCAGTGATTAAATTTGACAGTATAAGTGATGAGGAAAGGTAGCATAATATTTAAAGGAAGAAACTCAGTCTGCAAAGAAAGTTACTGTTCTATAATAGAAGAAGTCTGCAGTTTTTTCAGGTTTTCCTCGGTGTCATGGCCTATTAGGATCTATGCTTGTGATAGGTGGGCTAATCCATCTATGCCTGTGATAGGTGCGCTATTCCCTCTGACATCCTTTGGGATATCCTGTTTGCTGACGTTTTATGGATTGGACACAGTTGCTTTAGAGCTCGGCCTCAATTCAGGAAAGAAACAATACTGTGACCCTCCACTGATCACAAAATTAGCGAGACTTTACAGGCAGCAACTTCCCAGGAAGAAGAGTGGAATAACTCTAAGGTGGCACGGTGGCGCAGCGGTTGAGTTGCTGCCTTACAGCGAATGCAGCGCCGGAGACCCGGGTTCAATCCAGACTATGGGTGATGTCTGTACGGAGTTTGTACGTGAGCTGTGTGGGTTTTCGGTTTGCCACACTCCAAAGACGTACAGATTTGTAGGTTAATTGGCTCTGTAAATATAAAAATTGTCCCTAGTGGGTGTAGGATAGTGTTAATATGTAAGAATCACTGGTTGGCACAGACCCGCTGGGCCGAAGGGCCTGTTTTTGCGCTATATCTCTAAACTAATAACATAGAAACATAGAAATTAGGTGCAGGAGCAGGCCATTCGGCCCTTCGAGCCTGCACTGCCATTCAATATGATCATGGCTGATCATCCAACTCAGTATCCCGTACCTGCCTTCTCTCCATACCCTCTGATCCCCTTCCCCACAAGGGCCACATCTAACTCCCTCTTAAATATAGCAAATAACTGTGGAGACTTGCCTGGCCAATCTCAAACGAAACCCCAGTGACAAGCCTTTCCCATGATATTATTGTTTCAATCAAACATCTGTTGGACAGCTAATCTTGTAAATCCAGTTATCACTAAACTCATGGGAGACGCTAATTCAAAAGGAAAGGGGAAGAGAAGCAGAGGGAGAGGGTTGGATGCAGAAATGGGGAGAGAGAAAGACAATGGTGAATCAGTTGTGTGGGGGGTGGGGGAAGAGCGAGAGTTGGCAGTGGTGCTATGTTATTTGGAGTGTTCTGTAACTAAATGGTTAATTGGTCACCCGGTGCAACTGTTTTCCTATTCATCTTTTGGGATATGATCTGCAGGATTCGTTCAGAGTTGGTCTACTCTGAAACACAACTTGTCTGTGGGGAATGGAGTGTCATTTAGCATTTGTACCTTTAAGAACTGAGTTCCAAATGGTGTGGTTTGAATCATGTGATATGAAATTGATGAATGCACTGAAAATACAGGGAATAAGGGACAAAAATATGTCTGAAGAAGTTTTTCAAAGAATTATGTAGGGGAGGGTAAATGTGAAAGGCCTCTGGGTAGGAATTTGGGAAATTGTGTCTTCAAGTGAAGAGTTTGCAATAGCGCTGTTGCTGAGATAAGCAACCAACTGAATGGAGAACTGGCTTCATGGAAGGATGCAGAGAGTGATGGTCGAAGGTTGTTTTTCAGGTTGGAGACCTGTGCTTCAGGGATTGGTGCTGGGCCCATTGCTGTTTGGAATTTATATGAGCTAGTCTCGCACTTTGTGTCCGTTTATATCAATTATTTGGATGAGAATGTACAAGGCATGATTAGTAAGTTTGCTGATGACACTCAAGTGCAAAGTATCATAGATAGCAAAGATGGTTATCAAAAATTGCAGCAGGTTCTAGATCAGCTGGACAAGTGAGCTGAGGAGTGGCTAGTAGAGTTTAATGCAGATACTTGTGAGATGTTGCAGTTTGGGAAGTCAAACCGGGGCAGGACCTACACAGTGAATGTAGGGCTCTGGGGAATGTTGTAGAGCAAAGTGATGTAGAAGTGCAGGTACATAGTTCCCTGAAAGTGGCATCACAGTTCGATTGGGTGGTCAACAACGCTTTCAATATATTGGCTTTCTTACGTACCGGTACTGAATGTAGTTGTTGTGATATTATAGTACAGTTGCACAATACGTTGATGAGGCCACATTTGGAGAATTGTGTGTGGTTTAGGTCACCCTGCAATTGGAAGGATGTTAAGCTGGAAAGGGTACAGGGAAGATTTACAAGGATGTTGCCAGGACGCAAGGGTCTGAGCTATAGGGAGAGGTCGGGTGGGCTAGGACTTTATTCCTTTGAGCACAGGAGGCTGAGGGATGATCTTTATAGATGTGTATAAGATCATGAGGGGACTAGATGGGGTAAATGCACAGAGACTTTTACCCTAGCGAGGGAAATCAAGAACCAGAAGACATAGGTTTAAGGTAAGACAGGAATGATTTAATATTGGGGTGAAACTTTTTCCATACAGGAAAAGCTGCCAGAGGAGATAGTTGAGGCAGGTACTACAACAACATTAAAAAGCATTTGGACAGGTACTTGGATAGGATACGTTTAGAGGGATGCGGGCAGGTGGGACCAGTGTAGATGGTGCATGTTGGTCACTTGGCCGAAGGGCCTGTTTCCGTGCTGAGTCACTCCATACCATGAAAGGTTAACAAATGTGGTCATGGTTGCAATCATAGAGAACACTATTTTTAACTTTGATTCGAGCTGCCTCTGGATTCTGGCAGGTGTGGGGACCTAAGTGAACTAATACAAGCATGAATGGTGAGAAGGATTGGGCTTGAATTTAGAGATGACAGCATGTTTATAGACTCTTAAATCGGCCGTTGTGCTTTGAAATAAAATGTTCCCTTTTTCATTTGCAGTGGATGATTCAACAGCCCCATAAGATAGCGACGTTCTTTGGGTGCATCGGAAGAGATGCATTTGGTGACATTTTGAAGAAAAAGGCTGAGGAAGCGCACGTGGATGCCCATTACTATGAGCAGACTGAACAACCAACGGGCACTTGTGCTGCCTGCATCACTGGGGACAACAGGTCAGCCAATCCTTTCAGGAAACTTGGTTTAAGGTTAGAATACTTGTTTTTATTTTAAAATCCAGAGTCTTGTTAATAGATTGTCTGTGCATGTCTTGAAGTCTGTTTGTTTTGGCGTGGACCATGCCTGTTTGAGTCCGAGTTGAGACTGCTGTTGTTAATCACCCACAAAACACTGCAATAATATCAAAATTCCCAAGTAACACCAAATTGAGAAAGAAAGTAAACTCATGGTCTTTGCTATATGCCTGGAATTATGTATGAAAGTTTTTCCTTAATCTTTTGTGTTTACTGCTCTATGACCAAAGAAAGCAATGTATTGCTGTTAATCCCAACATAACTCTTGATGTATCTGCAAGTTAGCCTTCTCTGCTGCAGTGAGAAAATAACAACATTCTGAACTTTTCTTTCATCTCTTCCGTTTCTGGTAAAGTCTGCATTAATCTATGTTACACCTTTCCCAGCATTTTAAATCCTACCAAAAGTAGTATGCTGAGAAACGTCTTGCTTCTCAATGATCCAGACTTTGTAGCAGTGATGATGTTTTACAACCTTATCCATTAGTGCAGTAATTACTTTATTCACTCAGCATTTTACCTGAAGCCTTTTTGTATTGCAATTTTCCCTACTTTATTTCAAAATGTAACACATTTTACATATTAAACTGCATCTTCCACCTGTCTCTCCATTCTCCCTTTCATTTTTGCCCAATCTTTGTCATTTTAATTTAGAGCTTGAATCAGAAGGGACCATCTCTGACATCTCCCAACCGTTTCTAGATCTCACCGTCTCCATCACAGGAAACAGACTATTGACCGACATCTAATACAAACCTACAGACTCCCATAGCTATCTTGACTACACTTCTTCCCACCCTGCTTCCTGAAAAGACTTTATCCCCTACTCCCAATTCCTCCGTCTACGCCGCATTTGCTCCCAGGATGAGGTGTTCCATACCAGGGCATCGAAGAAGTCCTTATTCTTTAGGAAACAGGGGTTCCCCTCTTCCATTATAGTCAAGGCTCTCACTAGGATCTCCTCAATATCCCCCAGCTCCGCTCTTCCTCCCCCTCCCCCCCCCCCATTCGTAACAAGGACAGAGTCCCCCTTGTCCTCACCTTCCACCCCATCAGCCGTCGCATGCAGCATATAATCCTCCAACATTTTTTCCACCTCCAACGGGATCCACTACTGGCCACATCATCCCATCTCCACTCCTTTCTGCTTTCCGCAGAGACCATTCCCTCCGAAACTCCCTGGTCAGCTCGCCCCATTCCCACCCAAACCACCCCTTTCCCAGGTACCTTCACCTGCAACCGCAGGAGATGCAACACCTTTACCTCCCACCTCGACTCCATCCAAGGGCCCTAACGGTCTTTCCAGGTGAGGCAGAGGTTCACTTGCACCTCATCCAACCTCCTCTACCGTATCTGCTGTTCCAGGTGTCAACTTCTCTACATCGGCGAGACCAAGTGCAGGCTCTGCGATCGTTTCACTGAACACCTCCGCTCAGTCCATCGTAACCTACCTGATCTCCCAGTGGCTCAGCACTTCAACTCCCCCTCCCATTCCAAATCTGACCTTTTTGTCCTGGGCCTCCTCCATTGTCAGAATGAGGCCCAGCGCAAATTGGAGGAACAGCACCTCATATTTAACCTGGGTAGTTTACACCCCAGCAGTATGAACATTGACTTCTCTAACTTCAGATAGCCCTTGCTTTCTCTCGCCATCCTCTTCCCAGTTCTCCCACTAGTCTTACTGTATCTGACTACATTTCATCTGTCCCGCCCCCTCCCCTGACATCAATCTGAAGAAAGGTCTCGATCTGAAACGTCACCCATTCCTTCTCTCCAGAGATGCTGCCTCACCCGCTGAGTTACTCCAGCATTTTGTGTCTACCTTTGATTTAACCAGCATCTGCAGTTCTTTCTTACACATTGAATCAGAAAGGGTCTGTGCATTGATGCAAAGGTGAGATATGGAGGAAATTAGGTATGAAGTAGGTATCAGGAAGACCTTCCGCATCTGCTTCAGCAACATTGAAATTCCCGTGGAGGCTGTTTGTAAGAAATCAGGTTAGCTGTTGCTTAGTCATGATATGAACGCTGCTGATGTCCCATCCACTCTACAGTGCAGTTAACTCTGGCTGCTTACTGAAACCATTATAATTATCTGGTAGTATAATGTTGGCTAAATGTGCTTCGTGACCATTGTATCTGCATTTGAGACCTGTTTTGTACATATGTTCATATTCATGTACATACCAATGGCACAAGTAGGAGAAGGGATGAGGTCCTGCAACATCGGACCCACTGACTCCACACTGACCATCGATCACCCGTTCGATGTAATGCCACTTTCTCATCCATTTCCCACACACTCGGGCAATGTTACAGAGGCCAATTAATCTACAAACCTGCACATCTTTGGGATGTGGGATGAAACAGGAGCACCTGGAGGAAACCCACGACGTCACAGGGAAAGCATGCAAACTCCACAAAGGCAGTACCTGGGTCTGGATCGAACTTGGGTCCCTGATGCTGGGAGGCTGCAGCTCTACCAACTGCGGCAGTGTGCTGCTTTAACAATGGCATTTACGTTCCTGGAAGATATGGGGCATTTTTGGGAAAATCAGGGGAATTCAAGGCTAAATTGCATTTATTTTAATGCAAGTAATCTAGCTATTAGGTGAACTCCTAGGTTTAATTAGCATGGGGCATCTACAATATTACTGCCATCACCTGAAATGGCAGGCTGGCAACTTGATATTTCAGGGTGTCAAATTTTCAGGTGAGATACAGGCGAGAGGATTCATTGGACTGGACTTAGTCAGCGATCACATTACTTCAATAGTGAGGAAGGATGTCCCAGAGACTCCTCAAACAAGGTCATATGGGTAGATATTAGGCACTTTGCTGTGGGACAGGCACCGCGGTCTACATCCCACCCCAGGCAGACATCCATCTGGCACTGGACGAGTTGCACGCCGTGGTCAACAAACACCAGACGTCTTACCCCGAGGCGTTTACCACCATAGCTGGGGACTTCAATAAAGCAAACTTTACGAAATCGCTCCCTATCCTCCACCAACATGTCTCCTGCTGCACCAGAGGACCAAACACTCTCGACCACTGCTACACCACCATCAAGAATGCCTAGCGCTCTATTCCTCGCCCACACTTCGGTAAATCCAACTATAATGCGGTGCTGCTTCTTCCTGCCTACAGGCGGCAATTAAAGAGCACACCTCCAGAGGTGAGGACAGTACAGAGCTGGGGGGTGGGGGGCGGGGGGCGGGGGCAGAGGAACAACTCCAGGACTGTTTGGAGTCTGTAGACTGGGCAATGTTCAAGGACTCTGCAATGGAACTGAACGAATACGCCACAGTCATTACAGACTTCATCCCTACAAAAACCTTCCGAGTGTTTCCCATTCAGAAGCCTGGATGAACTTTGAGATCCGCACTCTCCTGAAGACCAGACACCGGACATTCATGTCTGATGATACAATGGTCTACATGAAGTGCAGATATGACCTTGGTAAGGCCATCAAAAAGGCCAAAAGGGACTTCTGCTCCAAGCTGGAGGATGAGACAGATGTTCGGTAGCTGTGGCATTGCCTGAATGCAATCACTTCCTACAAGGCGAAATCAGGTAGCTCGAATGTCGGCGTAGCATCGCTCCCTGACAAGTTCAAGTGAGTTTATTGTCATGTGTCCCTGATAGGACAATGAAATTCTTGCTTTGCTTCAGCACAACAGAACATAGTAGGCATTGACTTCAAAAACAGATCAGTTTTATCTGGTTCATATGCCATTATATAAATATATACACACATGAACAGGGCTCTTGCTTAACTTTTTTTCCCTGTTGCCAGCCGGGTAACCTTGGCAGCTTTTTAGGTTGCCAAATGACAGTTTAGGTGATCATTGAAGACGGTTTGCATGACGTGTGCGATAATGTGCTCGGATGAAGTGCTTAGTTTCCAGTCGGAATTATACTCAATGAAGCATTCACATATTATTTCTGCTTCAAATAAAGTTACAAACTAAACATATTCATTAATCAAGACATGAAATATACCACAATGAATGACATGCAGCAAAATTATAAGACAGTATCTCAACCCTTTTTACACATTGCAATTAATGCAATTTCTATTAGTTCTTTACACTTCCAAACGAAAATGTGGTTGGATTATTCGGCGTATGATCAACCTGTGTCAATAAATCCTGGACCGTGGTAACATATATGCGTACGTATAGTTGTGAATTTTGCTCATTAAATAACTACAGTACTGATACTCCATATTAAGAGCATTGATTTGCCATTAAAATGAATTCTGTAATAACGTGTCAACGGCAGCAGCGACAATCGAACACTGCGGTTTTAATGTTTCACGTGTTCTCAATTTAATTAATCCATCTTTATGGATTAAAACAAATAATAACATTGGGAATTAAAACACATTTGATTGCATTCTGTTATCAAGCATAGTCAGTGTTCGCTCTGAAGACATTTCCAGCACAATAGGGTCATGGACGGGGGTGTGTGTGAATCGGTGCGGAGTGGATAGATGGTGGGTGTGTGGGGGGGGGGGGGGGGGGGGTGTTAGAAGGCAGTCAGTGCAGAATGGATGGATTGAGGCAGGTGAATTAGTACGTGTTGGTTGGAGTAGGTAAAGTTGTGAGGGGAGAGCACCGCGGATGTCAGTGGTGTTGAATAGGGGGGTTCAGTACGGGAGGGATGGGGGTAGACAAAAGTGCTGGAGAAACTCAGCGGGTGAGGCAGCATCTATGGAGCGAAGGAAATAGGCAACGTGGGTCAGTAGGGGATAAATGCGTGGATTAGTACAGGATGGATAGAGAAGTGCAGGATTGATGGGAAAGGGGTAGGTACAGGGTGAATTGGGGAACCAGTTTAGGATGGATGGGGGGGGGGGGGGGGAGGGGTGGATGGAGAATCAATGCGAGGTGGATAGGGTGATCAGCGCAGGATGAATAGATGGGGGGGGGGGGGTAAATGGGGAGGGGAGCACAGGGGATGTCAGTGAGGACTGAATAGAGGCGGGAATAGGGATCAGTGCGGCATGGAGAGGAGGGGGTGGAGGGAGCGTACGAGAGAGAGTGGGGGGTAGTTGGGGAGGAAGGAAGGTCAGCGCTCCTCGGACAACATCGCCCCACTGCCTTGGCCGTTGGGAAATCCTCGCCACCGCCTCCCTCCTCCACCTGCCAACAGCAAGGTGCGGGGCCGAGCGGTGCAACTCAGAGATCCTATAGCTATAAGATCTTTGGTGCAGCTACTGCAGACGAGTCGGAGCAAATGACGGGCTTCGCACAGCGGCAGCAGTGGCTCCATCTCCTCCTCCTCCCCCACCCCGCCCGGCCTGATAACGGCCTCTACTTGTAAACCCGCTGACGACAATAATCGCTTTCGAAACAAACCCTCCCGCAAGCCGAGGCCTCCCCCTCCCTCCCTCCTTCCGGCCTCGGCGTGTGGGAGGGTTTGTTTTTAAAGCGGTTATAATCAATTTGTCCAAGCCAGATTTAATAGCCATATGACTGGGGAAGTAGCTATTCCTGAACCTGGTCGTTGCAGTCTTCAGGCTCCTGTACCTTCTACCTGAAGGTAGCAGGGAGATGAGTGTGTGGCCAGGATGGTGTGGGTCTTTGATGATGCTGCCAGCCTTTTTGAGGCAGCGACTGCGGTAGATCCGCTCGATGGAAGGAAGGTCAGAGCCGATGATGGACTGGGCAGTGCTTACTACTTTTTGTAGTCTTTTCCTCTCCTGGGCGCTCAAGTTGCCGAACAGTGGTGTCGCCAGCGAACTTGATGATGGAGTTCGCACTGTGACCGGCTACGCAATCTTGAGTGTAGAGAGAGTACAGGAGGGGATGATAGTATTAAATACCAAGCTGTAATCGATGAATAACAGCCTGACATATGAGTTTTCGACAAAAACCTGGACCCACTGCAGTTCGTTTACCGCCACAACAGATCAACGGTGGATGCGATCTCGCTGGCTCTCCACTCCGCTTTGGACCACTTCGACAACAAAAACTCATGTCAGGCTGTTATTCATTGATTACAGCTCGGCATTTAATACAATCATCCCCTCCAAGCTGGTTACCAAACTCTCAGAACTGGGTCTCTGCGCATCTCTCTGCAATTGGATCCTCGTCTTCCTTATTCACAGACCACAGACTGTTCGAATTGGTGGAAAGGTAACAGGTCAGCCTCGATAACAATCAGTACGGGAGCACCTCAAGGCTGCGTCCTCAGCCTCCTGTTGTACTCACTCTATACTCATGACTGCATAGCTGGTCATAGTGCGAACTCCATCATCAAGTTCGTTGACGACACCACTGTTGTGGGACGTATCACTGATGGGGACGAGTCAGATTATAGAAGAGAGATCGACCCACTGACCAAATGGTGCCAGAACAATAACCTGGCCCTCAACACCAGCAAAACCAAGGAACTGATTGTGGACTTTGGTAGAGGTAGGATGGGGACCCACAGTCCCGTTTATATCAATGGGTCGATGGTGGAAAAGGTCAAGAGCTTCAAATTCCTGGGCGTGCACATCTCTGAAGATCTTTCCTGGTCCGAGAACACTGATGCAATCATAAAGAAAGCACATCAGTGCCTCTACTTCCTGAGAAGATTACGGAGAGTCGGTATGTCAAGGAGGACTCTCTCTAACTTCTACAGGTGCACAGTAGAGAACATGCTGACCGGTTGCATCGTGGCTTGGTTCGGCAACTTGAGCACCCAGGAACGGAAAAGACTACAAAAAGTAGTAAACACTGCCCAGTCCATCATTGGCTCTGACCTCCCTACCATCGAGGGGATCTATCGCAGTCGCTGCCTGAAAAAGGACCCACACCATCCTGGCCACATACTCATTTCCCCGCTACCTTCAGGTAGAAGGTACTGGAGCCTGAAGACTGCAACGTCCAGGTTCAGAAACAGCTTCTTCCCCACAGCCATCGGGCTATTGAACTCAACTCGAACAAAACTCTGAACATTAATAGCCCATTATCTGTTTATTTGCACTTTATCTGTTTTATTTATTCATGTGTATATATTTATACAATGGTATATGGACACACTGATCTGTTCTGTATTCATGCTTTCTATATTCTGTTGTGCTGAAGCAAAGCAAGAATTTCATTGTCCTATCTGGGACACATGACAATAAACTCTCTTGAATCTTGACCTCCCAACAGCCAAGGAGATAGAAGAACGATATGTAGGCAGATTATAGATATGCAGTGAAATTAGGGTTACTGTACGTGGATTTTAGTTACCCAAATATTAACTGGGATGGCCTTGGCATTAAAGGTTCATAAGGGGTAGAATTTTCGAGGTATGTCTCGCAGAGCATTTTGACGAGGGAAGGATCATTACTGGACTTCATCTTGGGGAATGTAGCTGGTCAATTGGCACGGCATCAGTAATTCAGTGTATTTTGACGTGGTTATGAATAGGGGTGGACCAGTAATTAAGGTCTCACAATGGAGAACTGGCAACGGTAGATTGGAGGCATCAATTTGCAGGTAAATTTATAGCTGCACATAAGCATTTAAAAAAGAAAAGAACTGACAAGAGTTCAAGGCCAACATGTTCCTGTAAGTGTAAATCCAGGGATAATAAGTACAGGAAACCATGGATGTTGAAGGTTGGGTGAAGAATGGAAAAGAAAGCATACGGCAAGTGGACAATGACAAGGAGGCTCATGGAGTACACAAAGGTTGTGAGGGGGCATGAAATATCACTGACATTATTACAACATATCAAGGCATTCCCTCAGTAGATTAAGGGCATAGTTTAAGGTGAGAGGGGAAATATTTACAAGGGAACTGATTGGGAATGTTTACACACAGAGGGTGAACATACTTGAAACAAGCTGCCAAAGGAAGTGGTATAGGTAGGTACAATTAGAAGATTTAAAAGGCATTTGGACAGGAAGGATTTAGCAAGGAACAGCCGTGGCACTCGCTTGCTTAGACAACTTGGTTGGCATGGATGAGTAGGGCCAAAGAGCCTTTTTCCATGCTGTATAGCTCGATGAGACATGGCAAAAGAACAACCATGGAAATGGAGGGCCTATCAGGGGGCAAAGGCAGAGATGGAGCTGAGATCTTAAATGAATATTTTGTACTGGTTCTCACAAACAGATTTTGTACTTAGAAAAGTTAGTGAAGGGTTAGGTTAAAGTGCCCATAAGTAAAGATAACTCTATGCAGCAGCAGCCATGAAGGTGAATAAATCCCCAGGACTGTGTGGGTTTATCCCAAGTAGCTACAGAGAGAAGGGTTGCTGGGGCTCTGGGTAACATGTTGAGAAACCCTTGCTTTCCCTCTCTCTCTCCATCCCTCCCCCACGCTAGTTCTCTGACTAGTTTCGCTGTCCTCCTGATTGTATGCCTCATTGTCACCTTCCCCATAGCTAACAATGATCCATTCTACATTTTCCGCATCTTACCCTTCCATATCTCCATGTCTCCATCTCCCCTGACTCTCAGTTGGAAGAAGGGTCTTGACCCAAAACGTCTCCCATTCCTTCTCTCCAGAGATGCTACCTGTCCCGCTGAGTTACTCCAGCATTTTGTGTTGATCTAAGATGGTCATGAGGCAATCCAATTAGAATAAGAGAACAACCTTCTTTACTAGGGAATGTGGGAGTCTGCCACAGGGAGTGGTTGAGATGAACAGGATAGCTGCATTTAAGAGGAGGCCACAAGTGCACGTGGGGGAACAGGCTAGAGGATCATGCTGTTGGATATATCATGAGGAAATGCTGCTATAGTCCATGCATATAGTGGGCTAAATTGGTCATCCTTTGGATATTGTAATTAGATTTATGTCGATGTTTTGCATGTCAAATTTATTTGTATTTACAGTGTAAAAAGAATCAGCTAAATTATTTAATTTAACTGTTGTAGGTCTCTTGTTGCTAATTTAGCAGCTGCAAATTGTTACAAAAAGGAAAAGCACCTGGACAACAAGGAGAACTGGCAGCTGGTGGAAAAGGCCAAAGTGTATTATATTGCCGTATGTATGACTTTCATCATCAATTATCAGGAGCTTTTCATGTCAAATGCACATTCTTCAATTAAAATAGGGCACTATTCCTGTCCTATTTTTATATCATCAATCTCAGTTTTAATGTTAACCAGTGTTTATCCTTGCAAGGTGGGCACCACGTCAGTCGATGATTACAGCAGCTGGATAACAAACCTTTTATCTCAGGCTCCTTAGTGCATAAGCTGTGGGA
This sequence comes from Okamejei kenojei, assembly GCA_035221665.1. Lineage (NCBI taxonomy): Eukaryota > Metazoa > Chordata > Chondrichthyes > Rajiformes > Rajidae > Okamejei > Okamejei kenojei. The sequence goes on along the minus strand of CM069165.1, from coordinate 29,682,289 downwards.
TGTGAACATGTAAACATCGGCTGGACTACTGACCCTGCCGCACCAGGTTATGAAACCGCCTACCCATCATTTCACAACATCTCCAGTAAACCAGCAGCTTCATCATCCTGAAGCAACAAAAAAAATTAAAACCAGAGCTCACATTTTCCTTGATTGCCACAGGAGAACATATCCAGTGCAAGACCCTATTGCCCAGATGTACATTACTTGGGCTCGGGGCCGAATGGCCTACTCCTGCACCTATTGTCTATTGTGTTCATCCTTTGCCACAAATCTGCCACATTCCAGTTCCATCTCGAAAATATGCATTGAATCAGTGAACTCCAGTCAGAAACATCTTCTGTCCACCAACAGGGCTCTAGAAACAGAAGATTTCCTGCCGTGCTGCCTTTCCAAATATAGACATAATTGGGGAGAATGGTACCGTTTGAGCGGAGCACATTCAGCTCATTGACTGCATACTTGTTCTGAGAAATCCCCTGCCACATGGTCCAGCAGGTCCTTCCCCACATGTCCAGCTCCTTTAATGCACCTGTTGTATCTGCTTCTACTATTCCTAGGTGTATATTCTGGACCATAACCGCTCACTTCATAATAAATATTTTTCTGTAGTACAGTACATCAGGAAATTCCTTCGCTCGTGAAAGTTGCATATTGGTCCACATAATTCCAATCCTTCCTGACCTGGCTCACTGAAATTACCTATCAATTTGAGTATTGTCTCATTCCATTATGTTATATATCGTCAATTGGAGAGAGACAATTTCAATCAACTGAAAACAGATTTGATCTGAGTAAACTGGGATCACAGATTGGCAAGTAAAATTGCAAATTGAATAATCTTATTCTATTTAAGATGGAGACCATTGAGATACAATCTGGGTATGTTTCCAAGTTGGGGAAGGACGCTCCCAACACTTTGTCCTACACTGCTCTGCAAGTCAAAAGCCAACATCATCCAAACTTGTATGCAAGGGTTTCTGTTTGGACATCCTTGCATTTTCTTCTGGGCACAATTTCACTTTTTATCTCTAGCTTGTCATAAGGACTTTGAGTGCTTTAAGGTGGGAGACACATGATACTGTAGACACTGGAATCTGGACCCCAACTCATCCATATGAGTGGCGTTGGCAGGTGAGTCTCTTGGTGCTGAGTGGTTCACATGCCTATTCTAATTTATACATTTGAACTTCAGAACCACCTCCATCTGTTTGTTTTGGAGCTGGCTGGTGCACTTGTATGTTCAAATCAGCCTCTGGTTTGCTCACAAAAAAGTGTTTATCGAAGCTGCATGGTCACACTGTGAGATGGAAAATAAGTGAATGTTGAGTAGCCCAAAGCTGTCAAAGCAAGTGAGTGGTCGGTTGTTGGAAAACAGGCATTCGTTAAATATTGAAGGTAGACAAAAATGCTGGAGAAACTCCGCGGGTGAGGCAGCATCTATGGAGCGAACAAATAGGTGATGTTTTGGGTCGAGACCCTTCTTCCGTTAAATATTGAAATGTTTACCTTGTTATTGCTACTCAACGGGATTACAACTGCTTGTGGGGAAAAAAAGACCATTCTTAACTTGTTATTTTTCAATTATTTGCTTCTTTTGAAAGGAAAGTGCTGTGCAAGGTTAGTAACTTGAAATTTCTTTTCCAGCCATCTAATGATCTAATCATTGTATTCCTTTGTCACATATGGTTCAAGTTCTGATTCAGCGAGGTACTGTCAAATGATGTCGGTGAAACTAATACAGCACAATAATGTAAAGTGCAGTCATAGATAATGATATATAACCTTCAAGTGTCATGAATGTATTTGAACATGTTCTAAAGATAGTCTCTGACATATCTGGCAAATACAAACTGGATGCAGTTCTAGTTTTGAAGCTGGTCTATTTGATGGTATGCTCTTGTGCTCCTTCACTGCAGCAGATCTACTTCATCATTGAGAACAGAGCAGCTGGTGTTAAGTGTGACAATTGATTATACAGTTAGAGAGTCCATTGAAAATAATGTTACAGTTTCTTTCAGCTAGAGGACCACAGTGTCAATGTTTTATACAGCCGTTAATACCACTATGTTCAGGGCAGTCTTAATTGATCCTGCTATCAACAGTGGAGTGGTGGGGGGGGGGGGGGGGCGGTGAAGCATTGGCACTCAAAACTGTCAGATATAAATCAAAAAGAATAGAATGTGTGCATGCATTGGCAGCTCTTAAGTCCTTCACTCTATACCCATATAGTCTTGCAGATAAGCCTGAACTGCAGGATCTTTTAGCATAATTTAGGATAAAGTGGGCTTTGTATATAGGAAAACAAAATCATTTAAGTTTTGCAATAAAGTATTAATGTTGATATTTGTCCTCGTCACTCTGCAATGTTACCTATCTGCAAAAATATCCAGAATTCTTTGTCTGCTATTATTTCGTAGGAAGATATTTATTTTGGAATATGTAGTTGTGCTAGGATAAAGATTGCTACCCTCAGAATTGTTTCTACATGTTTTATTGGATCAATGAATGAATTAAGGCAGCCACATTGGTTTCATGTTCTCAATCTGCTTACAGAATGAACTCCTTTAGGGAGATGATTTATGCAGCTTGGCAGCAACGCTCATGATGCCTGGTCCTACATCATGTGATGGTGAAACTGCATTATTAGACCAGTTATTTGGCCAATCACAGCAATCGCTCAGGCAGTGGTGATGCTGCTTCACAAGAAAAAATGTTGAACTAGAGTCAAAAGTGCAGTACAGACTGTTGCCAGGGAACTCGTCAGAAGCAATTAATGAAAAAGCTGAAATAAAAAGGAGAGAGATTGCATGTTTCAGGACCATAATTGATATCATAAGTACAATATATTCATTATAATGGCCAATTTTACAGTTGAATTTTAAGAGGTTAGGTTGTTATTCATCTTCTGTCAGAATGTGCTCCTCCCCCACCCCCATGTGCTCATGTAATCTGTGCAGCACTGCAAGCTCGAACCATCCAGGAGTAAGCCTCGTCATTTGATGCATTTCTCTTCTTCCACTATGAATTAACATTTTATGTTCCAAATTCACGCACATTTTTCTAATTGTATCAATTCACTCTGAGATTTGATGGAATAAAATATGTCCATGTGAAGTATTGTTCTTTAAAGATTGTCTTTTTTCAACTTTGGCAATATTCTACATTACCTCCATTTCAAACCTTCATGTGCCTGCATTTCCCAAGTAACTTGTATAACATACCACGCCTCATACAATGTACTTTGTGGGTTATACGTTGGAGTTCATTAACCTGGGAATGATGCAGGCCACCAGTTCAATAGCATAAAATACAATCATATTTTCTATTATTTTAAAACCAGCATAACATTTTAAGTAGCTCAACTCTGGTAAATCGTTAGTAATTGCAAATCTGAAGAATTCTGTTACCTAATCATTAAGTAATCCTAGACACGGACATCTGCATAACTGGAAGCAGAGACTGAATGCTCCTGTATTGGGCTGGATTGGGATAGCATTGAAGTAGGTAGGTGGGCCTGAAACAACTCGGATATTGCAGTTTAATTTGATGCTTGGATGGAGCAGATTGTTGCATTCAAATGTGTCATACAAAGAGGTGGTGCATGAGATGAAGTGCAGCACGGCAGCAGGCCCTTCAACCCAACTTGCCCACACTGGCCAAGATGTCCCATTTATACTAGTCCCACCTGCTCACGTTTGGCCCATATCCCTCCAAACTTCTCTTAACCATGTACCTGTCCAAATATCCTTAATGTTGTTATAGTACCTATTCTTTGGTAGCTAATTCCATTTACCCACCACCTGTGTAAAATAAAAGGCTCCTCACGTTTCTATTAAATCTTTTTTTTAAATCTTAAATCAATATGCCGTGGTTCTTGATTCCCCTACTCTGGGCATTCACCCTGCCTATTCCCTTCATAGTTTTATATATCTCTGTAAGATCAGCCCTCGTCCTCCTGCGTTCCAAAAAAAATCCTAACCTGCCCAACCTCTGCCTATAGCTCAGGCTCTCAAATCCAGGCAGTATCCCCCAATCTTCTCTGCACTCTTTCCAACTTAACAACATCCTATAGAAGGGTGCCCAAAACTGAACACAATACTGCAGATGCAAGAAAGGTACTTGAGAAACTATCAAATGACATCATCTTAACAGGTGCCATAATTTCTCATTCACCTGATGATATGCAGAAGCAAACTCAGAACATTCTGTAGTCAACATTTTGGTCATCCTTTACCAGACAGGGTGTAGTGGAAATTGTGTAGCCAGTTCCCAAGGATGGTAGTTTTGACATTGAGGGGGGGATTGAGCAGCCTAGGCTTGTATTGTCTGGACTTTAATGAAATTCCACTGAAATCTTCAAACTTTGGACAAGGCTCAGCAGGCTGTGTGCAGTGAAGATGTTCAGCCTGGATGGGGAGATTAGAGTCAGCAGGTGGCAGTTTCAGAATAAAGGGTAAGTGGGCAATTTAGGACTGAGATTGTGAGAGATTTCTTCAGGTGCTTTGAGGTGGCTATAGTTATGCATCATTGTTGAGTTTTTGCAGTTTGGTTTATATAAAGTTTGTCATAGTGGCAAGTCGTTGGTGTAATTCAGGTACTTGAGAAACTTTCAAATACCATCATAGCATATGCCAAAATTCCTCCTTTACCCGATCAGATAAATTTGGCACAAGGTCTCATTGTGAGATATAAACCTGTTGGATATGAATTATTTGGAAAGAAGGCCAAGTTAGGATTGGCAGCAGAGATTTTTTTTCCAAACATACTTTGGATGTTGCTGAAGGAATGGAATGGAAGGTTATAAGACATAGGAGCATGAGTTGGTCATATGGTCCTTTGACTCTGCTGTCTGACAGTAAGGCCAAGTCTGAACTGAATTTCAAAGTACCACAATCCTGTCTGAGACTGGGGCCCCGTCACCAGTAATAAGTAGGCAATTGAGATGGTGGCCTACAAGTGGACACATGCTTTCAGCACCTTTTCTGCTTGAAAGAAAAAACAAGCCCCTCTTTCACATTGCATGTACTTTGGTTTTAGCAATCAGAACATTTTAGATCATTTGATCATTAGATTAGGAAAAGGGGAGGTGCAATGTGACCTGGGTGTCCTTGTACATCAGTCATTGAAAGTAAGCATGCAGGTACAGCAGGCAGTGAAGAAAGCAAATGGCATTTGAGTAAAGGAGCAAGGAGGAATATCAAATCCACTAAGAATTCTCACATTGCTTAACAACACTAAAAAGGGTCACCACAGAATCAATTGTTACCAAATTGATATGCAGAAAAGGATGCCATAGATGTTTTAAAATTTATGGGGAACATTGCTTCTGAGTCCATTGCTGCAAAGTAACTCTCTCATAAATAATTGCTGTAAAATGATTACAAGACCATCATCATCCCGGTGCCGAAGAAAAGCAAGATCTCATGCCTGACGACTACAGTCAAGTGGCCTTGACATCCATGAAATGCTTTAAGAGGCTAGTTATGGAGCACATTAAATCCAGTCTACCATGTAGCCAGTTTGTCTACGGCCACAACAGGTTCATGGATAATGCCATCTCCCTGGCCCTACATTCTCACCCTGGAACACCTGGATAAAAGAGCCAGCTATGTCAGTGTCCTATTCATAGACTGCAGTTCTGCTTTTAACACCATTATATCCCATCCAAGCTCATCACCAAACTTGTGGGACTTGAAGCCAGTACTCATTTCTGCAACTGGATAGAAAAATAGGTGCAATAGGCCATTCGGCCCTTCGAGCCAGCACCGCCACTCAATATGATCATGGCTGATCATTCTAAGTCAGTACCCAATTCCTGCTTTTTCCCCAGATCCTTTGATTCCTTTAGCCCAAAGAGCTAAATCTAACTCTCTCTTTAAAACATCCAACGAATTGACCTCCACTGCCTTCTGTAGGTATGTTACAAAACTTACCTTCAGCGGCGCTGCAGTTCTGTCACTGACCATGTGCGTGACTTTGGCGCCTTTGAGAGGGCGGCGGGTTTAAAATGCGGTTTTTCTTCAGACTATTCAAATCGATTTTGAACAGGCTGTTTAGTCGCTGAAGAAAAATCGCTTTGATTGCCGTTTTATTAAGTTTATTAAAATTAGCGCTGGATAATTTAATAGCAGGAGTAAAATTAAAATCATCTTCTAATGCCGTCAACGCCGGCAACGGGATTGATCTCACTTAGGGGACAAGGCAAGGTACACCGTTTATTTTTTCATATAAACTTGCTTCTTAGGATGCCTTTAATCAAAATTTCACGTTGCGAAAAGGTGACTTGGGACCCATACGAACCGGCAGTATTTTTCCTGCGATATGGGGTTTAAATTCACCGCAACCGCAACGTTCCAAACGATCGCATGCCACAAAATCCCACTCGCTAGATGATTAAAATGGCCATTAATTTATGGGAATTAAACACTAAATTCCTTCCATTTGGCCTATAAATTCATGTTATATTGTGAATTCTTGTGTGAATTATTTGGACACTTAGGCTTTTAAAAAATATTAACCTTTTCTTAAGAAATGGATAGATGTTTAGATCTAGTATTTGAATTTTGTAATTAGCTACAAATAGGTAACTAACTAGTTATATGCTTTAATTTCAGGCCATCCAAGTAAGATCATTTCATATTTGTTTCAGAATGCTTCATCTATAATAACTGAAAATGTCATTCAGTTCTGTTAATTTTTAAGAAAGTTATGGGCTTTTGACTGTCCTTGATCACAGCTTTTGTATTAAGTCAATGAACAAGCAATAGGGAACAAGATGATAATTTCCAAGTGAAAATGGCCATAACTTTTTTTAATACTGAAGATATGAAAGTGAATTTGGTGTCAAATTAAACTTCTTTTCATGCTTTATCTGATGGGATAAATTGCAGACTTGATTTTTAAAATGTCTATATGTTGTTACATTGCTACCTTCTGTGGTAGAGAATTCCACAGATTCACAACTCTCTGTCAATCCTCGACTTCCTGACCAACAGACCCCAATCAGTGAGGATAGGGGGCAAATTATCCTCAATAATCCTCAACACTGGAGTTCCGCAAGGATGAGATTCCCCCTCTTTACTCCTTGTACATCCACGACTGTGCAGCCATGTACAAATCCAATTCATTTTTCAAATTTGTAGACGACTCCACAGTTGTGGGGTGGATATCAAATAATGATGAGATGGAGTACAGGAAGGAGATTGAGAACCTTGTGACCTGGTGTCGAGACAACAGCCTTTCTCCCAATCAGTCTGAAAAAGGGTCTCGACCCGAAACGTCACCCATTCCTTCTATCCCGCTGCGTTACTCCAACATTTTGTGTCAACCTTAAGCCTGTGGACTTAACATTGTGGAGCTCGCAGTCCATTGGTTAGGGGCCGACTTTGGGAGATCCAGGCCGCAGGAGCTACGATCGCGGGAGCTTCGATCGCTGGCTGTGGGAGATCGATCACCCCAACTGCAGATGGTTCGACTGCCCTGATCGCAGGAGAAAAGGAGGAAGAAGATAAGACTTTATTACCTTCCACTACAGTGGGGAATGTAGTGGAGCCACTGTGGTGGATGTTTATGTTAAATTGTATGTTGTTGTGTGTCTTGTTGCCATTTTTAGTATGACTATGGCAAATTAAATTCTTTGTATGTTGTAAAACATACTTGGCTAATAAAATTACGATAACGATTACTTTCTCTCAATGTCAGTAAGACAAAGGAGATTGTTTACTTCTACAAATGCACCACAAAAGCATTTTATAATGTTTCATCAAATCGTGATATCAACACGAAACTCCTTTGTTGCTTTAGCAGAATGTTTGGGATCATTGTCTTGCTGTAGAATGAACTGCTGGCCAATGAGTTTTGAGGCATTTGTTTGAACTTGAGCAGATAGGATGTGTCTATACACTTCAGAATTTACTATGCTACTACCATCGGCAGTTGCATCATCAATGACGATGAGTGAGCCAGTACCTTCAGCAGCCATACATGCCCAGGCCATAAGACCCCCACCACCGTGTTTCACCGATGAGGTGGTATGCTTTGGATCTTGGGCAGCTCCTTCTCTCCTCCATACTTTGCTCTTGTCATCACTCTGATATAAGTTAATCTTCGTCTCATCTGTCAAGACCTTTTTCCAGACCTGTGTGGTTGCTCTTTTAAGTACTTCTTGGCAAACTGTAATCTGGCCATCCTATTTTTGCGGCTAGCGAGTGGTTTGCATCTTGCAGTGAAGATTCTATTTCTATTCATGAAGTCCTCTGCAGACAGTGGTCATTGACAAATCCATACTTGACTCCTGAAGAGTGTTTCTGATCTGGCGGACAGGTGTTTGGGAGTTTTTCTTTATTATAGAGAGAATTCTTCATTCATCTGCTGTGGAGGTCTTCCTTGGCCTGCCAGTCCCTTTGCGATTAGCAAGCTCACAAGTGCTCCCTTTCTTCTTAATTATGTTCAAAACAGTTGATTTTGGTAAGCCTAAGGTTTGGTTGATGTCTCTAACAGTTTTATTCTTGTTTCTCAGTCTCATAATGGCTTCTTTGACTTTCATTGGCACAACTTTGGTCCTCATGTTAATAAACAGCAATAAAAGTTTATAAAGGTGAGGAAAGACTAGGTGCTGAGAGCTCTCTTATGCGTGCATTAAGGAGGCATTTAAACATTTATTTACTCCAGAGATGTTGTCTGACCCGCTGAGTTACTCGAACTTTTTGTGTCTACCCTCACTGATGTTGCCTGACCTATTGAATTACTCAAACATTGTGTTTTGCTCAAAATACCAGCATCTGCAGTTCCTCATATCTCAGTGCAACATGTTTTCTTCATCATTGATACAATCTTTTATTTGGAGTCTGTGATAATTGTTCACCGCTGTCTGTAGGCTGTATGTGAGCATATTTGAAAGTGATGGTGAAGCCTAGTTTAAATTTGTCTTTGTGTTTTACCTCCAACATATGTCATTATATTAGACGTTATAACTATTTATTTCATCAGAGACCAGATCATAACTATCCTTAAAAATATTAACTTGCTTGGAATCATTGTAGTTTGGAGGAATGACCCCAATAATGAGAGCTGGTGCACTTTTTCAAATGATCAAAGATCATTTTATTTCCCTTTGGTCTGATAGAAGGAAGCTGGTTATAATTAAGGATGAATAAGCAAGATTTTGTTTTAATTCAAGACCTCTCAGTAATTCCTGCTATCATGACTGGGATCTCCAAGTGGATATGGCAGCAATTGAAGTAGCCAGCACGGAATGCCTTAGTAACATGTTTTGCTGGTTATGTTGGGTGAAGAGAAATCTATTCCCATTGTAACCATTTTTGTAATATAAGATGTTTTAAGATACTATCGTGTTCAAAGTAACTGAAATTTAGAGCAAATCATCTCTAATATGACTTTCTTTTTATAAATGTTGTGACTTTAGTGCATAGGAGGTATTTGAAATGATTTACCACTTCAGCAAAATAACATTGAAGTGCACACTTAACTGTTCTTACAATTGCTTTTTATATATTTTTTGTAGTTAATAGTGTCATGAATTGTAAATGAGAATTACAATGAGGTACACTTAAAACTAAATATTTGCATTGCAGCAAATATTTAATCACCCACAACTTTTAGAATTATTCATAGCAAATGGGGGAAAAAAACAAAGCAATCATTTCAGGTCAGTGGTCAGCAGACGATGAATTATTCTTTAAAGCAACTAGTGAGGGCTGCTGGCAACCGTGCAAGTTTCAAATATCTTCCTGCATGTGGTTGTTATTTTATCAGTATTAAAAATGCATTATTTCAGACTGTTCCATGAGTCTCAGTACAGTTTGTTCTTTATGGCTTAAGGTCATTTATTGGAGCTACAAATGCAATATGGCTGGAAGTAATAGTTGATTGGCAAACGTGTGAGCTCAAAATGCCACATTTACAGTTTAATCAGCTTCATAAATTGGTCCCTTTAAAGCCAAAGTTTGTATTTTACTTTCAAAACATTTTTTTTCTAAAATGCTTGTTTATAATCTTTCACCTTAATTTTCTTCTGGCAGAAGAACATTTTCCTGAGAGATATTGCATTTTTATTGGTGAATAAGAATAACAACTAAGAAATATGCAGGTTAATACCAGTCAGAGTCATTCTGCACGGGAAAAGTACGACAAAGTTTCTTCCAATTATGGACACCGAGAGACCTAAGACAATATTCAGCCCTCATTTCGATCAATTTCAGCTGTACATCAATGCTCCAGAATGGACCTTCAGAGTTCTTCCAACAGTTTGTTTTTTGTCAAAAGAGAAGTCCATCTTGTCTTGAGGGAAATTTCCAGCACTTTTTATTTTTATTTCAGATTCCCACAGTCGGCAAAGTTCTACTTTTGCATTAGATAATTAATTGTTACTCTCGTTCAGAGTACACAGCTGCTGTTCATTCCAATGATTCTGGTGGAAGACCACTGACCTGGAACATGACTCTTTCATTCCCCATAGATGTTATCTATTGTTGAGTATATTATTTATCTTTTTTATTAAACATATTAAAGTCATATTACTCATTTCAATCCATTTCAGCTGTACATCAATGTCACAGAACAGGCACTGATTGAATACTTTCACAGCCTTCTTCACAATCTACGACTCCAGCAATCTTGGTGTCACCTGCTAATTTACTAACCAACCTGTCTACGTTTACATCTATTGTGATATATACTTTTGTATATATCACAAACAGCAGAGGTCCCCGCACAGATCCCTGCAGAACTCCACTGGTCACAGACCTCCATCCAGCCTGAATATTGTCCTTCCACCATTCTATAAGTAGGTCAGTTCTGAATCCAAACAACCAAGTCACTGTTAATCCCGTGTATCTTAATCTTCTGGATAAGCCTACCGTGAGGGACTTTACCAAATGCCTTACCAACATTCATGTAGACAACATCCACTGACCCAACCTCATTGCCACCTCCTCAAAAAACTCAATTAAAGTTAGAACAACACAAACAGCCATACAAACAGTGAAATTTCCAACTTTAGGAACCTTCTACAAAACACCCCTCTTCCCTCATGAATCCCCTCCTTTCCTCCCATGAGCTCTGGTTGATCATGGATCTGTCTTTCCCCTGCCCTCCCCTTTGCCTAAATTCACAAAATCATGCCAACAAATCCTCCGTCGTCCCAGAGCACCAACTGCCATGAAACAAGACAAAATAACGGTCCCTACATTATCATCTTGCTAAATTTCAATAAACTTTGCTACCAATATTCCCTTTACCCAAGGACGATAAGGGAATGGAGCATGTTACCACCCAACACACGTGCTGCTCCCGATGTTCAGTGATTTAAAAACGGGATTGAGCAACTAGATCTCCTCAACTTGGTCAAAAGGGCCCTCTTCAAAATGTAGTCGCTACTCTACTCACTCCGACCTGTGCGAGATAACTGCTTATGAGGTGTGTGCGCAGTAATCAACCAGAACCAGAACCTACATTCGTAAACAATTTGTACCTGCATGATCCTCTAGCTACACAATTTACAGCTTTCTAATCCTTTTGTCTCACACCTTGTGTGTGTACATCTCTGACGTTTGTCTATCTGCCTATAAAAAATTGTCCTTGCCTGTGTTCATCTGTGACCTGCTACGGTTTGTCCTGCCCCTCCATTCTTTCTTCACCCCCCCACTGGCGAGTATTCGATAGAACAATTTCCAGGAGGGAAATTGTCAAAAGAGGTCCGAACAAAAAGCTTCTCACTGTACCTCGGTACATGTGACAATAAGCTAAACGACAACTGAAAGAAAAACTAAAACTGATGTGTTATACCTAGAACTGTTCATTTGTGTGATGTTTAATCCTTAGACTATTTTGGTTTCACATGATCTTTCATTTAGAATGAGGTATATTTGATTTACCGAAAAATATGATTTTGGATCAACATAACAAATTGGTGAATATATCTGGCATTATTTTAAAATAAAGGTACTATGATAATGACAGGCAAAAGAATAAATTGGAAAACCAGTGATTAAATTGTCAGGTACATCACACTGAGAAAGAAATTGCCATTAGTTGTGCCAACAGCCACAGAACAAATTTACCAGCAATAAAATAGATTAAAAAGAGGTTTCAGCTGATCTATTAGAAATTTATAATTATTTGTGATGGCTTCTCGGTTTATTATTTTAACCATTGATTTAAGAACTGACAACTGCTGTGTAAATGACAGAAATGTGTTGGCTGAAATGTTCCATAATGCGAATATTCCAGTCAGTGGAATAAATACAAGATAAGTCATAATGAATTCTCAAACTATTGCAAACATAATGTTCATCAAAAGGATTTTAATATTTATTTGGAGCAAAATGTCCTAAGCTACGAGCTGGCACTGGTGCAGGTTGCAATATTGCTGCTCAGGCAACTTTGCACTGCGCAATGGATCTTGCGAATTTTAGCTGCCTGCTGAATCAATGTTTGGTCTTTGTCGTGTTATGTTTGTGGTAATAACTGAAGCCTTATACCATGATAAAGGTCCAAAGACTTTATTAACGACATAGCATAGATAACGTCATGCTAGCACGTTTCTCTAATTCTAAGGGAAACAGGCAGGGAGGATTAGTGTAAAAGCAAGAGGGCGTATCTACAAAAGCATGACTCATAACTTGAGTGACACTGATCTACAGCCTTGTATGATGATTAAATGAGAAATCAAACAAAATTCAATTCTGCGATTTGAAATCTTTTAATATTTAGATTAAATGATAATGATTCCTCCTGATCACCAAGGCTTTGATTACCCCAATTCATTTAGAGGGGTGAGAATGTTATTGTGCCATTTGAGACAATTGCCTGAAACCAAACACTCGATAAAACAACGTCCCAATGGGAAATTTCTCTCATTTTGTTTGTGGTGTTAATGAAATTCAATTATTTAACAGCATTCCTCAATGAATCAGAAACCTAATTAAAAGCAAGTAAATGGTCCGTTTTCTATCTAACCCAGGAAAAATACAAAATGATGTGTTGCATCATATCAGGGAGTGAATGATTTAGTTAACTCTAGGCTGCTGCAGGAAATTCCTGATGCCAATCACTTGTGTGTTCCTATCGTCAAGTGTCACTTGAATCTTCACTTCTGTGAAGAAGCGCTCAATATATGAAACAAGTTTTGAAGTCTAAGCATTGGTGGAAAGATGATGGGAATAATGAATTAATGAACATGGGTTCCAACCTGAAACGTGTCCTATCCGTGTTCTCCAGAGATACTGCCTGACCTGCTGAGTTACTCCAGCACTATGTGGCTATCGAATGAATTACTCAGTTTGTTCTTTGAGTGAACTGCAATGTTGTCTAAATACAGGAATAAACAAGATTTTTCAGTAATCCCCATTGTATATACTGGATTGTATTGAATAATTTTGAAATTCTCTTTCATGTATCACCAGCTAAATAATTTCCTTTATAACTACAGCATTCATGTTAGTCAGAGGAGAGCTGAGACTCTGCCATACATTTTTGACCACAATGGAATTCATTTGAAAGTGCTTCAATCCAAACATCTGTGAGATGGGAGTATTTTCTGCACGCTTTGTTTAACCTTTAATGCAATTTCTGTTTTAAAAATATTCTCACTGCCTCAAACTACTACTTCTGCTTCCATTGTATCATCTTTGTTCTCGTACTTTTGCTCATTTTGTACATTGTCATTCTTCAATCAAAAGTAGATACCCCTGTGTTTCTTTAATAATACCTAATTTGTCTGCACAATTAACTTACTGCTCCTTAATTTCTGTTGTGGCATCGTTCAGACAGTGTGAACTAATGCTGAAAGAGCTCTACGGCTACCATCTGTTAGATCTTAACTGAAGTCTTCGCCCTATTGTCAGTTTGAAACGCTCGTCACCAGTGACATTAAATGGCGCTTCCAAAGTGCAACCATTGTTAATAATGAATTACCACATAGCTGCCTTCGGCTTTCCAATCATCATTGTTAAAATTGATGTTCCAAAAGGAAAATAGTACAATGGGTTTCCAAAATTGTGTCACCAATTAAAGTTCAGCTGCAACTATTTTGAAATGATTAATCCAATCTCATCTATTGCATCCGCTGCTCTAGATGTCAGCTGATCTACATCGGTGAGACCAAGCGTAGGCTTGGCGATCGTTTCGCCGAACACCTCCGCTCGGTCCGCATTAACCAACCTGACCTCCCGGTGGCTCAGCACTTCAATTCCCCCTCCCATTCCGTATCCGACCTCTCTGTCCTGGGCCTCCTCCATGGCCAGAGTGAGCAACACCGGAAGATGGAGGAACAGCACCTCATATTCTGCTTGGGCAGTCTGTATCCCGGTGGCCTGAACAATGAATTCTCCCATTTCCGTTAGCCTTTGCTGTCTCATTCCCTTCCTAGTACTCCCTCAGCCCTCGGGTTCCTCCTCCTTTTTCCTTTCTTCTCCACACCCACCCTCCATCAGTCTGAAGAAGGGTATTGGCCCGAAATTTTCCTTCGCTCCATGGATGCTGCTGCACCCACTAAGTTTCTCCAGGACTTTTGTCTACCTCTGAGTGAAATGATTACTGATAATACGGAAATACCACATCACAAATAGTGGAAACAATTCTTATAATGATGAACAGGTACATTTACTTTCATTGTGTTCAAAATATATTACTGCAAGTTTATTATTCAGGGCCTGTATAAGAATATGAGGAAAATGGGTCTTTTTGGGATAGTGAGTGAACTATCCATGTCAGCTGTTCAGTTTACACAACAATAATGTGTCAATAGTTTTATTCACAGTTCAATCCCAAATGAGAATTCCTTAAATAGATTTTCTGTCATAGCAACGAGTGTTGTTATAGCAACCAGAGGTTTGGTGTCGCTCCTTCAATACATTAATTGTCAGACTTCCTCCAATCCAATCAGTAACATCAAGCACTTTTTGTTCTCTTCCAGGGATTCTTTATTACAGTCTCGGCAGACTCCATTCTGAAAGTGGCATCACATGTTTCTGAAAGCAACAAGATCTTGGGCCTGAATCTATCAGCTCCATTCATCTCACAGTTTTTTAAGGAAGATCTAATGAAAATTATCCCCTATGTTGACATTCTATTTGGAAATGAGACGGTTAGTTTTTTTTTTCTTTCATGTACTGTACTGAATGCAATGTTGTATGGAAACATGAAAAGTTAGAATTAGGGCATTCAGCCCATTGGGTACACTCCAACATACAATCATGGCTGATCTATAATTCCATCGCAACCCCATTCTCCTAAATGGTGGCCGATTAGGAAAAGGGGAGATGCAGCGAGACCTGGGTGTCATGGTACACCAGTCATTGAAAGTAGGCATGCAGGTGCAGCAGGCAGTGAAAAACGCGAATGGTATGTTAGCTTTCATAGCAAAAGGATTTGAGTATAGCAGCAGGGAGGTTCTACTTCCGTTGTACAGGGTCTTGGTGAGACCACACCTGGAGTATTGCGTATAGTTTTTCTCCAAATCTGAGGAAGGACATTATTGCCATAGAGGGAGTGCAGAGAAGGTTCACCAGACTGATCCCTGGGATGTCAGGTCTGTCTTATGAAGAAAGACTGGATAGACTCGGTTTATACTCTCTAGAATTTAGGAGATTGAGAGGGGATCTTATAGAAACTTACAAAATTCTTAAGGGGTTGGACAGGCTAGATGCAGGAAGATTGTTCCCGATGTTGGGGAAGTCCGGGACAAGGGGTCACAGGTTAAGGATAAGGGGGAAATCCTTTAAGACCGAGATGAGAAAGACTTTTTTCACACAGAGAGTGGTGAGTCTCTGGAACTCTCAGCCACAGAGGGTAGTTGAGGCAAGTTCATTGGCTATATTTAAGAGGGAGTTAGATGTGGCCCTTGTGGCTAAGGGGATCAGAGGGTATGGAGAGCAGGTACAGGATACTGAGTTGGATGATCAGCCACGATCATATTGAATGGCGGTGCAGGCTCGAAGGGCAGAATGGCCTACTCCTGCACCTAATTTCTATGTTTCTATGTTTCTACCCATTACCTTTTACACCCTGTTTAAGAAGGAACTGCAGATGCTGGAAAATCGAAGGTAGACAAAAGTGTCCGAAACGTTGCCTATTTCCTTCGCTCCATAGATGCTGCTGCACCCGCTGTGTTTCTCCAGCACTTTTGTCTACCTTTGACACCCTTACTGATGAAGAACATACCTGCATTAAGGAGGAATTTAAACACACCTGAGCAATTGCAAGCACCTGTGAAGCCATGTGTCCCAAACATTATGGTGCCCTGAAATGGGGGGTCTATGTATATACACTGCTGTAATTTCTACATGGTGAAACCAAAATGTATAAATATACCCTTTAATAATATCTGACAATGTGCACTTTAACCACATGCGATTTTTCTATTTCAAATCTCAAATTGTGGAGTACAGCGGCAAATAAATAAATGATGGGTCTTTGTCCCAAACATTATGGAGGACACTGTATATCACTCGCTTCCCTTTGCCGTGAGTTCACACTGAAGAAGGCTCTCGACCTGAAACGTCACCCATTCCTTATCTCCAGAGATGCTGGGTTACTCCAGTTTTTTGTGTCTATCTTCAATGTTCTTACTGTTGGGTTGTAAGACCTAAAATTGGAGAATTCAGTGTTAATGAATTAATGTCATTGTTATGATTATACCAACCATCCCATCTTGAGTCCACATCCACAGCATTCAACACAATATACAGCAACATTATCTTCTAGACTTCGAAGGAAAGCTTTAAAGCTGAGTCTCAAAGACAAAAGCCCGGATGTTTCTTCATCGTATTCCGTGGATGCCAAAACATTGGGACTTCAAAAGGATCGTGCTGGAAATTGTTGTAACAGCCAATCTTAATTATGGCATCAACATTATACTCAGCTAAATAATTTTGTAAACACGGATATATACTAACCTGGTCAACCTTGATTACCAGTTAGTATGGGCAGTAGGAATCGTTATTTTATCAGGATGCAATAGAGGGAAGGGGGAGAAATTTGAAGGGGAAAAGGGGGGATTGTGTCTTTTTGTAAAGTGATATATTTGACTACATTTGAAACGGTTTTTGTGCAGAGATTGTAGAGTGAAAGCAAGAGAAACAAGCCTTTGTTGTACGTGTGCAGTGGAGCACTTGTTAAATTAATTGGCTTCATTAAATAGTGCCTCTATACACCTAAATTGTGTGTTATTTTCACCAGTCTTGACAGCACTTTATAATTAACTGCTCATTTCTCTTGCAGGAGGCTGCCACTTTTGCTAGAGAACAAGGTTTTGAGGTGAGTTGACCCTCAATTGCACACTAAACAGATCCTAAAGGATTTTGCTGATAATGAAGTTCTTTGGACAGTGATTGATGCACTATTGTACTCTCCAGTCCTTGCAGTTGTTACTATGGTTACCTGGCAGTCATCCTGCTTTCTTTGTTCCGCCACCATGATAATGTATGGCACACTGCAAGCCCGGCACCTACCATATCCTACACACGTTATCCACTGAAGGTTTGGAGGTTGCCCACCGCTTGACCTCCTGTGCAGATAAGGAGTCTGTCATTTCAACTATTAAATAGCAGCATCTTCCTCTTAATTTTATTGTGTGAAGGTCCATTTGCAGCAGAACAATTTGCACTCTGTAGTGGCCGGAATTTAATACTAATGATTATGGTGCTGTGTGACGGAAGCCCGAATGGTTGAGAGTTAAAGGAAAATTAAAGACACCCTGTCATAAAGTGAAAACAATGCATTTTTGATTGTAGCAGAAAATCATTACTGGTGTGGATTATGACTGATGCTTATTTTGATCATTAGTCTGTACAGCTGCCATAGGTAACAAAATATATGAAGCAATAAATTTGATGAGCTTGCTGTTGAATGCAAAACAACAATAAAATTATTGAAGACTATGACGGATTGCTTTTGCAATAATAATGTAGCATGTGTAGAGTATATGCCATTTACTAAGCTGGATTGTAAAAGAGCGCTCATTTTATTGCAATATGAAACTGCACCTCTAAAGATATTATTGAAACTGAACTGTACTAACTAATCATTTCTTCGCCTCTTATAAAATCGAAGTCTCACAGTTCATGTTCTAGCTTGTCTTTTAAATAATATGCCACTTAGTCACCTTATATCTGAAGTAATGTAAACAGTTTATAACTTCTTATAGCGTAATATCCGAAGTAATGTAAACATTTGTATATACTAAAAGATTGCATTTATTAGTTGCAACACTTTACAACTTCAGTTCTGCTCTTTCATTGGTAAACATTCAAAACTCTGTCCATGCGTCAGTCATTGGGGCATCAGTGTCACTTCTTGCCTTACATTTATCTTGTGTTTGGCATTTGCTTCTGCATTGGAACACAGGTCATCCTGCCAGCCGGAGAAACGTAACACCTTGTGTCAAAGGGTTTTGACCAAATGATAGAGGTGATTTAGGATCAGATGTTTTAGGATTAGATGTTCTCATTGTACCTGTCATCTGTTAAAGGCGGCTTAAAGTGGAAGAGACGTCAATGCATTCATTTAACAAATAATCCATGGCAGCTGTTTAATCGGAAAACCTGTCATTATGCAAATTACTGAGGCATCTGATGTTAAAAGTTTTAATTATTCTCAATTCTCAAACAACAATTGAGTTCAAATCAATTGCTTTCAGCTATTAACCCATGTAATATTCATTTATCTGTGATCCAATCAAGCATTCTCACATCTGGAGTAGATGGTGGGAATCCAGAACAAAACAAAATGTGGGAAGCGCTCATCAGATGAAGAAGCATCCATGGGGAATGAATCAGCTTCACGTCAAGGTCCTTTCATAAGAGCTGACAAAACAAGAGGAGAGCATAGAGGGTCTGTGATAAAGTTGTCACTGTAAAATTATTGTAAAAACTGCAGTGAGAGAGACTAGGGCTTAGCAACTTCCGTGGAGAAAACAAGAGCCTAATAAATTCTCAATAGTCTAATAAAGGGTTAACACATTATGAACATTGTCTATGTGGCCCAAGTTACAGTAGATATACTAGCCATTATAATCTGCATTTTCTAATTAATGCCAAGGTGTCTAAATAAGATGATATATGACACTGGAATGTTGCCAACAGACAGAAGATATTAAAGAAATTGCTAAGAAAGCACAAGCGTTGCCAAAGGTGAACAAAAAGCGACAACGAATCATCGTTTTCACTCAAGGCAAAGATGATACTATTGCAGCCACAGGTAACTTTATTATAAACTAAACACTTTCTGTATCCTCTTGTATATTTGTAAAGTAATTAATGTTTAAATACTAGTAATGCCTCACGAGAAGCCTTTGTTTTGAATAGATTTGGTACTCTATTAGTTTCTTTAATTCACAACAGTAAAATGGATGTTAATAATAAAATGTAATGAGAGGGTTTATTTTCCTAAAGGTACCTTCTAATACCGCATAATCCTTCATTTTGTCTGTAATTCATGTGTATAGGGGTGCAATCATTCTCTTGGCACAAAGTATCATGTTGTCATTTAATAATGATTAAGGATGTACAAATGCATGGCCCATAGGGCAAATCTCATAGGAGATGCCAATTTATTAGTTATTTGTTTACATTTTAGCTCAGATTTCCTTTCCTTTTGGCATTAAACCATTTAATGAACACAAGCACAAGAGGAGTTGTCTTTAATTTAGCATCCATTGACACCAAGGAGCTACACAAGGCATAACCAACACTCCTATTAGACCAGTAATTAGGCTAATCGTGCTCTGAACCTTACAAATGGCTAATAAATGCTTAGTGAAGTTGCAACAGTTTTGTAGGCGTGAGCATGTAGCTATAGTGCCGAATCTGTAGTGAGGTTTAATAATTCATGGCTATAATCTAGGTAATAACAATTGAATTTTTTTGGTGAATTGTGTAAATCTGATTCTGGAATGATTGGTGCGTGATATGTTAACATAGTAAAGCTCGATCCATAAAGAGAACAAGTCAGGACAATAAAAGTTATTTCCAAGAGATTGTAGTGAAACTTATTGTGAAACTAATCACAAGGGTGAAAAAACCCCATTATTTATTCTTTTCATGCTATGTTGATTTCCTGATCCTATAGACAACTACTGGACCCAGTGTAGACCACAGGGTGTGCTGAATTAACTAATTGTGAGAACGATAACATTTCTCACAGCCTGGCGGGAACAGGAAAGAGAGTTGTGCATTATTCCTGCCAATTACATCCAGGCTTAGCTGGTGTAATCTGAAGTGAGGGTGAGAGAGCTCCCTGGATTGGATCAACTCACTTGACCTGCAGACTCACCTGCTTAGATTTGCTCGGCTGATGCAGAGGCTCAACCTCACTTACCTTCCACATTTTCACATTAGTCAGCAAGGTCTGTGTGACCACCAGGCGGTGTAATATAAAGGTCCTTAGCCTGATAGTGAAAGCACGAATGAAAACAGCACATTACCTTCTGTCACCAATTTCAAGGTTAAATATCTCTGATATTCTGACATTTAAATACTAAAATTGAAATGATGGAAAATATATTTTAACGTGAATTAAAATCATGCAAAAGCACTTCAAAGTAAATGAAAACATTAAACAAAAGTAAAATAATTTATGAAAAAAACTCCCCTTTCCCCAACCAATTTGAAAGCCCAGAATTTGCATTGCAATCAACTTAGTTTCAGAGGTGAGAATCCTGTGACTGCTGTCTCTGTTCTGCCCTGTGATTCCCCAGCCGTGGAGTGTGGCATCGGGTCCGGCCTCATCCATCAGCTAGTGCTGAGCACGCGGTTTGTGTCCGGCTCAGGGCCTGAGTTCATCACCGGACATCGACTAAGCTAGCAATATCCGGCTCCTGCTTCCAGTCTTACAGCTAAGCGCTACTCCCTATGCACTCGATTGCAAGTCTGGAGCAACTGTTATCTCATAGAGTTTTACAGCACGGAAACAGATATTTCATCCCAGCACGGAAACAGATATTTCAGCCCAGCTCATCCAAGTTGCTTATCCAAGCTAGTTCCATTTACCTTATCTTATTATTATTAATTTTTTTTAAATATTTATTTTATTAGAAGCAATTGTACAAGGAGAAAGTAATCGACATAACAATTATACGATTTTCGTACAGCTTCAGTTTTAACATTTTATAAACTAATAAATGAATCGGAAAAAAGAAAACAGGAAAGGGAAAGGAAGAAGAAAGGAAAAAGAAAAAAAGAATTTCGAAAAAATACAAAAAAGAAATAAGAGAGACCCTGCACT
Source organism: Okamejei kenojei (assembly GCA_035221665.1). Taxonomy (NCBI): domain Eukaryota; kingdom Metazoa; phylum Chordata; class Chondrichthyes; order Rajiformes; family Rajidae; genus Okamejei; species Okamejei kenojei. The sequence goes on along the minus strand of CM069165.1, from coordinate 29,661,043 downwards.
AACGAAGAAGTGAAAAAAAAGCGGAGATATATCCCACTACCCTTCCCTACACCCGCTCACCCAACCCTAGCGTCGGCTTTGAATTTGTGTTCAACTATTCTGTTGTTAAAGAAATTCAATGAAAGGAGACCATATTTTGTCAGGCAAAACAAGCCTTTTTTTCTAAATTAGTGTCTCGGTCATTTCTATGATCCACATCTTCACTGTGGGAACTGTTATCTTTTTCCAGAATTTAAGTATAAGTTTTTTCGCAGTTATTAAACCGTAGTCAAGGAAGTGTCTTTGGAATATTGTTAACTTAGGGCAGCCCTCTGACATTCCTAATATTATTAATATTGAAACTACTCCAATTGAATTTTGAGTGTTTTGGAAATGGTATTGAATATTCCCTTCCAGAAATTTTGTATTTTTATACAGAATACAAAAGAATGGGCTAGGGTAGCTTCTTGGAAGTGACATTTATCACAGAGAGGGGGGACAGTTGGGAAGATCATGTTTAATTTGGTCTTTGAGTAGTATAACCTATGCAATACTTTGAATTGTATCAGGCAATGCCTGGCATTTAAAGAACAGTAATGTATGTATAGTAGGCTTTCCTCACATATATCTTTTGAAATGGGTTGACCCAGCTCGTCCTCCCATGCTCGCCTATGAATTTCAGAAGGTGGGGTATCAATATTTAGAAGAGTGTTATAAATGTAAGATATCAACTTACTTGTATCGGCATGTCTATTCAAACAATCGTCTAATATATCTGGACCCATAAGAGGACAGTCTTGTGTATATGTTTTCACATAATCTCGGATTTGAAGGTATCTAAAAAAATTGTTGGTGTTCAAGTGATATTTCTCTGTAGTTCTTGTAAAAACAATAGAATCTTTTTTTTTAAAGAAACATTTAGGGAGATATATCGGTATTGATTGAAATAAATATAAAAATTGTGGAAGGAAGATCATCTTTATGGCATTTAATCTACCAATAAGGGAGATAGGAAGTGTTTTCCTATCTTTACACAAAGGAAAACAGTCCCAGGCTGAAGAAGGGTCTCGACCCTTCATCACTTATCCCTTTTCTCCAGAGATGCTGCCTGACCCGCTGAGTTACTCCAGCATTTTGTGTTTATCTTCTATCTTCGGTATAAACCAGCATCTGCAGTTCCTTCGTACCAGGCAAGTGCCGTGAGTAATTACTCAAGGTAGGCAGGCGGCTTTAAAAAAAAATCCTGAACTGCGCATGCGCAGATTGTTCTCTCCTTAAAAATAAAAAATAAAAATAAGTAACAATTCAATTTGCCCAAGGCTTCTAAATCTCCTTCATTTTTTAATCACTGAATGGGTGGGGGACGGAGGATGAAGGCAGGTGGAGAGATGGTGGGAAAAACGGGAGCACACCGGAACGTTGAATCAGTTGTCATCTTATTGAATGACAATACCATGACATCTGAATTTCCCTGAGGGGATCAATAAAGTATTTATTATTACTAATTCGAGGGACCAATTGGAGGGAGAGTTCCTTTCACAGCGTGTGGAGAGTCTGTGCCAGGGGTGCGGGGAGAGCAGGATGTTGAGAAGGACGGGGTCGGAGATCATATCAGACTCACTTACCGCTGCCGCAGTGCTCCGGGCACAGACAGCAGAACTGGCCGCCACGTCCGGGGAAGGAAGCAGGTCGGGTGACTGCGAGAAGTGGCGGCCAGTTCTGCTGTCCGTGCCCAGAGCGCTGCGGCAGCCACCCGAGCTAATTCACTCCACGGCCACAATGCAGTGGCTCTGTGCCCAGAGCATCGCAAGTGGGTTACTGGCCCCGATCCCCTCCTTCACAACGCTCCTGCCTTCCCCACAACTTTACCCCGGGCCAGACTCCTCAAACACGGTGAAAGGAGCTCTTCCCCCGCCCCCCCCCCCCCCACCCACCCCGGGAAATACAGTATTTAAAAACATGAAGTACCAAGAAATGTACTTACCACGGTATTGGTACACAAACTCCATTCTTCTCTCTTTGCTTTCCAACATACCCTTCAAAGAATGGCAATCCATATTTGGAAAAACCCTCCAAGAAACCTGCGCTGCTTGAAATTGACGGCTTCAAGCAGCGCGGACGGCACGTGGGCTGCACAGACATTCACGTGTTACAAGCGCTGCGGTTGAAAGGCACGGAGAATTATGCCTACCTAAGAGATCGATCTCTTAGTTAGGCATTCTCCCATGCCTTTACTATTTATATTTAATGATTACCATGTCATAATTTTAGTCAGGGTAGGCAGTGCCTACCTCGCGTACCCTGATGGCAAGTGCCTGCTTCGTCCCAGCCTATCCAGTTTCTTCATATAATTGAAGTCCTCCAGTCCTGGCAGCATCCTTGTAAATCTTTTCTGCATTCTCCCCAGTTTAATCACATCCTTCCTCTCATATTGGGACCAGAACTGCATCGAATTCTCCGGGTGTGATCTCACTAGTCTTCATAAGAACATGTGATAGGAGTAGAATTAGGCCATTCGGCCCACTCCGCCATTGAATCATGGCTGATCTATCTCACCCTCCTAACCCCATTGTCCTGCCTTCTCCCCATAACCTCTGACACTCGTACTAATCAAGAATCTATCTATCTCTGCCTTAAATATATCTACTGATTTTGCCTCCACAGCCTTCTGTGGCAAAGAATTCCACAGATTCACCAGCCTCAGACTAAATAAATTCCTCTTCGCCTTGTTAAAAGACCGTCTTTAATTCTGAGGCTATGACCTCTAGTCCTAGACTCTCTCACTATTGGAAACATCCTCTCCACGTCCACTCTATCCAAGCCTTTCAATATTCTGTACATTTCAATGAGGTCCCCCCTCATTCTTCTAAACTCCAGCGAATATAGGCCCAGTGCCATCAACTATTTGCTTGTACCCCTCAGTCTTACAATACTCCCCAGGTTCCACGGTGTATTTCCTGCCCAAATGCATCTCGTTACCCTTCAAATTCCATCTGCCATTTCTTTGCCCACTTTCTCAGTGAATCTAAAATCCATTGTGTACTAGGTGGTGAGTGACTCACATGTGGAATGCAGCTTTCCAACTATCAGTTGTTAATCTTATAACCTGCCCAAAGGCTTGATTTTCTGTCTGTCTGTGTCTGTCTGTGTCTGTCTGTGTCTGTCTGTGTCTGTCTGTGTCTGTCTGTGTCTGTCTGTCTCTGTCTGTCTGTCTGTCTCTGTCTGTCTCTGTCTGTCTCTGTCTGTCTCTGTCTGTCTCTGTCTGTCTCTGTCTGTCTCTGTCTCTGTCTCTGTCTGTCTCTGTCTCTGTCTCTGTCTCTGTCTGTCTGTCTCTGTCTGTCTGTCTCTGTCTGTCTGTCTCTGTCTGTCTGTCTGTGTCTGTCTGTCTGTGTCTGTCTGTCTGTCTGTCTGTCTGTCTGTCTGTCCCTGTGTCTAAGGATCAACGTCCAAATTATGTCCCAAATGCAAAAGCTAACGCATTCAAAAATGGATCAAAAGCAGGAACCTTGACCATCTTCTCTTATAATACCAAGGACTTTGAGTATATTGGGGCAAAAAGTTTCAGATTCAAGTAACAATATAGGAATTACAAAAGCATAGCTTGTATTAAGAATGAATAACTTGATCTGCAACAAATACAAAATCAAGAGAGGAATAGATCGAATAAACATACAGAGTCTCTTGCCCACAGTAGGGGAATTATGAACCAGAGGACATAGGTTTAAAGTTAAGTGAGAGAGCGTTAATTTGAACCTGAAGGGTATTTGTTTTATACAATGATGGATGTATGAAACGAGCTGCCGGAAGAGGTAGTTGAGGCAGATAGTATCGTAACATTTAAGAAACATTTAGACAGATACATGGATAAAGATAGGTTTAGAGGGATAGAGGCAAAATTCAGGCCGGTGCAAATGTGGGGATTTGATTAAACTTGGAGATGAGGCTAAAGGGTCGGCTCACTCGTGAGATAGTCGACTCAGCGGGTCCTTTGCTTACTCCTGCCCTATTCCTTTTCAGCCTTTGGGACAGATGATCAAAGAATTGGATTTCAGAAAGATGCATAAGAATTCATAAATGTCATAATTTGTTGGCATTGGCGAATCTTGTGGGTTTTTAACAATGTATCAAAGTGTTATGAACACTGTTACTGAGATGAGCATTTTATTCTTAGTTTAGTTTAGTTGAGATGGAAATGGGCCCTTTCGCCGACCAAGTGCACGCCAATCAACAATCGCTCATACACGAGTTCTATCCTACACACTAGGAACAATTTACAGGATCCAATTAACCTACAAACTTGTACAATCTTTGGGATGTGGGAGGAAACTGGAGCACCTCAAGAAAACCCACAATCACGAGGAGAACTTGCAAGCTCCACAGACAGCATGCACCCGAGGTCAAGATCGAACCTGGGTCTCTAGGGCTGTAATGCAGCAGCTGTACCACATTCCCCACAAAGGTGAGAAGGGGAGATTTAATCTGATTTATGAAGCCTCCGATGGGGTGAGTGAAAGAATATTTTTCTCTTGGTAGAGAAATTGATAACTAAGGCACATAGACATGAGCTCGTCTGAAGAACGATCTCGACCCAAAGCGTCACCTAATCCTTTACTCCAGAGATGCTACCTGATCCGTTGAACAACATTGTTCACAGGAATTAATTGGAAATGTTTATCCAGAGCTTTGGAGGGTTTCAGAAAAATATAAGAACAAATGGTGAACATAAAAAGTCATTATGTAAAAAAAATAGCAAAATCAACCCGTGATTCAATGAAGTTGCAGAAGGGTGTATGTGACTAGGAGTATTGTTGCTGTCAATGCTAGGGATAAAAATCGGCCAGCACCTCTGATTCACACTCTCATTCCTGTGGACCGACCTGCAACGTGGTCAATTGCTGAGAAGTTGCGTCATGACTGAACACTGAGGGTAATGACACAGAAACAATTGGTCCACGTGGTCTGGGGCAGTGAGGGTGATAGTGCAGCACATGAAAGGCATCCTGTGAGCTGCAGAATCACCCACTGTAGAATGCTGGAGATGGGACACAGCATTGTAATCTGTGGCAACTGGACATTTAGAGATAACATTCCTATACATTCCTAACACATAAGATGTACTGTACAGTTCTTACCATTCAGATTTATAATCCATTGTAAGTTATTATAAATTGATAAAATAAGACATAGAATCAAAATTAGGCCATTCGGTCCATCGAATCCGCTTCGCCATTTGATCTTGGCTGATATATGTTCCCTCTCCTTCTCCTGCCTTCTCCCCTTTACCTTTGACATCCTTAATCAAGAACCTATCAATCTCCGCTTTAAAACTACCCATTAACTTGACCTCCGCTGTTCTGTGGCAGAATTCCACAGATTCCTCTGGCCAAAAAAATTTGTTGGTAGACAAAAGTGCTGGAGAAACTCAGCGGGTGCAGCAGCATCTATGGAGCGAAGGAAATAGGCAACGTTTTGGGGCCAAAACCCTTCTTCCGACAGATGTGGGGGGGGGGGGGGGGGGGGGGGGGGGGGGTGGAGAAGAAAGGAGAAAGGAAGAGGAGGAGCCCGAGGGCTGATGGAGTGCTGAGAAGGGGAGGAGACAGCAAGGGCTACCTGAAATTGGAGAAGATCCAATTTCCAGATCATCCCTAAGTGACAGGGATCCCAAGACCTATCTGAGCCTCATCCCAATCACTCCTGGAATGCAGATAAATACCGCCCATTTTGTGCAATTATCATTTGTAGCCTAGGCAAAGTGCAATTAATTAATATCGGCATTAGCATCATTATCCGTGGGTCGATCAAGTGTTAAAATAAATTTCTCTTCTGCAGTGGTAGCAATGCCTAGATACTGAATAAAGAGTGGAAATAGTCAGCAGTGGAGAGCTGATCGCTTGTTGCATGTGGCTCAGTTAGACAATGGTGAGAGGTTTGATTGGGAAAGAAAGAGAACTTAAGATTTACACAAAGTGATTGTGGAAGGAGGGAGGCTATTTAACTTAACAGATGCCAGGAAATTGAAAATAAATGTACATTGCTTGTGTAATTACCCCAGGTGTGGAAAAATGCTAATGTCAGTAAATCAGTTTGAATAACCGTTCTATCCTTTCATTAACACGAAGAAGAACATTTATTCTGAATGTGTTCTCTGCCCTGAGTTCATTGGTGTCTTGTAGATCCACACCATTTTTTAGTAAATTTCCATCCCAAGTCCTTGTCAGACAGTTGCGAGGATTGCACTCTGGTCACTGGGTTCTGAGCTGACTCAATGATAGTGTGGGATCAGAAGACTCTCCCACTAGAAGGAGCAGGAAGCCTGTTGGGCAGGCAGGGTGCTGGGTGTTTATGAATGGTGTGCTGCTTCCATCCTGTACACAGGGTCCTTGTGCCATTCCAAGTTCTCAATACCATCTTGCATGCTCCAGAACTGCTCCTGGTGGCTGTGGCTGATAGGTTGTCTGTGAGCCAGCTGTCTGGGTCTTTAAGTCAAGTCAAGTTTATTCGTCACATACACATACAAGATGTGTAGTGAAATGAAAAGTGGCAATGCTCGTGAACTTTGTGCAAAAAACAAACAAACAAACAGCAGTTTCACTGCTGATCTGACAGCATCTATCTTGATAATAATTGTCGTAAAACAATAATATGTTATAATAGTTGTCTCTCCAGTTCAGTAGAAATAATAGTATTGAAAATGCAGATACGTGTCCTGGGCATTAATTATGCAATAGAGGCATAGAACTATATCTCTTCGGTGTCCTGCTCTACAAGTGTGTAGCAAAGCTAGCTGCTTGTTTATCAGAATCTTCTCAGTTTTGTATCAGTATAGAAGAAAACTCTAAAGACAGGATTATTTTCCCAACATAGGTGTGAAATAAGGGTGAAAAATGTTGTCATTGAGTAATTCTTGCATTTTACCTTAACTATTTTGATGTAATTACTGTTCCACACCATAATGCCTGATAGAAATTCACAAATCTCCGCAATGTCTTCATTCCAACAGCTGAGAGTGTGGCTGCTTATCCTGTCCTGGACATTAAACAAGATGACATTGTTGATACAAATGGAGCAGGTGATGCCTTTGTTGGAGGTAATATCTATTACTAAGGAAATTATAAGTCAAAGAGTTAATTCTGTAAAAAAAACAGGTTATCTAGAATTACATAATGGAGTTCCTTTGATATTTAAACTATGGGGCAATTAAGAACCATTGATAAAGAGGCTAAATGTACTAATGTAACAAAGTATAGTTTACTATTTCTTCTTTGATGGAGAGATACATGGTCATATCTATTATTGTAGCTGTAAAGTCAAATGCAACCTCAGAGATTGGTGCTGGGCCCATTGCTCTTTGTGGTTTATATCAACAATTTGGATGAGAATGTAGAAGGCATAATTAGTAAGTTTGCAGTTGACACCAAAGTGGGTGGTATCGTAGATAGTAAAGATGGTTATCAAAAATTACAGTAGAATCTTCACCAGTTGAACAAGTGGGATGAGGAATGGTTAATGGGGTTTAAGTGCAAGGTGTTGCATTTTGGGAAATCAAACCAGGGCAGAACCTTCACAGTGAATCCTCGATATCCCGCTGCTCCGCTCTTGCTCCCCCTACCCTAATTCATAACTAGGACAGAGTCCCCCTTGTCCTCACTTCCACCCCATCAGCCATCGCATACATCATATAATCCTCCAACATTTTTGCCACCTCCAACTACTGACCATATCTTCACAGTGAACCTTCACAGCCCAACTTGCCCACACCGACCAACATGCCCCATCTACGCTAGTTTGGCCCATATCACTCTAAACCTGTCCTATCCATATACTTGACCAAATGTTTTTGAAACATTGTGATCGTACCTGCCTCAACTACTTCCTCTGGCTGGCACAAAATGCTGGTGTAACTCAGCGGGTCAGGCAGCATCTCTGGAGAGAAGGAATGGGTGACGTTTCGGGTTGAAACCCTTCAGACTGATGTCAGGGGAGGGGGCGGGACAAAGATAGAATGTAGTCAGATACAGTAAGACTTGTGGGAGAACTGGAAAGGGGGAGAGGATGGAGAGAAAAAGCAAGGGCGATCTGAAGTTAGATTAGTCAATGTTCATACCGCTGGGGTGTAAACTACCCAAGCGAAATATGAGGTGCTGTTCCTCCAATTTGCGCTCGGCCTCACTCTGACAATGGAGGAGGCCCAGGACAGAAAGGTCAGATTGGGAATGGGAGGGGAAGATGAAGTGCTGAGCCACCGGGAGATGAGGTACGTTAAGACGGACTGAGCGGAGTTGTTCAGTGAAACGTTCGCCGAGCCTGCGCTTGGTCTCGCCGATGTGGAGAAGTTGACAGTAGATGAGGCTGGAGGACGTGTAAGCGAACCTCTGCCTCACCTGGAAAGACTGTTTGGGTCGTTGGATGGAGTCGAGGTGGGAGGTAAAGGGACAGGTGTTGCATCTCCTGCGGTTGCAGGGGAAAGTACTTGAGGTGGGGGTGGTTTGGGTGGGAGTTTCGGAGGGAACTGTCTCTGCGGAAAGCAGAAAGGGGTGGAGATGGGACGATGTGGCCAGTAGTGGGATCCCGTTGGAGGTGGTGATGATGAGGTGGAAGGTGAGGACAAGGGGGACTCTCTCCTTGTTATGAATGAGGGGAGGGGGAGCAAGAGCAGAGCTGCAGGATATCGAGGAGAGGTGGGAAGGGGAGGAGCCAGGGCCCGAGGGCTGAGGGAGAGGTGGGAAGGGGAGGAGACAGCAAGGGTTAACAGAATTGAGAAAATTCAATGTTCAAGCCCCAAAGATGCAGACTCCCCAAGCGGAATATGAGGTGCTGTTCCTCCAACTTGCGGTGTTGCTCACTCTGGCCGTGGAGGAGGCCCAGGACCGAGAGGTCGGATACGGAATGGGAGGGGGAGTAGAAGTGCTGAGCCACCGGGGGGTTGGCTTGAATATTGCGGACCGGGCGGAGGTGTTCGGCGAAATGATCGCCAAGCCTCCGCTTGGTCTCACCGATATAGATCATCTGGCATCTGGAGCAGCGGATGCAGTAGATGAGGTTGGAGGAGGTGCAGGTGAACCTCTGTCGGACCTGGAAGGACTGCTTGGGTCCGTCTAGACAATGCTATACTTGTCCCTTCACCCCCCTCCACTCCTTTCAGGGACCCAAGCAGTCCTGCTGCACCCGCTGAGTTTCTCCAGCCTTTTGTGTACCCTTGCAAGATACATAGTTCATTGAAAGCGGCATTACAGGTAGAAAGGGTGGTCAAGAAAGCGTTCGGTACATTGGTCTTCATCAGTCAGGATATTCAGTATAAAAGCTGGGTTGTTATGCTACAGTTATACAAGACATTTGGAGTATTGTCTTCAGTTTTGGTCACCTTAGTATCGGAAGAATGTTGTTCAGCTGGAAAGAATGCAGAGAAGATATACAAGGATGTTGCCAGATGAGACCTTGAGCTGTAGGGAGAGGATGGGCAGGCGAGGTCTTTATTCCTTGGACCACAGATCCTATAGAGGTGAATAAAATCATTAGGGGAATAAATCGGGTAAACACCATCTTTTACCCAGAGTGGGGGAATCAAGAACCAGAGGACATAGGTTTAAGGTGAGAGGGGAACATTTTAATAGGAACCTGAGGGGCAACTTTTTCATACAGAGGACAGTGAATGCATGGAACAATCTGCCAGAGAAGATAATTGTGCCAGGTACTATAACAATGTTTAAAAGATATATTTGGACGGGTACATGGATAGAAAAGGTTTAGAGGAATATTGGCTAAATTAATAGACATTAGGTGCAGGAGTAGGCCATTCGGTCCTTTGCCAGCACAGCCATTCACTGTGATCATGGCTGATCATCCACAATCAGTACCCCATTCCTGACTTCTCCCCATATCCCTTGACTCCACTATCTTTAAGAGCTTTATCTAACTCTGAGCAGGTAGGACTAGTCAATGAGGCATCTTGCTCGGCGTGGGCAAGTTAGGCAAGTTAGAGCTTTTACCGTGCTGACTCTTTCCTCTATATCTCGAAAAGTGTTCTCTTCAAAAGAGATACAAACATTTGTACAATCCAAGGTTTTGATAGCTTATATGTCTTTTGTACACCTAGTAAAGTGTATTACTCTAAAAAATTCAGCAGGTCAGGATAGGTAACCATAATCTTAATATTTAAGCATTGGAAAATTTTGGAAGATTGTCACACAATTGTCAAAATTGGCCCTCACGTGTGTAAAAGTGTCTGTGTGCTTTGGTTCAATAATGTGATTATTTGACAGTTTACTCAGTAGTGTGAGAGAAGGTAATTTGTAACCAAAGCCTCAAGTTGCTGTTACAGAACAAGCAAACCAATCCAATGACGCATTAACTCTGTTTACCCAAACACTCTATTGATTTAACAGCATGAGAGGGAAACTGGTATTCAGTATGACAGAGGAGATGCATTTGGTTGCAGTTTTCATTTCATCTTGTGCAGCCTGTACTTAATGTAAGACAGAAAACGAGTGCCAGTTGAAGCATAATATCTGTCCCGTGATCCCATGATTTTTACTTTCATTTGTAATATGCAAAGAAAGAAAATGTTTTTGCCTCTTCTCAAGAGTTTTATTGTCCTATGTCCCAGATAGGACAATGAAATTCTTGCCTGCTGCAGCACAACAGAATATATAAACGTAATACAGAACAGGAAATAAAAGTTCAGTGTGTCTATATACCATAGACCATATACCATAGATATATACACAATAAATAAACAGATAAAGTGCAATAGTAATAATAGACTGTTATTGTTCAGAGCTTGTTTGATGTTGTATTTAGTAGCTTGATGGCTGTGGGGAAGAAGCTGTTCATGAACCTGGATGTTTATGATTTCAAGCTCCTGTACCTTCTTCCCGATGGCAACGGAGAGATGAGTGTATGGCCAGGGTAGTGTGCGTCTATGATGATGTTGGCAGCCTTTATGAAGCATTATCCATTCTGCATTCTTATCCATTCTGCATTTAAGTATGCATTTTCTTTTGACGGTGTTGAACATTAGGAGAAACTCCCCATGATATCAGTTTACAACGCAAACATATTTGTTGTTTGTATTAGAGTAAAATGATGATGGGGAACATGTAATACAATGTCATAGCCAATTTAACAACCTTTGAAAGCCAATTTAACCAGATAAGTACAAGCACTCCCCAACCTATGTCACAGGCGATTTAAGTAAACTTGCGCTTACGTCAGCAATTCTTTCAGCCCATAGTCTCTGCGTTGAATAGCAAATACTCGTGTGCACAGTAGCACGTCTGTTTCCAATTTACGTAAGATCTGACATGAAAGAGTCTGCAACATGTAACGTTACGTAAATTGGGGAGGGTCTGTAAACAGACTACAATGCTTCATGCATGGAGCAGTCGAGTCTGACATCAGACTTAGCTCTGGGGCACAGGGGGGGAAGGGTGAAGACAGGCAGAGCCATGGTGATAGGAGGCTCATTACTGGATAGACAGGAGATTCTGTGGCATCTAAAGGATGGTATGCTGCCACTCTGGAAGCAGGGTTAAGGATATCTCGGAGCAGCTGGAAAACATTCTCAAGGCAAGAGGGCGAGCAGCCGGAACCCTGGTACCTACTTTTGATCTGTGCTCACTTTTGGTAAGATAAAATCAACTGAACTTTTATAAAGCTATAAAATCAACTGAACTTTTATAAAGCTATAAACCTGACATCGATAACCCGATCCATCCCCCATGGAAGGTGCATCGAGTTTACAAAGAGCTGATTTTAATCTGTGCATTAAACAAAGACTATTCCAAAACCCAGACTGGTTATGAAGAGTCAAAGGTGATGTTTGGTACTCGGATGCAAATATAAGCCTCTGTAATACTCTTGCTGCTGTTACAGGTTCTTGTTTTCCTCTCCAGGTTTTTTGTCACAGCTACTTTATGATCAGCCTCTGGAAGAATGCATCCGTGCGGGCCATTACGCAGCCAACGTCATTATCCAGCGTTCTGGCTGCACGTTCCCAGATATACCAGACTTCCATTAACCTTTACATTGAAGGGAAAACGTGGAATCAAAAACCCTTTGCCAAATCTCAGAGCAGGGACAATTGTCCATTTAAAAATAATAACCTCTCTCTTTTTCCTCCCTTCAATTCTGTATTTAGCTTTTTTCATTTTTGTTGGTCGGTTACTAAAGTTTATATTTAGAAAATAATTAAAAAGTAGATAACAAGGTCTGAAAAATTGATGGTCAAAAACTCTTGACCAGTTACATTGTAATTATTGTTTACATCCCCCCTCGATAAAACCATGAAGTGTTAATTTTAATGCTGAATGCCTGAGTAGTTAGTTATTCACCAAGTAGTAATTATGGTATTGGTGATGGATGAAACTGTGTGGTAAAAACATTTACCTTTTTTGCTGAAATCTTTTATTTTTCCTCAGTTTGTTTTAACTGAATGTTTAGTTCAGCCCAAAGTGGGAATCATAGCAGATCCCGTCATAGGTTGAAAATGAACTGGATTATCCTGAAATGGTTTCTGTTTACTCAGCAGATTACCTCAGTATTTTCTGTTTTTGAGCTTATTCAGAAAAGCAAACTTATGTAGCAAGAATAAAATAAAATTACAGAAATATTTATGCAGGCAAACCTTACTATGAAATACCAAATCAAATCTGCAAATGCAGAGTTTTTAAAAGCCTAACGCTGTGTAATTGTCTCGATTCCTATGATAGTGTTCAAAGACAAAGGACTGTACGCTGTTACGAGAGCATTCTTAACTTTATAATTTGATATCTGCAATAAACCAAGATGATTCTCATAAATGTTTTTTCGTCTTACTTATATTTCCCACTAAGGAACTGAAGTAGTGTTTGTTGGATTTTATTTGAAATGGTATCCAACTTTGATTTCACTTGTTTCACAGGTGAAACATTGCACTTTTCATTGTGCTGGGGGTAATTATTGGTTATGAGTAAAGGGAAAAATCATCTTCTTTAATATCCACAGATCAGCTTTCCCAATTCAGAATAACCATATAACCATATAACAATTAAAGCACAGAAACAGGCCCTCTCGGCCCTTCCAGTCCGTGCCGACCATTTGTTTCCCCCTAGTCCCATCTACCTGCACTCAGACCATACCCCTCCATTCCCTTCCCGTCCATATACCTATCCACTTTACTTTTGAATGTTAAAATCGATCCTGCCTCCACCACTTCTGCTGGAAGCTCATTCCACACAGCCACCACCCTCTGAGTAAAGAAGTTCCCCCTCACGTTACCCCTAAACTTCTGTCCGTTAATTCTCATGTCATGCCCTCTTGTTTGAATCTTTCTTACCCTCAATGGGAAAAGCTTATCCACGTCAACTCTGTCTATCCCTTTCATCATTTTAAAGACCTCAATCAAGTCCCCCCTTAACCTTCTGCGCTCCAAAGAATAAAGACCTAACTTGTTCAACCTTTCTCTGTAACATAGTTGCTGGAACCCAGGCAACATTCTAGTAAATCTCCTCTGTACTCTCTCTATTTTGTTGACATCCTTCCTATAATTAGGCGACCAAAATCGTACACCATACTCCAGAATTGGTCTTACCAATGCCTTGTACAATTTTAACATTACTTCCCTACTCCTATATTCAATGCTCTGATTTATAAACGCCAGCACACCAAAGGCTTTCTTTACCTCCCTATCTACATGCGATTCCACCTTCAGGGAACTATGCACAGTTATTCCTAGATCTCTCTGTTCCACAGCATTCCTCAATTCCCTACCATTTACCATGTACGTCCTATTTTGATTTGTCCTGCCAAGATGTAGCACTTCACACTTATCAGCATTAAACTCCATCTGCCATCTTTCAGCCCACTTTTCCAAATGGCCCAAATCTCTCTGTAGACTTTGAAAATCTACTTAATTATCCACAACACCACCTATCTAGGTATCATCTGCATACTTACTTATCCAATTTTCCACCCATCATCCAGATCATTGATGTACATGACAAACAACAGTGGACCCAACACATCCCTGAGGCACCCCACTGGTCACCGGCTTCCAACCTGACAAACAGCCATCCACCATTACTCTCTGACATCTCCCATTCAGCCACTGTTGAATCCATCTTGCTACTCCGCCATTAACACCCAAAGATTGAACCTTCTTAACCAAACTTCCATGGGGAACCTTGTCAAAGGCCTTACTGAAATCCATATAGACAACATCCACTGCTTTACCCTCATCAATTTCCCTAGTAACCGCTTCAAAAAATTCAAGAATGTTTGTCAAACATGACCTTCCAGGCACAAATCCATGTTGACTGTTGCTGATCAGACCCTATTTATCCAGATGCTTATATATATTATCTCTAAGTATCCTTTCCATTAATTTGCCCACCACTGACGTCAAACTAACAGGTCTATAATTGCTAGGTTTATTCTTTGAACCCTTTTTAAACAATGGAACAACATGCGGAGTACGCCAATCCTCCGGCACTATTCCCGTTTCTAATGACATTTGAAATATTTCTGTCATAGCTCCTGCTATTTCTACACTAACTTCCCTCAAGGTCCTAGGGAATATCCTGTCAGGACCCGGAGACTTATCCACTTTTATATTTTTCAAATGTGTCAGTACTTCCTCCTCTTTGAATCTCATAGTTTCCATAGCTACTCTACTTTTTTCCCTTACCTCACAGAGTTCAATATCCTTCTCCTTGGCGAATACCAAAGAAAATAAATTGTTCAATATCTCCCCCATCTCTTTTGGCTCTGCAGATAGCGGTCCATTCTGGCTCTCTAATGGTCCAATTTTATCCCTTGTTATACTTTTGCTATTAATATAGCTGTAGAAACCCTTTGGATTTACTTTCACCTTTCTTGCCAAAGCAACCTCATATTCTTTTTACATTCTTTATACTCCTCTAGCACCTCATTTACTCCATGCCTCCTATAATTATTGTTGATATCTCTCTTTTTTTGAAACAAGTGTCCAATTTCCCTTGAAAACCATGGCTCTTTTCAATTTTTACTATTTCCTTTCAAACTAACAGGGACATAATGATTCTGTACTCTTACAATTTCCCCTTTAAATGTCCTCCATTTCTCTCCTGTTAATTCTGTTAAGGTTGACAAGGAAGCTTAAAACCTCTTAGTTAGATCAGCACATGAAAGGATACCATTGTATGAATTTCTGCCTGGTCTGTGCGCTGTTGGCATGCATTATAACATTGGCATACCCCCTTTGTAGATTCATGGAAACATTTAGGAAAATTTGGCACGGTGGCACAACAGTAGAGTTGCTGCCTTGCAGCGCCAGAGACCCGGGCTCGATCCCGACTACGGGTGGTGTCTGTACAAAGTTTGTACGTTCTCCACGTGAGTTTTCTCTGAGATCTTCGGTTTCCTCCCACACTCCAAAGGTACAGATTTGATTAACATGGGTACAGGTTAATTCACATAAGTTTGCATACTTGGTAAAATTATAAATTGTCTCCAGTGTGTATAGGCTTGTATTAATGTGCAGGAATCACTGGTCGGTGCGGACTCAGGGGGCCAAGTCAGCACCCTAAAGTCCCGACAGCATCCTCTTAAATCTTCTCTGCTCTCTTTCCAGCTTAATAACATCTTTCCTATAACAGGGTGACCAAAACTGAACACAGTATTGCAAGTATGGCATCACCAACATCTTGTACCACTATAACATGACATACCAACTTCTATATTCAGTATATTCTATATTCAGTATTCTGACTGATGAAGGCCAATGTAGCAAAAGCCTTCTTGATAACCTTTCTACCTGTGACATCACTTTCAGGGAACTACATACCTGCACTGCCAGATCTCTCTGCTCTACAACGCTCCCTGGGCCCCTACTATTCACTGTGAAGGTACTGCCCTGGTTTGACTTCCCAAAATGTAACACCTAGCACTTAGACACAAAAAGCTGGAGTAACTCAGTGGGACAGGCAACATCTCTGGAGAAGGAATGGGTGATGTTTCGGGTCAAGGCCATTCTTCAGACTGTCTCAAACTGAAACGTCTCCCATTCCTCTCCAGAGATGCTGCCTGTCCCGCTGAGTTACTCCAGCTTTTTGTGTCTATCTTCAGTTTAAACCAGCATCTGCAGATCCTTCCTACACACTTAGCACTTATCTGTATTAAACTCCATTTGTCATTACTCAGCCCACTTGTCCAG
This sequence comes from Okamejei kenojei, assembly GCA_035221665.1. NCBI lineage: Eukaryota > Metazoa > Chordata > Chondrichthyes > Rajiformes > Rajidae > Okamejei > Okamejei kenojei. Next base: position 29,644,896 of record CM069165.1, on the reverse strand, counting down.
TGATCAAGATCTAGCTGTTTTATTTTAATAACATTTCACTTGGAGGGTGGTGGGTATATGGAAAGAGCTACCACAGATAGTTGAGGCAGGTATCATAACTGCCTGCGCACAGCATCATCAGGGACAGCTCACATCCCAACCATAGACTGCTTACCCTCCTCCCATCCGGGAGACACTACAGGTCCCTCTGCTGCCGGACCAGCAGGCTCAAGAACAGCTTCTTCCCTGCGGCTGTCACACTTCTCAACGCTGCACCTCAATGAATGCCTGTCTCCACCCCTCACCCCCCACCGGACTATCCAATCACCAGCAAATTGCACGGATACCACTGCATATGTATATGTATTACTTGTTTATTCGTAAGTTCGCCCTTCGGAGATACCAACTGCATTTTGTTGTATCTGTATTGTACACTGCACAATGACAATTAAAGATTGAATTGAATAACACTTTCATGGAAGCTCTCCAGATCACCAGTCACGTGGCCCTGCCATCGGAGTGCTGAGTGCAAAATGCTGATACATGGGGAGTTCGCTAAACAAAGTCCTGCCCAGAAAATGACTGATGAAACAAAGTCTCACCAACAACATTCCTAACTTAGGTTAGCTGCAAAACTGCCATTCAAAAACTAGGACATCAATGAAACAATTAAACATGTCTAACTACATTAATCTCATAGGCAGCCCCTCCCCATTGACGTAACCTGTGCTAGGTGCATGAACAATGCATCAAAGTAAGTTGAGAAATCGGTGGGATCCTTGCCAAGTACTTTCTCGTACCTGCATGCCAGTCTATTGTCAATCATGCATTCAGGCCGCCATTCCCCCAAACTAATGCAATCTCTCACTAGATATTACATTTTTCTTGCCTAACCAGACAATTGCACATTTTCCTACACTGACCTCCATTTGCTAAATTGTTGCCCACTTAACTAACCTACTTATTACATACATTTATAGCCTCCTCATGGGCTGTCACAGCCTACTTTCGGTTCTACTCTTCTGTCATCAACAAGTTTAGCAACTCCACCCATCATTGGCACAAACTGTACAAAGCTAAGGCCCATAGACCTGCTCGTGTGTGTGTTGTGTGGGGGAGGGGGACACAAGCCGCCGTGCGCGTGCGCGTGCGCGAGTGATGTCCAAACCCCGGTCACGTCACGCTGACTGACGGCCACAAGAGCCAATGGCGCGGGGGCGAGGCGGGGCGGGACGGCCAATCAGCGGGCGACTTTTGGCCGCGACTCCTCGGCACAAGATGGCGGCCGCTCGGCTCCAGCCGCCGGACCCGCGCCCCCGCCCCGCTGCCGCTCAGCTCCGCTCCGCTCCAGCCTGGCCGCCCGCTTGAGGGAAGGTGCGCGGGGACGGGGCCGCTCGCGATCGCCGACTGTCCGCGGGGATCCGCCGCGATCGCGCTCGGTGTCGGGGACGGTCGTGGGCGCGGAACGACGCGCCGTGGAGGCCTCGCCCGGCCGCCGCCAGCAGCGCCCTCCCTCCCGGCCTGCGTGTCAGCGGGGCCCGAAGCAGCGTGGCTGCCGCACGCACAGAGCGGGCGGGTGGGCCGTGCTTACAGGCCGCTGCTCGCCCCCCCCCCTCCCCGCTGGTCAGGGTCGGGTCGGTTCGGCACCGGCATCGCTCCCCGGCCGTTCACACCCGCAGGCCGAGGGGACTTGCACCGCACGTGTGTTTACCGTGGTGACAATCCGATGTAAACATGAGAGATTTGAGGTTGTCAATCCGATCACGGAAATGATGGGTGGGTGGGGATAACTTGCTTGTTTTGTGTGCTTTACTTTCTCTGTATCTGTCTTAGGCGCTTTGTACACAAGACGCATTTGATATTGTTTTTCTTCTGTTTTTTACAGGATCTGTTCTCGTGTTCGTAACTAGTCCTTTGGGAGTCTTTTGAAAACCGGTTGGTTGAACCTGAAGAAGTGTTTATCCACTGACTTGTGTGACTGACTAATTGGGCTCGTTGCTATTTTGATTGATTATTTTGACTAGTAAACATGTTGCAGATCCCAGCGTCGTGGAATGTTGTGTTTCCTGTGGACAATTGTTTAATTTCTCAAAAAGAGCTTTTGCATTATGGCTTGGAATTGCTTCAACGTAGAGACATGGAATAACTTTGCCAAGCATCTTGATTGAGCAACTTATGAAGTCAACCATGGTAAAACTTGCAAACCCACTATACACGGAATGGATTCTAGAAGCTATCCAGAAGGTGAAAAAGCAAAAGCAAAGGCCATCAGAAGAGAGAATCTGTCATGCGGTGTCATCTTCACATGGATTAGATAGAAAGACTGTCCTGGAGCAGTTAGAGCTTAGTGTGAAAGATGGAACTATACTTAAAGTTACAAACAAAGGGCTTTCATCGTATAAGGATCCAGAGAAACCTGGCCGTTTTACATCTGTTAAGCCTTGCAATCTCTCAAAATCAAATCAAGGGACTACATCCAGAAATATTATTGATATATGTAACGTGGACTGGAATAAGATAATCAAGAGAGCAGTTGAAGGATTGGCAGCACCAAATGGTTCCTCACTAAAAAACATAGAGAAATATTTGCGAAGCCAGAGTGATTTGTTTACTATTACCAGCAGTTCCACCTTTCAACAGCGGCTGAGGTTAGCCACCAAACGTGCTGTGAATAATGGAAGAATATTAAAGGACGGTCCACTTTACAGAGTGAATTATGGGAGTGCAGGAGGCAAAGGAGCAGCAAAATACAATAATTCTTCTCCTTCATCTTTCCTACCAGTCAATCATCTTCCACGTGAAAAAGAAAAGGTAGGTGTCCTGATGAGCAGGTGGAAAAACGATTCAATCATTTCTCTTGGAACACATTGCTCAGTTTTGGATTTTCCTTACAGAAGTGGCAGATTCACAGAACTGTTCAACTATGGGAACTGTTTGAAGTAAGACATACGATAAAGCAAGTAACTCAGAATCCAGACCCACTAAAACATTGGTGGTATTCTGTTTATATTTCAGATAAAATATAAAATGAGATTGAATGAAGCTTGCCATAAAATGCTGGAGTATCTCAGCGGGACAGGCAGCATCTCTGGAGAGAAGGGATGGGTGACGTTTCGGGATGAGACCCTTCTTCAGACTGAAAAGAAGTCTCGTCCCGAAACATCACCCATTCCTTCTCTCCAGAGATGCTGCCTGTCCAGCTGAGATACTGCAACATTTTGTGTCTTTGATTTAAACCAGCATCTGCAGTTCTTTTCTACACATTGAATGAAGCTTGGCAGATTTCTTGCATCCACATTATTGGAGTAGGGAGTTTATCTTTCAAATAGTGTGCCTCTCAATACTACACAGTTCAAACCCTGAATGATGATGTAACAATTTCAGTCATGTTGAAAAGACCTAAAGAGGCATTTAATAAATGGATTGTTTTTAAATGATCAGCTGAGGTGCTGAGGACGCATTAATCATTTCAAGGTTCTTGGGAAGTGGTTGCTTTTGTATACCTAAGAGAACTGTGACTAATTATGAATTACTGTTTTATGTGTTTGTGTATTATAAAATGTTTGACTGGCCTCTAAAGGTCAAAGGTTAAGGACGCCTCAAATGAAGAGTAGGGTGACCTTGCCTTTCATTTTCTTGGACGATTCTCATTGCATGTTGTGGTGTATTGGAAAAGAATTGTGCTTCAATGGTGCATTATTGCTTCGGGCTCAAGGGTAATTCAAAGCCAATTACTTACTTTTGAAATGTCACTTTTATCTGGTTGTTTTCATGTAGTAAGGACAACCAAAACCAGTGAAGTATGCTACCAAATAGCTCACTTTGTAATCTTGGTTAAGGGATAAAGAGCAGCAACAATGCTGGGAACACTTTTTAACTCTTTTTGGTGCACACATTTATATTTCTGATCATACAAGAATGTCACAAAATAAATTCATTACAATACAGCACAAACAATTTGATGTGCTGCAACCACCATATAAGCAATAGCATCAGCATTTTGTGCCAGTAACTGGCCAATTGATAGAATATTTAGGAAGCAGATTGGCAAATTAGTTATCTACATTTAGTTACTATAGATGCGTTGACGCACATAGATAACTCAGGAATCTTGACAAAAGTGGTGAACGTATATTTCAAATGATGATCATTGTACTGACATTGCGGTAACTATTGGAATTATGGTAGCCTCCACTGTAATGTTGGAGTATTTGGAACTGATTGACTCTTAATATTGTAAATGTATCAACATATGAGGACTGCAAAAACGAAAGTATTTCACTTTTAATTTCTGTTGAAGAACATTTATTCTCTTCACCTCAAAAACACTTAATATTCCTTTACTAGCATTTAAATCTCTCAACTTTTGCTTTTAACTTCTCACCCACTCAGTTGTCATTTGAGACGGATTCAAATACTGTCCTTCATTATCTCACCCCATAAACCACAAAACCACTCATATTTTCTTGCTCGTGCTGGGCCGTAATTTCTCAACACTTCAAAATTGTTGTTGGATGTTTACCATTCCTTGTCTTTTGATCATGAGTTCTGGAAGAACTTTTGTATTCCTTATGACAGTTGTCCCATCCTCTTCACTGTTTTATTTTCACATTTTACTTCATCAATCGCCTGTTCCCTTTCTCAACTTCTCTACTTTCCTCTACTTTTTTACTAGGCTACCATAATAGCTACCTAACAAAAAAAAAAGTGCTGGAGTAACTGTGTGTCAGGCAGTAACTCTGGAGAACATGGATAAGCGTTGTTTCGGGTCAGGACCATTTCTCAGATGTATATTATTAGCCACCTAATTGCTAGCAGGAGATAGCGGATCAGATATGTAGACAGATTACGGAAGGATGTAAGAACCACACGATTATTGTAGTGGGTGACTTCAACTTCCCCAATATTGACTGGGACTTACCCTAGGACAAGAGACATGGGGCAGCATTTGTTCGGTGCATCCAAGAAGGTTTCCTTACACAGTATGTGGATAGTCTGACTTGGAGAGGGAACATACTGGATCTTGTATTGGGAAATGAGCATGGCCAGATGACAGCTGTTGCAGTGGAAGAAGAATTCAGAGATACTGATCATAACTCCATAAGTTATAAGATTGTTCTGAATATGGACAGGTTTGGATATTGGGGGAAGGTACATAAATAGGGCAGATTACAATGTCATTAGGCAGGAGCTAAGGAGGGTAGATTGAGATCAGTGTGATCAGCGTTGTTGGGTAAGTCCACAGAGGACATGTGGGAGTCATTTAAAGGTCAGCTTTTCAAAGTGCAGGTTCAGCATGTTCCAGTAAGGAGGAGGGATAAGGATGGAAAAATAAGGGAACCGTGGATGCCCAAGGAAGTTGTAAAATTGTTTCGGAAGAAAATGGAAGAGTATGAGGTTTAAGAAGGTGGTATCGGATATGGCTTATGTGGAATATAAAGTGAGTAGGAAAGAACTCTAAAACAGGCGATTAGAATGTCATTTGCTAGTTGGATTAAGGAAAATCCTAAGGCTTTTTATACTTATGTTAAAAACATGAGGAGTAACCAGGGAGAAGATAGGACTGCTCAAGGATAAAGGAGGCATTTTATGCTTGGAGTTGGAGGATATAGGTGAGGTACTAATCAAGTACTTTATGTCTGTATTTACCGTGGATCGTGTCGTTTATTGTCACCGAGGTACAGTGGAAAGCTTTTGTGTACTATCCAGTCGGCTGAAAGAAAATACATGATTCCAATCGAGCCATATACAGAGTATAGATACATGATAAGGAAATAAAGTTTAGCCAAGATAATCCCAGCAAAGTCCAAACACGGATAGTCCGAGGGTTACCAATGAGGTAGATAGCAGATCAGGACCACTCTCTGGTTGTGGTAGGATGATTCAGTTGCCTGATAACAGCTGGGGGGAAAATGGTCCCTGAATCTAGAGGTGTGCGCTTTCACACCTCGATATCTTTTGCCTGATTAGAGAGGGGAGCCGAGCAAATGGCGAGGGTGTGACTTTATCTTGATTACACTGTTGGCCTTGCCAAGATAGCATGAGGTGTAAATGGAAGGGAGGTTGGTTTGTGCAATGGTTTGGGCTGAGTCCACAATTCGCTGCAATTTCTTTAGCCAGAGGTTGGAGAATCTGTGAAATTCATTGCCACAGACAGCATGTCATTGGGTCTTGGATGCAGTTGTTCCCAAAGCTGGAGCTGTTCCCAAACCAAGCTGTGATGCATCCTGATATGGAGATCCTGAAAAAGGAGGACTTCATAAGTTCATCAGTCATAGAAGCATAGTTAGGCCATTCAGCTCATTTTGAGTACTCCGCATTCAACCCTGGTTGCCCTGATGTGGCTGCCATTTCCAGCCACATCAAGTCATTGATCAATGTCAAGAGAGATTTCCTTTGTCCTGCCCATATCTACCTCACCTTCTCTGCTACTGGAATCTGATGGAAAACAGGCCCAACCTGTCCATGCGGACCAAGATGCCCATCTAAGATAATCCCATTTGCCCTCTCTCCCAGTTCTGACAAAGGGTCGCTAGACCTGAAAAATTAAATTAAGTTTTCCTACAGTTGCTACCTGACTTTTCTACCTTTAATTCAATTTGAAAGCAGGTCTTTCAATCCTAACAAAGGAATGTTTGAAAGTATGAAGGACAAGTTGACTGGGATTAGCAGGGAGTAGACAAATGCTAGTGTTTAAAGAATGGTATATGATTTTCAACCAATGCATATTCCTTTCAGACAGACAAAGCAGCAAAAGTATTTCATCTATGGATGACAGGAAAAATTAAAGAGTACTGTTAATTCTATGGAACAAGTTTATAAAGTTGCCAGAAAAAAACAGTCAATGTGGGATTAGGAGTATTTTGAAATTTGTCAAAAGATGACCAAAAAATTGATAAAGAATGGACAAATCGAATATCTAAATATACTGGCAAAAAAATCTAAGGTCAATGTAAGATTTTCTCCAGGTATGTTAAAAGAAAAAAAAAGATGATGGAATTGATATACCTATAGAAAAAACACACAGCTCTCAGAAACACCTGGCAACCAAGGGTCCAGTGCAGATGTGGAATCTAAGCGGTATTTTTTTTTTTAAACTACTAAAGAGGTTAAGGATTCTTTAAACTGAGAAATCCCTAAGTTTTGAAAGAGGTAATTCGGAGGTGATAGTTGTGCTGGATATCATCTCCCAAAATACTCTAGCAGCTGCAGTTAATTAGGAAGATAAATACTTTGCTGTCCTTTATTACTGGAAAAAAAAAGAACACAAGTGTATTACAATATTGACTTTTAAATGTTTTTAAATTTTGTATTCCCAAACACAGAATATAAAGTTGGGATGTTAAATAGCAACTTTGCAAAACTGTGATTCGGCCACAAAGATTTTTGTATGCATTTCTGGACACCACACTATGATTGTGAGACCAGAATAGGATGCCTAAAATGCTGCTCACCTATTGGATATTAAAGTCAACAGGTTAAATAGAATTTTCCTGGTCTATATTATTTTATTCTATAAGTGCGACATATGCTGTTGGCCGATCAAAGAAGTCATACTATGACATGTCAGACATCACATGTTTACAGGCACAAAATGAATCTGGAAATATGCTGGAGTAGTCAAAGGAACTTATACGCCCCATGTTGCTTTCTGTATATCTTGCATTCATTTCTTCTAAGTACCATCTATATCTGTCATTCCCCTTTCTCCTGACTCTGTCTGAAGAAGGGTCTCGACTCGAAACATCACATATTCCTTTTCTCCAGTGATGTTGCCTGACCCGCTGATTTACTCCAGTATTTTGGGTCTGTATTGGGTCTCTGACAATGGATATATAAATAGAGGTTTACTTCATGACATTATAATGCAGAGAATAGTTTTTTACTTCACAACATGTGTAAAAGTGGATTTAAGATTAAAATTAATGTTGTAGTTTGCCACATCTCAGCTGAGCATTGTTGACTTGTGCTTCTATTTGTGTTTGGGATGACATAAATGTCGAGGATGATATGGTGCTCAAGAGAATAGAAAGTGGAATTAATCCTTGTTGTGATGAATATTTTGTGTTGTTTATCAGGAGTTAACTAAACTGCATGGTACCCAAAGAGGTGCAAGAAATGGTAGTGTTTTAATCTCTTCTACCTATCGTCACCCCCATTTCCCATATACTCTTTCTTGAGAGGAACAGATTTGCACGTTGCATTCCCAAAAGGTTAAAGCCCATGGGATCCATTGCAGGTTGGTAAATCTGATCCAAAATTCAATCCACATTTGTGTTGTTTTTTGTGTTTTTTGTGATTTCAAATGCCTGTGACTAGTGGTGTTCCACAGGGATTGGTGCTGGGACTGTTTGTAATGTACATGCAAAATCAGTAATGTTGTAGATGACATGATGATTGGTGGAGCTATTGAAAATATGGAGGTTGTATTAGACTACTCGCTGACATCAATTTGTTGGTGAAATAGGATTAAAAATAGTTGATGAAAAATAGGATGAAAAATAGTTCTGTATTCATGCCTTTTATATTCTGTTGTGCTGAAGCAAAGCAAGAATTTCATTGTCCTATCTGGGGCACATGACAATAAACTGTCTTGAATCTTGATGGAGGGTAATCCTGATAAATGTGAGGTGAGGCATTTTGGGAGCACTAATGAGGCAAGGACACACACCATAAATGGTCAGGTATTAAGGTATAACAAAAACAGTATATGTCCAAAGATCCTTGAATGTGGCAGTGCAGGTAGATAATATGGTTTGGAAGACATGAGATACTGGCTTCATTGTTTATGGCATTCGATGCAAGATCAAGGAGGTTATGCTCCAACTTTATGAAACATTGGTCAAACATCAGCTGAAGAATTGGTCACACTATAGGAAAGGATGCAGCGGACATTTGCCATGATATTGCCTGGGATAGAGTGCTATGGTTAAGCGCAGGGGTTAATTCTCTGGAGTGGAGGAGGTTCAGAGTGGACAATTGAGGTATATGAAATAAGAGGGGTAAATATTGTAGACTGCAGTATTTTTTTCTCCATATCCTAGGTAAATAAAAGTAGAGGACAAAGATTTGGGGTAAGGGGTAAGAGATTGAGGGGAACCCTTTCTAACCTGAGAGTTGTAAGTACCTGGAATACTTACCTGCGAGATTGGTGGAGGCAAAGTAACTGATAGCATTTCAGCAATTATTTCAGAAGTATTTGCACTGATGAGCACTTGAATCACCTGGAATAGACTATGGGCCAAATGCTGGAAAATATCTGCCCATTGTTTGTGTGGTTCTGGTGAGGCCTTTGATAACATGCCACATACTAATCAAAAGATAAAAGCCCATGCAGGGCACTCATTTAACTTTTTTTCCCTGTTGCCAGCCGGGCAACCGTGACAGCTTTTTAGGTTGCCAAATGACAGTTTAGGTGGTCATTTAAGACGGTTTGCATGACGTGTGCGATAATGTGCTCGGACTAAGTGCGTAGTTACCAGTCGGAATTATGCTCAATGAAGCATTCACATATTATGTTCAAGAAGGAACTGCAGATGCTGGAAAATCGAAGGTAGACAAGTGCTGGAGAAACTCAACGGGTGCAGCAGCATCTATGGAGCAAAGAAAATAGGCAATGTTTCTGGTCGAGACCCTTCTTCAGACTGTTCCCCTCATTCTTCTTGAATGGGGGGGATCAATACAGGATGAATGGGGGGGGGGATCAGTACAGGATGAATGGGGAGGGTCAGGACAGTGTGGATCGGAGGGTCTGTGCAGGATGAATGGGTGATCACTACAGGATGTATGAGGGGATCAGTATAGGATGAATGGAGATCAGTACGGGATGAATGAGGGGATCAGTACAGGATGCATGAAGGAATCAGTACAGGATGAATGAGGGGATCAGTACAGGATGAATGAGGGGATCAGTACAGGATGAATGAGGGGATCAGTAAAAGATGAATGAAGAGTTCACTACAGGATGGATGGGGGGATTGGTGCAGGGTAAATGTGGGGTGGGTCAGCACAGGATGAATGGGTGGATCAGTGCAGTATGAATGGAGAGAGAAGTGCAGGATGGATGGGAAGTGGGGTCAGTACAGGTTGAATTGGGGGACCAGTGTAGGATAGATGGGGGTGGTGGCAGGAGAATCAATGCGAGGTGGGTAGGGTGATTAATAAATTTGGGGGGGGAGCACAGGGGATGTCAGTGAGGACTGAATAGAGGAGGGAATGGGGATCAGTGTAGGATGGAGAGGAGGGGTCTCAGGATAAGAGGGGTGGAGGGGGGCATACCAGAGAGAGGGGGCGGAGGGGCAGAGTAGGTGGGGAGGGAGGAAGGTCAGCGCTCCTCGGACAATATCACCCGCTGCCCAACGCCAAAGTGCCGACGCCAAAGGGGGTGTCGGTTGGGAACTCCTCGCCACTGCCTCCCCTCCTCCGCCAACCGACAGGAAGATGTGGGGCCGAGCTGTGCAGTTCAAATATCCTATAGCTAGATTCAGGACCGCCTCCCTCTCCCTTCCTCCCGGCCTCAGCGTGCGAGGGGGGTTGTTTTGAAAGCGCCATTGGCGGATTTGCAGGAAGCGGCCGTTATCAGGGCGATAGCGGACGCTGCCTGCAAATCCGCCAACGGCGCTTTCAAAACAACCCCTCTCGCACGCCGAGGTCGGGAGGAGGAAGGAGGCCTCCTTCCGCCGGGCGAGGTGCGGGAGGAGGAGGCGGTGGAGCCGCTCTCGCGGCCGCTGTTGCCACTGTTCGTGGCCCGTCATTCGCTCGGACCCTTCGTCACCCCGCTCCTAGTATCTTTGCCCCGCAATACAGCCGCTGCCGACACGAAATGTCACGTTCCTATTTGCCAGAGATGGTGCCTGACCCGCTGCGTTACTCCAGTTTTTTGTGTCTATTGGTATAAACCAGTATTTGCATGCCAAGCCGGGCAAAATGACTCGGCATTTAGGTTGCCCGGCGGCACTTTGAGTGGTCATTGGCACCTGGGCAACCGCTAATTTCGAGCCCTGCCATGGTATTAGAGGGAAGGTGCTAGCATGGATTGGCTGATTGTCAGAAGGCCAAGAGTGGGAATAAAGGGGGCTTTCCAGGTCGGCTGCCGGTGACTAGTGATGGTCCACAGGGGTTGGTCCACAACATTTCACATTATGTACTAATGGTCTGGATGAAGGAATTGATGGTGTTGTGCCCAGGTCATACGAGGATAGGTGGAGGGACACGTAGAGTTGAAGGAGGGGTCTGCAGAAGGACTTGGACTTTTTGGGGGTGGGCAAAGAAGTGGCAGATGGAACACAGAGTAGCAAAGTGTAACGCACTTTGGTAGAAGGAATAAAGGCATAGACTTTCTAAATGGGAAGAGGATTCAGAAATGCAGAGGGAATTGGGAGTGCTGGTGCAGGATTGCTAAAAGGTTCATTTGCAGGTAGAGTTGGTAGTAAGGAAGGCACATGCAATGTTGTCATTCATGTCAAGAGGATTAGAATATAAATACAAGGATGTAACCCTGAGGCTTTCTGGGCACTGGTCAGGGTAAATTTGGGAGCCGTTTTGGGCCCCATACCTGAGGAAGGATGTGCTGGTGTTGTAGGCGGTCCAGAGAAGGTTTACTAGACTTGAAGGCTCTGGGCCTGTATTAGCTGGAGTTTAGAAAGATGAGGTGAGATATCATTGAAACCTACTAAATAATGAAAGACCTAGATATAGTTGATGTAGCAAGACGTTTCCAGTAGTGAGAGAGTCTAGGACCAGAGGGCACAAACTCAAAATAAAAGGATGTATCTTTAGAATGGAGATGCAGAGGAATTTCTTTAGTGAGAGGGTGTTGAATCTGTAGAATTCATTTCCACAGGTGGCTGTGGAGGCCAAGACATTGGGTATTTATTAATCGGAGATTGATTGGTTCTTGATTATTGAGAACATTAAAGATTATGGAAAGATAGATCAGCCACGATTAAACATAGAAACATAGAAACATAGAAATTAGGTGCAGGAGTAGGCCATTCAGCCCTTCGAGCCTGCACCGCCATTCAATATGATCATGGCTGATCATCCAACTCAATATCCCGTACCTGCCTTCTCTCCATACCCTCTGATCCCCTTAGCCACAAGGGCCACATCCAACTCACTCTTTAATATAGCCAATGAACTGGCCTCAACTACCCTCTGTGGCAGAGAGTTCCAGAGACTCACCACTCTGGATTAAATATATCAGCAGACGATGGACCAAATGGCCTAATACTACCCTATGTTATTGTGAGCTGAATGTTTTGTTGAATCAGGCACGTGCCGTGAGTAATTACTTAGGGTAGGCAGTCAGTCGGCTTTTTAAAAAAAAAATTAAACCGCACATGCGCAGATTGTTCTCTCCGTAAAAATAAATAATAAAAATAAAGACAGTAACAATTCAATTTGCCCAAGGCTTCCTAGTCTCCTTTATTCTGAATTACTGAATGGGTGGGGGGGTAAAGGGTGATGGCAGGTGGACAGATGGTGGGAAAAACAGGAGTGCAGGAAAAAGTTGAACCAGTTGGCATCTAATTGAATGACAACACTTGTTCAAGGGACCAATTGGGGGAGGGTTCCTTTCACAGCTTGTGGAGAGTTTGTGCCAGGGGTAAAGTTGCGGGGAGGGCAGGTGTGTTGGGTCGGGAATCATGCCAGTAATTCACTCACCGCTGCCATGGCGCTCCGGGCGCCACTGCACTGTAGCCGGGGATAGAAGCAGCTCGGGTAGCTGCGAGCGGCTGCCAGGAGCCGACAGCAGAACTGGCCGCCACTTCAGCACCTTCTGCCGGCCCGCTCACCTCTGGCAGTGCTCTCTGTCTGAACACCTCTCACCTGCCGCTTGCTCATGTCAGCGGCTTCCTGCAAATCCTTAAATTCCCACAGCCGAATAACCTCAACCTCAACCTGACATGAGGGAGGCCAGCGAGCGGCAGGAGAGAGGTTTTTAGACAGAGAGCTGCCAGAGGTGAGCGGGGGCCGGTAGAAGGAGCTAAGGTGGCAGCTGGTTCCGTGCTCCGGCACAGCCACCCGAGCTACTTCTCCCCCCCCGGCCTCAAGCGGTGGCATTGCACGCCTCCGTGCAAGGAGCAAGTGGCATGCTCCCGACCCCTCCTTCACAACATTCATGCCCTCCCCGCAACTTTACCCCGGGCTAGACTCCCCAAACGCTGTGAAAGGAGCTCTACCCCCACACCCACACCCCGGGAAATACAGTATTTAAAAACATAAATACAAAATGTACTTACCACATTATTGGTACACAAACTCCATTCTTCTAGCCCTGTTTCCTAACATACACTTAAAATAATGCCAATCCATATTTGAAAACCCCGCCAAGAAACCAGCGTTGCGCATGCGCAGTACGCTGATGCGCATGGGTAGTGCTGCAAAGGCAGAATTTCTGCTGTCTTCAGCCCAGTTTGAAATTGAAGCAGCGCTGACGGCACGTGGGCTGCACAGAGCTTCCCATGTTACAAGCGCAGCGGATGAAAGGCATAGAGAATTTTGCCTACCTAAGAGATCGATCTCTTAGATAGGCATAATTCTCCCATGATTTATTATTTATATTTAGTAATTACTATGTTATAATTTTAGTCAGGGTAGGCAGTGCCTACCTTGCCTACCCTGACGGCACGTGCCTGTGCTGAATACAGTGGGCGATCATTGTCCCGAGAGGCAAAGAAAATTAATCTGTACATCTCAGCAAATATAACCCCACTTTTGGAAAAGGATGTAAAATAATCACAGGGAATCACAGACCAGTAAACCTCTCACTGGTGGTGGGGACATTGTTAGAGTCTATTATGAAAGATGTAATAACAGCCCACTTGGACAGAGTGTAATATCAGACCACTAAGTCTGAAGAAGGGCCTCGTCCCAAAACGTCACCTATTCCTTCACTCCATAGATGCTGCCCACCCGCTGAGTTTCTCCAACATTTTTGTCCACCTTCGATTTTTAGGCTGTGTGCCGAGCATCAAAAATGTGTCTAGAAATCCATTTTCGTGACCCACCTCTCGGAACTACATGAAATTTTGCACAGATTTAGATGAAATATAATTGAGCAGGAAGTCATAAATCGTCAGCGCCAAAGGTTGCACATTAATTAATTAAACTAATTAGAAAATTAGATTGTAAAAGTAAGCGCCATCTAGTGTCCAATGCCCATATTACACCATGGGGAGCCTATTTCCGTGTTGCAATCTAATGCCCCTGTCCCACTGAAGAGGAAGGTAAACGGCTGCCACAGAGAGCGTGGGAAAGAAGGGGGGAGAAGGAGTGGAGACTGTTTTAAGAAGTTTAATGAAGGTAACGGGCATTTTACATTCCGGCGCATCTTCTACGTCCTGAAAACCAAAGATCCTATAGGATCTTTGCTGAAAACTCCAATGAGCTAATCAAAATGGCCTGTCAGCAAAGGAGATTGCCTTCGACTGCCTGTAAGTAAATAGCGACCCCGCTCCACTGGCTTCGACCAAACGGCGACCTATTTTTAGTCGAGGCCGGCTTTGATTTTGTTGAAATAATCACAGGAACATAGAAGAAGCCTCGACTACGCGGAAACCATTTTCAACCATTAGGGAGAGTGACCAAAACCTCCGGGAACCTCACGGAAACCTTGGGCGGGGCGCAAGGTCACCAGAGGTTTCCGTTCAGGTTTCCTAAGTGGGATGGGCATAAGTCAAGTCAAGTTTATTCGTCACATACACATACGAGATGTGCAGTGAAATGAAAAGTGGCAATGCTCGCGGATTGTGCAAAAAAACAAACAAACTACAAAACAGAATGGAACAGAATCACATATTCACATATTACATATTTATGGGAGCAAAAAAGAAAAAAGCAGCAATTTAAAAACGACAACACGCAACAGTAAAATGGTACAGTAAAGTTAGTCCCTGGTGAGAGGAGTTTACAGTCCTAATGGCCTCTGGGAAGAAACTCCTTCTCATCCTCTCTGTTTTCACAGCATGGAGGCGTTTGCAGCTAGAACAGTCCGTTGTTGGGGTGGAAGGGATCTCCCATGATCTTGTTGGCTCTGGAGTTACATCTTGTCATGTATAGTTCCTGCAGGGGGGCGAGTGTAGTTCCCATAGTGCGTTCGGCCGATCGCACTACTCTGCAGAGCCTTCTTGTCCTGGGCAGAGCAGTTCCCAAACCAAATTGTGATATTTCCACAGCCGCTGAGTAGAAGCACTGTCCTCAGAGACACTCTGAATTTCCTCAATTGCCTGAGGTGGTAAAGGCGCTGCCTTGCCTTACTCACCAGTGCTGCAGCGTGTGATGTCCATGTCATATCCTCAGAGAAGTGGACTCCCAGATATTTAATGCAGCTCACCCTATTCACAGTATCCCCATTTATCTTCAATGGTGTGTAAACTATATATTATTATACCATCTATATATATATAACATGAATGTGACTGTAATCATGTATAATTGTATTCTATAAAATTAATATAATTGTGAGGTTTTTTTTAAATGAGACTGCCGCAGATGTGCTCCTGAACCAGCCTAATTAATAGGTATGGGCAGTTCTTCTGGGTTGCCCCGTTTACTGAACCCCACTGACTGCCAGTGTGCAGAGTGGGGGTTATGGCCATAGTGGGACTGGGGCAGTGCCAGGCTGGGGGAAGGCTAAGGCAGGAAAATGCCTAACCCTAACAAGCCCCCCTCCCAGATCTGCCCAAGGCTGGAGCTGGAGCCGCTTTGGGACCGGCTGCGGGCTCCGTACTGTGGCCCCACAGCACGTCCATCTCGGCCAGCATGCCCTTCTGGTGGTGGCGATGGAAGGGAGCAGCACTGCCTTGCACGTCGCCCGGGCCGCCTTCAGCACCCAGATAGCGCCGGCTCCATCAGACCCGGTCCGCTCGCTTGCTGCAACACCGGCCGGCCAGTCAACAGCCCGACCGACTCCTTGCAGCACTCGCACACCGGGAGGCCCGGCCCAACCCGCACCTCCCGGTGGCCCAACGCTCACCTCCCAGAGGAGGCCCGGCCCAATGCTCACCACAGACGGCCTGACCGACAGAGGATGGGGTTGAGGCGGAATAATAGATCAGCCATGATCAAATTATGAGGCAGACTCGATGGGCTGAATGGCCTAATTCTGCTCTTATGTCCTCTGATCTTAAATAACATAGTCCTCTGTGTTCTTGGCTCAGACTTTGCAGTTAGGTGCTTGCCTGTGACAAAGTTTCACACAAAGGTCCAATGATCTCTGGCAGTAACTTGACCTTTTCCAACTTACCACTCAGGCACCAGGCAAGGGATTTCCACCTGCTATGAATTGATCAAGCTGAATGATTCTCCAATCAAACCAAATAATTAATTGAGAACATAAAATGGTACAGGCCCCGGGACCACCATATTTGCACCGATCATGATGACAATCTAAATTAATCCTACCAGCCTGTACATGCCACTTCATGTGTCTGTCTAACTGCCTATCAAATGTTGTTATTTTATCTGTTTCTACATCTCCCTTGCCAGTGCATTCCTGACATTTAGCACTTTGTATGAACAAAAAGCTTTCCGTTAACTGTATACTTTCTCCTTGCCTTCAACCTCCCAAAGTATGACATCTCTCACTTGCTCAGATTAAACTTCATCTTCATATCCCTGCACCTTGCTGTACCTGACCTATATTAGGTTGTATAATTTGACAGTCTTCCACAGAGTCTGCAATACACCAATTAAGGTGTTAAATGCAAACTTACTAATTAACTCACCTACATTTCCATACTAGTGTTTATATATCTCACATACCAGAGAGATACCAGAATAGACCCCTGCAGGACTCTACTAGTCACCATCCTCCAGCTAGAAGAACACCCTTCCACCACAACATCTGCTCTCTATCAGAAAGCCAGTTCTGAATCCATTTGACCAAGTCACAGTTCATTCCATGCACCTCAATCTTCCGGATCAGTCTGAAGGTAGACACAAAATGCCGGAATAACTCAGCGGGACAGGCAGCATCTCTGGAGAGAAGGAATGGGTGACGTTTCGGGTCGAGACCCTTCTTCAGACTGATCTGGATCAATCTACCAGGAGAGACTTTATCACGCCCCACTCTTGAAATTATAAATTGGTGACCCTCACATCAGTAGTCGGAATCGATTGGAGATGGTTCTTCAGGATGGTATGTTTTTGTATTTGAAAGAGAATTAGTGAATAGTGGTCTTACTGACGATTTAGTTTTTTGAGGAGGTGACGAAGGTTGATTGTTGAGCGTTTTCCTCCCGTATCTCTCTTCCAGCTGTCTTCACCGTACTATGATCAGTCTGAGGAAGGGTCTTGACCCAAACAAACATTGCCTATCCATGTTCTCCAGAGATGCTGCCTGACCTGCTGAGTTACTTCATACTTTGGGCCTTTCTTTGTAAACCAGCATCTGTTGTTCATTGTATCTACATTTTGTTAGGCCACATTTGGAGTATTGCTTCCCGTTCTGAATACCATATTCCAGGAAGGATGTAGCAAGGAGGAAAGTTTAAAGGAGATGTAGGGGGCAAGTGCTTTTACGCAGGGTGCTTGGAGCTCGCTGCCAGGAGTGGTGCTGGAGGTAGATATGATGGTGGCATTTAAGAGGCTTTAGATAAGCACATGGATATGGAGGAATATGTATCATGTGCATGCAGGGGAGATTAGTTTAACTTGGCTTCATGTTTGGAACAGACATTGTTGGCCGAAGGGCCTGTTCCTGTGCTGTACTGTTCTGTGGTTTATGTTCATGACTACAGGATAAGTGCATACCTACAGCAAACTGAGTGAGATATGCAGCTGCCTGCAATGCACCACCTGCAGAAACTGCTTGTTTGCTATCAGACAAAACAATTAGGAAGGAAAGTGCTGAAACTTGTATGGAGAGCAGGCCAGCCCTAAACAGCCTGCTCCAAACATTAAGCAAAGCACAATCAGCAAAAGAGCTAACAACAAAGAGCAAATTGGTCCACCCTCTGAGTTGCTAGATAAGACATTGACCATCAAAAAGGAAGGGGAGTGCAGCTGCAGCAAGCCTCCTAGCCTCAGTAATCAGCTTACTGTCTCCTCCGCTGGGTGATGAGTCAATGCCGCATAGATCATGTAGGATACTAGCAATAGGAGAAGAGATATGGCGATTTTGAACATAAATCTACAAAGCTATTGAATTTAAATGGATTAGTGCTGGGGCCATGGCTGTCCACATTTTTTTCCATAATTTGGGCATGAGTCAGGGTAAAATTGAAATGTCTTTTAACATGTGCTTGTTTATTTTTTTACCCTATTTAAAATATTGCAATGGATGGAAACCTAGCTTTTTACAACTTGTTTCCAGTCCTGAAGCATGCTGCTATGAAATATGATACTCTTTCAAGTAATCTAATTATATTAATATGCCAAACATATTACGAAGGTTGATTGTTGAGCGTTTTCCTCCCGTATCTCTCTTCCAGCTGTCTTCACCGTACTATGATCAGTCTGAGGAAGGGTCTTGACCCAAACAAACATTTCCTATCCATGTTCTCCAGAGATGCTGCCTGACCTGCTGAGTTACTTCATACTTTGGGCCTTTCTTTGTAAACCAGCATCTGTTGTTCATTGTATCTACATTTTGTTAGGCCACATTTGGAGTATTGCTTCCCGTTCTGAATACCATATTCCAGGAAGGATGTAGCAAGGAGGAAAGTTTAAAGGAGATGTAGGGGGCAAGTTCTTTTACGCAGGGTGCTTGGAGCTCGCTGCCAGGAGTGGTGCTGGAGGTAGATATGATGGTGGCATTTAAGAGGCTTTAGATAAGCACATGGATATGGAGGAATATGTATCATGTGCATGCAGGGGAGATTAGTTTAACTTGGCTTCATGTTTGGAACAGACATTGTTGGCCGAAGGGCCTGTTCCTGTGCTGTACTGTTCTGTGGTTTATGTTCATGACTACAGGATAAGTGCATACCTACAGCAAACTGAGTGAGATATGCAGCTGCCTGCAATGCACCATCTGCAGAAACTGCTTGTTTGCTATCAGACAAAACAATTAGGAAGGAAAGTGCTGAAACTTGTATGGAGAGCAGGCCAGCCCTAAACAGCCTGCTCCAAACATTAAGCAAAGCACAATCAGCAAAAGAGCCAACAACAAAGAGCAAATTGGTCCACCCTCTGAGTTGCTAGATAAGACATTGACCATCAAAAAGGAAGGGGAGTGCAGCTGCAGCAAGCCTCCTAGCCTCAGTAATCAGCTTACTGTCTCCTCCGCTGGGTGATGAGTCAATGCCGCATAGATCATGTAGGATACTAGCAATAGGAGAAGAGATATGGCGATTTTGAACATAAATCTACAAAGCTATTGAATTTAAATGGATTAGTGCTGGGGCCATGGCTGTCCACATTTTTTTCCATAAGTTGGGCATGAGTCAGGGTAAAATTGAAATGTCTTTTAACATGTGCTTGTTTATTTTTTTACCCTATTTAAAATATTGAAATGGATGGAAACCTAGCTTTTTACAACTTGTTTCCAGTCCTGAAGCATGCTGCTATGAAATATGATACTCTTTCAAGTAATCTAATTATATTAATATGCCAAACATCTTTTGGACATGATTGTCAGAACAGGTCGCTTGAGATATCTAACAAGTGTAACTGAACCGTTAGTGTAGCACTGGTCTCTGATTTCCGGTAGTATTATACAAATCCTACTAATGTTCCATCAATAAATTTGCCATGTTTTTTTCCTCCTCATAGCAAGTAATACCCGAGAATCCAGAGGTAAAGCATCATGAAGCTTTCTCTTGCAAACTGCACTTTCAATAATCAGTGAAGGGTCATAAGTTATGTTGTGCCAAGAACATTAAAATCTACACAGAACATGGGAATTTCTTAGTTGGTATGATTCAGTTCAAAGTTGCAGGCACGGAACTCGCTATCAAAATATTGAGGGGACGGGGACACACAATTTTTTGGCGGCCGCGCACGCATGCACACTCACACACATATGCGCGCTGCTTTGGAGGCTCAATCCAGTGCTAAATGCAGCTCAACTGTGCCGGTCTCGCCGGGTTAACCTACAGCCCTGACTGGACTGACGGGATACCAGCGCTGCTTCTCTGCACTGGCCATATTTCCCACAAGCCCAGGCAGGTTAACCTGGCGGGACATGCAGAGTTGAGCTGGGTTTAGCGCTGCTTCTCTGCGCTGGCTCTGGGCCTAAGGGTACAGCTCGCGTCTGACTGCTGACGTCTCTGGCCATCTGTGGGGGGGGGGGGGAGCACTCGGGTGGGGACGGGACAGCGCCGGAGAGCTGGCCGGGATCGATCCTGGCTACGGATGAGGCGCAGGTCTGTGCCACGTCTCCCTCCTCCAATCACCATACTCTATCCTCAATCAAACCCCCCCCATTCTTCCCTCCTCCAATCATTGCGCTGAATCATCATGTCCCGCCCCCATTGCCTGCTAACCGACGTCTCTGTCGTCCAATCGGCGCCCTCGATCAGCAGTCCCACCTCCACTGTCACGCGGAAAGCGGAGATTTTTAAATCCAGATGACAAAAACATCCCAACCTCTCAAAACATGGGGGGGGGGGTCGTGTCCCCTCTGCCCCCCCCCCCCCCCCCCCCCCCCCCCGGGGTTTATCGCCCCAGCAAAGTTATAACAGGAAGGTGATTTTTGCATGGATTTCATATTGCTGAAAAGCACAGTGTTTGAGTCTCATTTGGAAAATCATCATCTGCACACTTACTATTGCTTAAACTTTTGCAGCCATTACCAGCCATTAATTCTGTTAGAATTTTTCCAGAAATTTCAGTGTGGCAAATTAAAAAAATCTCTACATAAAATTAATTGCTGAAATAGACGCTTTCAGTTCAGTAAAAAGTGTTGTAATGTGGAAAACCAGATTAGGTGATGCATTAGATTGTGACTTTATTTTAAGATAGTAGATAAGTTCACAGAATAAGTCTTGATAATAATTTCCTATGGTGATAAATCTGCAGTTGGTCTCCATGTCAGTGGCTAATTTACTAACTTGCAATGTGTTTACTTTGCTACTTGATTTTATCTTCATGTTTCTATTGTATTATTTTTATGAATGCTATACTAATTTGATCTAAAATTTGCATCCTTGATTATGACTGATTAAAACTCTTCTGTAACACTTACCCATATTTGCTCCTCTCACACTACCTTTCTGAATTGGGTAAAATGTGATTGACTGATTAATCAAATCACAAATGAACTAAATACAAAAGAATAAAAGATGGTTCCATGACCATCATTCCCTCCCACGGCATCTGCATCTGAAAGAGACACTGAACCTATATTTCACCTGAACCTGAATCTATATTGTTTCCCTGATCCCTGACCAGTCTGAAGAAGGGTCTCGACCCGAAACGTCGCCTATCTCCTTCGCTCCTTAGATGCTGCTGCACCCGCTGAGTTTCTCCAGCTTTTTGTGTACCCTCGATTCTCCAGCATCTGCAGTTCCTTCTTTAGAACCTATATTTCTGATTGTTTGCGAAATGCCCTGTGTATAAAATATGATGTTCTGCATCAAATGACCTATGCCAGGAGAGCAAAATACAGTACATGATGTTGTGAACTAGAATGCACTGTGAAATGGTATTGGAAGCTGATTCAGTAGTTTCTTTCAAAAAGAATAAATTCTTGAAGCAAAAATAAGGCAGAAGATTATAGGTAAATTACATTCCCTTTTGTAGTGTTATTCATTGATGCAACACAGCTCTGTATAACCCAAATGTAAGTGCAGAAAGTTACCAGTATTCTCAACTGATTTGTCTGACATGGCTGGAAGACACAACTACGTAATGTTGTTGTTCTGTTGCTCAGAAGGGTAAGGAAAAGAAGAGGAGGGCAGCAGTAATAGGGGACTCTATAGTTAGGGGGTCAGATAGGCGATTCTGTGGACGCAGTCAGGAGACCCGGATGGTAGTTTGCCTCCCTGGTGCCAGGGTCCAGGATATGACTGTACGTGTCCAAGATATCTTGAAATGGGAGGGAGAGGAGCCAGAGGTCGTGGTACATATAGGTACCAATGACATAGGTAGAAAAAGAGAGGAGGTCCTGAAAGGAGAATTTAGGGAGTTAGGAAGAGTGTTAAGGAGAATGATCGCAAAGGTAACAATCTCAGGATTACTGCCTGTACCACGCGACAGTAAGAGTAGGAATGGAGCAAGGTGGAGGATCAATGCGTGGCTAAAGGACTGGTGCAGAGCGCAGAGATTCAAGTTTCTGGATCATTGGGACCTCTTTTGGGGAAGGTGTGACCTGTACAAAAAGGACGGGTTGCACTTGAACCCGAGGGGAACCAATATCCTGGCGGGGAGATTTGCAAAGGCTACTGGGGAGACTTTAAACTAGATTGGTTGGGGGGAGGGACACAAATAGAGAAGGCAAGTAGTCCGTTTGTGAGGCAGGAGGCAGAGAAGAGAAGCAGTCAGACGCAACACGTAGGGAGGAAAGAAGAAAAAAATAACAAACGGAGAATAAGAAGTGGAGGGTTTCTTAAAAGTGTGAGCAGAGGGACAGAGGGGTGTAAAATGAGGATAGGAGCAATAGGTAGCAAGGTGAAAAGTGGCAAGAAAACAAATCCAGGGCAAAAATCTAAAAGGGCCACTTTTCAACATAATTGTAAAAGGGCCAAGAATGTTGTAAAAACAAGCCTGAAGGCTTTGTGTCTCAATGCGAGGAGCATTCGTAATAAGGTGGATGAGTTGAATGTGCAGATAGCTATTAATAATTATGATATAGTTGGGATCACGGAGACATGGCTCCAGGATGACCAAGGCTGGGAGCTGAACATCCAGGGATATTCAATATTCAGGAAGGATAGACAGAGATGAAAAGAAGGTGGGGTAGCGTTGCTGGTTGGAGCGGAGATTAACGCAATAGAAAGGAATGACATTAGCTTGGAGGATGTTGGATCGATATGGGTGGAGCTGCGAAACACTAAGGGGCAGAAAACGCTAGTGGGGGTTGTGTACAGGCCAACTAACAGTAGTAGTGGAGTTGGGGATGGCATCAAACAGGAAATTAGAAATGCGTGCAACGAAGGTAAAACCATTATAATGGGTGACTTCAATCTACATATAGATTGGGTGAATCAAATTGGCAGGGGTGCTGAGGAAGAGGATTTCTTGGAATGTATGCGGGATAGTTTTCGAAACCAACATGTGGAGGAACCAACGAGAGAGCAGGCTATTCTAGACTGGATATTGAGTAATGAGGAAGGGTTAGTTAGCAGCCTTGTTGTACGTGGCCCCTTGGGCAAGAGTGACCATAATATGGTTGAGTTCTTCATTAGGATGGAGAGTGACATTGTTAATTCAGAAACACGGGTCCTGAACTTAAAGAAAGGTAACTTTGTGGGTATGAGACGTGAATTGGCCAAGATCGACTGGCAATTGATTCTTGAAGGGTTGACGGTGGATATGCAATGGAAGGCATTTAAAGACTGCATGGATGAACTACAACAATTGTTCATCCCAGTATGGCAAAAGAATAAATCAGTGAAGGTGGCGCATCCGTGGATAACGAGGAAATCAGGGATAATATCAAAGAAAAAGATGAAGCATATAAATTAGCCAGAAAAATCAGCCTACCAGAGGACTGGGAGAAATTCAGAGACCAACAGAGGAGGACAAAGGGCTTAATTAGGAAAGGGAAAATGGAGTATGAAAGAAAACTGGCAGGAAAAATAAAAACTGACTGCAAAAGCTTTTACGATATGTGAAGCGCAAAAGATTAGTTAAAACTAATGTAGGTCCCTTGCAGTCAGAAAAGGGTGAATTGATCATGGGGAACAAGGACATGGCAGACCAATTGAATAACTACTTTGGTTCTGTCTTCACTAAGGAAGACATAAATAATTTGCCGGAAATAGCAGGGGATCGCGGGTCAAATGAGATGGAGGAAATGAGTGAAATCCAGGTTAGCCGGGAAGTGGTGTTAGGTAAATTGAATGGATTAAAGGCCGATAAATCCCCAGGGCCAGATAGGCTCATCCCAGGGTACTTAAGGAAGTAGCCCCAGAAATAGCAGATGCCTTAGTGATAATTTTTCAAAACTCTTTAGATTCTGGAGTAGTTCCTGAGGATTGGAGGGTAGCTAATGTAACCCCACTTTTTAAAAAGGGAGGGAGAGAGAAAACGGGGAATTACAGACCAGTTAGTCTAACATCGGTAGTGGGGAAACTGCTAGAGTCAATTATTAAAGATGGGATAGCAGCGTATTTGGAAAGTGGTGAAATCATTGGACAAAGTCAGCATGGATTTACGAAGGGTAAATCATGTCTGACGAATCTTATTGAATTTTTTGAGGATGTAACTAGTAGAGTGGATAAAGGAGAAGCAGTGGATGTGTTATATCTGGACTTTCAGAAGGCTTTCGACAAGGTCCCACACAAGAGATTGGTATACAAACTTAAAGCACACGGTATTGGTGGTTCAGCATTGATGTGGATAGAGAACTGGCTGGCAGACAGGAAGCAAAGAGTCGGAGTGAACGGGTCCTTTTCAGGATGGCAGACAGTGACTAGTGGGGTGCCGCAAGGCTCAGTGCTGGGACCCCAGCTATTTACAATATACATTAGTGATTTGGACGAGGGAATTAAATGCAACATCTCGAAGTTTGCGGATGTCACGAAGCTGGGGGGCAGTGTTAGCTGTGAGGAGGATGCTAGGAGGCTGCAGGATGACTTGGATAGACTGGGTGAGTGGGCAAATGCATGGCAGATGCAGTATAATGTGGATAAATGTGAGGTTATCCACTTTGGTGGCAAAAACAGGATAGACTATTATTTGAATGGTGACCGATTAGGAAAAGGGGAGATGCAGTGAGACCTGGGTGTCATGGTACACCAGTCATTGAAAGTAGGCATGCAGGTGCAGCAGGCTGTGAAGAAAGCGAATGGTATGTTGGCATTCATAGCAAAGGGATTTGAGTACAAGAGCAGGGAGGTTCTACTGCAGTTGTACAGGGTCTTCGTGAGGCCACACCTGGAGTATTGCGTACAGTTTTGGTCTCCTAATCTGAGGAAAGACATTCTTGCCATAGAGGGAGTACAGAGAAGGACTGATTCCTGGGATGGCACGACTTCCATATGAAGAAAGACTGGATAGACTCGGCTTGTACTCGCTGGAATTTAGAAGATTGAGGGGTGATCTCATAGAGACTTACAAAATTCTTAAGGGGTTGGACAGGCTAGATGCAGGAAGATTGTTCCCGATGTTGGGGAAGTCCAGGACAAGGGGTCACAGTTCAAGGATAAGGAGGAAGTCTTTTAGGACCGAGATGAGAAAATCGTTTTTCACACAGAGAGTGGTGAATCTGTGGAATTCTCTGCCACAGAAGGTAGTTGAGGCCAGTTCGTTGGCCATATTTAAGAGGGAGTTGGATGTGGCCCTTGTGGCTGAAGGGATCAGGGGGTATGGAGAGAAGGCTGGTACAGGATATTGAGTTGGATGATCAGCCATGATCATATTGAATGGCGGTGCAGGCTCGAAGGGCCAAATGGCCTTCTCCTGCACCTAATTTCTATGTTTCTATGTTATTCTCCAAGATTTACAATTTGAAGTACAAATTTCACCTTTATGTTGGGTATTCAGGATTCAGATTCATCGCCTGTATATGCAATAAGGATGGTTTAGTCAAATGATATACTTTTCACCACCTTTGACATCAGAAAGAGTCAGCGGGAAGGGGCAGTGTGTGTGAAGAACAAGGGTGGTGCTATGGATTGATGACTTTGAATGATTGGATGGGGGGCATTGGCTCCATTTCTTTCTGCACAGATGCCGCCTGGCCTCCTGACTGTTTCCAGCAGTTTCTGCTTTCGTATTGGACATATCGTTTGTCTTTTTCTGTTTGTTTTTCTCTATTTTGTTTAGTATAGAGATACGGCGTGGAAACAGGCCAAGTCCACTCCACCCAGCCGATACAGCGATCCCCATGCACTAGCACTATCCGACACACAATTTAGGGACAATATATAATTATTCATCTACAATCCTGTACGTCTTTGGAGTGTGGGAGGAACCCGGAAATCCCAGGGAACATCCATGCGATCACGGGGAGAAAGTACGGACTCCGTACAGACAGCACCCGTAGTTAGGATCAAACCCGGGTCTCTGGCGCTGTAAGACAGCTGCTCCACTGTTGCACTATCGTGCCGACCACTTACCTGGTCCGGTTTGATGTGACTATATTTTGTGCCTTCAGATGTGCTGGATATTGTGCAATTACTAGTAAAATTGGATGCAAGAAAAGGTTATCCTCTTATCTATCTGGCACTTTTGTTTCTTGTGCAGCAGGAAACTTCATCAATACAAGACATTTCTTGTATTTAGGCATGCCACGTTTTTGAGGCGATAGTTTTTAGATTGGACAGCATTTGGAGAGAGGAATGGTAGTCGATTTGAATCATCAACATTTGGGGATTGTCAGTTTCCTACAGCACAGGAACTCGCTATGAGGCCAACAATGTCCGTGCTGTACATGAAGCCAACTTAAACTAATCCCTTGCACATGATCCATATCACTTCCTTCTACAATCTTGTACCTATCAGGAAGCAGACATTTGGGACAACTGTTTATACAGAATGTGGTGGTGCCTGGAACTTTTTGCCAGAGTTATTGGTGGAGGTAGATAGGATAGGAGCATTTACAGTTACAGTCATATAGCATGGACATGGGCCTTTTGGCCAATTTGCCAATGCCATCCAAGATGCCCCATCTACACTAGTCCCACCTGCCTACTTTTCGCCCATATCTCTCTAAACCTATCCTATCCATGTACCTGCCAATGTCTTTTAAAAATTATGATACTACCTGCTTGAACTACCTCCTCTGGCAGCTTGTTCCATATCCTACCACCCTTTGCAACACTACTTTTAAGAACAATGTACCTGCATGCCTGGTTCCTTTTGCTCTACAACACTCCCCGAGTCCTGCCCTGCTTGGACCTCCCAACATGCAACACCACATATTTATGTGCATTAACTCCATTAACCATTCTTCTTCCCACTTGCTCAACTGATCAAGATCAAGTTCAAGTTACATTTATTGTCACATGCACCAATTGGTACAGTGAGATTTGAGTTACCATACAGCCATACGAATAAAAAAGAACACAATACTCTATTGAGTTTAACATAAACATTCCCCACAGCGGAATCAACGTTTCCCACTGTGAGGTCAGGCAATACAATTCAGTCATCTTCCTCATTGTTCACCTGTGATCGGGGCCTTTGAGCCTTGAGCAGTCGCCGCTACGGGAGGCCCGATGTTCAGGCCCTCTAGCCGGGATGATGGAACTCCGACGTCAGAACGGAAGAACACACTCGCGGCTTGGAGTTTCCGAATCGGCCACTTCCTACCAGAGACCGCGACTCCCGAAGTCCACAGGCCGAGCTGGGTAGAGATTCAACACTGGCGACCCTCGGCAAAGGATCCCAGGTCTCCGCGATGTTAACTTCAGCGCCGCCCGTGGCTGGAAGCTCTACAAACCACAGCTCCACGATGTTAAAGCAGCAGGCCCAACACTCTGGAGTTTCAACAGGCAATCCCCCGGTAAGGCATGGCCCGCTCCCCGATGGAATTCAGTGCAGCGCCGCTGCTGAAGCTCTGGCTTCAATCCAGATGGTAGGCCTCGAGGGGGGGGGGGGGGGGGGGGGGGAAGATGATGTTGTAATCTTTGATAACCATTTTCCCTATCGATAATACCTTGCATTTGCCTGGATTAAATTCAATTTCTCCAGATTTCACCTCAGTATTATCTCTAAAGAAAACTGTTGCTGCGACTGTACTCCCATCATCATAGGTACCATTCCCATGCCTGTCCTCTGGAGCTTCTCCTTCACTTTCACATATTTTCAATAAGACTTTCAGAATTAAGCAGAATATTCCGGTTGAGATCAATCCTCAAGACTTCATTACCTTGATGTTGCTTGCCTCATGAATGAAAATTAATTTGTGCTATCTCTGTCTCCTTTTTTTGATCTCTCTTTCTCCATCACAGGAGATAAACTATTGACTGATGTCTTGTCCAAATCTACCGACTCACCTTGACTATACCTCTTCCTACTCTGCCTCTTGCAAGGGCGCCATCCACCTGCATTCCTAATTTCTCCGTCTCTGCCGCATCTCTCCCAAGATGTGGCTTTCATAGACTTCAGTTCAGCCTTCAACACGATAGTCCCCACCAGACAGGCCGCGAAGCTACTGGATTTAGGGCTCAACACCCCCTGTGTGCCTGGGTCCTGGACTTTCTCACTGCCAGGCCCCAGGTAGTCAATATGGGAGGGAATACATTGAAGTCCCTCACCCTGAGCACAGGATCCCCCCAGGGTTGCTTCCTCAGCCCCCTATTGTACTCCCTGTACACACATGACTGTGTGGCTAGGTTCAGCTCCCGCTCGATAATCAAGTTTGCTGATGACACTGTGGTGGTGGGCCTGATCTCAGACAACGATGAGAAGGCCTACTGGGAGGAGGTAGCTGATCTGGCACTCTGGTGTGAGGACAACAGCCTCCTCTTGAACATCTAAAAAACGAAGGAGCTGATCGTGGACTTTAGGAGGGCACATCATCCGAGGACGTACACACCATTGAGGATAAATGGGGATACTGTGGATAGGGTGAGCTGTTTAAATACCTGGGAGTCCACATCTCTGAGGATATGACATGGACATCGCACGCTGCAGCACTCGTGAGTAAGGCAAGGCAGCGCCTTTACCACCTCAGGCAATTGAGGAAATTCAGAGTGTCTCCGAGGATCCTCCAGTGCTTCTACTCTGCGGCTGTGGAAAGCATCTTGTCCGGAAACATTACAATCTGGTTTGGTAATTGCTCTGCCCAGGACAAGAAGGCTCTGCAGAGAGTAGTGCGTTCGGCCGAACGCACTATGGGAACTTCTCTCGCTCCTCTGCAGGAACTATACATCAGGAGGTGCGACTCCAGAGCCAATAAGATAATGGGAGACCCCTGCAACGGACTGTTCCAACTGCTACGGTCAGGCAAACGCCTCCGTTGCCATGCTGTGAGAACGGAGAGGATGAGAAGGAGTTTCTTCCCAGAGGCCAATCGGACTGTAAACTTCTATCTCACCAGGGACTAACTCTACTGACTTACTGTACCACAATACCGCCCAATATATTTAATATGAAAAAGAACATGTGATTCTGTTTGTAGTTTGTTGGTTGTTTGTTTGTTTGTTTTTTGCACAACGTCCGCAGGCACTGCCACTTTTCATTTTACTGCACATCCTGTATGTGTATGTGACGAATAAACTCGACTTGACTTGACTTGATATCTTCTTTCTTCAGTTAACGTGCTTTCTTCCAGCTATTGTGGATGGATTTCTCAACTGTATCTCCTCTGTGTGCCACCGTTCTGATCTCACTGCCCCTCTCCAGACGGAACAATGATCTCCTGATCTTTACCTCTCTCCCCATCATCCAGCGCATCATTCTCTGACATTTCTGCCAGTTCCATGGCGATCTCCCAATGAGTCACATCTTTTTGTCCCACTAATTTAAGCAGGGACCTCTTGCTCAACTCCTCCCCCCCCCCACCCCCCTCACATCCCCTCCACACAAGCCATCCCATTTCTAAGTACCGTCCCTACACCTCTTCCCATACCTTCATCCAGGGACCACTATCTATTTATATATTGCTATTACTACGAACTGACGCTAAACTGCATTTTGTTGTACCGATACTTGTATCTGTGCAATTATATTAAAGTTGAATTGAATTGAATTGAACAGCCCTTTGAAAAGGTTCACAAGTACCTCTTCAAACCTCATGTATTGCATTCGATGTTCCTAAAATGATCTTTCTTCAGGTGCCTCTACCTGAAACGTCACCTATTCCTTTTCCCCAGAGATGCTGACCCGCTGAGTTACTCAGCTTTTTGTGTATCTCTTCGATTTAAACCAGCATCTGCAGTTCTTTCCTACACAAGGCATATTCCCATACAGACGTTTCTGTTCTTTCCTCTTCCACTACCAGAGTGAAGTCATCCACAAACTGAAGGAACAGCACATATTCTTCTTGGTTCGTTTACAACCCAGCGGTATGAATATTTAAAATTCTCTAATTTCAAGTAATACTCCCCCACCCATTGCTGCACACCCTTTTTCCTCACTATTTCCCACCCACCCTCCAGTCACCCTGTTCTCTTCCCTCCTTCATACACCTGCCTCCCATGCCCGAGCCAATCATTTCCCTATATACCCCCCCCCCCCCCCCCCCACCTTTATGTCTTCCTTCCTGACCATGACTTATTTTATATATCTCCCTCCTCATGGCTTTACATTTCATTCCTGGTCTCTCCTTAACTGATTATCTTTATCTGCTTACTCTTTATCACCGTTGACACTTGCCAAGCATTGTCGCTCCCCATCTCTCTTTACCAGCTATCTCCCCCCCCCCACCCCCCTTCTGCAATCAGTCTGAAGAAGGGTCCTGGCATGAAATCTCCTCTGTCCATTCTCTCCACAGATGCTGCCTGAACAGCTGAATTCCGCCAGCATCTGTGTTTTGTGCAAGATTCCAACGTCTGCAGTTACTTGTGTCTTCCTCTATTTGGTAGGAAGAATAAAGGGTGTTGTTCCAAAAGGGGTATAGGAGGCAATAAGTAAATAACTGGTTACCTAAATAAAGAACAAAATAAGACACAAAGTGCTGGAATAGGGTCAGGGAGAATCTCTGGAGAACATGGATAAGCCATGGATAAGAACCAAACATTTTGACCCACTGTGTATTACAGCGTATCTTTTTCTTGTAAGAACACGTTTTGTTTTAAAATACAATAGATACCAAAAATCTAAAATGAAAGCAGAACTCTTAGGGACACTTGGGAGTTGGGGCAGCGGTCATTGTGAAATGGGATAAAATCAGCTAGGAAGATTTGCATGCAAATCATAAATTTAAATCAAATTGCCACATGTTGCTTAAATAATTTGCCCTGATCTACTGTTACTGTTGTCAGAATCGGTGATTGTCCTCGATCTCTTGAGTTTGAAGAGGCTGCTGTTTGCTTGTTAAAACAGATTAACTTCACTGCAAATTTAGGTTGGCAGCTAACAAAATAAGAAACCTCCTAAAGGCAGGATTTTTGGCCAGACTTTGAAATTCATTCTTGCAGAGCAAAAATGATGAACTGAACTACTAGGAATCTTGCATAAAGTGTAAATTCCTTGCTCGTGTTTTTAAACTACAAATTTGAGAGTTGTTGAGTCAGATAGCACGGATACAAGCCCTTTCGCCCAACTACTGATACAGTACATTCTACGGATACAAGCCCTTTGACCCAATTACTGAAACAGTACATTCTGCTGTATCCTTTGTTCAAGAAGTGTACTCTTATACATCGGTGAGACCAAATGTAGACTGGGCGATCGTTTCGCTGAACATCTTCTCTCAGTCTGCCTGGGCCTACCTGATTGCCCAGTTGCCAAACACTTTAATTCCCCTTCCCATTCCCACACTGACCTTTCTGTCCTGGGCCACCTCCAATTGTAAGATTGAGCCCAAATGCAAATTGGAGGAACAGCATCTCATATTTTGCTTGGGTGGTCTGAAAATTGATTTCTCTAACATCAAGTAACCCTTGCATCCTCTCTCCCCCCCCCCCCCCCCCCCCCCCCCCCCCCCCGCCGTCCATCCTTTACTCTAGTTGTTGTACTAGTTTCAATGTCACCCCGGGGGGGGGGGGGGGGGGGGGGCTTAACTGTAACTCGTTTTCACCTAGCCCACAGCTAACAATGACCTGTTTATTTTATCATTGTTACTTTTTTTTGCATATCTTTAATTCATTTGTTCTATATCTCTCTATTTCACTGTCTATATCTCTTGTTTCCCTTTCCCCTGTCTCTCAGTCTGAAGAAGGGTCTCAACCTTAAACGTCACCTATTTCTTTTCTCCAGAGATGCCGTGTGACCCTCTGAGTTACGCCAGCTTTTTGTCTTCAGTCTAAACCAGCATCTGCAATTCCTTCCTACACATTTTGTTTGTAGAATGTTTTTCGTAAGTTTGAATATGCAGGTGTTATGCCAAAACCTATATTGATGGATTTTCTAGGGTTACACAAAAAGCTGTAGAAACTCAGCGGGTGCAGCAGCATCTAAGGAGCGAAGGAGATAGGCGACGTTTCGGGTCGAGACCCTTCTTCAGACGGATGGATTTTCTGTTAGTTATAGCTAGAGCCAGGATTTTTCCATGTGCCTTTTCATGCCTTTTTTGATGATTTCACCAGGAAAATGCCCTTTGCACGATCGAGTGCCTAAATCAGCCTTTTTTTGCCGTTTTGCTAAAAGGTTGTGCTATTTTCTCTAGTTGTACCGTAATTACAATGACGTTTTCAATGTTAACACGTTAATATTAATGTTATTATTAACGTGTTAACATAGTATAACTTACAAGCAAACCTCCACCACCGGGTCAAAACCCGGGGCGCCACCATCGGTCGATCATTCGTTCGTGCCGCTGCCCGCTGGTTCAGTTTTCTCGAAGATCTATTTAAGAAGGAACTGCAGATGCTGGAAAAATCGAAGGTAGACAAAAAATGCTGGAAAAACTCAGCGGGTGAAGCAGCATTTATGGAGAGAAGGAATAGGCGACAATTCGGGTCGAGACCCTCTTCAGACTGATGTGGGGGGGGGGCGAGAAAAAGATAGGAAGAGACGGAGACAGTAGGAGTAGAAGGAGAGCTGGGAAGTTGGGGGGGGGGGGGGGGGGGGGAGGAGGGAGAAGACAAGGGCTATCTAAAATTAGAGGTCAATGTTGATACCGCTGGGGTGTAGACTACCCAAGCGAAATATCCAAGCTTGTCTCCTCACTACATTTACTGCTGGCTCCAGTCGCAAAACTGAGTTTTCGAGTGATTTGTGCAAGGCATTCATTGATGCTGGAATTCCACTGTGGAAATTTGAAAACAAATCTCTCAGAGGTTTTTTAGAGAAATACATGGAGGAACATATACCAAGCGAGTCATCATTATGGAAAAATTATGTTGACAGCAACTTCAATATTTTTGTGCAGAAAATTAGAGATTAAGTTGCATACAACGACATATGGATCCCATTAGGCGAGACAACCGATGCTGTGGGGAGATATGTTGCCAATGTGGTCATCAGTACACTGATGGCAGGACAACCATCAAAGGAGTATTTGTTGACATCGGAAGTATTGGTGAAGTCAAACAGCTCAACTATTGCTCAGTTGTTTACATCTTCACTTTCTGTACTTTGGCCAGAAGGTATAAAACACGAGAATGTACTTCTGTTTGAGACTTAAAGTTTTACTCCCCAAAATGTTGCATTTGACATGCTTAGCTCAAGAACTTCATAGAATTGCCAAGCACAGACGTAGCTTGTTTCCAAATGTCGATCACCTAGTTTCCAATGTCAAGAAAATCTTCCTCAAAGTACCGTCACGTGTGCAGTTGTTCAAGGAAATGGCACCCGAGATTCCACTACCTCCTCAGGCCTTTGTGACTATGTGGGGTACATGGCTCTCTGCTGTACTCTACTATGCTGCAAATTTTGAAAAGAAGAAAGAAATCATCAACTGTTTCGAAGAAGAAGAATCTGCTACAGTCAGGATCGTTAGTGAAATCATGCAGAAAAAGTCCCACCACCGCGATCTTGTGTTTATTGCTTCCAATTTTGCAAACTTCCCACTAGCTATTACTTCCCTTGATAAACATGGCAAAACATTAGTGACTAACTTGCAGGTTTTCAACAAAGTAACTGACGATATTCGTAAAGTTCTGGGTGATGTAGGTAAAGACATACAAGGAAAATGTGAGAGAGTGATTTTAGCTAACAAAGATCTTGAAGACATACAAAACATAGCTAAAGTTCTCAAAGGTAGTTGTAATGCACAAGATATCAATATGAATATAGAGTCTGTAGCTTGTTTCGGGTATGCACCAGTGACCTCAGCTGGGGTGGAAAGAAGTTTTTCACAACTGAAGCATATTCTGTCTGACAGACGGCATATTTTGAATATGAACCAGATAATTTGAAAAAAATGCTAATAATTATGTGCAACCAGACAACTTTGGTCATTTAATGCAGTATACCTTTATATTATTATTTTTAACCATATTTTGGTGGTGGAAATAACTGCCTTTTTATGCCTTTTTTTTGTCAATAAATGCCCTTTTCGTGCCTTTTTTTGTAATTTTATTATGCCTTTCTGCCTGCTTATTTCAGAGTTTTTTAGTGCCTAAACATCCTGGCTCTAGTTATAACTAACATAACAGATTCTATTTTCTGCCATTTGATGGAATGGTTTGTGACCTGATGGAATGTGTTTGAAATGGCATATATTAAGCAAGGCCATTCAAGTAAAATAATCTTTTATGATGAATACTATTAGAATTTTACTGTGGAAAGTGAAATTTGTTAAAGATCGACACAAAAAGCTGGAGTAACTCAACGGGACAGGCAGCATCTCTGGAGAGAAGGAATGGGTGATGTTTCGGGTCGAGGCCCTTCTTTAGACTGGAAAGATGCCTATGAATTCCTGGATGTGCTGAAATATTTTTAAGCACAGCATGTTGTATTAGTCATGCATTTAAAACTAAAATGTTGTACCAAAGATATCAAATTTTAACCAGCAGGTGGTTTCTTTCCAGCTTGGTTCCATGTTACCATGGCCAGAGGGGGTTATAGGCATAAAACAGCAGTTTACTTCTGACAACAGTGTGTCCTTGTTGCTATTGATTAGCCTGTTCTGTGGAGTGAGAAACATTGATTTAGTCTTAAAACTGGTAGTTATGTGATAATCTTGAAGATAAATGGATGTCAAGCGAGGTGTCGGTGGAATGAAATCAAAATATACTTGGAGTTATTTATTGATTTTGATATGTAGCTGCACTTATTTAGTGATTTTGAAATGTAGCTGCACTTTCTAGATCCTTGACACCATCATTAACTCGGGAATACAGTTCAACATACCCAGGCTGCCACAAATATAATGGTCTAGTTGGACTTTTATAGATTTAGTTGAAAACAATTTTTCACTTCAATTTTATCTCCTTGATTCTCTCATGGAGGTATTGATTCTCTGCTGAGATATGTTTATAAGGATTCCAGCTACTCTCTGCTCATGAAACAAATGGCTGTTACTAATGCTTGAACCAAAGAATAGCATCACAGCCAATTTACCCATATGTTCAGATTATTCTAATACACACTGGGGATTAAATGGAATTCCTTATTCACATGAATCTCAGAGTAAACAGTACCCATGGTAATGATAAATACGACAATAAGTATTACAAGTGCAAAACAGCAGAATGGTGCAAAAATGTTAGTAACATCTGAAGTGGTGCAGAAAATTACCAGAATACAATAACAGAATAAGCAAAAGATGTATAGGAGTAAAGATGTCCTTCCGCAGTTGTACAGGGCCCTCGTAAGACCACATCTGGGGTATTGCGTACAGTTTTGGTCTCCTAATTTGAGGAAGGTCATCCTTGTTATTGAGGCAGTGCAGCGTAGTTCACGATGTTAATCCCCGGGATGGCAGGACTGTCGTATGAGGAAAGACTGGGCTTGTATTCACTGGAATTTAGAAGGATGGGAGGGCATCTTATAGCAACATATAAAATTATAAAACAACTGTACAAGCTAGATGCAGGAAAAATGTTCCCAATGTTGGAGGAGTCCAGAACCAGGGGCCATAGACTTAAGAATAAAGGGGAGGCCATTTAAAACTGATATGAGAAAAAAAACTTTTTCACCCAGAGACTTGTGAATTTGTGGAATTCTCTGCCACAGCAGAGGCCAGTTCACTGGATTAATTTAAAAGAGAGTTAGGTCGCACTCTAGGGGCTAGCGGAATCAAGAGATAAAAAGGAAGAAAGATTCTAAGGGGAGTAGGAGGCAACTGTAGCTGACAAGAGAAGTTAGGGATAGAATAAAACTAAAAGAAAAGATATATAACACAGCCAAGAGTAGCCGGAAGCCAGAGGATTGGGAAACTTTCATAGGACAACAGAAGGAAACAAAACGGGCAATACGGGCTGAAAAGATGAAGTACGAAGGAAAGCTGGCCAGGAATATAAAGAAGGACAGTAAAAGCTTCTTTAGATATGTTAAGGGAAAAAGAGTAGCAAAGTCAAATGTGGGTCCCTTGAAGGTAGACATGGGTGAAATTATTATGGGGAACAAGGAAATGGCAGAAGAGTTGAACAGGTATTTCGGATCTGTCTTCATTAAGGAAGACACAAACAATCTCCCAGAAGTACTGGAGGACAGAGTGGTCGGGGAACTGAAAGAAATTTTCATTAGGCGAGAAATAGTATTGGGTAGGCTAATGGGACTGAAGGATGATAAATCCCCGGGGCCTGATGGACTGCCTCGCAGGGTCCTCATGGAGGTGACTCTAGAAATAGTGGACGCATTGGTGATCATTTTCCAATATTCAATAGATTCAGGATCAGTTCCTGTGGATTGGAGGATAGCTAATGTTATCCCACTTTTCAAGAAAGGAGCAAGAGAGAAAACGGGGAATTAGAGAACATTTAGCCTGACTTCGGTGGTGGGAAAGATGCTGGAGTTAATTATTAAAGAGGTAATAATGGGACATTTGGATAGCAGTAAAATGATTAGTCCAAGTCAGCATGGATTTATGAAAGGAAAATCATGCTTGACTAATCTTCTGGAATTTCTTGAGGATGTGACAAGTAAAATGGATGAAGGGGAGCCAGTGGATGTAGTGTATCTAGCCTTTCAGAAAAGAAAGCCTTTGATAAGGTCCCGCACCGGAGACTGGTGACTAAAATTTGAGCGCATGGTATTGGGGGTAGGGTGTTGGCGTGGATAGAAAATTGGTTGGCAGACAGGAAGCAAAGAGTAGGATTGAACGGATCCTTTTCAGAATGGCAGACGGTGGCAAGTGGAGTGCCGCAAGGTTCGGTGTTGGGGCCGCAGCTGTTTACCATTTATTAATGATTTGGAAGAGGGAATTAGGAGCAACACGAGCAAGTTTGCGGATGACACAAAGCTGGGTTGCAGTTTGAACTGTGAAAAAGGTGTTAGGAGGTTGCAGGGTGACCTGGACAGGCCCTGAGTGGGCAGATGCGTGGCAGATGCAGTATAATATAGATAAATGTGAGGTTATCCACTTTGGTGGTAAAAATAAGGGGGGGAGATTATTATCTCAATGGGGTTAGGTTAGGTAAGGGGGAGGTACAGCGAGACCTGGGTGTCCTTGTACACCGGTCACTGAAAGTTGGCGTGCAGGTGCAGCAGGCAGTAAAGAAAGCTAATGGAATGTTGGCCTTCATAATAAGAGGATTTCAGTACAGGAGTAGAGAGGTTCTTCTGCAGTTGTATAGGGTTCTGGTAAGACGACATCTGGAGTATTGCATACAGTTTTGGTCTCCTTATTTGAGGAAAGACATCCTTGTGATGGCAGTGCAGCGTAGGTTCACGAGATTGATCCCTGGGATGGCGGGACTGTCATATGATGAAAGATTGAAAAGACTGGGCTTGTATTTACTGGAGTTTAGAAGGATGGCAGGGGATCTT
Source organism: Okamejei kenojei (assembly GCA_035221665.1). Classification (NCBI taxonomy): domain Eukaryota; kingdom Metazoa; phylum Chordata; class Chondrichthyes; order Rajiformes; family Rajidae; genus Okamejei; species Okamejei kenojei. Next base: position 29,607,378 of record CM069165.1, on the reverse strand, counting down.
ATAGAAACTTATAAAGTTATAAAAGGAATGGACAAGCTAAATGCAAGAAAAATGTTCCCAATGTTGGGCGAGTCCAGAACCAGGGGCCACAGTCTTAGAATACAGGGGAGGCCATTTAAGACTGAGGTGGGAAAAACACTTTTTTACCCAGAGAGTCGTGGGTTTGTGGAATTCCTTGCCACAGAGGGCAGTGGAGGCCAAATCACTGGATGGATTTAAGAGAGAGTTAGATAGAGCTCTAGGGGCTAATGGAATCATGGGATATAGGTAGAAGGCAGGCACGGGTTATTGTTTGGGGACGATCAGCCATGATCGCAATGAATTGCGGTGCCGGCTCAAAGGGCCGAATGGCCTGCTCCTGCACCTATTTTCTACGTTTCTATATGGGGAGAAGGCAGGCACGGGTTACTGATTGTGGACAATTAGCCATGATCACAAGGAATGGCGGTGCTGGCTCGAAGGGCCAAATGGCCGCCTCCTGCAACTATTTTCTGTGTTTCTATGTAGAATTTAGAGTGAGAGTATGTGACAGATCTCCGGGGTATGAAAGGTAATTGGTTCAGGAGTCTGATAAAAAAACTGGGGAACAAACTGCTTGATTTTGACCTTCGGGGCTTTCAAGCGCCTGTGTCTTCTCCCGGAAGGCAAAAGGGAGAAAAAGGACTGGGGTGGTAATGGGCATCCTTAATGATACTTCCAGCCTTCCTGATGCAACACTCCATGAAGATGGACCATGGAAGGAAGTGGCAAGCCTGTGATGGACAGGCTTGGATTCACCCTGTTTGTAATTTGCAATTAAGGCTCTGACACCTATGATTAAATATTAGAATTGTAACTTTAATTCTTTAATCTACTCTTATTCTGACCTGCCAGCCTGTGACTTCCACAGTGCTAATGAGGCCCAGTGTAAGTTTGAGGAACAACATTTCATTTTCCACCAGGGCAGTTGCAGCCTTCTGGATGTTAACAAGTTCCACCTTCTTGCTTTTGAATCAGAACTGGTCAGCTCTGCAGAAGGTTATCCTTCAACATTAATTCAGCTTTACTGTCTTCACTAACGCTGCCTGAACTGGTGGGCAGAGAGCCAAAACACTGGTAAATTGGATCCGACTGCCTGTCCTGTCTATGCCTCTCATCATTTTATAATTTACCATCAGGTCCCCCGCTAAGTTCTGGTATTTGAAATAAACCATCCATGTTTGTCCAACCACTCCTTGTAGCCAATACCCTCCATTCCATGCTGCATTCTGCAAAGTCTAATCTGCATCCTCTCCAAAGCCTCCATGTCCTTCCTGTAATGGGATGACCAGAATTGTACGCAATATAGAGCTGCATCAAGACTTCCTCAACACCCCAACCAATGAAAGTGAGCATACCATGTGCCTTCTTTACCACACTAGCTTCTTGTGTTGCCGTAGCTCCTTCCAGATGCAGACTGGATGAGCAGAACTCTCCACAACACTCAATGCGTTGCTCACCAGCTGCATCATGATGTCCCAATTTTTGTAGTAATTACCCTTCTCAATGAAAGCAAATGTGCCTAATTCCATCTTCACTACACGGACAACCTGACTCGTACTATTAGGAAACCATGTACCTGTAACTCCCAGACCTCACTGTTCTGCAACACTCTCCAGGGCACTTCATTTTACTGTGAAAGCCTTGCCCACGTTTGACATATCGAAGTGTAACACCTCACATTTGTCGGAGCTAAATTTGGAAGGAATTCAGTGCTCAAAATGAAGGAAAGAATTGTGACACACTTTTAAACCAGATAATGTGAATATAATAATATTGTATTATAAATATTTTGTAATTGTTTAACGTTTATCATTATAAAGTATTATTAATTGTGAATGTTGTGACAGAAAATGAAATTAAGTAAATCTCTTACCTCCAGCCGCGTGCAGATCCCTTTCCCATCTGCAGTTTTTGCTTGGGGACAAAGGAATGCAATCGAGAGAAAAAAACAGAGGATCTCATTTCTTGTGCTGACTGTGGTAGCAGTGGTGAGTTGAACCCTTTGAACTACAGTTGTGCAACAAGAATAAAGAAATGATGTAAACTAATCATCATTGAGATTAACATGCATAATCATAAGACTAGTTTATATGTGTATGATACTCTGCAGGCATCTGTTAAAATACCAAATTGACTGCTTTCCTTTATACATTGGAATTCTTATAGATCTTAATTGCCATAATTACTTTTTGTATCTCAATGAAATACAGTATCTCAATGAAAAATACTCACCTGATACTGTCAATATTAAGAATTTAAGTCAAGTTTGTGCCAATGTACAATTTCTCAGGCTTAGAATATACAACCTGGGTAAACTATAGTCTAATATTACAACTACAAAGCGCTAGAGGAACTCAAGACATCCGGCAGCATCTGTGGAGGGAATGGAGGCAATGTTTAGGGTCAGTACTCTTCTTCAGACCTCACTCAAAATGTCACCTGTCCATTCCCTCCCCAGATGTGGCCTGACCCGCTGAGTTTAAATATAGAACGTAGTACAGCACAGGAATAGGCCCTTCAACCTACAATATCCATGCCAAACATGATGCCATTAAATTAATCTCCTCTACTGCACAAGATACATATCCCTCCATTCCCTGCATATCCAGTGCCTATCTAAAAGTCTCTTAAATGCTCCTATCATATCTTCCTCTTGGCAGCATATTCAACCCGAGGAAACTGATTCTGATTGCCTGTTTACCCTCTCCGAGCCCCCACATCCTTCCTGTAGTGTGGCTACCTGCACGTAATGTACTCTCTTTATCCTTACCATTCAATAATCTGGAAGGAGCTATTCTTAAATCTGGTGGGAGTGTCTTCAAGCTTTTGTATCATCTGCCCGATGGGAGAGGAGAGAAAAGGGAAAGCCCTTGAGAGGTCCTTAATTATGTTGGCTGCTTTCCTGAGGCATTTTGAAGAATAGATAAGGTAGATGGGATGAAGCATGCTTTGTTTGAAGGACTGGGCTACATCCACAACTCTGCAGCTTTTTGTTGTTTTGGGCAGAGCAGTTGCCGTAACAAACTTTGAAGCAAGTGGATAGGATGTTTTCCATGGCGGATCTGCAGAAATTGGTAAGACCCTTTGGAGATGTGTCAAGTTTCCAGACGTCTGGAGAAGCAAAGACATTGGTGTGCTTTCTTGGCCACAGCATCAATATGGTTGATCCAGGACAAATAGTTATAGAATGATACAACTCAACTATTAATAAGGGCATCAAAGGTTAAGGAGAGAAGGCAGGAGAATGGTATTGAGATGGAAATATAGATTATAAAAAAGATTGAATGGTAAAGTAGATTCAGTGGGCCAAATGGCTTAATTCTGCTCCTGTGTCTTATGGTCTTATGAAATAGGCCCTTCGGCCAAATTCGTTTACGCCTACCAAGATGCCCCATTTAAGGTTTACAGATTTGCTGCATTTGGCCCATATCCCTCTAAACCATTCCTATCCATGTACCTGTTGAAATGTCTTTTAAATGATATAATTGTACCTGCTTCAACTACCTCATTTGGCAGCTCATTTCATTAACCCACCATCCTGGGTGAAAATATCGCCCTTCAAGTTCTTACCAAATTTTTCCCCTCTCACCTTAAACCTTTGCCTTCAACTCCTAGATTCCCCTACTCTGGGTAAATGACTGCATTCACCCAATCTAATCCCCTCATGATTTTATACACCTCCACAAGAAAAGGGTCCGTTTTATATCAAGATAGTTGAAGCTTTTGACCATCTCCACATCAGCACAGTTGATGTAGACTGGGTCAAGCTACGCAATACCTGTTCATCTCCTTCGTTTTACTAACATTGAGAAAGAGTTTGTTGTCTTGATATCATCATCATTATCATCGGTGGTTACTCATAAGTTGAGTATGATTGTTGTTCTGGTGGCTCCATTCGGTGGATCCTGAGATGTAATTACATTATAAACGGCGGACTAATTGCAATAAATAGGTGTCTGACTTACATATCCTGGAGCCACAGACTTAATGGATGTGCAGATGGTATGTCCTTCCAGGTAGATGCCTGTGTGGGTAGACTGGTGTACGAATAGCAACATGGTGCTTGACAGAGACAGACCCGGATCCCACGGCATGGTGTCCACGGCGGTTTGGAACCACTCCCTGCTGCAGCCTTCTTCCACCTACTAAGCTACCATGGCGGGGTTGGAGATTATAAAATTCACGTGGTCCGCACTGTTTCGACGAATGCAATCAACCCGGTGTGCACAACAAATAAGATAAAATAGAACAAGTTGTCGTACAGCTTTAGGCTGTGCCCGCCATACGCAAGAAGAAGAAGAAGCCACCACGGTGCGCCACCTGCTGGCCAGTTACCATCCTCCGCATGTTTCATGGTTATGTTCTGCTTGGGTCATGTTTGTCAGGAACCACTCCCTCAAACTTACCGTCATGAGTGACCCTGCCTGGAGCTCAGCTCCAGGCAGTTTAGGATCTTAGGCACACGTAAACCTCTCCACCACAGCAAGGTGGTGGCCATTAGAGTCTTGACACCATGTCACTAAGCTCTCTAAGTCTTTCCTGTACTCCATCTCATCATTGTTCAATAAACTTGCCTACTACAGTGGTACCATAGTCATAGTCATATAGCGTGGAAATGCCCTTCAGCCTATCCAGCACATGCCAACCAACATGCCCCATCTAAACTAGTCCCACCTGCCTGTGTTTGGCCCATTTCCCTCTAAACCTATCCTATCCATGTACCTGTCTAAATGTTGCAATAGTACCTGCCTCAATATAACTCATCCGACAGCATCTTCCATACTTGTCCCACCACGTTTTGTGTAAAAACGTAACCCCTCAGGTTCTTATTAAAATCTCTCGTTCCTCACCTTAAACATGTGTCATCTGGTTCTTGATTCACCTACTCTGTGCAAAAGACTGCATTTACCTGAGCTATTCATGATTTTGTACACTATAAGATCACTCCTCATCCTCCTATGCCTAATGGAATAAAGTTCCAGCCTGATCAAGCTCAGGCCCTCGAGTCCTGGCAACATCCTCATAAATCTTCTCTGTACCCTTTCCAGCTTGATAACATCTCTCCCATAACATGGTGCCCAAAACGGAACACAATGCTAAATGTGGCCTCACCATCGCCTTGGGCAACTGTAACATAACCTCCCCGCACCCCCCCCCCCCCCCAACTTCTAACAAGGTCTGCAAACCTGTAAATGGAGTTAGAGCAGAATTTGGTTACACAGTCATGGGTGTAAAAGGGGTATTGTAAAGGGATTGTTGGACATCCTTGAGGAGCAGGAAAGTGGGGGACAGCAGTGCAGGTAATGGCTGCAACTCAGGAATGTTCAGGAACTACGTTCTGATACTATCAACTTTTAAATATTTATTTCTCTATTATAGGCCATCCATCATGTTTAAAATTCTCTCCAGAGTTAACAGCCCATGTGAAAACCTTAAGATGGCAATGTATTGAGTGCAAAACTTGCAGTGCTTGCCGAGCTCAAGGAAAAAATGCTGTAAGTATTATATTTATACCTAAAGGTCATTAATTGCTATATATTGTGTATAGAAGGAAAGCGGAGATTTAAAGTTTCTTCAACTTCATTCACAAAGTTTAGCACCAGTTAAGATAATCATGAGAGTAAAATATGTTTTATTTCCCTCTTAACTTTCTTAACACCATGAATAAAAAATGCTTTGATACACAGTCTTTTCAGCACCAATATAGACTTCAGATATGTTTTCCTTCTTGCATTCATGAAGAAAGAAACAAAGAGATAGTATTGGTATAGAATCTTTTATAAAGTCTCAAAAGTCCCAAAGTCTCAAAAAGCAGCAATCGATGAAATGTTCTGAAATATAGAGGTTCCAGAAGTCTGGAGAATAGGCAATATTGTCAAATCAGAGTGCTGTGAAACCATGGGCTGCTGCCGTGCTGACATACTAGGAAATTGGAACATTATTATGGCTGACTGAAATGAGCAAGCCATGGAAGTTTTGCAAGACGTAATGGGCTGGATTGAGCAGGGTTCAGCTTGCCACCCATAACGCGAGCCACTGAGCTGGTTGCAGTGCCTCGCGACTTGTTCTCCTGAGAGTGGAGATCAAGTCTTTGACACCATGTTCTTAAATAAAGCTAATTTATAAACTCATTAAAACATGAAAAAATATTTTAATATTAAAATAACAACCTCTTAAATATAATCTCTGTCTGTATATGTTGTTGAGGAATTAGAAAGTTCAAGCAGAAGCAAACCAAGAGTACAATTCATCCCTGCTTCTTCATGGTAGAGTCCAGTAAGCTCTCTGTCTAGATATTGATATTATCTGCAACATTGTTGAGAAAAGCTCACATATTTTTAATTAATACCCTGTGGGAATTGACTACTGAGGAGAGATTAACTCCTTAACAATGAGTTTAACACAGATTAACACTGAGTTTCGATAAATGAAAGGTATCTCATTGAAATATGTGTGAACAGATTCTTAAAAAGATTCTTAAGAGGCTTGACTGGATTGATTTAGAGATGATGGGTGTTTTGGCTGGGATGCCTGGAACCAGTCTCGCCCTTTCCGGACTTTCTTCACCCACAGAGCAATAAATCTTTAGAATTCTTTGCACGAGAGAGCTGTGGAGTTTCAGTCCATTCAGCACTGAGATTGATAGCATAGGATAAAGACACTAAGTTAGGTCAGCCGTGTTCTGATTAAATAGTAGAGGAAGAACCACAAAATACATCTTTGTCTATAAAGGAGTTACATGAGTTTTGCAAAGCAGTGCAATGGCAGCTCACATTTTGCAATTGTAATTTATGTGAAACCGTCAGCATTCAGTTATTATATTGTGAAACCGACAAAGTGTCGTTGAACATGGAAACGCAGCATTTGTTGTCAGTGTTTCCATGCTGTCCCTTAGAATGGATTGTTATGTACATACTGTACCTTCAATGTAATTTTAAATACGTGAATTGACAAAAATGTATGAACTCTTCAAGAATACTTTGTTTTATAAGTGTGTGTGAGTTTATAATAGTTTAGTTATACAAATCCAATGTTATTGCTTAGAAAACATCCACATAAAAAAAATATCTTTCCTCGGTTAAATTTCACATAATACATTAAAAAAAAAAAAAAAAATCCGTTGCAATCTTTATTTAGTGCTCAATAAAATGTTTAAAATGTTAGTTTTAAACTTTGCTTCTGGCTCATCATCAATTTTCATTTCTCAAACTTATTTTGGATGTTGCATTGGGGAAAGTACAAGAGAATTGTTTTGATCAAGTCTTGTCCTGCTGCTGCTATTATGAAAGTTCTCCCAGTTGTCAGTCATGGTGTTGTGTCTAGAATACCGCAGATTGATGCTCACCCGCAGACGTGTTTTGCGTGAGAAGCAACGTCTCCATTGTAAAAATAAATCTGGGCCTTGTCTGATGATAATTTAAATGGATACTAGCACTGTATTTCATAATAATAGATATAGATAGCGTACACACTGAACCTTTTCCCACAATGGAGATGTCATAGACTAAAGGCTATAGCTTTAAATTGAGAGGAGCAAAGTTTAAAGGAGATGTACGGGCCAAGGTTTTTACACAGAGGGTGGTGGGTACTTGGAACGCATTGTCTGAAATAGTGGTGGAGGCAGATACGATAGTGACATTTGAGGTTTTTAGACAGGCACATGGAAATGCTGCAAATGGAGGGAAATGGATGATGTGTTTGTGATATATATAAGTGACTTGGATGTAAATGTAGTTGGGTTGGTGAGTTATTTTGCTTATGACACCAAAATTAGGGGAGTTGCAGACAGTCGGAAGATGCAGTGAGATATTGTAGCAATGTTACAACATTTTGAGATTTTACAAATCATGTCTGCAATTTATCCCATCAGATAAAACATAAAAATAAGTTTAATTTGACACCTAATTCACTTCCATATCTTCAGTATTAAACAAGTTATGGCAATTTTCATACTCTGAAATTAGCATCTTGTTCCCTATTGCTTTTCCATTGACTTAACTCAAAAGCTGTGATCGAGGACAGTCAAAAGCCCATAACTTTCTTAACAATTAAAAGAAGTGAATGAAATTTTCAGTTATTATAGATTGAAGCATTCTGAAATAAATATAATACAATCTTACTTGGATGACCTGAAATTAAAGTATATAATTAGTTACCTAATTGTAGCTAATTACAAAATTCAATTACTAGATCTAAACATCTATCCATTTCTTAAGAAAAGGTTAACATTTTTAAATAGCCTAAGTGTCCACATGACATTCACACAAGAATTCACAATATAACCTGATTTTCAAATCTCATTGTCATGAATTTATAGGCCAAATGGAAGGAATTCAATGTTTAATTCCCGTAAATTAATGGGCATTTAAATTATCTTGCGAATGGGTTTTTGTGGAACGCGATCGATTGGAACGTTGCATTTGCGGTGAATTTGAATCCCATATCGGCAGGAAAAACACTGCCGGTTCGTATGGGGCCAAAATCACATTTTCGCCAAGGAAATTTTGATTTTCGCCAAGGAAAGTTTGCCTCCGACAGGCAGGAGAAAACGGCATTTTAATCCCGCCGCCCCCCCCAAAGGTGCCAAAGTAGCGCACACGGCCAGTGGCAGAATTGTAACATCGCTAGATGTTGGTCACCTGCAGAAAAGGGTGGAAAAAATGGCATATGGAACTTAACCCAAGCAAGTGAGAGGTGTATCACTTTGGGAGGTTGGATCTAAGGAGAGAGTATACAGTTACTCAAGGTGGCAGCCCAAGAAGAACAAGTCTATGTTCTAAATGCAGGCATATGGGATTTGTTTATCTTGGCATTATGTTCCGTACAGACCATGGGCTGTAGGGCCTGTTTCTGTGCTGTACTTTTCTACAAGTTCATAAGTGATAGGCGCAGAATCAGGCCATTCGGCCCATCAAATCTACTCCGCCATTCAATCATGGCTGATCTATCTTTCCCTCTTAACCCCATTCTCCTGTCATCTCCACATAACCCTTGACACGCGTACTAATCAAGAATCTATCTATCTCTGTCAAAATATCCATTGACGGCCTCCACAACCATCTGTGGCAATGAATTCCACAGATTCACCATCCTAGACAGAAGGAGATGCGGGATGCTGGTTTACGTAAAAAGACAGAAAGTGCTGGAATAACTCGGTGGGGCAGGCAGCATCTCTGGAGAACATGGAACATAGAACATAGAACAGGTCAACTCTGGTAATATTGAACAAAAGCAAAAGCTAGAAATGAATTTTAAGAACCTGACGGCACTGATTCTGGGGGTGGAGAAAGCTGGAAGAGAGGAGAGCAGGACAGAGCCTGGCGAGTGAGGGCAGACACCGAAAAACATCCAAACACCTGCCTTTTCCAGCCCCTTGGGATTTTGTATGTTTGACTAAGGTCATCCCTCCTTCTACTAAACTCCAAGGAAAAAAGCCCAAACTATTACATTGTTTTGGTGGGACAACCATACGCTGCAACCATTACCTCAAACAAAATTGTGTGCTGCTTATTTAACTACTTGGAGCAGTTGGATCATATTTTTAAAACAATATGAAGCTAAATATTGAAGTATTACCAATGTTTCTCTCCTGTAGGACAATATGCTTTTCTGTGATTCCTGTGATCGAGGGTTTCACATGGAATGTTGCGACCCACCTTTGTCCAGAATGCCAAAAGGTATTGTTGAACTAAGCCACTTGACCAATGTCATATTTGTTTCTTAAATGTACTTGGGTGCATTTACTTAATATGCATAGTACTATTATACTTGAAAAAGCAATTAAAATTAATGCAAGATGATATATTTTGATTCCAACTTTGTTAACCTTTCACCTCGCAAGAACATTTGACTCCACTGAAGCAAGAAGAGCAAATTCCCCTGTGCGCAGATATTCTGTTTGATTATTAAAGCTTCTTGCTTCTGAAGCTGCTTGAGATATTTGACCATTATGGTTTACACCAGTTGTATAACTGCAACCATTTTAAAAGTCGAATGTAAATACATTCAGAGAATTATATCATATTTTCCACCATTTTTGGTTTATTGAATAAAATAGTTTGTGCTCCATTCACACATGATAATTCCAAATTTAGTGAATAAAGGTACTTCCCACCTGGTTATTATAAGGAATTCTAATACTAGGAGCTGTTTAGTTACTTTAGATATTCTCTCTAAGGTAGACAAAAGTGCTGGAGAAACCCAGCGGGTGCAGCAGCATCTATGGAGCAAAGGAAATGGGCAAAGTTTCGGGCCGAAACCCTTCTGCAGACTGATTCTCTCTATATATTTCTTGTACACCTTGCTGTAAATATAAATGGAGTACATGGCACAGACTTGAAACTTTTAGGAAAACTAATGGATGTATTCTTCGTCATAGGAATGTGGATCTGTCCGATTTGCAGGCCAAATAAAAGGGGAAGAAAATTGCTCCATGAGAAAGCTGCTCAGATCAAACGTCGTTACGCAAAACCACTCGGACGTCCCAAAAATAAACTAAAGCAAAGGACCATGTATGTTTATCCTTTTCTTTGGACCATATAACAGATAATATTTTATAAATATCTTGCACTATTTTAAGGAAGTTTCCTTTATAAATGTACATATTGTCAATCCTACAAATCCAAATGTTGTTACTTCAGTTCACAGAGAGTCAACACACGGGATGTTTAAATAGCACTTTAGCTTTTTTTAAATGAATGCTCCACAGCAGTGAAAAACTGTTTTCAATAAATATTAAACAACAGCAAAAATTAAAATGTGTATCTCATTACTACCATTTTAAACCATACTCCTTGTATCCGGTTGAAGATAAAGATTCTGGGATAATGGTAAAATAGACCATAAGCCTTACAGGAGATAGATGTTCTGTATCTATCAAGTTCAGTAAATACTGACACTCGATCCTTCTCACCATTCCTGTTTCTGGGGAATTATGTTCTAGTCATGCTTTGCAATATTGTGCTGGCTTGTTGAGTGATGACTTGTTGAATACCGTCAGCTCACGCAATTTTATTATTAATGTACACATTTGATGGCGAAGCAGAAATTATATTATAGTTCTCAAATACAGAAACAAGCCTATTTAGCACCATAATTATAGTCAATGACACGCATGTTGTCCAAGTTTATGTGATCTTCATAATTGCATAAACTTGCCCATCACTTCATATTTATTCCCACATTAACTAGTTGGTGGCTAACAAATGTAAGCAAATGTTATGTTTAATTGTAATAATATTATGATTTTATTATTCCCTACCACACAAAGACCATTGGGTCATTGAGTACATGCCACCTCTCAATGTAATCCCATTCCCTCCATTTTATCTCACTTACATGTCCATCTGCCATGTCCCTCACCTGATTGTCCCGCCATCCATCCATACTTGTATGGCAGCCAAATGAATCTCCAAAACTGCATGTCTTTGAGAAGAATGAGAATACCAGAGCACCTAAGTGATAGTCACAGAAAGAACCCGCAAATTCTACACAGACCCTAATTTGTGGGTCACTGGAAGTGTGAAGCAGCAGCATTGCCAGCTGTGCTGCCCTCTCATTTAGAAATGGGTTTCGCTATTTGTAATTTTTGTGTGTAGGTCTTGAGGTACTGCATTTGATACTTCTATTTTCTTTCTTTCCCTTTGACCTGTACTTTTCATTCTCCTGCGGTTGACACGCACTTTAGCCCCAGGTTTTGTTATTTTGCCAGGATTTGATAGCACCTGTTTGACAATAATAATTTGTCACATAACAGAACCCAATCCTATTATTACTTTACATGTATTCCAACAGGATGTTGCTGAGTAATACTGGGCAGGAATCCAAGAAGCCTTTGTCTTGCTCTTTCTTATCGAAGAATGTAATGGCTACTCGTCATATCGCACCTAGATCAATGAACATGAACTGTGGACTGAAGCTGACATTTCTGTTTTTGTTTATTTTCTGCTGTGACTTTGCCTGATATTATTATTACTCTCATTCAATCTCACCACTTCCAATCTTGCCAAGGCCACCTGGTAGGGGTGATTACCAGCTGTTCCTGCATATCTATGAGTTAAATAGTTCAAATGAATAAGGTTCAAGAAAACTGGAAGTGTTGAAAATCTGAAAGAAAAACAGATAATGCTGGAAACATTCAGGGTTAGTTTTGAAGGGAGTTCGACTGAAATATTACCTATTTCTCTTTCCCCATTTGCTGCCTGACCTCCTGAAAATTTCCATCATTTCCTGATTTTCTTTCTCTTAGGTGAATAAGATTCATGATTTGTGCTGGCACTTAATCTTTTTGTGATTTAAAACATTTCTAGATTTTGCAGTATTGAAAGATTTTTCAGTGATTCAAAAGTCTTTGTCACAAAATATAAAGTGCAGACAGCTCCAGTCAAACTGGATTGATGGATTTGAAAATCTGCTTTGATGTCATAGTTGACCTTTTGTAATTGAAATAAATATTGTACCAACATTCACTTTTCATCATAGTACACTTTTTCAGAGATACATCTTTGCCATTAGACATTAGGGTAGGTTGATTGGAGATTTTTCCCAGCCTTCAGCTAATCGCAACTCTGATTACAGACATGATTCTTGTGAACCAACAGATTCTGTTTCACATATCAAAATGGATTAGTACAAGTGCTTTACTTTCCCCTAAACACACACCTCCTTTCAATTTTATTTGAAATGCATAGTTAACCCTTTTGATTTTAACTCGTGTCATAAGGAAATGGCCGATTATGAAAAGGGGAGATACAGCGAGACCTGGGTGTCATGGTACACCAGTCATTGAAAGTAGGCATGCAGGTGCAGCAGGCAGTGAAGAAAGCGAATGGTATGTTAGCTTTCATAGTGAAAGGATTTGAGTATAGGAGCAGGGAGGTTCTACTTCAGTTGTACAGGGTCTTGGTGAGACCACACCTGGAGTATTGCGTACAGTTTTGTTCTCCAAATCTGAGGAAGGACATTATTGCCATAGAGGGAGAGCAGAGAAGGTTCACCAGACTGATTCCTGGGATGTCAGGACTGTCTTATGAAGAAAGACTGGATAGACTCGGTTTATACTCTCTAGAATTTAGGAGATTGAGAGGGGATCTTATAGAAACGTACAAAATTCTTAAGGGGTTGGACAGGCTAGATGCAGGAAGATTGTTCCCGATGTTGAGTAGGCCAGGAAAAGGGGTCACAGCTTAAGGATAAGGGGGAAATCCTTTAAGACCGAGATGAGAAATACTTTTTTCACACAGAGAGTGGTGAGTCTCTGAAACTCTCTGCCACAGAGGGTAGTTGAGGCCAGTTCATTGGCTATATTTAAGAGGGAGTTAGATGTGGTCCTTGTGGCAAAGGGAATCAGAGGGTATGAAGAGAAGGCAGGTACGGGATACTGAGTTGGATGATCAGCCATGATCATATTGAATGGCGGCGCAGGCTTGAAGGGCCTACTACTGCACCTAATTTCTATGTTTCTGTTTCTATAAGTGATAAGAGCAGAATTAGGCCATTCAGCCCATCGTCTACTCCACCATTCAATTATGGCTGATCTATCTCTCCCTCCTAAAACCACTTTCCTACTTTCTCCCCATAACCACTGACACCCGTATTAATCAATAAACTATCTATCTGCCTTAAAAATATCCATTGACTTGGCCTCCACAGCCTTCTGTAGCAAATTCCACAGATCACCACCTAAAGAAATTTGTCCTCCTTCTTAAAGAAACGTCCTTCAATTCTGAGGCTATGATCTCTAGTCGTAGACTCTACCACTAGTGAAAACATCCTCCCCACATCCACTGTAGGACAACCTTTAATAGCTGAGTGCTCTGCACATGGAATCATTAAGAACTTCTACAACATGATTCATTTTGTGCAGTTGCTACAAGAAATATGTAGGAAAGAACTGCCGGTGCTGGTTTAAACTCTGAAGAAGGGACTCGATCCGAAACGTCACCCATGCCTTCTCTCCAGAGATGCTGCTGTCCCGCTGAGTTACTCCAGCGATTTGTGTCTGCTCCAAGAAATATATCCTTGAAATATTTACACACACATTGCCAGGAGCTTTGGCACAAATTGTGCAAGCTTGTGAACCACGACCAGAACCACAACAGCAAATACAAATCTCTGGTATTGATATGTTGTCTATAAAAGCACGAAAACACTTCGGAAGCAATTTTTCCAAGTAAGTAAAATAATCATCTGGTTACAGAAACCAAGCCTGTTTCATAGACAAAGAAAATAGGTATAGGAGTAGGCCCATCAAGCCAGCATCGACATTCAAAATGATCATGGCTGATCATCCAAAATCAGTACCCCATTCTGGCTTTTACCCCAATATCCCTTGATTCCTTTAACCCCAAGAGCTAAATCGAACTCTCTCTTGAAAACATCCAGTGAATTGGCCTCCACTGCCTTCTGTAGCAGAGAATTCCACAGATTCACAACTCTCTGGGTGAAAATGTTTTTCCTCATCTCAGTCCTAAATGGCCTACCCCTTATTCTTAAACTGTGACCCCTGGTTCTGGACTCCCCCAACATCGGGAACATTTTTCCTGCACCTACCCTGTCCTATCCCCTAAGAATTTAATATGTTTCTATAAGATACTGTCTCATCCTTCTAAATTCCAGCAAATACAAGCCCAGTCGATCCATTCAGTCCCGCCATCCCAGGAATTAACCTGGTGAACCTCCGCTGCACTCCCTCAATAGCAATCATGTCCTTCCTCAAATTAGGACACCAAAATTACACATAATACTCCAGGTGCGGTCTCACCAGGGCCCTCTACAACTGCAGTAGGACTTCTTTGCTCTTAAACTCAAATACTCTTGCAATGAAGGCCAACATGCCATTGGCTTTCTTCACAGACTGCTGTACCTGCATGCTTACTTTCAGTGACTGATGTAGAAGGACACCCAGGTCTTGTTGCACCTCCCCTTCTCCCATTCAGATAATAATCACCATTATTATCTGAATTGGAGACACCAGATAATAATCTGCCTTCCTGTTCTTGCCACTAATGTGGATAACCTCACATTTATCCACATTATACTGCATCTGTCATACTTCTGCTCACTCACCCAACCTATCCAAGTCACCCTACAGCCTCATAGCATTCTCCTCGCAGCTCACACTGCCACCCAGCATTGCGTCATCCGCAAACCTAGAGATGTTACATTTAATTCCCTCGTCTAAACGATTAATATATATTGTAAACAACTGGGGTCCCAGCACCGAACCTTGCGGCACCCCACTAGTCACTGCCTGCCATTCTGAAAAGGAGCCGTTAATTCCTTTGCTTCCTGTCTGCCAACCAGCTCTCGATCCATGTCAATACCCTACCCCCAATACCATGTGCTCTAATTTTGCACACTAATCTCTTGTGTGGGACCTTGTTAAAGGCTTTTTGAAAGTCCAGATACACCACATCCACTGGTTCTCCCTTATCCATTCTACTTGTTTATTCCTCAAAAACTTTCAAAAGATTAGTCAAGCACTAATTCCAAAAGATTAGTTCCTTTTACATGCACGGTAAAGAGACCTGTCTAAAAAAAAATGGCGTTTCAAGCTACTTACCAAATTATGAAATTTGCAATTTACATACATCAATGATAAATATCTGAAGAAGCGGTCACAGTGGCGCAGCGGTAGAGTTACTGCCTTGCAGCAAATGCAGCGCCAGAGACCCGGGTTCGATCCCGACTACGGGTGCTGTCTGTACGGAGTTTGCACATTCTCCCCGTGACCTGTGTGGGTTTTCTCAGAGATCGTCGGTTTCCTCCCACATTCCAAAGACGTGCAGGTTTGTAGTTTAATTGGCTTGGTAAATGTAAAAATTGTCCCTAGTGGGTGTAGGATAGTGTTAATATGCGGGGATCGCTGGTCGTGCAGACCTGGTGGGCCGAAGGGCCTGTTTCCGCGCTATATCTCTAAATTAAACAAAGAATAAAATTTGCCGCAGCATTTAGTTGTGGTGACTGACTAGTTGAAAAGATGAGTTTTGAAATTCAGAGCAGAAAAACTTTCAAGGTCTGGCTTAGACTGGTTAGCACGCAACAAAAATTTTTCACTGTACCTCAGTGTATGTGACAATAAACTAAACTAAACTCAGGAGGGGTTGAGGTCTCTGCCCCAGTGGTCCATGAGGAGTGGTTGCGTAGAAATCTGCAGAGGTGAAAAATTAAAGCCATGTGGTGATTTAAAGAGAACAAGCTGTTGAAGTGTAAAAGATTGTGGAATGAGAGTTGTGTGTCAGTGGGGATATGCTAGTAGAATATAGGATAATGGAATATGGGCTGATTTGAAACTGAGACCAGTGCAAAGGGAGCAGCTTTGATCATCTTCTTACATTGAATAACAACATGGTGATATTGGTTAACAACATGATGATATTGGATCTTATGAAATGAAACATTTTTCAACTAATTTCTGTCTGAAATTAAGATACTTTTGTAATTGCAGCGTAACATGTTGAGTAATTTTTTTTTTGATAAAGGCATAAGAGTATAGTCTGAAAATGAACAAGGTGAATAAACTTAAGGTAAAACAATCCACTTGTTGATATGATGCAACAAGCCGGTTTCTCTTGTCCCAAGATACTCTATAATTCCCACACATGATCACAATACTGTTTTACTATTGGTAATCTATAAATAAGAAATAATTTTATTTATGCTTATAGTTAATCTTTAACCTCCAATTACACTGCCACTTTTTAGTTTTGAAGGTATATTCATGTTCTAGGAGCAGAATTAGGCCATTTGGCCCATCAAGTCTGCTCTGCCATTCAATTATGACTGATCTATCTTTCCCTCTCAACCCCATTCACCTGCCTTTGCCCCATAACCTCTGACCCCCTTACTAATCAAGAATCTGTCAATCTCCACCTTAAATATGTGCATTGGGCCTCCACCACTGCCTGTAGCAATTAATTCCATGTCTCTTGTCCTTCATTCCCAAATATTATGTTATTTCTGATTAAAACTTGCAATTCCATTTGCATTAATTTGATCCAATAGGATCTTAATTTCCTTTTGCTTTCTCCATCTGATGGTGACCTCTGCTTGTCCTTCATGTCTATCCACTGCCTCTTTTCTGATTATCTAATAAATTAACGCAGTTAGCTCATTCTATCCTGATTTCAGTAAATTAATGTTATTCTTTATTTTGGTTTTGTTCTGACTTTCTGGCAAAACACTCGAGCATTATTTTTATCTTTGATTAATCTCAGCTGCACCCATTTTAAAGGCTGCACGTAAGTCATTAATCTGCTCTGACTTTATCAATAGGCAGCCGATCGTTTTGCTCTACTTTGCACTAAATGCGATTTGCGAATTAGACTTTGTAAAGCCGTCTAGATGCAATTGAGGCATACGTTAGACAATAGGTGCAGGAGTAGGCCATTCGGCCCTTCGAGCCAGCACCGCCATTTAATGTGATCATGGCTGATCATCCCCAATCAGTACAAATTTAGACGTTCAGATTTTCAAACCCCAATTGCATTATCCTGTTAAATATAGTTCTAAGGGAATATACTTATAAAGTATATAAAGTATCCGATTATTTCTACCAATTAAGATAATTACATTCAAGTTCTGATCTTTTACTTTACCAGCCAATCACTAATCATCAGAACTGTCCCGTTCATTACAGCTACCTATGGGGCACTTTGGGGAAAATTAGAAAGTAGATTTTTGTTAATACACCGACAGCATCACAGTCAATTACATTTAATTAGACATTTGCAACGTTTCATAACTTAACATTGTCATTTGTAAACTATACTGACTAATTTGTAAGAAGAGTCTCGACCCAAAACGTCATCTATCCACCTTCTCCAGAGATGCCGCCTGACCTGCTGAGATACTCCAGCACTCTGTCCTTGTGTGAATTCCAAGACTTGCCAAACACAAATACAAGAAATATGGAAACATTCGTGTTCTCAGTGAGAAAAGTTACTGTTTACATTTTGTAGTTAAGAATTTCATGCCATTGGCAAATTGGCTATGTGCCTAATATGCTGAATTAATCGTATTAAATTTCTTCAGAGTAGGGTATAACTGAGATGGTGTTAAGTGAATTCTTTTTTTTTCTTGCATGATTTTCATCTCGGGTGTCTGAACTTCAGCTGGATCGTATTAACTAGGCAATGCAAAAAGTTGGAGGGACATTTCCTTGTAGGGAAGAGAAAATTCTTTATTACATATTCTTGCATTTTATAATGACATTAATAACATTGCCATTGACTTGAAGTAAATTGGTGGTTGTATCCCATTCTGTTGAGCATGTTTTGAAGTGGAAAAATAAAATTGACAAAGCAGCAATTATACGGGAAAACTGGGTTTAGACGTATTAAATAAAAATGCACCTCGGTAGTGAATTTTGCACGGTAAATTCAACATTCCCATTTTCTTTTCTCTTGTATGTCCTAATTTTGCAAATAATCCTACATATAATGTACATTATTCATACCATTAATGGTGTACTTTGCACTTTTCCACAGATCTGCAGACACTGATGAAGGATCTTTGGCAGTGGACACAGGAAAGGGGTCACCTGGTAGGGGTTCAAAGATTAAAATCTCCACTACACCTTCATCCAGTCTGAAGGACTTGTGCAACAGATTGATTAATAAAGACCCAATCCTGCCTGCTGTTATCCCTTCTATGTTCACAGTCAACCAAACAGCAGCTGGTCTCGGTGATGGGCTAACTATTTTTTTACTCTGTCACCTTCTGACTGAAAGTCACACGGTGAAATGGTGGACCTCCAAGTGCTAATTGCTGAAAAAACACTGCACGTTGAAACAGTTAGCCACCTTTAAATTTAGCCCGTGTTCTGCAAGTATTTGATAAAATATAATCTCTGTCGACCACTACATCATTCACACAAAGGTGGCAATACCATTTCTAACTCTCCTCAAAACCATTCCCAGTCACCCTCATGTACTCTCACATAGCAGTAATTCTGACAATAGTGATATCAAAACTCTCATTGATGAGCCATTTATTTTTGCACTATTCATAAAATCTCACCATTTGGTATTGAGTTGACTGCAATTCCAGGAGTTACTGCCCACTCCATAAAAAGAATGAGGTATTCTCATTCTCATAAATAGTAAGATTATATTTCCTGTTTTTCCCATGGGTGAGGGTTTCCAGAGCAAGCTCATTGAAATCAATTGCTCACCCTAACCCTAATGCAAACTTTCTTCCTTATAAAGCGCCAAATATTAAGCAGATTAAAATATAGTGTGACCCGTCAATTGGGGACCCCCCCAGCAGGGATAGGGAGCTTGGTACATGGAAGAATTAAAGGTGAATGGGATGATGGTAGTAAAGGTCAAACCCACCTGCAACTGCTCAAAAAAAATGTTCATGTTACTTTATCACATAGCCATTAGCATCTTCTCTTGTTTCTAACTTTGTAGCAATGTTAACTAAACAAAATATATTGTTCCTTAGTCTTGGACTAATAAACATCAAAGTATTTTCCAAACAAACTTGTTCACAGATCTAACATCATGTTTAATTTGTTTCTGGTGTGAGGAGCCCTGCTGAATATATAGCCTCCCTAATCTCTGTAAAATTACATGGCAATCCCATCTTCCTACACACTGCCAGTCATTCTTTCAGCCATTTCTAAATGGAAGTTCAACCATTTAGATTGTGTGCTTTCAATTTTTTAAATAAAAACATAAATATTGTGCAGTAGATCTGCTGCTATACATTTCATTCTACTTTTCTCTGCTTTATTTCTTTCCATAAGGTATCCAACCTTGCTGGATTTCAGCAAGAAAATAAAATACCTCTGTGCTTCTGCCTGCCTTGACTGCATGTGTTGTTCATTTGTGCAATCATTGGTACCTAGAATTGTTAGATAAACAATGCTAATTTACCACATCTAAGTAACAAAGCACCAGAAGTTGTGAGCTTTTTAAGCAATTGTTAATGAAGAATATCATTAATGATGCTGGATTTTGCTCTTTTCTGTTATCACTTTTCCTTTGCTGCTTTGGTAAACTGCAGACAAAGAAATCAAAAAGGAAAGCATGGATGGAAGTGTAGCGTGCTATCAGGACAATGTGACAGAGGAGGACTTGGAAATGTTCAAGCAAGCTCGGCACCTGTCACTCCAGGTGAGACCTTTTCATTTCAGTGGTGAAACAAACTATTCCCATGAACCAAAAACAGATCACTGGAAAAACGCAGCAGGTCAAGCAGTATGTGTCGAGGCAAAAAGTGTATGTTGACCACATAAAGGCTGAGAAGGAAGATTAAGGGTAAGGGGCCGATGGAATGGAGAATGATAGGTGGAACCAGATTATTCAAGGGGTGGAATGATGAGTAGGTGGAAGCAGCTGGGTGAGGAACAAGGTGAACAAAGGGAGAAGAAAGCAAGATAAACAGGTGAGTGTGTGAGAGAACAGCAGGGCTCGGAAAGCTCTGATCACACATTGGGTGATAAACTTTCTCGCTGAGTTCTTCCAGTGTTCTGATTTTTGATTCAGATTTCAGCATCTACAGGATCTTTTGTCCAATTCTGTGAGCTGTGACCAAATCACACTGACAGATTCTTGTGGTTTATATGTTTATTTACTATGCATCATGAATAAATGCAAATATACACAGTCCTTGCCTTTTGTCAAGATGTCCTGTTCAAATATCTTTGTTTTGCTGACAAATCCTGTGCAATTCAATTACATTCAACAAAATCATGCAAAAGTAAGTTTAACATTCTCTCATAGAAACCTTGAACATTGGGATATGGAACTACAGTGAAAGTGAGGGCTAAAGGGAAAAGTGGTCTCCATATGCATTTCCTGGGCCAAGCTGCACTGGCTGCCATGTGGGTGAGGGCATTAATGTGCCCAATGAGGTGCACAATGCATTTCATAAATTCACACGGCAGTGGGTGTGCATTGCTGACTTCATCCACCACACTTGATGCTGTAACCAGCACACGGTCTTAACATTAAACATGCATTCAGCACCACGTAGTTAGCCTAGATGTTAACAGTATTGAAGCTTACTATTTTCATGAAGATATCTTTGGATATGCTCAGATATATACTTTATTCTGTGGAACGCCGGAAACTGAGGAGTGATCTTATAGAGATGTGTAAAATCATAAGTGTATAGATAGGGTGAATGCACAGAGTCTTTTGCTCAAGGCAGGAAATTCAAGAACTCGATGGCATAGGTTTAAGATAAGAAGAGAAAGTTTTAATAGGCACCCGAGGGACAACTCTTTCACACAGTGTAATGGTATATGGAACAAGCTGTCGGAGGAAGTGGTGGAGGCAAGTGCAATAACTACATTTAAAAGGTATTTTGACAGATGGATGGACAGGAAAAGTTTTGAGTGACACAACTAAACACAGGCAAATGGCGCTATCTTCGATGGGGGCATATTGGTCAGCATTGACGAGTTCGGCTGAAGGGCCTGTTTCCATGCTGTACAACTAATATAATCAGAATGAAAGTAGTTCCATTTTAAATGTGTGGCACATAGATGTGGTTAACTTATGTTAGGATCTACATCTCATGTAGATTGTATCAAAATAAAAACTACTGGACAATTTTAAAATGGGAAGATTATGATGTTATAGGAGAAAATTCCAAAGAAACTCAGCAATTAGGTTAGAATTCATTTGTGGATCAGGTAACTTTGTGTCAGTCAGATTTTGTTTATTATATAGGTGTGTACTTTGCAATGGCGAGTGAGTTCATCCAAGTGCACTCGAATGATGAGAGTGGAACCAAAACCTAACTGACATGGGAAGCATCTTGGAGAAAGGTTGATGTGAATATTTTATAAACACAGTTGAATTTTTCATGTATATCAGTCAGTTTACATTTGACCTTGATATAAAAAAGATTATTTTGTGAAATTCAGTCCAACCAGTTTAGATGAATGCTTCAGTCCCGTTATCTCTAGAAATATGTAGATTGTATTAAATTTTGAAACTGAAATTTTTGGTTGAGTTGAACAGAATTCACTTTGCTTAGTGCAAAAGCAAAATACTGCAAATAACAAATTGCTGGAAACACTCAGTGGAGCAGAGCATTATGGAGATTACAAAAGAGTCGTCTCCTCTCTCCATCGACACTGTCCAATCTGCTGTGTATTTCCTCTTACCTGATTCTGTTGGTCATTATTAAGTCTACAAATATAAAAAAACTCATAAGTTAATGACTGTGTGTTGTGAAATTTACAAACTAAACGTTAGAGATCAATGGTTGACCCCAAAATGCAGTGGGACAGGCAGCATCTCTAGAGAGAAGGAATGGGTGACATTTCAGGTCGAGACCTTTCTTCAGTTTGATCAATGTTGGACGCAGAACAATTTAATGTCTTTGTAGTAACTGTGGATACTACTCTGAACTGGTACTTTTCCACACAGTTTAGGTATGATAAGCTTTTGATGCTGAAGCCATATTAAATTCTTAAAGCCGTGTTTTTCATTTGTATTCTCTCAACAAGATCTTACTGGCTAAGGTTTATTTCTCAATCTAATCACAGTAAAATGCTGATTGCTATCTGCAATATTGTTTTTTTAAGTAAAAGCATATGCTTCAGAAACTAATACACATGGAGTGATGAAATGTAAAGTTTTCATAATGAGTACTTAAGTTTACTGGTTATCGAAACGCCTCATAGAGCTTTAAAAAAAGTTCTACTTTATTACGTACAGTTGTGCACAACACATTATAGGAAGGATGTGATGCTGCTGGAGAGGATGCAGAGGTTCACCAGGATGTTGCCTGTGGTGAATCATTTTAGTTGTGAGGAGAGACTGGGGAAGCTAGCTCAGTTTGAGCAGGGATGATTAAGAGGGAACATGATTGAGCTATTTATTATTGTAGATGGGTAGTCTGAAGTGCTCTTGACAGTTTCCCCCCTATTAAAGGTGAATAAAACACGTGGACATGGATTTACCGAAAGCTGTGAGAGATTTGAATATTATAGAATCCACCTTCTAAGTCACTTCAATTTCAGCTTTACCCTGACATTTCAGGGATCTGGGTTTGTATATATATTCTGAACTCAGAGAGGCTCTAACTCTTTGAAATCTTCTGAATTCATTACCCACAAGAAAGCAATTAGGATCCAATTAAAAGGTCAGTCACTGCTGAAGGAATGAGCTAATTCTTCCTATTGGTGCTCTCTGAAATCAATCGAATCACATCATTCCAGCATGACCTGTTCGCCAGGTCATAATTCCTTGCTTTTTTAAAAACTTTTGTTTGTGGACCCAAAACCAAATGAGCACTGATTTAATTTCCCCTTTGTTTTCGGCCTTAGCCCTCTTCACAGATGCCAGGTGAGACAAGAGATTAGTGAGGCTGAGCTACAGGGAATCAGTGCTTGAGGTAAGGATTAGTGTATTACCCAAATTGCTTTTTGGTTCTGTCATTTGCAGTGGGATTCAATTTAGTGTCTGAGCCATCTTGTATTTGATTTAATTAATTTGGGGTTTTTTTGTAGTTATATACAACACAGCGGCTAATTTTGTTATTCTTGAGATGAAAGATGTCAGTGCTGGGTAATGGGGTGCTTCTGCTCATACGGATGTCAAAAGCAAGTACACATAGGTCTAGTATAGCAGTTTGAGATCAGTCTTTTCTGTGCCCCAACAGTGTTCCTCAGATACAATCATATTCTTTATCGTACCAACTTTCCATACCAGTGATCCATACAGCTTCCCTGACATCTTTAATTACCAAAGACCAGTTTTCTTGTGTGTGTCTGCATACACTGGTTCTGGGGGGGTTATTTCTTTAAATTAATTTCACAGAGAAACCTTGTAGCCAAAGTATAGAGGGGTAATTTCATTCCATGTATGTAAGACAATTAAACATATAATTTTATGAGAAAGGGCAGCATTATATACATTAGACACCTAGATTATATGTATTTTTCAAGTAATACAAAAGAGTTAATAAATTTACTGAGATTTCAAACACCTTCAGCCAGTTTAATTAAAATAATTGATGCAATTTATCAGTATTACTGAACTCTTAAAGTTAATGAGATTCAGTTTAATTGGCCCTGTAACAATTGTCCATTTTTACATGCAGTCGCATTCCTCCATTTGAACTGTTAATGAAACATAACCCCAGCCCCTAACCTGGACGAATGCCCAGCAATTCTGTTGCCTTTGACAAAGAACCTGCAAAACTTGTTAAGGGAAAGAAATGATTCCTTTCGTCTTAATTGTATTTCAAGTCAACTTTAAGAACAAAACAATTACGTGTTTAGCCGGTTTTGTTATCCTTATTTCCTGCACAAAGTATAATATAATTACCAGAGCTTTTTAACTCTCACTAAAATACAAGAATGCCGCACGGATCAACTTTAACAAGAAGAATGATTGCTAGAACCGCCATATCATTTAGAGTCAAAAATGTTTTGATGATCACTCAGTTTTGGGGGGTTGTGGTGGAGTCCGAATGCCAATCTCCAACCAGTCAAATCGATAGGCTTACTGGAAGGCATTTATGAGTAATGGCATCAGTTCCTGGAGTGCCGCATTGACCAGTCTAATGTTTTGTTTTAAGTTCCAGGTTATTAGCTGAATTTAAATTTCACTGGTGCCATAATAGTATTTTAATGAGTGTTAGTCTAGCCACTAGATTTACTGGCTGAGTAATGTAAATCCAGTGGCTAGACTAACCATGCAGTTAAAATCCCACGATGGTTGCAGTGATATTTCGCTGCAATGTCATAATTGGCTGATGTGAAAATTAGAATATGGATAACGTCAATTGTGAATTGGGTGCTTCTATGAATGAGAGAAATTAATGCAGGCGCAAATGCCTTTAAACTGCAAATAAATGGAGATTTTTACAGACTGTCTTCTGAATATGAAGTTGAGGAACATTATTGGGTAGAGGAAATTTAAATTTGCAGCTAATATTGTTATTAAAGAAAAATAATAGACCACAAAATGAAGCAGGTTTACATTAACCAATCCAAGGGACTTGGGAGTAAAAAGGCTGGTATACAAAAACAGGGATGTAATGCTGAGGCTCTATACGGTGCTGGTCAGGCCATATTTGGAGTATTGTGAGCAATTTTGGGCACCATATCTGAGGAAGGATGTGCTGGCCCTGGAGTCGGTCCAGACGAGGTTTACAAGAATGGTCCCAGGAATGAATGGGTTAATATATGATGAGTGTTTGATGGCACTGCCCCTGTACTCGCTGGAGTATAGAGGGATGAGGGAGGACCTCATTGAAATGTTCCGAATAGTGAAAGGCTTGGATAGATGTGGAGAGGATGTTTCCACTCGTGGGAAGAGTCTAGGACTAGAGGTCATAGCCTCAGAATTAAAGGACGTTCCTTTAGGAAGGAGATGAGAATGAAATTCTTTAGCCAGAGGGTGGTGAATCTGTGGAATTCATTGCCACAGAAGGCTGTGGAGGCCGTCAATGGATTTTAAGGCAGAGATAGAAAGATTTTTGATTAGTACGGGTGTCAGGGGTTATGGGGAGAAGGCAGGAGAATGGGGTTAAGAGGGAGAGATAGTTCAGCCACGATTGAATGACAGTATAGACTTGATGGGCCGTATGGCCCAATTCATCTCCTATCACTTATGACCACACACACAGATCAAACATTTCAGAAAAATGTTGAATGTTCCTTTCCTGCAACTATCAGGTTCTTGAGCCGACCTGAACAGCTCTAATCCTCTCTCAGCAAGAGGGCACTACAGACCAACTCTTGCACTACCATTGTCTTGTTTTTTTTTCTAATTGTGTTTTCTGTTAGGATCTTGTTTTTGCACCATTTTTTCTTTTCACTAGCTTGCCGAATTTGAGTGATATATGTATAATTTATGTTTTGTGTGCTTCCTGAATCTATGTGCCTGTGACATTGCTGCAAGCAATATTTTCATTGTACATCACTGTACTTGTGCATATGACAATAAACTCAATTTGAAATGTTTATGTTTTTGGGAGGTGTGCATTTATTTATTGCCGTGCTACATCTCTCAAATGATACTTAGTGGTATATCAGAGTCTTGCAGTCAAATGTTTAGTTTAGAGATACAGGGTGGTAACAGGCCCTACGGCCCACCGAGTCCATGCCGACCAGCGATCACCCATACACTAGTTCTATCCCACACACTAGGGACAATTTACAGAAGCCAATTAACCTACAAACCTGTACAGACTTTGCGCCCCACCCAAGGTTTCCGTGCGGTTCCCAGAGGTTTTTGTCAGTCTCCCTAATGGTCAAAAGTGGTTTTCACTTCTTCTGTGTTCCGGCGATTATTTCAAAAAATTGAAAAAACCTCCGGGAACCTGACAAAAACCTCCGGGACCGCACGGAAACCTTGGATGGGGCACAAAGTCTCCAGAGGTTTCCGTTCAGGTTTCCTAAGTGGGACAGGGGCATAAGACAACAGATTTACCACTGTGCCACTGTGCCGCCCAATGTAATAAACATTTGGTCTCAGCCAAATCCAGAATGAGAAAAATAACCAATTGATTTTAGAAATAGAGTGTTGGGTATAATACAAGGGAAACAATGATTTTTTTAGGATCTTCAGCATTCTCCACTCTAATCTGAAACTGCAATAACTGGCCCCAAGGTACAGGAGCTTTGGCTCTTTCCACCAGTATTCTCCCACATCCCATAGACGTGCAGATCAGTAGGTTAATTTGCCTTTGTAAATTGTCCCAGTGTTGATGAGTGGTAGAAATGTGGGGAGTTGATGAGAATGTATTGAGAATTACATTGGATTATTGTAGAATTTTTTCAAATAAGTGGTTTATCTTTTCAAATATAAATTTGGTTTGCCCATCAATTTTTCTTATAAATAGGGAAGCTGCTATTTCCTCTCACGCATCAGATTGTCAGAAGAGCCTGATCTAACTCGCATTTGGCATTTTTTGGTTTCGCAGAAACATTGGAGGTTTGTTACTGGGGGTTCGGGCTAAAGGGTAAGAGAAAGGAGGGGAAAAAAGTGCCAAAGCAAATCTGCTTTTGGATATTTTGATGATTTTGACAGATTGACACTGAACTTTAAAATGTAATTTGTTTCTCATCAAACTTAGTAACTATCTAGTTTCTTCTGAAATGGTTTGAATTGTGTCTTTCATTACCCGTGGAATTGCTCAAGACTGATCTGTTCCTCAATCTTTTCATCTCAATGACAACCTTTGTTTATGCACCTATCATTATTTATTGTTTTGTTGATGTCATGTTTGTTTTACATTTATTATTTTTTTTGCCCCACTTAACATCTATTGTGAAAAAAAAAGAAGTCAAATGTCTAACTTTTCATCTCTCTCTCCCCTCATTGGCTGCTTCCTTCTTTCATTCCTCATTGACACAGCTCAAGCTGAAATCTTTCACATTTAACCAAAATCTGGTTAAACGGTCCGTTCTTATTTGGTTCTGAAGCCGACCTGCAACTCCTAATCCTCCTTCAGCAACAGGACACTACGGCCACCTTCTGCACCACAGTGCTCTTCTCTTTTTTAATCTAATTGTGTTTTACACTAATGTCTTGTTTTTGCACCATTTTTCTATTTTCACTACATTAACCATGTAACCATATAACAATTACAGCACGGAAACAGGCCCTCTCGGCCCTTCCAGTCCCTGCCGACCATTTGTTTTCCCCTAGTGCCATCTACCTGCACTCAGACCATACCCCTCCATTCCCTTCCCGTCCATATACCTATCCACTTTACTTTTAAATGTTAAAATCGATCCTGCCTCCACCACTTCTGCTGGAAGCTCATTCCACACAGCCACCACCCTCTGAGTAAAGAAGTTCCCCCTCACGTTACCCCTAAACTTCCGTCCCTTAATTCGCATGTCATGCCCTCTTGTTTGAATCTTCCCTACCCTTAATGGGAAAAGCTTATCCACGTCAACTCTGTCTATCCCTTTCATCATTTTAAAGACCTCAATCAAGTCCCCCCTTAACCTTCTGCGCTTCAAAGAATAAAGACCTAACTTGTTCAACCTTTCTCTGTAACATAGTTGCTGGATCCCAGGCAACATTCTAGTAAATCTCCTCTGTACTCTCTCTATTTTGTTGACATCCTTCCTATAATTAGGCGACCAAAATTGTACACCATACTCCAGAATTGGTTCGCATTACAGAATTTGAGTAATTTATGTATAATTTATGTTTTTGTATGTTGCTTGAGTCTATGTGTCTGTGATGCTGTTACAAATATTTTCGTATTCCAGTCTATTGAAATAGTTAGCACTGCTTTTTGTTCTCTGACTTTGAGTGGAATTCCCCAGCTGCTTAGCTGTTGCGTCTTTGGATATGTAGTTTCCCCTTTCTTGCTGAACACTTTCTCTCATCTCAGCATCTTGAATGTTGCTCATAGTATTGACATCCTGTGACCTACAGATGGATCCTCATAAATAAATGCAAATCACAGCCAGGTGAGTTATTTTCCTATTTGCCCAATATGCGAGTGCCACTTCCTGCATGCAGCCACTGAGAAAGCACTGACACTTTCAGTGTTTATTTAAAGAGGCAGCTTCCACAAACCCAATATGCAATTTTAAGAAAATTTGTCATTAGTGTTTGTGCCTTTTGTTTCCCTGAATGATTTCAAGATGATTTAAGGTGAGGGGAGAATGGTTTTAATGGGAACCTGAGGGGTAACTTATTTACACAAAGGATGGTAGGTGCATGGAACAAGCTACCGGAGGAGGTAGATTTAAGAAACATTTAGACAGGGACACGGACAGGATAGATTTAGAGGCATACGTGCCAAAAGCAGGCAGGTGAGACCAGTGTAGCTGGGGCATGTTGGTCAGTGTGGGCAAGCCTGTTTCCACACTGTATAACTGTATTACTGCTAGACATTCAGAGCTTGAGGCTGCTAACTTTGTACTGACGTGGGAATCATATAGTCCTGTTGCTGTTGGAAAACCAAACGGTGGAATGTCAGATTTCTGGGATGCTGCAGCACCAAACTTATTTGCAAAATGGGTTCTATGCCCAGCCACCCACAGACTGTTTCTGTTGGATATTTGCTGCAGCAGAAACCACTGCGCGAATGATTTTCATACTGTGGTGCCTGTCATGTTGCTTCTGGTCTATTCAAAAATGTAAGTACCACCCCTTTAATTTGTAACTTTAATTGGCTGCCAACCCAGATTTTCAACGAACTTCTTCTTCTTGCGTATGGCGTGCACAGCCTAAAGTTGTAGATCAAGGGTAGACATCCAGGCCAGGACAGAATCAGTTACTGGGTGGATGGCTTTGATGCCACCAGGGAAAAGCCTCAGTGGGTAGTCATTCACGATGTTTCATCTAACTAACTGATATTGAAAATAATTGAGGCCAGCCATCAACATTGCACAGGATTCCACATGTCTTTGGTTTAGCAGCCTCCTTTCTCGCTGCCCACCCTATGGAATTCCATATTATTGAATTACGTAGTTGTTGCTTTGCATACAAACTGCCCACTTTACATACAGTCACTGTCAAGATCAAGAGTGACTTTGTTACACATTGGTTGTGTGGGTTCTGAAGTGACTGATAGGCCTTTGCAGGGGCCACCGTCTCTTCCACAGATGAGGTAGCTGATGTCTGATAATTAAAGTGAGTGATACATCACAGAAACAGGCTGTTTGGTGCAGCAGTCCATGCTGACTATCAAATAACCATTATACTAATCCTATTGACCTGCACTTGGTCTATAATGATTAATATGTTGGTGAGGCAAGTGCTCATCTAAATACCACTTAAATGGTGAGAGTACCTGCCTCCATCAACCCCTGAGTTTTCTCCAGATTCCACCACTTTCAACAAATTCTCCAGATTCCCTCTATAAACGTGTGCTCTCTATTTCAGATATTTCTTATATGGGGAACAGATTCATACCATCTATGCCCCTACTTATATTACACCTTTCTATTACCCTAGCACTGACCAGCACGGTCTATAGTGGTCGATATCATGGTGATGTAAGTGCTTGTCTAAATATTACAGAGCTGCCAACCTTCAACTGAGAAATTAAACTCGGACCTTAATTGTTCTCTTAGGTGGACATGGTAGATCGTGTGACGTTATGAGATCTTATTATCTTGGACAATATATGTATTTTTCAAACCAGCATAGCTAAAAAACAGCTTATCTGTTCATTTACACATGACTGTTTGCAGAATCTGTCTATTACAGAACATGATGCGGCAGTGATGTTGCTGCCTCTGAGCCCCATGGACCTCACTTCAGCTCTGATGGTGAATGCTGAATGTGTGGTGTTTATACAGTCTCCCATGAGAAGAGATTCAGAGGGTAGTTGATGGGGATGAGAGAGGAAATGATGTTTCAGGGCTAATGAGAAACAAGGATGGGAGAATGGGTGGGATGGGAGGATTACTGTGCTGTGAGCTGGCTTGGACGATGAGTCACGGTGGCCTGTGTTATGCTAAGAAAGTTGTTAAACTTCCATAGTTGCACCTGTGACTACAGTATTAAAGTAGTACTTCATTCGTATATATGCTGAGATCTTGAAAGTTCATAAGATCACATAACCTGTTCTACAGTTGTTTTGTGTTGAGAAGAATGACATAGTGTATAGATCACAGAATTCAGAATGCAATTGACGTGCGCTATAACTACAATCTCCATTAATTATGTCTGTCTATCAAACTCTTCATTACATCTCTGCTTGTAAACCAACCATGGCCCTTAAATAGTCATTTACTTCACCTTGTTCTTGAATCCCTAACATTGTTAACAGATGTTCCAGTGCAGTTAGGAAGAAAGATACTCTTAATGTTTAATTTGGAATATCTTGAGCATGTTTTTCCAAAGTCATCACAGTCATTGTTTACTGTTTTTATGCTGCAACTATAAATTATATTAAAATGAAACAATTTCCCAATTGCAGGGTCCCAGAACATTGTTGATTGTTAAATGGAATGCAACTTTCTATGTCAAGGTTATCCTGCGAATTGTCATTTTTAGTTATTGATCCTGATTTGTACTCAAATTAAAAATTTTGAAGTTCTTGCCAGTCTTGATGTCGTTAAATTAAGATTAGGGATATCTAATTTCTAGGTGAGCGCTCGAAGGAAACAGTATCTGAGTCCTCTATGACAGAACACCAAGTAATTCTGCTGTCAAGCGCATGTGGTCTTTTAGTATTAACTAATTGTATAATCTAAAAGATTGTAGTTTCATAATGTGAATTCATTTCTACACCAAGGAACTACTTTCTTACATCAGAAAAGATAAAAGCAATGTGAAGTTTTCATCAACAAATCCTTATGATTACACGTTTGTAATCTTGTTTAGTCAGGATAATTAGCTTTTTAAGTGATCATTTTGTGTGCTCACACTTTGTAGTGTAAACTTTGTACTGTCCATGACACTGTGTACTGTACATGACACTGTATGTGGATAAGCATTTTTTATTTTGCCTCAGACGTGTGGTTCATAATTGAAAAATCTATTTCAATGTCTATTTTTGGTTAAAATTAATATTTTTCGATTTTGATTATAATTTTTAATGAATGTTATTTTGGAGGTTACTTTTTTCTTACTGTAGTTAAACTTTTTTATTGCGTTTTCCTTAATTTTCACAATGTGTACACCAGGCCAGTGTTAATTGTCCATCTGTCACCGCCTTTGAGAAGGTGCTGACGAGTCATCTTCCCAAATAGCTGCATTCCTTCTGGTGGAGGGATTCACAAGCCCTTCTTGAAAGTAGAGGTTGCAAGATTGATATTTGCTGTTAGAGTACTCCAACTGCATTAAACGTGTGGAGCCAGTGCAAGATATGCCAGTGGGAGAGGAAGTGAATGTTGAGAATGAGGGACAGAGTGTTGCCCATTCTGAAAATTCGATCAGATTAATGGGAGATTGAGTTCAGTCCAGTGCCTTTTGCTGAAAATTACCGATGTTTGGTCATCATGTAATGACAGCATTTTTAATATGTTATTCATGAATCATCTGTTTCATACATCAATTGGAAAAGTTCCATCTTTCTGCTTTCGAACAATGTGATGATATAATGTTACTGGAATGCTGCCTGTCAGTTACTATGTCCAGCATCGGCAGCAACGTTGTCTATCAGATTGCGAGTGAACTCGAACTTCTATTCATTGTTTCAAAACTTTATATCATTTTCTTTGGTTCCTTCTAAAACTCACTGATAAATATGTAAATAATAAGCTTCTAATGGCTATTTACTCCTTCAAGTCTACCCCAATGTAGATATGGTGCCTGTAACTTTACAATAAGATGCTTCCTTGTTGCACAAAGTCATTTATTAACAAGCAACAAAAGTACTAAAAAGCCACAATCGTTTTGTAAAGACTATATATTTTTTATTATGTTGGATTTATTAATCTTATTAGTGCAGCTTGAATGCCGGGTTGGAATTCATCATAAACCTGAAGGAAGTTATGAACTAGAACTCAAAGTGCATTTTTATTGACTCAAACTACATACATTTTTGCTCTTTATGATGTAAGCTGATAGTAGTTGATCCTGCCCAAATGCATAATTCCAGTGCATAACCCAGACATCCGGTTCTGAGCCATTTGCTTGGGTTTAGTCCATTCCTCCAGTTCATCTCAATCTCATACAAGAACAATGCCTGCTTTGATCCTACTACGAGTATATTTTCATATCCGACACCAAGTGAAAATGAGTGTTTCGGTAAGTACTGAACTTTATTTGCAGTTGTTGAATAGATCTATCTTCCTCAAAAATTAATAAATGAACTATTATAGTGATAGTGACACAATTTGGAGTGTAATATTTTTTTGGACACCTGCAATTAATTCATTTTTTTTTAACCTTGCTATTTATTTATTAGAAAACGGGAGTGATTACTACTGTGGAGGCCCACAGTCGATATCCATCTGTCATTGAATTTGGGAAGTATGAAATCCATACTTGGTATTCTTCGCCATATCCACAAGAGTACGCAAGGTAATATTCCACGCTTTCTGTTATTCTAAAAGTTTCACGTACATGTGGAAGAAGTCGGCCAATTAATTCAACTTCATTAGGTAACTGCATTCAGACAATAGGTGCAGGAGTGGACCATTCGGCCCTTCGAGCCAGCACCACCATTCACTGTGATCATGGCTGATCATCCACATTCAGTACCCCGTTCCTGCCTTCTCACCATATCTCCTGACACTGCTTTCTTTAAGAGCTCTATCTAATTCTCTTTTGAAAGCATCCAGAGAATTGGCCTCCGCTGCTTTCTTAGGCAGCGAATTCCACAGATTCACAACTCTCTGAGTGAAAACGTTTTTCCATATCTCCGTTCTAAATGACCTACCCCTTATTCTTAAACTGTGGCCCCTGGTTCTGTTCTCTCCCAACATCGGAAACATCTGCCTCTAGCGTGTCCAAACCTTTAATAATCTTACATATATCCCCTCAATAAGATCCCCTCTCATCAGGGCGGCTGTGGAAGAGTGGGGGCTGTCCCGGGGGATGCGCACCTTAGGCCGCTTACAACTTGGTGCTCGTGTTCAGAGTGCCAAGTCATCTATGGCTTGTGTGGGAAAATGACCCCCACCCTCCTGTCTCCACTGACCAGTGTTGTGATGGACACGGGGGTCTGGACCAATCACTGATAAGTCCTGCCCCCGGCAACGTCATGTCCGTTATTTGACTTTTCTGTTGAGCGGCATTCGGTTCGTTGGCTTGTAGGCGACGCAGCCTTTCAGTTAGCTTGCCTTTAGGCGTCCCACCCTTTCGGTTAGTTGGCGTTTTGGCTTTGTTTCTGTTCAGTTATTTGGCTTCCACTTCCTTGCTTCGGCTTCTTGTCCTTCGGCAGCACGTCCGGGTACCGTGAAGGCCAACATGCCTTTAGCTTTCTTCAGTACCTGCTGTACGTGCATGCTTACTTTCAATGAATGATGAACAAGGACCCCCCGACCTCTTTGTACTTCTCCTTTTCCCAACTACATAATTCAGATAATAATATGCCTTCCTGTTTTTGCTACCAAAGTGGATAACCTCACATTTATCCACATTAAACTGCATCTGCCATGCATCCGCCCACTCACCTAACCTGTCCAAGTCACCCTGCATTCTCATAGCATCCTCCTCACAGTTGACACTGCCACCCAGCTTTGTGTCATCTGTAAATTGTAACAAATTTGCTAATGTTACTTTGAATCCCTTCATCTAAATCATTGATGTATATTGTAAATAGCTGCGGTCCTAGAATGGAGCCTTGCGGTACCCCACTAGTCACTGCCTGCCATTCTGGAAAGGACCCGTTAATCCCTACTCTTTGTTTCCTGTCTGCCAATCAATTTTCTATCCATGTCAGTACTCTACCCCCAATACCATGTGCTCTAATTTTGCTCACTATTCTCCTATGTGGGACTTATCAAAGGCTTTCTGAAGGTACATTACATCCACTGGCTCTCCCTTGTCCATTTTCCTAGATACATCCTCAAAAAATTCCAGAAGATTGGTCAAGCAGGATTTCCCCTTCGTAAATCCATGCTGACTCGGACAGATCCTGTTACTGCTATGCTGTTACTGTTAGCTGAGGATGCAATCTGCCATGGTAAATCCATGCTGACTCGGACCGATCCTGTCACTGCTATGCTGTTATAGTTAACTGAGACTGCAATCTGCCTTGTTTGTCCTTATATTATAACCATATAACAACCATATAACAATTACAGCACGGAAACAGGCCCTCTCGGCCCTTCCAGTCCGTGCCGATCATTTGTTTTCCCCTAGTCCCATCTGCCTGCACTCAGACCATACCCCTCCATTCCCTTCCCGTCCATATACCTATCCACTTTACTTTTAAATGTTAAAATCGATCCTGCCTCCACCACTTCTGCTGGAAGCTCATTCCACACAGCCACCACCCTCTGAGTAAAGAAGTTCCCCCTCACGTTACCCCTAAACTTCCGTCCCTTAATTCGCATGTCATGCCCTCTTGTTTGAATCTTTACTACCCTCAATGGGAAAGGTTTATCCACGTCAACTCTGTCTATCCCTTTCATCATTTTAAAGACCTCAATCAAGTCCCCCCTTAACCTTCTGCGCTCCAAAGAATAAAGACCTAACTTGTTCAACCTTTCTCTGTAACATAGTTGCTGGATCCCAGGCAACATTCTAGTAAATCTCCTCTGTACTCTCTCTATTTTGTTGACATCCTTCCTATAATTAGGCGACCAAAATTGTACACCATACTCCAGAATTGGTCTCACCAATGCCTTGTACAATTTTAACATTACTTCCCTGCTCCTACATTCAATGCTCTGATTTATAAAGGCCAGCACACCAAAGGCTTTCTTTACCACCCCATCTACATGCGATTCCACCTTCAGGGAACTATGCACAGTTATTCCTAGATCTCTCTGTTCCACAACATTCCTCAATTCCCTACCATTTACCATGTACGTCCTATTTTGATTTGTCCTGCCAAGATGTAGCACTTCACACTTATCAGCATTAAACTCCATCTGCCATCTTTCAGCCCACTTTTCCATATGGCCCAAATCTCTCTGTAGACTTTGAAAATCTACTTCATTATCCACAACACCACCTATCTTAGTATCATCTGCATACTTACTTATCCAATTTTCCACCCCATCATCCAGATCATTGATGTACATGACAAACAACAGTGGACCCAACACAGATCCTTGAGGCACCCCACTGGTCACCGGCTTCCAACCTGACAAACAGCCATCCACCATTACTCTCTGACATCTCCCATTCAGCTACTGTTAAATCCATCTTGCTACTCCGCCATTAACACCCAAAGATTGAACCTTCTTAACCAACCTTCCATGGGGAACCTTGTGAAAGGCCTTACTGAAATCCATATAGACAACATCCACTGCTTTACCCTCATCAATTTCCCTAGTAACCGCTTCAAAAAATTCAAGAAGGTTTGTCAAACATGACCTTCCAGGCACAAATTATGTTCATTGCATTTTTAAAATAATCCCAATGTTGTATTGTGTATTATTACACACATAATATCTTGCTGAACAGTCATTGACTTACATTATTGTCAGTCCTTAAACGCACTGAAGTCGTTTTTTGGAAATCTATTTTGGTTATTGGGGAAGTCAAATGGGAAGCATAATGGGAAGTCTAAACTGGATTTACACTCTGTTTGCTTGGTTATGTAACAGTGAATATTAATATGTACAATGTATTAGCGTTTTTATTGAGACAGTAAACTGGATCTCTTGCAGTACATATCCATACTAAAGATTTCACCATACACACCAAATTTATGCAATTGATCCTGCAGTGTTTTACTTTGATATTTTCTAAAGTGTTGTGGACTAGCAGTCAAAGCACAAGCTTCAGAAATCCAAACTGGTAGAAGGCAGTCCCACATGCTGCTTGGACGAATTGAACTGTGGCTTCCGATGCCTGTGAAAAAGCCATAAACCGAACAAACTAATCTCATCACTTACCCTTCTGTTCACAATAAGAAACGTGCTTATTATATTTGAATGACGTTGCCAAGAAACAAATATGATGAAAATTAATGTGTTGGTTGTCTCTAAATGCAACATGTAGGAGCCCTGAGCCGCTTTACTAGGTCTTGATAATCTCATCTCTAGACTATTTATACAATTCAATTGTTTTAACTACCTGACCAAGAAGTAGAGATACACACGACTAAATTAAAGGTATTACTTTGGCCAATAATTTGCAGCAAATTATGGTTTTGATTTCCTTTTTTTTTAAACTGAGCATTTGTTCCTTGTTTTGCCAGTAAGCAAAATAGCATTGTCAGAGATTATATTTATTGCTGTCAAGAGAGACAAGTTGGACTTGTACGGGCAGAAACTGTAAGCGTTCTTCAAAAGTTGGAAGTCTTATGCTTCGATACACAGTAATTTTGACTTCTCTTACTTAAGTTTGGCTTAAGGCTCCACAGAACCGTGAACAAGCTGTAAACACAATGGCTATTATACACCCAGTTATACAAAATGTATAAAATGCACTTGCGATGTTCACCCTCACACAAAGAGTAAAAAACAATAAACTATTTAGTAAATAATAAGATAGGTATTAACATAATTCCAATATTTTTTTGTAGGCTCTTAAAGCTTTACCTATGTGAATTTTGTCTGAAGTACATGAAGAGTCAGAACATTTTGCAAAGGCACACCAAGAAATGTGGCTGGTACCATCCACCTGCTAATGAAATATACCGGAAACAAGATCTGTCAGTATTTGAGGTAAAGTATTAAAAGTTTAGCTATAGTTTCTGGTGAAAATAATTCCATGTTGTGACTTTGTAGTGACGTTGATGCTAGAATTATACTTTGAATTGTATTTTGGTTAATACTCGTTTAGAAAATCGCTGTAAATACAACCCATTTCTTGAACAATTCACATCACCTTTGTAGAAGCAGGAGGGGGAGGGAGGGGGAGAGAGGCTGAGGGGGAGAGAGGCGGGGAGAGGGGTAGAGGGGGGACGGGGAGAGAGAGAGAGCAGGGGGAGAGAGGGGGGAGGGGAGAGAGGCGGGGAGAGGGGTAGAGGGGGGACGGGGAGAGAGGAGTGGGGGGGCAGAGGGTGGGAGAGGGAGGGGAGGGGATGGAGGGGAGGGGGTAGAGGAGGTGGGGAGAGGGGTGGGGGAGGGGGCAGAAGGTGGGAGGGGGAGAGAGGAGGGGGATGAAAGGGGAGGGGAGGGAGAGTAGAGGGGGAAGAGAGATGAGAGGGGGAGAGAGGAGAAGGGGAGGGAAAAGAGGGGAGGGGGGGTGGAGGAGGAGAGAGTGGGAGAGACAGGAGGGGGGAGAGAGTGGGATAGAGGTGGGGGGGAAGAGGGGAGGGGTGGGGGGGGGAGGGGGCAGAGGCATGGGGGAGAGAGGGGAGGGAAAGAGGAGGGGGTGGAGGGGGTAGAGGGGGGAAGGAGGGGAGGGTGTGAGAAGAGGATGGGGAAGATGTGGAGGGGAGCTGGGTGAGTGAGTGGGCTGCGAAAAGCAGAGATAGTCCGGGGAGAGAGTCCACGTCGCGACAAACTGGAAACCCGCGGAGGGGGTGGGGGGGGGGGGGGGAAGCAGGAAAGGAGCAGTTAGCAGCGGGAGGAAGACCACAGGATCTGCAGAACTTGCTCGTTCTTTCTGCGCCTTTTGAAGAACGGGGAGGGTGGTGACGTAACTCGTGGAAAACAGTGCGCCTGCACGTTGACAGAAGCTGCTTTCATCCAGAGCGGGGTGGGGGGGGACCACGAGCCGGGTGGGCCACGATCAAAGTTGTTGTGATGTCATCAGCTGGCCAATGGTTAGATTTGAAAAAAAAGTCAGATTTGTGAACAATTTTAGTAAAAATCTCAGAAAATAATTAACCAGATTTACAGATGATGGGATTTTTGAAATCATGAGGTATATCGTCGCCGGAATATGTAGAAAGTTCACCGTTTTCGGCATCGGATTTTTTGAGGAGATGTGAATCAAAGGCGAAATCACACACACACACACACAGAGTTTTATTAAGTTCTAGACTAAGTGGACCCGTTGGGTCCCATGTTCACACGGGAGGGCTGGTCCCCCAAGGTAATATTCCACCTCTCCACCATTTCCAATATTGCTGGCCTGTGGGAGTGGGGGGGGGGGGGCTTTCTGGAGTGCTAGTGTGGGTGTAAGGGACTGGTTTCCAGTGGGCTAGTATGGACATTGTGGGCCAAATGGATTCTTGGGCTGGCAGCTCAGTCACTCAGGCCTGGTGGGCTGGCAGCTGTCACAGACCTGGTGGGCTGGCAGCTCGGTCATTCAGGCCTGGTGGGCTGGCAGCTCAGTCACTCAAGCCTGGTGGGCTGGCAGCTCGGAAACTGACAGAAATTCTGCCTAAAACAGCTGAGAGACTCTGTGAGAGAGAAGGGAGAGAGTGTGGAGAATCAATTTTAGACATTTTTCATATTTTTCTGCGGATCACAGCAATGAAGGAGAAAGCCTATCCTGGCCTGGAATTCACAGGGAGCAAATGAAGGGAGGGAGAAAAATACTGGGGTGAGATTTAATACTTGCAGGGGGAATACTTACTGATGGGCTGAAGGCTCCTGGGCTAGTATAGGCTGATGGGGCTCTTTAAAAAAAAATCTGAGTGATATCTCAGTGAAAGGCCCTTTTTCTGGACGTTTCCGGGCATGGCACAGGCCTTTTGGGCCAAAATGCTCC
Source organism: Okamejei kenojei (assembly GCA_035221665.1). NCBI lineage: Eukaryota > Metazoa > Chordata > Chondrichthyes > Rajiformes > Rajidae > Okamejei > Okamejei kenojei. The sequence continues at coordinate 29,568,229 of CM069165.1, read as the reverse complement.
TCTTGTGCTAATATGGGCATTTTGGGCAAAGGGGACTGGTTTCTCGGCTTAGGGGCCTTGTGGGCCAAAATTAGTGGTTTCAGGCAGGCCAAACAACTCATTTCATTTCATTTCCAATTGCACTGCAGTTTCTTGCACAGGGCAGACCAAATAACTCATTGCATTTTCATTTCACTTCCATTGCCATTGCAGTTTCAAGCACATGGCAGGTTGAAGCCAAACAGCTGATTGCATTTTCACTTCATTTCCATTGCCATTGCACTTTTAAGCACATGGCAGGCTCCAGCCGAACAGCTCATTGCATTTTCACTTCATTTCCATTGCCATTGCAGTTTCTAGCACAGGGCAGGCCAAACAACTCATTTCATTTTCATTTAGGGCTAACAAATCATTTATTCAAGTACATTGCATACTCACAGTGTTCTGTAGTTTCCCACCTCAGACAGAGAGTCATGACCTCTCCCTAGCCATCTTGCGGACAGACTGAGCCACACCCACACTTCCGGGTTTTATAGTCCCTCCCCCTCCCACCAGAAGGGGCGTGGCCTTCATGGCGGTGATTGACAGGAGAGAAAATCTCAAGATTTTTTAAACACGAATAAGTATTTTATTTTTCATCAATGGGAAAAATCCTCGGGACCTGCGCAGCAGAGGAGGACTCTGAGTGTTACGACTCCCGAATGCAGGTACTTCAGAGCCGTGTAACATAGTCAAAAACTAGGCTCAGGTTCAAGAAAATAGTATTTTATTTTGTTAAAACCAAAACCTGATTCTAACAACCCAGTCAAGGACAAGAATAAACTAATAAACAAAGATAACAGTGCTCCAGCCAGCCTCGCAAAGGGCCGTCGAACTAGAGTCTCTAACCTGCCTAAATGGAAATAACCCTTAAACAAAATACACGAAAACCCTCAGGTCAGCCCTTATCCGTCCCAATTCAATATTAATTGACAAATGTAGGTAATAATACACAAACATAGAAACATAGAAATTAGGTGCAGGAGTAGGCCATTCGGCCCTTCGAACCTGCACCGCCATTCAATATGATCGTGGCTGATCATCCAACTCAGTATCCTGTACCTGCCTTCTCTCCATACCCTCTGATCCCCAAGGGCCACATCTAACTCCCTCTTAAATATAGCCAATGAACTGGCCTCAACTACCCTCTGTGGCAGAGAGTTCCAGAGACTCACCACTCTCTGTGTGAAAAAAATCTTTCTCATCTCGGTCTTAAAGGATTTTCCCTTATCCTTAAGCTGTGACCCCTTGTCCTGGACTTCCCCAACATCGGGAACAATCTTCCTGCATCTAGCCTGTCCAACCCCTTAAGAATTTGGTAAGTTTCTATAAGATCCCCTCTCAATCTCCTAAATTCTAGAGAGTATAAACCGAGTCTATCCAGTCTTTCTTCATAAGACAGTCCTGACATGCCAGGAATCAGTCTGGTGAACCTTCTCTGCACTCCCTCTATGGCAATAATGTCCTTCCTCCGATTTGGAGACCAAAACTCTACGCAATACTCCAGGTGTGGTCTCACCAAGACCCTGTACAACTGCAGTAGACCCTCCCTGCTCCTATACTCAAATCCTTTTGCTATGAAAGCTAACATACCACTTGCTTTTTCCACTGCCTGCTGCACCTGCATGCCTACTTTCAATGACTGGTGTACCATGACACCCAGGTCTCGCTGCATCTCCCCTTTTCCTAATCGGCCACCATTTAAATAATAGTCTGCTTTCCTGTTTTTGCCACCAAAGTGGATAACCTCACATTTATCCACATTATACTGCATCTGCCAAACATTTGCCCACTCACCCAGCCTATCCAAGTCACCTTGCAGTCTCCTAGCATCCTCCTCACAGCTAACACTGCGCCCCAGCTTCGTGTCATCCGCAAACTTGGAGATATTGCCTTCAATTCCCTCATCCAGATCATTAATATATATTGTAAATAGCTGGGGTCCCAGCACTGAGCCCTGCGGTACCCCACTAGTCACTGCCTGCCATTGTGAAAAGGACCCGTTTACTCCTATTCTTTGCTTCCTGTTTGCCAGCCAGTTCTCTATCCACATCAATACTGAACCCCTAATGCCGTATGCTTTAAGTTTGTATAGTAATCTCTTATGTGGGACCTTGTCGAAAGCCTTCTGGAAGTCCAGATATACCACATCCACTGGTTCGCCCTTATCCACGCTGCTAGTTACATTCTCGAAAAATTCCACAAGATTCGTCAGACATGATTTACCTTTCGTAAATCCATGCTGACTTTGTCCAATGATTTTACGACTTTCCAAATGTGCTGCTATCCCATCTTTAATAACTGACTCTAGCAGTTTCCCCACTACCGATGTTAGACTAACTGGTCCGTAATTCACCGTTTTCTCTCTCCCTCCCTTCTTAAAAAGAGGGGTTTGATACCCGCCAATCCTCAGGAACTACTCCAGAATCTAAAGAGTTTTGAAAGAGTATCACTAATGCATCCACTATGTCCTGAGATACTTCCTTAAGTACTCTGGAATGCAGCCTATCTGGCCCTGGGGATTTATCGGCCTTTAATCCATTCAATTTACCAAACACCACTTCCCGACTAACCTGGATTTCACTCAATTCCTCCTTTGACCCGCGGTCCCCTGCTATTTCCGGCAGATTATTTATGTCTTCCTTAGTGAAGACGGAACCAAAGTAGTTATTCAATTGGTGCGCCATATCCTTGTTCCCCATGATCAACTCACCTGTTTCTGACTGCAAGGGACCTACATTTGTTTTAACTAATCTCTTTTTCTTCACATATCTATAAAAACTTTTGCAGTCAGTTTTTATGTTCCGTGCCAGTTTTCTTTCATAATCTATTTTTCCTTTCCTAATTAAGCCCTTTGTCCTCCTCTGCTGGTCTCTGAATTTCTCCCAGTCCTCTGGTACGCTGCTTTTTCTGGCTACTTTGTACGCATCATCCTTTGCTTTGATACTATCCCTGATTTCCCTTGCTATCCACGGATGCACTAACTTCCCCGATTTATTCTTTTGCCAAACTGGGATGAACAGTTTTTGTAGTTCATCCATGCAGTCTTTAAATGTCTTCAATTGTATATCCACCATATATCACTCTTATATCCACCTTGTATATCCACCTGTACATCACTCTTGCCCAAGGGGGCACGTACAACAAGACGGCTAACTACCCCTTCCTCATTACTCAAAACCTAGTCTAAAATAGCCTGCCCTCTCGTTGGTTCCTCTACATGTTGATTTAGATAACTATCCACATACATTCCAAAAAATCCTCTTCCTCAGCACCCCTGCCAATTTGATTCACCCAATCTATATGTAGATTGAAGTCACCCATTATAACTGTTTTGCCTTTGTCACACGCATTTCTAATTTCCTGTTTGATACCATCCCCAACTTCACTGCTACTGTTAGGTGGCCTGTACACAACACCCACCAGCATTTTCTGCCCCTTAGTGTTTTGCAGCTCTACCCATACCGATTCCACATCCTCCAAGCTATTGTCCTGACCAAAGTTCTATGCCATGTGGCCAGGCCGCCTGCAGTTCAAACCACAGTCTGTTCATGAGTCTGGGTCGACAAAGCGAGAGAGAGAGTTCTGGGAGACTCGTTGTATTTAAGCTTTCGATGAGTCACCCATCACCTGACGCAGCTTGGCCAATCGGGTACAGGAGCCCTTAACCCCTTGATTCCTGACTCCCAGCCACGGGGCCTGCACTCAGGAGAGAAACAAAAGAGTTAAGTACATAGCATTCACCAGAGGGGGGGGGGGGGAGTATCTAACACCCCCACCCAAAGATACTGAATAAGCTTCGGAAGAAACTATTCAGTACTAAAACACTACTGGTGCGACAAGGCGTCAGCCAAGATATTATCCTTGCCCCTAGGTTGTATTCCTGCAGCTGCCAACTCCAGCTCATCAATCGCCTGTTCTTATTCTTCATGTTCTGCAAAAAAACCAAAGGGTTATGATCCGTGAACACGACGACAGGGACACTCGAGGAGCCCACATAAACCTCGAAATGACTCGGAGACATTAACACAGCAAGGGTCTCTTTCTCAATGGTGGAGTACCATCTCTGATGGGGATTAAACTTCTTAGAGAAGTACAAAATTGGATGCCCCACCCCATTTGAATCATCCTGTATAAGAACCCCACCAACCCCACGATCACTAGCATCCACTGCCAACTTAAATGGACGCTCAAAATCAGGTGCCGCAAGCACAGGAGCGCGCACTAGAAGACCCTTAGTATGATCAAAGGCGTGTTGACACTCAGCGGACCATACAAAAGCTACCTTCCGACTCAGCAAATCCGTCAAAGGAGCAGCCACTGCAGAGAAGTTTGGACAGAACCCCCTATAGTACCCAACCAGATACCTACGGTGTTCAGTCCTAGATGTTGGAATAGGAAATGCGACAATATGTCGCACCTTGTCCTCGAGAGCGCGAACCTGACCCCGGCCCACCATCTTACCCAGATACGTCACCGCGGCCTGGCCAAACTCACACTTCCCCAGATTGATCGTTAGGTTTGCCTCCGCTAGTCGACAAAATACCTCCTTCAGATGACCGATGTGCTCGATCCAAGACCTGGAGCACACAACTAAATCATCAAGGTATGCTTCACAGAAGGGCAAACCAGACAATACCTTGTTCATTAGCCGTTGGAAGGTTGCCGGCGCATTGCGCATCCCAAATACCGTGTACCGTATCAGGCGTAACGAACGCTGAGATCTCCCTCGCCCGCCTAGTCAAAGGAACTTGCCAATACCCTTTTAACAAGTCCAACTTAGACACAAAAGATGCACTACCCACATGATCCACACAATCCTCCATCCATGGAAGAGGATAGCAATCCGGCTTAGTTACACCATTCACCTTCCGAAAGTCCGTGCAAAACCTGTCCTCCCATTAGCCTTCGTAGCCAGTAGACATGGAGAACTCCATGGACTACAACTAGGTTCAGCAATTGCATGCTGCAGCATATAGTCAACCTGACCTCTTAGACGTTGACGCTTGTCAGGGTTGACCCGATAAGGATGCTGTTTAATTGGCGCAGCACCGGCCACGTCAATGTCATGCTGCAGCACAGACGTTTGAGAAGGCACATCCGAGAACAGTGACCCATTTGACCCCACCAAAGCAAGCAGATCATCCCGCTCACTTCCAGACAAATGAGACAACCGCAAGGGAAGCGACTCCAAAGCTTCGGAGTTGCACAGCTTTCCCTGCGTCACTGCTGTCAACAACCGTGCCTCACCCACATCACCACCCGTGTCAGGGGTCAGCACTACTACAGCCAAAACCGCCTTAGACAAAACCGAAGGACACAGCTCCTCCCCATCAACCTGTACATGCTCCTGCTTCAGCATGTTGATATGACAGAGCTGAGTCTTACGCCTCCGATCAGGGGTACCAATAACGTAATCCCTTGCACCAACCTTCTTAACCACCTGATAGGGACCACTATACCGAGCCTGCAGACTGGAACCAGGAATAGGCAACAAAACCAGGACTTTGTCACCTGGAGAAAAATTCCAACTAGAAGCCTTCCTGTCGAACCAGCCCTTCATCCTAGACTGAGCAGAAGCAAGATTACCCATTGCCAGTTCGCATGCCCTCCGTAGTCTAGAACTAAAAGTACAGACGTGGTCTAAAATACTACGTTTTGAATTCTCCTGCAACCATTTCTCCTTCAGGACCCTCAACGGACCACGAACAGTATGCGCGAACACCAGGTCAGCAGGACTGAACCCTAAAGACTCCTGCACGACCTCACGCACCGCAAACATAATGAGATGAACCCCCTCATCCCAGTCTTTTTCAAACTCCAGGCAGTAAGTGCTCAACATGGATTTCAAAGTCTGGTGAAACCGCTTGAGAGCGCCCTGACTCTGGATGATACGCGCTGGAGTAACAATGCTCAATATCCAACAACTTCATTACCTGACCAAAAATCTTTGACATGAAGTTGGAACCTTGGTCACTCTGCACAACCTTGGGCAAACCGAACAACGAAAAAAACTTAGTGAGAGACTTCACAATGGCAGGGGCAGTAATGTTACGCAAAGGGACCACCTCCGGAAAGCGGGTAGACGCACACATAATTGCCAATAAAAACTTGTTGCCCCCCCTTGTCCGAGGTAGAGGACCCACACAATCAACTAGAATCCATTCAAACGGCTCCCCGACCACAGGGATTGGATATAAAGGCGCAGGAGCAATCGATTGGTTCGGCTTTCCTGCCACCTGGCAAATGTGACAACACCTGCAGTGCTGCTTCATGTCCTTTTTCAACCCTGGCCAAAAAAAAATTCCGTAAGATACGGTCATACGTCTTATTGACCCCCAAATGTCCACCCAGAGGTCCATCGTGAGCCAAACAGAGTATCTCGTCCCTATACCGACGAGGTATCACAATCTGATCAACCACTCTCCAATCATCATGCCCCGACATATCCAAGGGAGACCACTTTCGCATCAGCAAGCCATTCCTCAGAAAATACCCCTTTGCTGTGGAATCCATATGCCCCTCAGGTACCGCGCAGTCGAACAGATCCGATAAACCTGGATCACTCTTTTGCTCCTCAACCAGCCGGTCACGTGACAGCGACACCGGCACATTTTCAGACAAGACCCCATCTTGAGATGTAGACACACCCTTCACAACACAGGATCCATCATCCTGATCCCCAAAAATGCTTTCACTCAGGTCCACTACATCCTCAAACTTTGCCTGGCTCTTAGCCATAGCCCTCGTGACAGCACAAGCTGTGAAGACCATCGGATGCTGCATAGCCAATCCATCAGGACTCTGCACCATCGGAACAGCCGTCACCTCAGGAGTAATGAAAACTCTACCTCCTGCCAAGTCACTCCCCAAAATCAGAGAAACTCCCGCAACGGGAAAAGACGGCCGTAACCCATCAATTACCCGGCCTGAAACCAACTCGGACTCGAGACTCACGGTATGCAAAGGCACTACCATGTCCTCCAACCCGAATCCTACCACATGGACACTGGACCCAACCGATGACTCCCCAGAAAACGGCAGTACACTATCCAATATAAAGAACTGAGTATCACCAGTATCACGGAAGATGGATACTAGAACTTTATGACCCCCATTCTCTAGAGAAACAAAACCTTTTGTGATGAACGCAGAATAATTCCTACACTCATCAGACGCAGGCATCCCAGGAACCACAGGTGCTCTTTGTGTACCCACCAAAGCCACAGGCTTTGCATTTTTCCTTTGCAGGACGGGACACGACTTTAAGATGTGCCTGCTCCCTTTACAATAGTAGCACACAGGCCCTTCCTTAGTCCTGAAATCTCCGTCAACCTTATCAGCTCGGACCACCCCCTGTATTAATGAGCTGACTCTTGCAGGCTCAGAAATAGTTTTGACACTACCACCGGCGACACCACCACGATTTAATGTACCAAAACTATAGGATCGCCCAACAAACTCAGTTTTATGAGTCAATACATACTCATCTGTTAACACCACGGCCTTAGACACCTCCCGTTCCCTAGAAGAAACTCGGGAGGCATTCAACTCCTTCTCCTGTAGCTCAAGGCGTTTCATTTCAAGCTCTGATTGGAGCATGAGCTCTTTCTCTTTTAAGGCCCTCTCCTCGTTTTTCATTTCAAGCTCTTAACTCCTTCAATCGAATGAGGTCCCCCATTTCCTGACGAGATAGAGTACTGTCTGCACCAGCAGGCAATACCCCCTTCCACACCAGCTCAAACCATAGCACCAACTTTATAGCCTGTTTCTTCAAATGCTTATCAATAGGCACCTTATAGATCTCTACCAGCATAAACAAATGCTCCTTCGTACATTTAGCAAACAACTCCTGACTGGGAGCCTCAGTAAAGTTCTCCACTTTAAACTCCATATCAAATGTAGGACCAAACCACCAGCCAAACCCTGGGCACCAATGTCACCACAAACGGACGAGAAAAAAAAATCTTCTCACAACACAGAATTCCTCAGTCACCTCACAACACAGACTTCCTCAGTCACCAGAAGCCTACCAAAAAAAAGCGCAAAACTGTCTACGGTCCTCAAACCTCCGGACGAGTCCCCATTTTGTTCCGACTCCCGAATGCAGGTACTTCAGAGCCACGTAACATAGTCAAAAACCAGGCTCATGTTCAAGAAAATAGTATTTTCTTTTGTTAAAACCCAAACCTGATTCAAACAACCCAAGGACAAGAATAAACTAATAAACAAAGATAACAGTGCTCCAGCCAGGCTTGCAATGGGCCGTCGAACTAGAGTCTCTAACCTGCCTAAATGGAAATAACCCTTAAACAAAATATACGAAAACCCTCAGGTCAGCCCTTATCCATCCCAATTCAATATTAATTGACAAATGTAGGTAATAATACACAAAATTCTATGCCATGTGGCCAGGCCTCCTGCAGTTCAAACCACAGTCTGTTCATGAGTCAGGGTCGACAAAGAGAGAGAGAGTTCTGGGAGACTCCTGGTATTTAAGCTTTCGATGAGTCACCCGTCACCTGACACAGCTTGGCCAATCGGGTACAGGAGCCCTTAACCCCTTGATTCCTGACTCCCAGCCACGGGGCCTGCACTCAGGAGAGAAACAAAAGAGTTAAGTACATAGCATTCACCATAGGGGGGGGAAGTACCTAACACTGAGTAAGATGGCGAAAAAATCACAGCCATATGTGGTTGCGTGTTTTCTAAAATCAAAGCACAGTGCAAACAGGAAGTGGTCAAGATAAGACTTTTAATTATATAGATAAGATGTTCATGAGGTCATTTTTCAATTTCAGGATTAGTTCATGAGATAGATGCAGCCTTCAGCAAGGGAACAATTATTTAATAATGACTTGTTGTGGGTTATGGCAGCACAGTGTTGCGGTGGTAGAGTTGCTGCCTTACAGTGTTAGAGATCCGAGTTTTGTATGTTCTCCCTGTGAGAACTGTGTATGTTCTCCATGTGGGTTTACCCCAGATGCTCTGGTTTTCTCACACATTCCAAAGATGTGCAGGTTTGCAGTCTTCTCGTTTTCCAGGCCCCGCTCCCTCATCTTTACTATGTATGTCCAATCACGCTACACCTACAGGAAAGTCTTAAAGCCCTCCGTGTCTTCCTCGACCACAGAGCCAGCCAATTTCTGTCTACCAACACTCTCCTCTGCCAAGCAGAGCTGGTCCTTACCCTCAACAACTTCTATTTTGACTCCTCCCACTTCCTCCAAATCCAAGGCGTAGCTATGCTTGCCTCTTTGTAGGGTTGAACAATCCCTGTTCCAGGCATACACTGGCCCTATCCCCGAACTCTACCTCCGCTACATTGACGACTGCATTGGTGCTACCTACTGCACCCGTGCAGAACTCACCGACTTCAACAACTTCACCACTAATTTCTATCTGGCACTCAAATTTACTTGGACCATCTCCGACATCTCCCTCCCGTTTCTAGATCTCACCATCTCCATCATAGGAAATAGAGTATTGACCGACATCTACAATAAACCTACTGAGTCCCATAGCTATCTTAACTACATTTCTTCCCACCCTGCATCCTGTAAAGACTCTATCCCCTACTCTCAATTCCTCCGTCTACGCCGTATCTGCGCCCAGGATGCGGTTTTCCATACTAGACCATCGGGGATGTCCTAATTCTTTAGGAAACGGGGGTTTAGGACAGCTCCACTCTTACTCCCACTCCCCCCATTTGTAACAAGGCCAGAGTCCCCCTTGTCCATACCTTCCACCCCATCAGCCGTCGTATACAGCATATAATCCTCCAACATTTTCGCCACCTCCAACGGGATCCCATTACTGGCCACATATTCCCATCTCCACCCCTTTCTGCTTTCCGCAGAGACCGTTCCCTCCGAAACTCCCTGGCCAACTTGTCCCTTCCCAACCAAGCCACTCCCTCCCCAGGTACTTTCACCTGCAACTGCAGGAGATGCAACACCTCTCCTTTTACCTGCCGCCTCGACTCCATCCAAGGACCTAAACAGTCTTTCCAGGTGAGGCAGAGGTTCACTTGCACCTCCTCCAACCTCATCTACTGTATCCTCTGTTCCAGGTGTCAACTTCTCTACATCGGCGAGACCAAGCGCAGGCTCGGCGATCATTTCGCTGAATACCTCCACTCAGTCCATCTCAACTTACCTGATCACCCGGTGGCTCAGCACTTCAACTCCCTCTCCCATTCCAAATCTGACCTTTCTGTCCTGGGCCTCCTCCATTGTCAGAGTGAGCCCAGCACAAATTGGAGGAACAGCACCTCATATTTCACTTGAGTAGTTTACACCCAGCGGTATGAACATTGACTTCTCTAACTTCAGATAGCCCTTGCTTTCTCTCTCCTTCCCCTTCCCAGTTCACCCACTAGTCTTACTGTCTCCGTCTGCATTCTATTTTTGTCCCGCCCCCTCCCCTGACATTAGTCTGAAAAAGGGTCTCGACCCAAAACGTCACCCATTCCTTCTCTCCAGAGATGCTGCCTCGCCCGCTGAGTTACGGCAGCATTTTTATCTACCTTCGATTTAAACCAGCATCTTTCTTACACATGTTTGTGGGTAAATTGGCTTCTGTAAATTGTCCCTAGTTTGTAGGATAAAACTAGTGTACAGGTGATTGCAGATTGGTGCGGACTCGGTGGCACAAAGGGCCTGTTTCCACAAAGTATCTCTAAAAACTAACAACTAAACTTGTTGTAATTACACTATACATTAACCTGGAACTAGCATTTATTTTATTGAAGCCCAAACAGACAGGCAATAATCGAGAGAGTGTTATCCTGAAAGCCGTTTGTCATGGAGACACTTTGGGCTTACTTAATAAAATGTGACCATATTCTATGCAACATAAATGTGCCGAAATTGATTTATTGTAAATTTATATGCTGCATCGATTATAAAATGCTGGAGTAACTCAGCAGTTTCAGGCAGCATCCATGGAGAACATGGATAGGTAATGTTTTGGGTCGGGGCCCTTCTTCAGACTGCAGGGATAGCAATGAATAGTCCAAATGGAAACTGTACTTTGACCTATCCAGGTCTCTTGGGAATGCTGCCTGGCCCACTGAGTTACTTCAGCATTTCTTTGGAAATCCAGCATCTGTAATTCCTTGTTTCTAGGCTTTGTGCCTAAGATGTTTAGATACCTTGATATTTGAAATTATTGTAGTTTAATGATAAAGTTTGTGCACAACTGTCCTTTCAAAGAAAGCTATGTTAATAAATATCCAAAACAGAAAAAACACCAGTAATTATTTTTGGAGGAAGAAGATAATTTTTTGATGATGATCCCAGCCTACAATTCCATTTACAGGTTGATGGAAATATCAGTACGATCTACTGCCAAAATCTCTGTCTGTTGGCCAAGCTTTTCCTGGACCATAAGACACTTTACTATGATGTTGAGCCATTTCTTTTCTACGTGTTAACTAAAAATGATGAAAAGGGCTGTCATCTTGTTGGCTACTTCTCGAAGGTAAGTGTTTCAGATGTAAATTATCAAATAATAGACAATAGGTGCAGGAGTCGGCCATTCGAGCCAGCACCGCCATTCAATGTGATCACGGCTGATCATTCCCAATCAATACCCCGTTCCTACCTTCTCCCCATATCCCCTGACTCCTCTATTTTTAAGAGCCCCATCTAGCTCTCTCTTGAATGCATCCAGAGAACCTGTCTCCACCGCCCTCTGAGGCAGAGAATTCCACAGACTTACCACTCTCTGTGAGAAAAAGTGTTTCCTCATCTCCGTTCTAAATGGCTTACTCCTTATTCTTAAACTGTGGCCCCTGGTTCTGGTCTCCCCCAACATCGGGAACATGTTTCCTGCCTCTAGCGTGTCCAAGCCCTTTACAATCTTATATATTTCAATGAGATCCCCTCTCATCCTTCTAAACTCCAGAGTGTACAAGTTCAGTTGCTCCATTCTCTCAGCATGTGACAGTCCCGCCATCCCGGAATTAACCTTGTAAACCTGCGCTGCACTCCCTCAATAGCAAGAATGTCCTTCCTCAAATTAGGGGACCAGAACTGCACACAATACTCCAGGTGTGGTCTCACTTGGGCTCTGTACAACTGCAGAAGGACCTCTTTGCTCCGATATTGGATTCTTCTTGTTATAAAGGCCAACATGCCATTTGCTTTCTTCACTGCCTGCTGTACCTACATGCTTACTTTCATAGACTGATGTACAAGGACCCCCAGATCCCGTTGTACTTCCCCTTTTCCCAACTAGACGCCATTTAAATAGTAATCTGTCTTCCTGTTTTTGCTACCAAAGTGGATAACCTCACATTTATCCACGTTAAACTTCATCTGCCATGCATCTGCCCACTCCCCCAACCTGTCCAAGTCACCCTGCATTCTCATAGCATCCTCCTCACAGTTCACGCTGCCACCCAGCTTTGTGTCATCTGCAAATTTGCTAATGTTACTTTGAATCTCTTCATCCAAATCATTGATGTATATTGTAAATAGCTGTGGTCCCAGCACCGAGCCTTGCGGTACCCCACTAGTCACTGCCTGCCATTCTGAAAGGGACCTGTTAATCCCGACTCTTTGTTTCCTGTCTGTCAACTACTTCTCTATCAATGTCAACACGCTACCCCCAATACCATGTGCCCTAATTTTGCCCACTAATCTCCTATGTGGGACCTTATCAAATGCTTTCTGAAAGTCCAGGTACACTACATCCACTGGCTCTCCCTTGTCCATTTTCCTAGTTACATTTTCAAAAAATTCCAGAAGATTAGTCAAGCATGATTTCACCTTCGTAAATCCATGCTAACTCGGACCGATCCTGTTACTGCTATCCAAATGTTTGGCTATCTCATCTTTTATAATAGTAAGATTAAAAAAGATGAGATAGCCAAACATTTGGAAACATTTATTTTATGAGGAGTAACGATGAGGGATTACGTGAAGAAGCCCCGCCTGGCGCTGGAACGGCATACTTCAAAGCAGCGGCATGAAAAACACAGAACACAATAGCCGGAGTAAGATAGTAAGGCTCATCATAGATTTAGAACTACCAGATGATCATTTATTTTATGAGGGTGTGGAGTGGAGGGCACGTAATCCCTCATCGTTACTCCTCATAAAATAAAGATCAAACTTCGAACTGGTAAGTTCTCCGTTTAATCTTACTATTTTACTTCGGAGTCACGTGAGTGACTACGTGAAGATTTTGAAGCTTCTGTGTTTTTCATGTCGTAGAATTCTTCCATACGACAGTCCGGCTAGGTCAACACATACATGAGAAAAAACCAGACTAGTTTTTAGTTCTTTCCATAAATCTTTTAATGATAAAATAACATATAATAACCCTCTTTTTACACCTGTGGGAACCATTACAAAGTGATAAAAGATATAAGTGATAACATAATTGATAATATCAATTAATAGTGAAACAAAGCAGGTGATTATAGTGAACCCAACACCGCGTGTCCAAAGCCTGTCATTGTGTGAACAGGTTTTTGTAGAACTTTGAAAAAGTTCTTCTTTACACCACCCTGCGGTTTCTAAAATATGTTCGAGTGGTACGTCCTGTAACTTCGCCGCGGATGTAGCTGCTGCCCTGGTGGAGTGAGATTTGAACACATCAGTGTCTACTCCTGCTAAAAGTAACACCTGTTTTAACCACCTTGAGATTGTTTGCACTGAAGCTTTTGTGTGTGGTTTCTTATGCGTAATCATTAATGTTTTTTCATCACCTCGAAGAGTTTTGGTAACTTTTACATAATGATTCAAATGTTTAACTACACACAACGTTGGCAGAGATGCCAAGTGTCCCGGATTCGCCGTATTTTGTCCCGGCGAAATAACCTTTTTACGGTGTTCCGGCAGCCAAACATGCTGTTACGGAACACCGCCGCGCCGGTGTACCTCCCGTGGTGAACACCGGCGCCATGTGTCCCCGGTTTGCCAGCCCGGCAGCTCGCAGCCACGCCCGGCCCAGAGCCCGGGCGGCGCCGGCCCGCGCGATCAGCGGCACTTTGCCGGGCCCCAGTGTCCACGCCTGCGCAGTGGGGGAGGGTTGCCGGGCCCCAGTGGCCGCGCGTGCGCAGTGGGGGAGGGTTGCCGGGCCCCAGTGGCCGCGCGTGCGCAGTGTGGGAGGGTTGCCGGGCCTGGCGCCATTTCGAGCCACGCCACGCCCGGCCCAGAGCCCGGGCGGCGCCGGCCCGCGCGATCAGCGGCACTTTCTTGCCGCCAGCCGGCCGCTGCGCAGCCCCATCACCGGGCCTCCCCCCCACCCCCACCCAGTGCGCAGGCGCAGACCCGCCGGCAACCTTGCCAAGTGCGCATGTGCCGCACCCGCCCGCCGGCAGCCCGCTGATCTGCACCAGTGCGCAGGCGCATAGCCGCCGGCAACAACCCCAAGTGAGTATGTTACGGAGAGAAATGCATTTAACCCCATTTGTTACGGACAAATGGGTTGAATGTTACTGTGAACTAAATTTAGGGTTGGCATCTCTGCGTTGGATCATTGGGATAAGCTTGAAACATTACCTTCGCTCCAGTTCTCCCTGGTCTGCTTTGTTTGATCAGATCGTAAACATAGAACACAATGTTATCTGCAGTCACATCCATACAGTCTAAACGTAACATTTGTAATGTTTGCACCCTTTGAGCTGAAACCAATGCCATTAACATTACTAATTTAAATGTTAACTTTTCCAATGACAAAACTTCGATGGGAGTCCATTGCCTAAGTAAGGTAAGTACAATGCTAACATCCCAAATTTCTGTATATCTTAGTTTGGGTTGATTTTTGTTAAAGATTCCTTTCATAAATCTGGATATTAATGGATGTGATCCAATTGATTTCTGGTCAGAGATTTGTCCTAAATAAGATGATAAGGCACTACGTGCACTATTAATGGCACTATAACTTAAGTGTTGTTCAAAATGCAACTCGGCAAGGAACTCCAATATGTTTGCAATGTTCACAGTATGATAGGATATATTTCACTGTCTGCAAAAATTTTCCCATTTCTTTATATGTGTCATATATTGTCTCTGAGTGCTATCTCGCCATGATGCGACTATAATATCCATAGTTCTATCCGACAATCCAAGCTCCTGTAGTGGTCTGGTCACAACCTGCAGATTAACAAATTCATATAAGCATGTAATGGATGAATTTCTTTGGTTACTGGTTTTATCAATAAATCACTGCTGCTAGGAATTGGTTCTTTGGTTCTTTAATCATGTTTAACATCAATGGAACCATGGTTGTGTCGGCCAATTTGGAATTACCAATAATCCTGTGGCAGAATCTTGTCTGTTTTCTTCAGACATTGTGAACCAGAGCAAATGGCAGAAAAGCATAAAAGAACATATTCCCCAGTTTAGTGAAAAAGCATCTTACTGCTACTGCATCTGGATCTGGTTCCCAAGACACATATTTAGGCAATTGATGATTTAGTCTTGATGCAAACAGATCAATGTCTGGTAACCCATATTGAGTCACAATTTTACTGAAAATTACTGGGTTCAACATCCATTCTGTGTTGTCTTTAAACATCCTTGATCTATTGTCTGCCACCACATTGTCTTTACCTGGGATGTAATTTGCCAAAATCCAAATTTGGTGCTTAATACACCATTGCCATATCTGATTGACCAAACAATCACATGATACCGATCTGACTCCACCCATGTGATTAATATATGCAACAGCTGTTTTATTGATTAATTGTATCAGTACATGCAGATTCTTTTTTGTAGAACAATATGCCTTCAACCCATAAAATGCACCCAATAATTCTAAATAGTTAATACCATATGTTTGGAGAAACATTTCCTCTTGGACAGTCCATCTGCCCCCACAGCTGGTGAATGAATTTGTCGCCCCCCATCCGAGAGCACTAGCATCTGTTTGTAAAATTACTTCAGGCTGCTGTATCAGAATGTTTTTAGCAGCTTGTGGGACATTTTCAATCCACCATTGTAATTCCAATAAAGCTTCTTTTGTTAATTGCATAGGCCTATCAAAATGGCCTGCTCTCTTTTTTAGAGCTGTTATTTTGTCCCTTTGAAGGTTTTGGTAATGTAATGCAGGAAATGCGGCTACTAATTTACCAATAACCTTTGCTACTTCTCGGATGGAGGGATAAGGTTTGTGAATGAGACCCCTACAGGTCACTAAAATATCATCAATCTTACCTGTTGGCAAAGTTACTAACATAGTAACTGAGTTAATCACAAACCCCAAATAGTTAATTGACTGTGCTGGCTGCAGCTGGGACTTAATTGGATGAATCAAGAAACCTAACTTCTCAAATAAAGTTTTAGTTGCTGAAACTGATTTTTCAGCTGATTCCTGATTACTATTGATGATTAAAATGTCATCCAGATAAGCCATAATGATGTGCTTTTGTGCTCTTAATTGTGCTAAAAGCTGGTTTTCAACAGCTTTGTAAAGAGCCTGGGAGCTGAACTTAACCCATTTGGTAAAGCTTTAAATTGCCACAGCTGTCCCAGCCAATTAAATTTTAAATACCTTCGAAAGAACTGATGTATTGGTACTGAATAGTACGCATCCTTTAAATCAATTGTAGCCATATAACAACCTGCTGATATCAAATGTATTGCAGTGTTAAATGTTTCCATTTTAAAATGTTTATATTCGACAAATTTATTAAGATTTGTAAGGTCGAGAATAATTCTGCAACCAGCATCTTTTTTATTTCTTGGAAATATATTTGACACAAATTGATGCTCATGTTCAACAGTTTTTTCAATAACACCTTTTTTAAACAATTTGTCAATTTCCACATTAATTTCTGCCTCTTCAATTGCCGAAAATATGAAACCATAAGCAGGTTTATTTTGTACCGGAGAATTAACACCTTCTTTGAATGTAATAGTAGCTCCTGAAACTGTTTGTAAAATAAACCGATCAGATGTGATGGCAAGCCATTCATCATAAAACATTTGTAATCTCCCTCCAACTGGAGATTTGTCCACAGTTTCTTTAAGCATAGAATAAATTTTTTGTACCTCTCCATATGAACGTGGTGGTCTCCTTCTCCCCGTATACGGGTGAACATTAGGCTGTGTCGGATGATAATATTTTCTTATCATACTCCTGCCTCTGTTTCCAAAATCAAATCCCCTTCTTGACGAAAAATACCTTTTTTGTCCAAAGACGAAAGGTCTCATATGGCTAATAGATTTAACCTCTTCATCCATTTCTCTTATTTGTTTAGGCAGGTTTTCTCCAAATAGATAACCAGGAGCTTGAACACCACTTGATCGACACAGACCTGCAAACCTTGGATGAAATATGGGCCGAATCGCAATTTTCCTCATACAATTAATTTCATAGAAGGAATTGCATAATAAGCCCAAAGTATCTTTTTGGATTTTATCCTTCTCCAACCCCTCCATTTGCCTTCCAAAAGCAGTAATGGCAACAGAAATCAATTTGAGGATTCTTTGAAATCTTATTTCTTGTCCTCTCATGCCTGGAGTCATAGGCGTCCATATAGTCGAATTAACCGTAGGTACCTTCAATGAGGTGCAATTTTCCGGTGTTTTACATAATTCTGCTGTTTCAATCATCACAGATACCATATAATTAATAGAGGTGAGATACCATATAATTAATACTGGCTGCTAGGTTTTCTTCCATAGCCTCACCACTTCCTTCAGGTATAGCAAAATCTTTTGCCATCTCAGGCACATCTGGCCTCCTCTTTTTTATTCGTGGTGTGCACTCATAATCCACATCACCACTTGCAGGGTCTGTCTTTTGCAGCCCTGATACACTTGGAATTATATCCAATGAGACTTCCTCCGCCCTTAATCCTGGGTCCGGAGTTTCAAATTCCCAATTTGGCACATAGCCATATTCTGTATATTCAAACCCCTCAGGGTCATTTTGGGAAACTTCTGGGTACTGTGACCCTTGTCTCATTATATTTTGGAGCACTTTCTCCATATGTTCCATTTTTAGCCATATAGCTTTATTATCCGGAGGACTTTCATTATCAGAGTCATTATCAGAAACCACGGGCCTCACGGATTTCGTTTTACTTTTTCTAGGAACATTTTCCTCCGTGGTTTGTATTTCTGGAGAAATTATAGTCTCACTAACGGGTGAATCAGCGGCAACCGGTATCGGAACCGGATCCACACTAAACTCTTGTCCCGATTCTTTAGCTTCACCCCGGGACGATCTTTTTACCCGCGAAATATTCCGTTGAGACTTCTCCATTTTTCTTTTCCATTTATCTGGCTAAATCAGTACGCCAGCGTGACTCTGATTTTAACTTTTACTTTCTCTTTTGCTGGTTTACCAGCGTAACATCTTTTTTAGAACGTCCCCTTTTTTCCTTACACTTACCTGCGGGTCCGTTCCGGCCGCTGCGAGGAGCTGCGCTCTGCAACTCTTGCTTCTGCCGTCAGCGTCGACGTAATGCCGTTCCAGCGCCAGGCGGGGCTTCTTCACGTAGTCACTCACGTGACTCCGAAGTAAAATTGACTCCAGCATCTTCCCCACCACTGGTGTCAGGCTAACTGGTCTATAATTCCCTGTTTTCTCTCTCCCGCCTTTCTTAAAAAGTGGGATAACATTAGCTACCCTCCAATCCACAGGAACTGATCCTGAGTCTATAGAACATTGGAAAATTATCACCAATTTATCCACGATTTCTAGAGCCACTTCCTTAAGTACCCTGGGCTGCAGACCATCAGGCCCTTGGGATTTATCAGCCTTCCATCAGTCTATACAACACCATTTCCTGCCTAATGTGGATTTCCTTCAGTTCCTCTGTCACCCCAGATCCTCTGGCCACTACTATATCAGGAAGATTGTTTGTGTCCTCCTTAGTGAAGACAGATCCAAAGTAACTGTTCAACTCATCTGCCATTTCCTTGTTCCCCATAATAAATTCACCTTTTTTGGTCTTCAAGGGTCCAACTTTGGTCTTAACTAATCTTTTCCTCTTCACATACCTAAAGAAGCTTTTACTATCCTGCTTTATATTTTTGGCTAGCTTACCTTTGTACCTCATCTTTTCTCCCCATATTGTCTTTTTAATTATCTTCTGTTGTTCTTTAAACATTACTCAATCCTCTTGCTTTCTGCTCAACTTTGCTACGTTGTACTTCTTCGCTTTAATTTTTATACTGTCCCTGACGTCCCTTGTCAGCCATGGTCGTCCCTTTCTCCCCTTGGAATCTTTCTTCCTCCTAGGAATGAACTGATCCTATACCTTCTGTATTATTCCTAGAAACACCTGCCATTTTTCTTCCACTGTCATCCCTGCTAGTGTATCTTTCCAGTCAACTTTGGCCACTCCTCCCTCATGGCCCCATAGTCCCTTTTATTCAACTTTATTCAATAAAACCATCCCCTTGCTGAATTAACATGAAATAAGATATGGGAAACGAAATTCGTCAAAATATTTATTGGGATTAATGTTTTAATTTACTAATACTGAGGGGGATTAGAATCTTTAATAAACTTGAAGGAGTTTTTTATTGTTGTGGTTTCGTTACGGTTTCTTATAATTAAGTAGTTTTCATATTTATATGTGACGTTTATACATCATGCAAATTCTGATAGTTAAGAATGAAAATATAAATTCTCATGAAGCAGCAGCTCTGACAAACCAGCCAAATGTGTTGTTTTTAGTGGAAACTTGGAAATGTGATCAACAGAGAGGAGAATAGTAATAGACTACATGAGAATGTACCTGCTGAATAGTCAAGACAATTGGCAGGTGATATTTAATACAGAAGAGTACAAAGTGATGCATTTGGATGGGAATTGAGACCAAATGACACAATTCAGGAAGGTGACCAGAGAGATGGTGTGTGTGTGTGTGTGTGTATATATATATATATATATATGTGTATATATAGTGAATAGAATAGAATGCCTTTTATTGTCATTCAAACAGCTTGGTTTGAACGAAATTTCATTTTCTACAGTCTTAACAATTACAAAAATAACCAAGACCCACACTTAACACACATTACACAAACATCCAGTGAATCTCCAACACCTCCTCACTGTGATGGAAGGCAAAAGTCTTATCTCCTCCCTTATCCTTTTCCCGTGGTCCAGCAGTCCAACTGCAACGTCGAGGCGAACTGGGGCTCCCGATGTTAAAGCCCCCGGCGGGCAATGGTAAGTCCCGCGGCCATTAAGCCTCCACGGGCGATGTTAGGCCCCGCTCCAAGTAATTTCACCCCGTGATTCCGGCGGGAGAAGTAGCCGTTGCGGGAGCTCCGAAAAGCAGTCTCCCACCAGAGACCTGTGAGCTCCCGATGTTACCGTCCACAGGGCCTGCGGCCGAAGCTCCGGTCGGGTCGCAGCTGAGCGCCACCACAGCTCCTCCCACTCCGAAGTCGGCCAGCTCCGCGATGGCAGGTCCGCAGGCTCCGTGACTGGAGCCCTCAGGTTGGTCCCGGCCAGAGGCCGCCGCCGGCTCCCTGGTGTTAGGCCCAATGACATCGGAGACCCGACAGGGAAAAAGTCGGGTCCCCGAACAGGGAGGAGAATGAACGATCCCCGTCCCCCGCCCCCCACCCCATCCCACACATACACAGCTAATAAAATAATAAAACTAGAAACAAAACATACATTGAACGAGACAAAAATTTTAAAAACGACAGACGGACTGTAGTAGAGCCGCTGCCGGTAGGTGCCACCACCTTCCCCACCACACCACCTTCTCTCATATATATATGCAATATTCCACCTCTCCACCAATTTTAATATATTCCCGCACACGCACGCACATACACTCAAACACACACACACACACACACACACACACACACACACACACACACACACACACACACACACACACACACACTCTTGCACACGCACACATACACACACACACATATACTCAGATGGACACACACACACACGCACGCACTCGCACTCGCACACATACACACACATACACTCACAGACACACACACATACACTGACACACACACTCACACCAGGCACGTGCCGTCAGGGTAGGCAAGGTAGGCACTGCCTACCCTGACTAAAATTATAACATTGTAATAACTAGATATAAATAGTAAAGGCATGGGAGAATTATGCCTATATAAGAGATCGATCTCTTAGGTAGGCATAATTCTCCATGCCTTTCATCCGCAGCGCTTGTAACCCTTGATGCTCTGTGCAGCCCACGTGCCGTCAGCGCTGCCTGAAGCCGTCAATGACAAGCGGGGCTAAAGGCAGCTGCAATTCTGCCTTTGCAGCACTGCGCATGCGCAGAGCAAGTTTCTTGGCGGGGTTTTCAAATATGGTTTGTCAATATTTTAAGTGTATGTTAGGTAACAAAGAGAGAAGAATGGAGCTTGCGTACCAATAATGTGGTAAGTACATTTTGTGTTTATGTTTTTAAATACTGTATTTCTCGGGGTGTGGGGGGGGGGGGGAGAGCTCCTTTCACAGTGTTTGGGGAGTCTGGCCCGGGGTAAGGTTGCGGGGAGGGCACGAATGTTATGAATGAGGGGATTGGGATAATGCCACTTGCGACACTCCTTGCACGGAGGCGTGGAATGTCACCGCATTGAGGCCGGGGGGGGAGGGGGGGAGAGAAGTAACTCGGGTAACTTAGCTCCTTCTGCCGGTCCCCACTCACCTCTGGCAGCTCTCCGTCTACAAACCACTCTCCTGCCGCTCGCTGGCCTCACTCATGTCCTTAAATTCCGACAGCGCGATTGAGGTTACTCGGCTGTGGGAATTTAAGGATTTGCAGGAAGCCGCTGACATGAGCAAAGTCGGCAAACGGCAGGTGACAGGTGTTCCGACGGAGAGCACTGCCAGAGGTGAGCGGGCCGGCAGAAGGCGCTGAAGTGGGGGCCAGTTCTGCTGTCGGGTACCGGCGGCCGCTCGCAGCTCCCCGAGGTGCTTCTATCCCCAGCTACAGTGCGGGGGCTTTGTGCCCGGAGAGCTGCGGCAGCGGTGAGTGAGTAAGCTTCTGCCATTATCCCCGACACCCTCCTTCTCAACACTCGTGCCCTCCCCACAACTTTACCCCTGACACAGACTCTCCACACGCTGTGAAAGGAACTGTTCCCCCAATTGGTCTAGGACTAGGAAGCCTTGGGCAAATTGAAATGTCACTGTTTTTATTTATTTAATTATTTAACGGAGTGGACAATCTGCACATGCGTGGTTTAAATAATTTTTTTTTAGCGGACTGAGTGCTTACCATGAGTAATTACTCACGGCACGTGCCTGACTCACACACTCATACACTCACACTCACAGACACACACACACAGACTCACTCACACACACATACACTCACACTCACACAGACTCACACGCACATACACTCACACTCACACACACACACACACACACACACACACACACACACACTCTCACACATACATTCACACATACATTCACACGCACACATATACACTCACTCACACACACTCACGCTCACACACCATATATATGACAGTAAACTTTCTTGAATCTACTCACATGGGGCTTCCGCCGTCTGCGGCACTACCGCAATCAGTGTGACCTCTGCGCTTACCGGACATTACGCAATCAGGGAGACCTCTGCACTCACCTGAAATTACGCAATCATCACGACCTGTCCACTCAGTGGAAGTCACGAAATGAGCAGGACTTTTGGACTAAACACAGTCGGACCTAATAAAGCATTTATTCTTGCCAAACACAGTCAGACCTAATAAAGCATTTATTCCTTCCAAACACAGTCGGACTTAATAAAACATTGCAGTTTCAAGCACAGGCAGGGCAGCAGGCCAAACAACTCATGGCATTGTCATTTCATTTCATTTCTAATTAAGCATTGCACTTTCAAGCACAGGCAGGGCAGCAGGCCAAACAACTCATGGCATAGTCATTAAGAGCTAACATAATTTATTGCAAGTACATTGTTGATTCACAGCTTAGAATGACAGTCAGTTGATTCACAGGTTAGAATGACAGACGTGGCCTCTCCCTCGCAATCTTGCAGAGTGACTGACTCGCATCCAGGCATCCGGGGTTTTATAGTCCTGCCCCCCCCCCCTCCCCCCCGGAAGGGGCGTTACCTTCATCGCGGTGATTGACAGGCAAGAGGATCAATCAGCTGATATCAAGGTTTTTTTAAACACTCATAACTTTTTTTATTTTTCATCGACGGGAAAAATCCTCGGGGCTGGCTCAGTAGAGGAGGACTGTGAGTAGGATGGCCAAAAATCACAGCGATACAGGGTAGCATTGTTTCTAAAATCAATAGACAGCGCAGACAGGAAGTGGTCAAGATGAGACTTTTAAATATATAGATACCTGAAAGTGACAGACCCATGTTGAGAGAGCAGCTGAAAAACATATGGGGTCTCCTGGAAGCATTGCGTACAAAAGAAAGGAAGGTGCATGAAACCAGTATAAAACTGTAGTTAGTTCACAGTTGGGGTGTTATGCCCAATTCTGGTCATCAGATATTGCAGACAGAATGGAGAAAATAGTTAGAATGGTTCCAGAGAAGTGTCAATTTGGCTACAAAGTTTGAATGGAAAAGGTCTTTATACCTACATTAAATGCAAGATGATAACTAGGGGAAGATAGGACCTCTCAAGGATAAAGGAGGAAATTTATGTTTGGAATCAGAGGATGTGGACAATGCACTACATGAGTACTTTAAATCTGTCCTCCAAACAGAAGGACTTTGAGTGAAGTGAGAACAGTGTGGAGAATCTAATATGCTGGAGCAGTTTAAAATCGAGAAGGAGGTGGTATAGGGGCTCTTGAAGAGCATTAAGGTGCCCAAGTCCCCAGAGCCTAAGGGAGGATAATGCAGGAGCTTTGAGGATGATTTTTGTATCTTCTATAGTCACAGGCAATTGGAGAAGAGCCAATGTTGTTACTTTGTTCCGAGGCACTCAATGGCATTGATGTACAGAGGGATCTGGGGTCCCTATCTGTAGCTGCCTGAAATAGGCAACACAAAATCTATAGAGTGGTAAAGAAGCTGTATGGTTTGCTTACCTTCATTGGTCTATTTTGTGTTGTGCGCCTCTTTGTTCTATGTATACAAGATTACTTCAATTGAAAGTGAAGAGGACGATTGATAGAAATGTATAGATAATAATGGGTTACGAGAGGAAATATAGAGGGAAACATTTCCTGTTTGCAGAAGTCCAGTGACCATGGACTCATAGAGTCAATGTGAAGTGCAAAAGTAGAACTAGTACCTGAGGAATTGCTTTCTCACCAAGGAATGGTTATGATCTGCAACTCACTTCCTTTAGACATAATAATAATAATAACTGTCTGTCATAGTTTCTGAAAGGGAATGGATAGGCATGAGGGGGAGAAGGTTTGAAGGGAGAAGGTTTCTGATAGGGAATGGATAGGCATGAGGGGGAGAAGGTTTGAAGGGAGAAGGTTTCTGATAGGGAATTGATAGGCATGAGGGGGAGAAGGTTTGCGTGCTCCTGGAGAGAAAGCAGCAGACTGGACTGATAGGGAGCTGGGAGGGAGCTGGCATGAACCCAGCAGGCAGAATGGCCACCTCCCTCCTATAATGATTATGATGTTCGGAAAAAGCACACCTCCTCCAATGTTTCAAGGCTAGAAAGGGAATTCAAGTGTTCTGATCCGAAACATCACCTGTCCATGTTCTCCAGCACTTTGTGTCTTTTAAAGGGGAATTCATTGTTAGATGACAATATTGTATACAGCGCAGCAAACCATGCATTGGTGCAGTTGCAGATATCATGACAACATTCAATGTTTTATCAGACTGCAAGTTTACCCAAATTTAATACAGTGATTATTCCATTTAGAGATTACTTGATGCTGTTTGACTTTTATCATCAGCGGGGAATGGAAAGGCTCTGTATTCATTTGTCTGTACTTTTGAAATAGATGTCTGAAGGTAAAACGGATATTGTGTGCAGTGTTGCAGGGGTTATGGATCATATAGATGGGGTTGTCTAGTAGTTTTGTGGGTAGTTTGTCCTTACCCATGCCACATGATCGTCTGTTCAGTTTGGAAAATGAAGCTGGCATATATCTAACCTATCCTTTCACCTTTACTGCCGGTACAACAATGTCTGCTTGTAATTCATGCAGCAACAGGGTGCATTGATTGCCTGCTAAATATTGATCGAGCAAAAATGTCAAGTGGTTTAAAAAAAATTGTAATCCTATGGCTGAAGTAGATTTTGTTTCTTTCAGCAGCAGCCTAGTTCTTCACTAAATGTGTCCTATTAGCTGTTTGTTAATTTGAATCACAGTTTAACATTCCATTCTGTACAAAATATATTATGCCTTTCTATACTTAAGCGTAAATATGTATTTTGCAGGAAATTGCTGGGCAAACCAAGTTTTCAAAGACGTGTCTCTTGCATTGTTATATTGAAAAAATAAATTGAAAATATTTTAATACCTAGATAACCCATGTACATCGTCTGTTTGTCAAATAGTCATAGAGTTGTACATCACAGACTTGTTGGCCCGCCCGATACCTTTTTGCCCAACTACCCTAATTTCGTATGCCCATGTTAGGTTCTTGGTTTCTTGATCGTCCAAAATATTCCAAATGGAATTTAAACTGGAGGTGGAGGTCCTTATCCTTCAGTATCTTGCCTATTTAAAGTCCAATTGCAGTTGATTTTACCACCCCAGTGAGTTGCAGATGCCTTCACCATCCCAACCACCTGTGTTGCCACTTTCGTAACCATCGACATGAGCCCCAAGGTTCAACAACAGAGATGACAATTTCGATCTGACAGAAAACAACATAGATCATCAACTGTCGTTATTATTCGCAATCAGTGTTTGCCGAGGTTACTGTGACATTAGACAAGGACAGTGTTGGGTAATATATGTTGTCAGCATCGCAGAGCACTGACCAACCATGTCTATTTCTCCGTCCCCCAGGAAAAGCTTTGCCAGCAGAAGTACAATGTCTCTTGCATAATGATCATGCCCCAGTACCAAAGGCAAGGCTTTGGAAGGTTCCTGATTGATTTCAGTAAGTGCTTTGCTTTGTTTGAAACAATATTCCAATAATGCTAATGTTAATTCATAAATAATGTAATTTAAAACTTGATAAATGTGTACTTTTTACTTTTGATGTAACTGCTTTGATTTTTTCCTCATTAAAGATAAGACACCTTCGTTATGAAATGTTACTCTTCTCATTCTTCTCATCTTGAATTAGAATGTAACTGTCAAAGCACAAGCCAGCACTCAAAGCCAGCAGGCCTGAAACATATTGCTAAAGCTTGAAATGAAATAGGATGTAATCACTATATCTAGTACCTTTTAAAGATCAATCAATTGGGTAGAAAACAGTGAAATATTTCAAAAGCTTTTGCAAATACAATAATTATATTTTAGTAGCAGGAAATTGAACAAACCAAAGATGATACATTTGACACTACCTTGAGAAATCACAATTGATCTTCCCTATTAAAGGCTTGTGAAAGAATATCCCTTGCATTTACAGACCATAACATTTTATAAAATTGAGAGAGTTAAAGTTGCAGTGTATTAAGGTCAGCTTCTCAACATGTCATTTTCATGTTTTAGGAACATACAAATACATAGTTGACTGTTTTGTAGTAAATGGAAGTAAAAGCAACTAGCTGTATAGTATTCTCTGTAAAGAGTTCCTGGGTTGTTCTCATTGACCTCCTAAAGGGCTGCGTGAATGCTTTACACGTTCCAACTCTTACCTCATTGTTGCTGTCATCTGACAAGATCACAGCAATCGGGTACTATCTATCTATCTACCTATTCTATCCTCTCATCTGAAGAACGGTTTCGGCCCAAAACGTTGCCTATCTCCTTCGCTCCATAGATGCTGCTGCACCCGCTGAGTTTCTCCAGCATTTTGTGTACCCTCTATCCTCTCATCTTGTTTGCAACTATCTATCTATCTATCTATCTATATTTATGTGTGCGCGTATCCATAAGATCCCGGAACTACGCCAAAATGGTACGGGATAGCGCTAGCATTTTACTCACCATTGTCCTGTGGTCGATGTGTCACGTTTCGTTCAGATTGATGTTATATTTCGCAAGTTATTGACATTTAAAAATTTACAAAACTCCACTTTGAGAAGGATTTCTTGCTCACCATTGTCCTGTGGTCGATGTGTCACGTTTCGTTCAGATTGATGTTATATTTCGCAAGTTATTGACATTTAAAAATTTACAAAACTCCACTTTGAGAAGGATTTCTTAAAGTCTGAACTGGAAGTTACCAGCTATGACATCACAATGCCCTAGCTACAATGTTGCTATCCCAGGACATTGAGTCCTTGACAGCAAATGTCCTTCAGGGGAAGAATCTGCCAGCCTAACCCAGCACATATATGACTGCAAAGCCACAGCAAAGTTTAATGGCCATGTTGGTGGTACCTACATCACATTAAAGAATAAAAACATGTTATTGCAATTGCAATTTTTTAAAGTTTAAAATAAGGGAGGGTGAAAAAATGAGCCGACCTGCTCAGTTGGGGACTATGGGTGAGTGGTGGAATATTGCATTGGGGGAACGGGTTGCGTTGGAGAAATGGGTGAGAGGTGGAATCGAAGAGGGAGGGTGAAGAGGAGGGGGACGGAGTAAGCCGCACCTGCGCAGTTGGGGGCTATGGGTGAGTGGTAGAATATTGCTTTGGTGGAATGGGTGAGTGGTGGAAACTGGTTGCGTTGGGGGAACGGGTTAGTGGTGGAATATTGCGTTGGGGTAACGGGGCCCAATGGGTCAGGGGGGTAGGGAGGGGTTATGGAGCATGGGAGGGAGTGACTGAGCGTAGTGAATTACTGAGGGTATGGGAAAGGGGAGGGAGGGAATAGAGGAGGAGAGGGGAGAGATGAGGGAGGGTGAAGAGGAGGGGGAGGGAGTCTTGGGGGGATGAGGAGAAATGAGCCACGCCTGCCCAGTTGTGATCTATGTGTGAGTGGTGGAATATTGCGTTGGGAAAACGGGTTATGTTGGGGGGGGGAACAGGTGAGTGGTGGAAATGGGTTGCATTGGGGGAACGGGTGAGTGGTGGAATATTGCGTTGGGGGAATGGGGCCCAACGGGTCCCACTTGGTCTAGTATATTACTAAAACTCTCATCTTGTTTGGATGTCTGTGAGCATGTGAGTGATTAAGTGAGTGAGATCCTGAACTTGCGCCAAAATGGTACACGATAAGGCTACAAATTTTGCACCACCTTACTCACAATTGTCATGTGGTGTGTTTTCAACAAGTTTTGTTTAGATTGGTATCATATTTTGCAAGTTATTAACATTTTTTGCTTTACTAAATCCAATTTGGGAAAGATTCAGCAGTGGCAGTTAGAGCTATGACATAACAATGGGATCTCATTTACATAACCTGCTCGTGAAGTCTTCCAGCCCACAATTTAATCACAATGACATCAGCAACTTCCACCTCAAGGGGTGGGGGGGGGGGTGAGATTTAAAAACATCTGTTTTAATCAGATTCTTGGGGAGAGCTTTCATTTACAAAAACAAATTCCAGAATCTTCCTTGGTGGGGGGAAGATGAGCGCCGACTCTTAAATTAGTAAGAAGAACAATTACAACAACTCAATTTTGTGAACCCTATTAGATTTGACTGTATTAACTCTTTAAGAAGGAACTGCAAGTGCTGGTTTTAACTGAAGATAAACGTAAAAAACTGCAGTAACTCTCTTGCATAATTCTCTAACTAATCATTTTTTAACTGAAACTTTCATTATTTTTCTTCCCAGAAATATGTTTTCAGTATACATGAATGTTCATCGCCCTACCTCTTGTTTGATTTTAGAGCAGGAAAAGAAAGCTAAATAAAATAACTGAATAAATAAATGGAGTAAGAGAGAATAAAAGTAATACGTTAACAGAAAGCTGGAAAAGTAATCAAACATTGAAGTGATGGTAATGGAAAGAAAAAGCTAACTTGAAAGCTGGAAAAAAACTTCATAATCAGAATTGAAATATGCAGTCAAGCAGAGGGAGTGAATGCTCATGAGTCACAAAAACCCAACCACACCCTTCTGATTCTGACAGATATAAAAGACTGGATAGACTCGGCTTGTACTCGCTAGAATTTAGAAGATTGGGGGGGGATCTTATAGAAACCTACAAAATTCTTAAGGGGTTGGACAGGCTAGATGCAGGATTGTTCCCGATGTTGGGGAAGTCCAGAACAAGGGGTCACAGTGTAAGGATAAGGGGGAAGTCTTTTAGGACTGAGATGAGAAAATCATTTTTCACACAGGGAGTGGTGAATCTGGAATTCTCTGCCACAGAAGGTAGTTGAGGTCAGTTAATAGGCTTTAAGAGGGAGTTAGATGTGGCCCTTGTGGCTAAAGGGATCAGGGGGTATGGAGAGAAGGCAGGTACAGGATACTGAGTTGGATGATCAGCCATGATCATATTGAATGGCGCTGCAGGCTTGAAGGGCCGAATGGCCTACTCCTGCACCTATTTTCTATGTTTCTATATCTATGTCATTGCTGAAGCAAATCACTTGCCAGGCACGTTTGAGGTCACTACCTGTGGTCAGAAGGACAGTTGCCACCACTTTCTCAAGTGTGATCTGAATGGGCAAAGTAAGGAAACCTCTTAACACAGAACAAGTGAAATCCTGAGATTGGTGTGATCTGTGTTTTGAAATCTCCTTGCAGAATCCAGGCCTTGGTGTCACCTGATACCTGAACATTCATCTTGCCCACTTTAAAATCATATCACCTTTTGTTTTCAAAATTACACCCATGATAAAATTATAAAGGACTTTTCTGAACTGCAGTGTGCTTATGTAATTGTTTTCTAAGTTATGCAATGATCTGCATAGTCAAGGTTAATGGCTGGAAACTATACTCTTCACTCCATTACAGTTCCCTACTGCCTCCTGAACTGCTGTTTACAAACGGTGACAGTGCCAGCCTCCATTAATTATCTATTGTGGATTTTGTCTGATTGTAGTTTAAAGGTGACTTTAATGTAATTTACAGGCAAACACTACGCTAAGATTAATTTGCATGTTGTAACAGAAGTTCTGAAAATGTTGCTTTAAGACTAATTTGGTAATTATCATGCTATGCATAGAAGGCAATTAACACATTTGCCTTGTGAATATCCTCTAGCAAATTTATTTTTATTACCTTCAGGAATTTAGAATTTATTCCTTTCTTTGTCATGCTTATATCTGGCTCCTTCAATTTCCTCAGTTGGGTTTTTACCTAATTTTCAACAATATTTGATTTTTTTTTTAATCGTCTAAACTTATGAGAGTAAAATGTAGGCTGACAATTAGTCCAACACCGGAAGGTGTAGTAGCTATTTCATTGGCAGGAATCCCTTTGGGAACTGAAGCCATAAAAGGCACTATCCCATTCTTTTCTGTAGTTACCATTGTATACAATTTCTTTCAGTACCTTCTGTGGAAATGTATTTGTACCACTGGGTGGCACGTCAGCGATGGCTGCCTCACCAACGGTCTGTCTTTCTTTTCGTCTTTTTTGTTATTTATAGTGTGTTTTAAAAGTTGTGTTAATGTTCTCTGGTTTGTTTTATGTGGGGGTGAGGGAGGGGGTCGGGGAAAACTTGTTTTCAATCTCTTACCTTGCTGGGGATGCGATTGTTTTCCGGATTGTATCTCCAGTCGCTGTGCGGCCTAACATCATGGAGCTGGAGGCCTTGCTCGGAACTGACTTTGAGCCCCACCGCGGGGACGTGCACTTACCATCGGAGCTGATCCCTTGCCTGGGATCGACGTTCCAACCGCTGGCCTGCATCGAGGAGCTCGCCATCGAGGAGCTCGCAGTCTCGGGTAGAGACTGATGTCGGGAAGCTCCAAAGTCGCAGAATGTTTGACCAGCCCCGACCCGGGGTCAATTCCCCGGTGCGGGGAGCTGACATCCCCCTGATGCAGGAGCCTGATCGCACCGACGCGGGGGGCCTGACTGCGGGCTACGGGAGCCAAGATCGTCCTGGCAACCGACCAGGGGAGAACAAAGAAGGAAAGAGATTGAACTTGTTTTTTTCGCCTTCCATCACATTGTGTCACTGTGTTGGATGTTTATGTTAAAATGTATTTTGTGTGTCTTGTTGCTTTTTATTCGTATGACTGTATGGCAAATCAAATTCTTCATATGTTGCAAAACATACTTGGCTAATAAAGTATGATTATGATTATTATTATGATAAGTGGTAAAATGCCCCAAATAACCTAAAAATAGACACAAAGTGCTGGTGTAACATTTTTTAGCAGTTCCTTCTTTCTACAGGTCCTTGTGTCTCTAAATAACCTGCATTTGCTTTTGTTTCTGTATTCTCATTAATGGCATTTTCTGTGATCCTTACAGGCTACTTACTTTCAAGGCAAGAAGGGCAGGCAGGATCACCTGAAAAACCCCTGTCTGACTTGGGACGACTTTCATATCTGGCATATTGGAAGAGCGTGATACTAGAATATCTGCAACGTCATCAGGACAAGCAAATCAGTATCAAGGGTATTAGTAGGGAAACGGGAATGTGTCCACATGACATTGCAATGACCCTGCAGCAGCTAAAGATGATTGACAAACAGCAATGCAAGTAGGTGTCATATGAAAAAAAAAGAAGTAACAAATTCTTAGGTATGTTTTTGACAAACCACACGTGCTGGCACTATTTCCAGATTCCTCAATTTATCAAGTGTCTGTCAATCGCATCTTGTTCAGTGTGTATTTTGGGATATTTACAGACTTCAGCTTTCATATTCTCTATCTGACAGACCTCCACAGAATGAAGTGGTTATTATTACAATAAAGCTGTGTATGTTGAAGAAGTTGACTTTTAAAAATATATAAATTCACTGGCTATTTGAGAGAATTCTAATGGGTTTGCAACATGCTCTTTTCCCTGAAGAACTGCAAATGAGAATTCCCACTGCCTCCTCTAGCGGTTTCCCATAGATGCCAAGAATTGCAGAGCTGCTAAAACTGATCTCTCAGGGAATCCTGGCAAATGTACTTTTAGGCTGCAACCAACACCATGAATTCTGAAAAAAAACCCTGCACTGTAACCATAGTCCGAGTGTAAGTTAGAAACGTTATGTGAAGTATATTAGGCTGTTTGAGTCTCCCAACAAAGTTTTTATTAATAGTTTCACTATTTGTCCACTAATATAGATTTTCTCAGCTGGTAGCTAGATTTACCTGGTGACCTCACGCAGTCTATTGTAAAGACTCTTCAAACACTTTTGGATTCATGGTACACAGTTATTGAGCAGAAGTATGGAGTGTAGACACAAAATGCTGGAGTAACTCAGCGGGACAGGCAGCATCTCTGGAGAGAGAATGGGTGATGTTTCAGGTTGAGACCCTTCTTCAGACTGAAATATGGACTTTTGTTTCTGCACAACTGCTACCTGGCCAATTGTAGCAATGTTACAAAATTTTGAGATTTTAAAAATCAAGTCTGCTATTTATCCCATCAGATAGAGCATAAAAAGAAGTTTAATTTGACACCTAATTCACTTCCATATCTGCAGTATTAAACAAGTTATGGCCATTTGCATACTCGGAAATTAGCATATTGTTCGCTATTGCTTTTCCATTGACTTAACACAAAAGCTGTGATCGAGGGCTGTCAAAAGCCCATAACTTTCTTAAAAATCAAGAGAACTGAATGAAATTTTCAGTTATTATATATTGAAGCATTCTGAAACAAATATAAAGCATCTTACTTGGATGACCTGAAATTCAAGCATATAATTAGTTAATTACCTAATTGTAGTTAATTACAAAATTGACCGTTTTGACGGAAATAGTAATAAACATCCAGACTGACTTGAAATTTCAAAAATGTTATATTCTCAGGATCAAAACGTTAATATTTTTGTATTATATGCTGTAAATACGTAACAGGTAGGTTAATAAATTACAATTTCTAGCTATAGACCAAGTCTTCATGGAGAAGATCAGTTGATAGCTGGTACATTGGCATATCATAATCAGTAGCATCATCATACTCCTCAGATTGTAACCAATAAGCAACTCTGTACACCTTGTTTTTCCTCAACTTTTCAATTTTGGCATTGTAAACTACAAGTTTCTGCTCTTCAAACCACACATGACATGCCTTTCTGCCCAGTACTTTCCCATTAACAATGTCCTGTAGATTCCATTTCTTAAGATAAGGATATATTTTTTAAATAGCCTAAGTATGCAAATAACAAACTAATCCCATTCACAAAAGAATTCACAACATAACACGATTTTTAAATCTCACTGTCATGAATTTATATCCCAGATGGAAGGAATTTAATGTTTAATTCCCATAAATTAATCTAGAAACATCCACCCAATATATAATCAAATTATTGTTTTTTGCACAATACATGTGACTCAAACTGTTGTGAATATTTAGTTTAAAAATAATGATCATGGAGAGAGAGAATAAGACAAAATATAGACAATTTAGACAGCTTATCTCCAAAAAAACGGATTGGAACGTTGCATTTGCGGTGAATTTGAACCCCATATCGGTAGAAAAAACACTGTCAGTTCGTATGCTGCCAAAATCACATTGTCGCAAATGAAAATTAGATTAAAGCCATCCCAAGAAACATGTTTATATGTAAAATACACGATTTACATTATGTTTTGTCCCCTTCATGTGATCCGTCCCGTTGTAGGCATTGAGGGCATTTGAAGTCGGTTTTTATTTTAATGTAATTATTGAATGATCTCGCGATTAAATAAATTAAATCTTCAGCGGCATAGCAGCCCGAGAAAAGCCGCCTCCGATAAGCAGGAGAAAACGGCATTTTAATCCCCCCCCCCCCCCCAAAGTCGAGTACACGGCCAGTGGCAGAACTGCAGCGCCGCTGAAGGTAAGTTTTGTAACATACCTACCAATTGAGTGTTACCAAGATTTTCTGCTGTTATTACTACTTTAATAACGCTCATAACAACATAAAATTCCAGCTGTTAAAAACATCTGTATGAGCAATCAGTTGTTGGGACAAATGGGTTGTCTAACAAAAAATATATTAAACTGTTGTGTCTGTTACGGATGGAAAGGTGCAAAAGCACTGATTTTGACACAAACCTTGGATTTGGAAGCATGACATAGGTAAGATGTAGTGTTGCATCTCACCACAAAGACATGTAGAAGGGGATTTTTGTATGAATGAGCCAAGGAATTTACATAATTGCAACCATGGAATTGATTGTAATACAGGTTGCTTTGTTGAGATCAAAGGAAAATCCTCTCCCGATACCCTTCCTAGTCTGATAAGTTACTGCGACCCCTACTTGGTGAGTTATTTGATGAATTAAACTGATGAGCAATGATGTAAACTGCATTTCATTTTGTAGGTTTGTTATTATCCGGAGACAAAAACTCCTTCAGGAACATATGGGTAAACTGAATACCAATTCACGGGCCAATGCAGTGGACCAGGAAAGCCTGCAGTGGACTCCTTTGGTCGCTCCCAGCACTGCTGCTTCAGAAGAGGAAATGGAGGCTGAAAAAGAGGTATTTCCAGTGAAGAAAGATTAGATTATGGTACTGAAATGTATTGTATTACAGGTTCTGTTTTAAAAGATTTGATTTCACATTTAATTTAAGATATTCAGTAATAAGTTAGTAACAAACACTTCTCTGACCTTTCCTTCACATGTTATAGTCATGAAAGTAAAGAAAACTCTCAAAGTTTGCACAAGGCAATTAACAAGAAGAAATCATGGGTGCAAAATTTATAACTAAGCACATAAAGTTCCAAAATGAATGAGAGGTTGTTCCTCATTCAGGAGAGTATTCAGTATCCACCTTATTTATCTCAGTGTAGAATATATAGAACAGAGCACAGTAACAGGTCATTTTGACAGTGCCGAACACGATGCCAAGTTAAACTAATCTCAAGATAGACACAATATGCTGGAGTAACTCAGCGGGTCAGGCAGCATCTCTGGAGAAAAGGAATAGGTAACGTTTCAGGTCAAGTCCCTTAATCAGACACTAATCTCATAAACTGATCTCATCTGCCTGCAGGTTCCCTGCATATCTATGTGCCTATCTAAAACCCTCTTACACGGCACTATGATGTCTGCCTCCACTACCACCCCTGGCAGCGCATTCCAGGCACCCACCATTCTGTGTATAAAAGAAGAAATTGCCAACACATGAACGTGAAACACTTAACTCTACAGACAAGACAACCAGAGAAAGAGGATTAAAAATATACAGTGCATTTTATGAGGAGGAAACAGGAAACATGAAATAAATGTGCTGCACTTAAGGGCCTGCCTTACGTGGCTTCACTGGGGCTATTTTTTTGGTGACTACAGGCAACCAGGCTGTCGCCACATGGTTGCCGGGGTGCCGCCTGCATGGTCGTGAGTAGTTTCCTCAGTCGCCCAAAGGATCGTAGCACCTTTCTAGTCGCCGCTGAATTTTCAATATGTTCAAAAAATTTTGGCGACAGTGGGTTGACGCCAATGAGCGTAACTTGACTTCTCCTGCCGTAGGTGCTGTCGTTGGTTGTCGCCGGTTCTGACTTTGGTGAATTCCATTGGCGACTACCTACGTCAACCGGGGACAGGTGCCGGCGACTGAATTGTCTTCAGTTGTCGCCAACAGGGTCGTAGCTTGTGGTCCTAGGTTAACTTCGGTTGTCGCCTGTGTGGTCGTAGGTGGACGTCCTAATGGGTCGCCAGCTGTCGGGAGCTTACCGTAGCTTGACATCGACTAGGAGGTAGGTTGTTGTAGCTTGGCGTAGACATTGTCTAGTCACCGTTTTTTCGGCCACCTACAAGATTAATTCCCAGGATGGTGGGACTGTCATATGCTGAGAGAATTGAGCAGCTGGGCTTGTACATTCTGGAGTTTAGAAGGATGAGAAGGGATCTCATTGAAACATATAAGATTGTTAAGGGTTT
The DNA here is from genome assembly GCA_035221665.1 of Okamejei kenojei. Classification (NCBI taxonomy): domain Eukaryota; kingdom Metazoa; phylum Chordata; class Chondrichthyes; order Rajiformes; family Rajidae; genus Okamejei; species Okamejei kenojei. Next base: position 29,532,310 of record CM069165.1, on the reverse strand, counting down.
GGACATGCTAGAGGCAGGAAACATGTTCCCGATGTTGGGGGAGTCCAGAACCAGGGGCCACAGTTTAAGAATAAGGAGTAAGCCATTTAGAACGGAGACGAGGAAGCACTTTTTCACACAGAGTGGTGAGTCTGTGGAATTCTCTGCCTCAGAGGGCCGTGGAGGCAGGTTCTCTGGATGCTTTCAAGAGAGAGCTAGATAAGGCTCTTAAAAATAGCAGAGTCAGCGGATATGGGGAGAAGGCAGGAACGGGGTACTGATTGGCCTGCTCCTGCACCTATTGTCTATTGTCTGCTACGACTATGACAGTCGCCTAAAAAAATCGCCTGAGTGGGACAGGCCTTTTAGGATCCTAATGGGCCGGTCCAACTTACGCCTTTTATTTTGGTGGCTGCCAGCGACTAGGACAATGGAATTCACCGAAGTCAGCACCAGTGACAACCTATGTTAACCTGGCGACAACCTACAACAGCACCTACGACAGCTCAAATTGTCACCACTGTCGCCGAAAAATTTTCAGCATGTTGAAAGTTTTTCGGCAGTCGCCTAAAAATTCGCCTAAGTAGGACAGGCCCATAAGTGTTGCTGTTTCAGAAGATTCAAGCACAAGAGGAAGCATTTCTCTACTGAAATTATAAACGGGCCAAATATTATAAATATAAAAATTACATTCTCACAAAAGGTTCATTCTTTAGTGGGTAATGATATAATGTACACATATTATCCAAAAGCATTTATATCACAATTACATTTTTCAAAGGGTCATGATTATTTCATCAGAAATTCTCTCGGGTGTTTGAAAGAATAAAAATAAATTAATGTTTATTTCTGTCAAAATGTTCTCGGATACTGGCTGTTTGATTTACAAACGATATGCCATAAGTAATCATAACTCTCCAGAATGACCAATCATTTGCCAAATCAACACAAATACAACTATTAGTTGGTACCATGATTATATACGTGGTGGTTATATACGTGGTGGTTAAGAGCAAGATCAATTTCCTTGTGAAATAGCCAAGCAATTGTCTATGTTGAGAACTGTGCATATAGAACAGTACAGCACAAGAACAGGTCCTTTGGCCCACAGTGTCTGTGCCGAACATGATGCCAAGACCATCTCTTATCCACCTGCACATAATCCATACCCCTCCAAGTAAAAGTCTCTTAATGCCATTAATGTAACTGCCTCCACCACCACTCTCATCAGTGGATTTCAGGCACTCACCACCCTCTGTAAAATAAAATTGTTCTGCACATTTCCTTTAAACTTTGCCCCTCTCACCTCAAAGCTATGTCCTCTAGTATTTGGTTTTCCTCCTAGGAAGACATTGTTGGCCGAAGGATCTGTTCCTGTGCTGCAGCGTTCTGTGTTCTATAGCAGGCGTCTGTGAAACATCGCCAATTCCTTCTCTCCATAGATGCTGCCTCACCCGTTGAGTTATCCAGCATTTTGTATCTACCTGTAGTTCTTTCTTAAACACAACGGCTGTGATACATTTCTGGACACAGAATAGGGAGAGAGCAAACAGGTTCAACAGTTATTGTATTGAATGGCAGTGTAGAGCAGGGCCTGGTGCATTTTCCCCGCCCTTATATTCTATGTAATCTCTTCCAGATGATTAAGAATTATTGTACCAGACATGAAAGTGGAGCATGTAATTTATGGTAACACTAACTTATGAGGTTCATGGATTTTTATTGATGCAGGAAAATCAGATTCTGTGACTGCATCTTTGTGGAGTGGCTGATTTGAACATAATTGTATCAGATCTTATGATTTTTTTTTCCTGTGATATTAATAGAATATTGACTGGCCTTGAGGGGGATACGACATATATTGCCTGAAGTAGATTCATATTGCCCGAGTCGAAGACGAGGGCAATATGGATCTAGTGAGGGCAATATATGTCGTATCTCCCGAAAGAGGACAGTCAATATTGTTATTATTACCCATATCATACATCTAGAGGAAAATTTGAACATCTCAGCTCGGCGGACTTCCACGTAAAATTTAACCAAAATGGACGCGGCAGTCTTCCTGTCTGCCGTTTGAATATTCTAAATTTCCCACGCAGCGTCACGTTGCCGTCACGTTGCCAAGTTCCCGGATGTGAGACCAGGGGAATATAAGACTATATTCCCCGCTGTTTTAACAGGTAAAGTCCATAGGCGTTCGCAAGAAAGGGGAATACAAGAAAATATTCCCCTGTTACCCCTGCTGGCAGTAAAAACGAAGGGAATACAATTTTGTAAAAGCTTACCTCAGATGTGTGATATGCAGAGATGCCAAGTGTCCCGGATTCGCCGTATTTTATCCCGGCGAAATAACTTTTTTACGGTGTTCCGGCAGCCAAACATGCTGTTACGGAACACCGCCGCGCCGGTGTTCCTCCCGTGAGAACGCCGGCGCCATGTGTCCCCGGTTTGCCAGCCCGCGCGATCAGCGGCATTTTGCCGGGCCCTAGTGACCGCGCCTGCGCAGTGGGGGAGGGTTGCCGGGCCCTAGTGACCGCGCCTGCGCAGTGGGGGAGGGTTGCCGGGCCACAGTGGCCGCGCGTGCGCAGTGGGGGAGGGTTGCCGGGCCTGGCGCGATTTCGAGCCACGCCACGACCGGCCCAGAGCCCGGGCGGCGCCGGCCCGCGCGATCAGCGGCACTTTCTTGCCGCTAGCCGGCCGCTCGCGGCAGCCCCATCACCGGGCCTCCCACCCAGTGCGCAGGCGCAGACCCGCCGGCAACCATGCCAAGTGCGCATGTGCCGCACCCGCCCGCCGGCAGCCCGCTGATCTGCACCAGTGCGCAGGCGCATAGCCGCCGGCAACAACCCCAGGTGAGTGTTACGGAGAGAAATGCATTTAACCCCATTTGTTACGGACAAATGGGTTAAATGTTACTGTGAACTAAATTTAGGGTTGGCATCTCTGGATATGGGTAATAATTGTAATTAAATTTATTCTCTGTGAAAAGCAGAACTCCTTGGCCTTGGCTTTATGTGATGGCTGAAATAGTTTCACCACCTGGCCTGGTTCATGTGACAGCCTTCATGTTAATATGAGCTCTTGCTCTGCAACACATGATCATCCTCTCATTTCTTAATGGTTTAATTCTGTTCTGGTGGTTGATACCCTTTGGCTATATGCATGTTCCATGACTTTTCTCGCTATTATATTTCTTAAAATAGCAACAGTTAAGAAGAAATTTAAAATGGAAAAGTGCCGTTATTATAAATATGGAAAGCCAGGATTTTTTTAATCAAAGAAAATAGAGTTGCCTTTTTAATGGAATTATTTTTTTGAAGTACATTATATACCCTAACTAGGATGACATAGACCCTTCTGGTGTGTCAGAATCCCAAACCATCTGCGGAATCCATTATCAGCACAAAATGTCATCTGGGGAAATGGCAATATCTAGACATTAACACCTCATCTCAAAGAGTGGCAGATCTGTTAGTCACACAGTTTGTTGAGTTGAAAGGCACTGGATGTAGCATGAAATACACCTCGTGACATAAATCACAGCTCAGCTGTTGAACTTTACTTTTTGCAAATGTATTTGAGTTTCTCTGACAAAATTAGTATTCACGTTGTCCACTTGTGACATTTTGTGAAAGCTCATCTTCAGGCAAAACTGTCACCCAGACCTCCTGTTATCATGTGTTTGTTCTAAATCTCCCTCTGGATTGATTTAAGTTTCTTTTTTTTATTATTTGAATTTGTCTACCTTTAATGTTCTATTTAATTAACAAATAATCCTGACCAAATTATTTTGGCATATACAGTCTGAAGATGGGTCCCAACCTAAAACATTGTCTGACCATTTCCTTCCACAGATGCTGCCCGACCCGCGGAGTTCAGCAGGTTGTGCATAATGTGGCTTGTAGTGACACCTTCTTGATATGCTGGGGCAGCGGTGACTGTGGTTAAGGGCAACGTTAGGCCAAGTATCAGAGTTACAGTTTCCCCCAACAGTCTGTTTTGCTCAGAGATAACTAGAGAGACGGCCACGAAACAATGTATGTATTCCTGTGTATGCTGTGTATGGTGCTTTCCACAGAATACAAACATCAGAGAAAACTGGAAATACCCCATATATCAGGCTCCTCTGAAGAAACTCAGTCTTAGTATTTCCTGGAGTCTGAAGAAGGCTCCTGACCCGAAACGTCACCCATCCTTTTTCTCCAGAGACGCTGTGAACCGCTGAGTTACTCTAGTACTTTGTGTCTGTCTTCTAGTATTTCCTGGTTCTGATTATCAATCATCAAAATTAGGAAAAGTTAGAAATAAAATATGTTCTAAGTTGCACGGAAAGGAATGAGAGGGCAAAAGGGAAGGAATGTGATGGAGTGGAGGGCAGGAGAGGATGAATGATGAATGGTGATATCAACTGAAGAGTGAGGTTGAAGCAAGTGAATAATGAATGGGTTCTCGAGGCAAAGGGAACTGATCGATAGTAAATAACACCTGTAATTACCAAAAGAAGAAAAGTCCAGAGGGGTGGGAAGGTGGAATAGATTTGAGGTTGAATGGCAGAAGTGAATGGTGAGTGTGTGAGAGAGGGATTAGATGGGAATTGGGGAAAGGGTGGAATTGGAAGAGAACCTCATAGGTGAGAACCTTGTAGGGCATGGAATGTTGAAGAGGTACCATGTGCAGCAAGATTGGGAAGAGAAGCATACTTTAGAGGCAGGTTAAGGGATGTATTGAAGACAACCAGTAGAGAAGTGTGTGGAGGAAACATAGAAATATAGAAAAATGAGTGCAGGAGTAAGCCATTCGACACTTCGATCAGCCATGATCATTCAATATGATCATGGCTGATCATCTAAAATCAGTACCCCGTTCCTGCTTTTCCCCATATCCCTTGATTCCTTGAGCCCTAAGAGCTAAATCTAATTCTCTCTTGAAAACATCACTACTGAGGAGGTAATTTTGGGTGGGGAACAACATTGATAAGGATATCACAAGGGAGTTTTTAGCACAATCACTTAATTCTGATTTGCTTGAAGAAAAAATTGTTTGAAAGAATTCGGATGCCTCAAATGTCGCAGCAGTGACCAAGATAGTTGTGCCATGTTAATTAATACTAAATAGACCCTCACCACCCGGAGGCCCACTTCAGGGGACAAGACCATGCCTTCCACCGGCCTCTCATGTAGATGGTAAACTTGTGTTTGCATCAATAAAATGAATATAGAGCATCATTTAATGCTACTGCAAAAGCCCAACACAGAGTTGCAATATGATGAATGTTCAGTGCATTAACATTTTAATTATCTAATTTAGCTTTTGGACAATTCTTTTGTGGCTGTTGACAGGAGTATGGAGCTTGTCACTGTGTACATAATGATAGCCTCCACTTTAAATCCTGGCAATACAGTTAAAGGAAAACATTTTTTTTTCTGTGTTTTGTTGAATAAACCCTCCACACATTCACCTAAAATTAAATACCTCATCTTATAGCACAGTTCATAAGTTTAAAGAAATATCCATCCCATTCCAAAGTGCAACACAACTACTGTCACAATGTTGCAATAAACCATCACAGCGAAGTGAGGTGGTAGTGAGATCTGACCCACTGTAGTAACATTGGTCAAGCCAGTGGAGTCAATTCATTTGGTTTAAGTAGTGCATGTAGAAGGTAGTCAGGATTTAGTAAAGAGCAGAAGCCAAACTGCGGGAGGAACCATTTAAGAACTCATTTCAGAGAAGTAATTTTAAGTAAAATGCTATATTGTACACTCCACCTAGATTGTTGCTTCAGATTTCCTGGCTGGGTCTTGAACCTCCGAACTCAGTTGTGTGCCTCTACTTATCTGAGAAACTGAAGTAATTATCTTTAAATAATTTAATATTCTTGACGAGTGCCATATGTTTGACTCACCAATGGCATGTGCTGTTGAGCAAAACATCTTTAACCTATTCACTGGTTATGCACAGCTCCAAATGTTCCATGACAAATTCTTAGGCTGTTCAATGTCTTTTCTAGAACAAGCTGCTGCCAGATTCAGTTTGGGACAATTTCATTAAAAAGGCAGATAGTTGAATTTGACGCAACTCTTAATTTAGAACTGGTGATAGAGATTAATAATTGCAGATTTTTTTTTCTCTACTTTCAAATTCAGGCTGAGCAACTGATGGAGCAAGCTAGTTGCTGGGAGAAGGAACAGGAGCAGTATGCTGAAATGCAGGCCGATATGCATTCAGTAAATAACGCAACGTGTAAAAATAGATTTACACAGTCTGTGTGTCCACCTGCAAACAGTGAATTGATAATGGAGCCTCCGAATGAAGTCAGCGAAGAGGAATACGAGGATGAGAACGATGAGACGCAGCCCTGTCCATCGCCAGACACAGCAAAGTCATTGGCTAGGGGGCCAAAGAGAAAGGTGAGCTAAAAGGAAGAAGCATGTTCCCCAGTTATTCACATTAAATCAAACTCATTTTATACCCTCTGAGATTGTCTGCTAATGTCTGAGATTGAAAGCTAATCAAATAAATCAGTGTCAACCAAATAATATTTAAATACCAGTTCAAACATGTTAATTGGTGTTAAACTGTGGTGCCATGCTTGGTCATAGGCCACTGTCAACCAATGATTTGGGCAGACATCTTTGTGCAGCATGGAGGCTGCCATCTTTGAAGTGAGAGATTGAATCAGACACATTGTAAATGCATTAAGATTCTGTGGTAATAAGTGGAGGTCTCATTCTGTGTCTGACCAGCCTCATTCTGAACTGACTGACTGAGCAGATATAACGGATGCTTCTGGAAACTTTTGGTCTGCAGAAATCTTACTTTGATGAGAATGATTAGTAAGTTTGTAGATGACACTAAAGTGGGTGGTATTGTAGATAGCAAAGAAAATTATCAAGGTTTACCGCAGGGCCTTGATGGTTAATGGAGTTTAATACAGATAAATGTGAGATGTTGCATTTTAGGAAGTCTAACCAAGGCAGGACCTTCACAGTAAATGGCAGGGCTCTGGGGAGTGTTGTAGAGTAAAAGGGATCTAGGGGTGCATAGTTCCTTGAGAGTCGCGTCACAGATAGATTAAATGGTCAAGAAGCATTTCAGCACTATGGTCTTCATCATTAGGGGTTTTGATGATAGAAGTTGTGTTGTTATGTTCCAGCTGTACAAGGTGCTGGTGAGGTCGCAGTTTATGTATTGTCTTTAGGTTTGGTCGCCCTGTTATAGGAAAGATGTTGTTAAGCTGAAAAGAGTTCAGTGAAGATTTATGAGGATGTTGCCAGGACTTGGCCTGAGCTGGTGGTTGGGAAGGCTAGGACTGTATTCCTTGGAGTGTAGGAGGAAAGCTGATCTTATAGAAGTGTATAAGATCATAAGGGAAATATATAGGGTTGATGCACAGCCTTTTACCCTGAGAAAGGGAAATCAAAAGCATTTAAGGTGAGAGAGGAAAGATTTAATAGGAATCTGAGGGGCAACATTTTCACACAGAGGGCAGCGAGTATATAGAGCGAACTGCCAGAGGAGATAGTTGAGGCAGAAACTATAACAACATTTAAAAGACTTTTGGGCCGGTACATGGATAGGATGGGTTTAAAGGGATATGGGACGTGTAGATAGGATGGGCAAGATAGACTGAAGGGCCTGTTCCCATTGCTGTATGATTATGAATCCATTTAACAACAGTACTGTGACACATCAATGCCGCTTCTGAAACTTTTTGTAACAAAAGAATAAACTCTCCAAAAAGGCACTGAAAAATTGTAAACTCAAACTTTAGCGTCAAATTTCCAGACTATTTTAGCTTTGTACAAGCACCTGTTTAAGTTAGAATGAAAAATAAATGTTGTGCTTTTTCAGGAAATATTTGTTAATGACAGCTATTGCTCGTAATGATAACATGTGGCAAGTGATAAGGAATGAAGTTGGGAGTTAAATCATTGCGATGAAAATGGTGCTAATGTTAACTAAAGTGTGACAAATTAGGTATTATCATTGAATAATCACAGGAAACCATTCATACTTGCTCTGATTTTTATTTGAATGTTTTCTATATTTCATTTACTAAAAATCTTTAAGGAAATTATTTTTTATGAAAATTGGAAGAATCATTGTAATGCATTTTATCCTCTTAATGTCAATACAATAGTGCCCTCTGGTGTACTTTGCTGCTTTTACATGAAAAAGCACGAAAATAGGAGCGAGAGCAGATTACCAGTTCACTCAGGCTTGTCTCACTGTTCAGTATATCATGCCTGTCTGTGCTGGCCTTAACTCTTTTGTGTCAATTCCCCATAACCATCAATTCCTTAATCTTTCAAATACGTATCCATCTCCACGTTACATATATCTAATGAGTCGGCCAACAGCCTTCGGGGGCAAAGTTTCACTACCCTCTGAGAGAAAAAAATGTATGCATACTGTACTTCAGTTTTAAATGAATGGCCAACATTTTGTAGCTATGGGCCCTTAATTGTGACTATACTGCTTGTGAAAACATTTTGACATCAGCCTCACAAACATGCTATACGACTGGAATAAGACCTCCTCAACCCCAGCCCTTTGCAATAAAGCCTAGTATACTGTTTCCCTCCTTGAGGGACCTGCCTGCTAACATGTGATTCATGTGCTAGAACACCAAGGTTCCTCTGAATCAATCTGAGTTAGGTCATTAAGATGCCTGGACCTTCCTCAAAAATAAGAGGTAATTCGTTTTCTATAATGACAATCACCCAACACTCATGTGCATCATTTCCCCCCTACTGTCAGGGACATACAGGAGCCAATGAAGCTATTTCAAAGAACTTTATAATGTCTTTATCTCAGAAAAATTAAATTAAATTCAACTTTAATGTCATTGCACAGATACAAGTATGGGTACAACAGGCACGTGCCGTGAGTAATTACTCGGGGTAGGCACTCAGTCGGATAAAAATATGCGATAAACGCATGCGCAGATTGTTCTCTCCGTAGAAATAAAAAATGAAAATAAAAAGTGTAACAAGTCAATTTGCCCAAGGCTTCCTAGTCTCCTTTATTCTGAATTACTGAAGGGGGGGGGGGGGGGGGGGTGAAGGGTGATGACAGGTGGAGAGATGGTGGGAAAAACGGGAGCACACAGGGAAAAGTTGAATCAGTTGTCATCTAATTGAAAGACAACACTTGTTCAAGGGACCAATTGGGGGGACAGTTCCTTTCACAGTGTATGGGGAGTCTGTGCCAGGGGTAAAGTTTCGGGGAGAGCAGGACTGTTGAGAATGAGGGGTTCGGGGATAATGCCAGTAACTCACTCAATTACCGCTGCTGCTGCGCTCCAGGCGTGGAGCCACCACATTGTAGCCGGGGATGGAAGCAGCTCAGGGAGCTGCGAGCGGCCGCCGGGACCCGACAGTCAAACTGTCCGCCACTTCAACGCCTTCTGTCGGCCCGCTCACCTCTGGCAGTGCTCTCCGTCTGAACATCTCTCACCTGCCGCTCGCTCATGTCAGCGGCTTCCTGCATATCCTTAAATTCCCACAGCCGAGTAACCTCAATCACGCTGTCGGAATTTAAGGATTTGCGGGACATGAGTGAGGCCAGCGAGCGGCAGCAGAGAGGTTTTGCACACCTCCATGCAAGGAGCGTCGCAAGTGGCATGCTCCCGACCCCTCCTGCACAACATTCGTGCCCTCCTTGCAACTTTACCCCTGGCCAGACTCTCCAAATGCTGTCAAATGAGCTCTCCCCCCACCCCCACCCCCACCGCCCCCGGGAAATACGGTATTTAAAAACATAAACACAAAATGTACTTACCACATTAACTGTACATGAGCTCCATTCTTCTCTCCCTGTTTCCTAAGATACATATTTAAAATAATGCTAATCCATATTTGAAGAAACCAGCACTGCGCAAGCGCAGTAGGCTGCAGCGCCTGCGCAGTGCTGCAAAGGCAGAATTTCTGCTGCCTTCAGCCCCGCTTGAAACTGACGGCTTCAGGCAGCGCTGACGGCACGTGCGCTGCACAGACCTCCCCGTGTTACAAGTGCTGCGGATGAAAGGCAGGGAGAATTATGCCTACCTAAGAGATCGATCTCTTAGATAGGCATAATTCGCCCATGCCTTTATTATTTATATTTAGCAATTGCTATGTTATAATTTTGGTCAGGGTAGGCAGTGCCTACCTTGCCTACCCTGACGGCACGTGCCTGGGGTACAACGAAATGCAGTTTAGCGTCAGTTCGTAGTAATAGCAATATATAAATAGATACAGAATGCAGACAATGTGGATGGAGAGACTGGAGAAATCTATCGGCGGGACTCCGAGTTCAGCAGTGTGATGGTGTTGTTATAGAAGATGTTCCTCATCCAACTAGTGCGGGACCTGAGGCTCCTGTACCGCCTCCCTGATGGTAGGAGGGCAAACAGTCCAAGGTTAGGGTGGGAGGGGTCTTTGATGATCTTCCCGGCCCGTCTCAGACACCGTTTACGGTGGAGGGCATCCATGGCAGGGAGCGTGGCACCGATGATGTACTGGCCGGTTTTCACCACCCGTTGTAGTGCCTTCCTGTCTGCTACGGTGCAACTGCTGTACCATACCGTAAAGCAGGTGGTCAGGATGCTTTCGATGGTACAGCGGTAAAAGTTGGTCAGGATCTGGGGGGACAGGTGGGCTTTTTTTGAGCCTCCTCAGGAAGTAAAGGCGCTACTGCATCTTTTTGATCAGCTTGGAGGTGTTGAGGGACCAGGACAGATCGGAGATGTGTACCCCGAGGAATTTGTAGTTGGAGACCTGCTCCACCTCAGTCCCGTTTATATGGATGGGGGTGTGTCTGCCCCCTCTGTTCTTTCTAAAGTCAACAATGATTTCCTTCGTCTTCTGGGAGTTGAGGACGAGGTTATTGTTGGCACACCAGGTTGTCAGGTGCTGGACCTCCTCCCTGTAGGCTGACTCGTCGTTGTCACTGATCAGTCCTACCACCGTGGTGTCGTCGGCAAATTTTATGATGGCGTAGGAGCCATGCTTGGGGATGCAATCATGGGTGAAGAGGGAGTAGAGGAGAGGGCTGAGCACACAGCCCTGTGGCACGACAGTGTTCAGTGTTATAGTGGAGGAGTTTGACTCTAACAGACTGTGGTCTGTTTGTGAGGAAATCCAGTGTCCAATTGCAGAGGGAAGTGGAGATGCCAAGACCACTGAGTTTGGTGATCAAGCTAGCGGGTGTGACAGTGTTAAAGGTGGAGCTGAAGTCAATGAACAGCAACCTGATGTACAGTGGCTTGCAAAAGTATTCATACCCCTTGAACTTTTCCACATTTTGTCACGTTACAACCACAAACGTAAATGTATTTTATTAGGATTTTATATGATAGACCAACACAAAGTGGCGCATAATTGTGAAGTGGAAGGAAAATGATACATGGTTTTCAAATCTTTTTACAAATAAAAAACTGAAAAGTGTGGCGTGCAAAAGTATTCAGCCCCCTTTACTCTGATACCCCTAAATAAAATCCAGTGCAACCGATTGCCTTCAGCTAATTAGTAAATAGAGTCCACTTGTGTGTAATCTAATCTCAGTATAAATACAGCTGTTCTGTGAAGGCCTCAGAGGTTTGTTAGAGAACATTAGTGAACAAACAATGTTCCTTGGGCATCATGAAGCCCAAGGAACACACCAGAGGTCAGGGATAACGTTGTGGAGAAGTTTAAAGAAGGGTTAGGTTATAAAATAATATCCCAAGCTTTGAACATCTCACGGAGCACTGTTCAATCCATCATCCGAAAATGGAAAGAGTATGGCACAACTGGAAACCTACCAAGACATGGCCGTCCACCGAAACTGACAGGCCGGGCAAGGAGAGCATTGATCAGAGAAGCAGCCAAGAGGCCCATGGTAACTCTGGAGGAGCTGCAGAGACCCACAGCTCAGGTGGGAGATTCTGTTCACAGGACAACTATTAGTCATGCACTCCACAAATCGTGCCTTTATGGAAGAGTGGCAAGAAGAAAACCATTGTTGAAACAAAGCCATAAGAAGTCCCGTTTGCAGTTTGCCACAAGCCATGTGGGGGACACAGCAAACATGTGGAGGAAGGTGCTCTGGTCCGATGAGACCAAAATTGAAGTTTTTGGCCTAAATGCAAAACGCTATGTGTGGTGGAAAACTAACACTGCACATCACCCTGAACACACCATCCCCACTGTGAAACATGGTGGTGGCAGCATCATGCTGTGGGGATGCTTTTCTTCAGCAGGGATAGGGAAGCTGGTCAGAGTTGATGGGAAGATGGATGGATTCAAATACAGGGCAATCTTGGAAGGAAACCTGTTTGAGTCTGCAAAAGACTTGAGACTGGGGCGGAGGTTCACCTTCCAGCAGGACAACAACCCTAAACATACAGCCAGAGCTACAATGGAATGGTTTAGATCAAAGCATATTCATGTGTTAGAATGACCCAGTCAAAGTCCAGACCTAAATCCAATTGAGAATCTCTGGCAAGACTTGAAAATTGCTGTTCACAGACGCTCTCCATCCAATCCGACTGAGCTTGAGCTATTTTGCAAAGAAGAATGGGCAAAGATTTCAGTCTCTAGATGTGCAAAGCTGGTAGAGACATACCCCAAAAGACTTGCAGCTGTAATTGCAGCGAAAGGTGGTTCTACAAAATATTGACTCGGGGGGGCTGAATACTTTTGCACGCCACACTTTTCAGTTTTTTATTTGTAATAAAATTTGGAAACCATGTATCATTTTCCTTCCACTTCACAATTATGCACCACTTTGTGTTGGTCTATCACATAAAATCTCAATAAATACATTTACGTTTGTGGTTGTAACGTGACAAAATGTGGTAAAGTTCAAGGGGTATGAATACTTTTGCAAGCCACTGTAGGTGTTATTGCTGTCCAGGTGGGTCAGGGCAGAGTGTAGGGCCGCCGATATGGCATCCTCTGTAGACCTGTTGGTCCGGTAGGCAAACTGATGGGGGTCCAGTGTGGGGGGGAGGCTGGCTTTGAGATGAGCCAAGATCAGCCGCTCGAAGCACTTGGCGATGACAGGGGTGAGTGCCACTGGCCGGAAATCGTTGAGACTCCCTGCCGCTGATTGTTTGGGCACTGGCACAATGGTAGATGCCTTGAGGCAAGTGGGGACGACACCCTGGGCCAGTGACAGATTGAAAATGTCAGTGAGGACCAGGGATAGTTGTCCAGCACATGCCCTGAGCACCCGCTCGGGGATGCCATCGGGGCCGGCAGCTCTGTGCTCATTCACCTTGCTCAGTGCATCTTGTACAGCAGAGGTGGAGAGACTGAGGGGTTGTTCATGCGGGGGTGGAGCAACTTTGATGGCTGGAGTTTTGTTGTCCCAGTCAAAGCGAGCATAGAAATGGTTTAGCTCGTCAGGAAGGGAGGCGTTGTCTTGGGGGGGGGGGGGGGGGGTGTTGACTTTATGGTAATCGGCAATGGATTTGATTCCTTGCCACATGCGCCTGGGGTCAGAGTTGTTTCGGAAATGCTCCTCGATCCGCCATTTGTGATTGAGTTTAGCATTCCTAATTCCCTTTTTCAGATTGGCCCTGGATGAGCTGTATCCCTCAGCGTCGCCAGATTTAAAAGCGGCGTCGCGAGCCTTCAGCAGGAGTCTGACCTCCCTGCTCATCCACGGCTTCTGGTTAGGGAAGGTCTTTATCTCTTTGTGGGTAGTGACGTTGTCCGTGCAGAATTTTATGTAGACTCCAGTCTGTTTGCTGAAACTGTTCCTGTAAAACAGAGACAGTCCCCTCAGGCCAGACCCTCACAGTCCTCGTGGTAGGTTTCACACGTCTGATCGGAGGTGTGTATTTGGGGAGCAGGAACAGAGAGAGGTGGTCAGACCGTCCCAGGTGGGGGAGGGGGAGGGCTTTGTATGCTTCAGTAATATTGGTATATACTAGATCCAGAATATTGTTTCCTCTGGTTGGGCAGGAGACATGTTGGTGAAATCTGGGGAGTACAGTTTTAAGGTTGGAGTGGTTAAAATCACTCGCAACAATAAAAGCCCCCTCTGGGTGTGCAGTTAGTTGTTTGCTGATAGCTCATTGCAGCTCTTCCATTGCTAGCCTGGCATTAGCGTCCGGGGGTACATAGACTGCAGTGATAACAATCGATGTAAATTCCCTGGGCAGATAGAAGGGCCTGCACTTTATCATCAGGTATTCCAGGTCAGCAGAGCAGTGACTACCAATCCTGACAACGTCTGTACACCATGAGTTATTCACATAAATGCACAGTCTGCCGCCCTTGGTCTTACCGGAGCCCTCCACTGTTCTATCGGCCCTGAAGACAGTGCGCCCCTCCAGCTCGATGGCGTTGTCCGGAATGTTGTCGGTGAGCCATGTTTCGGTGAAGACCATGGCGTTGCAGTCGGCGATCTGGTTGTGTGTGGTGATCCGCAGGCGCAGTTCGTCGATTTTACTCACCAGGGACTGGACATTCGCGAGGAAAATGCTGGGCAGAGCTGGTTGGTGCGGGTTTGATCTCAGCCTAGCTCGATAGCCTCCACGCTTCCCAAGTCTTTGTTTGCGGTCCCTGCGCCGCCTCCGGGCACTTCCTGTCGGGGGAGCTGGCCCGCTAGACCATGGTGTCCTGACGATCTCCGGCAGGCAGTTGAAAGTCGCTTCTGGGGCTCGTTGCGTGGAGACGGCCGAACTCCAGTAGCTCCTGACGGCTGTACAGAGCCTTCGCTCGAATGCTCCGGGCGAAAACCAAGTTAATTATTAACAGAACTAAAAATAAATTGCTGAAACATGGAGACACAGAGCCTCGTGTTGTGCACACGAGGCCATCTTGGATCACTATTGTTCTCTGTCTTAAATTTCAATCATTTTGGTATATGTAACCTTTTGATTCATTTCCTGAAGAAGGAACATATAAAGATTATATAAACTAATTGCATTTACCCCTTTAACCTCCTAGAATCATTCTGATCGATTTGGGTTATCCTTTTAGAGCACACTATCCAAAACTGTACATCAATCAAGGTGTTGTGTTCAGGGCTCGGTACAAATGAAACCCAATCCTATTCTTTCTGTATTCCAACGCTGTTGACATAAAGCCAAAATTCCAATTGACATTTTTATTGCATTTTCTATCTGTTCAAGCACTTTAATTGATGTGTAAATGTGGATTTATATATATAGGTTACGCAAATCTATCTTTCTCCTCAACAATTAATACACTGTGCTGCGACCAGGTTTAATCCTGACCTCCAGTGCTCTCTATGTAGAGTTTGTACATTCTCTCCGTAACATAGAAACATAAAAAATAGGTGCAGGAGTAGGCCATTCGGTCCTTCGAGCCTGCACCACCATTCAATATGATCATGGCTGATCATCCAACTCAGTATCCTGTACCTTCCTTCTCTCCATACCCCCTGATCCCTTTAGCCACAAGGGCCACATCTAACTCCCTCTTAAATATAGCCAATGAACTGGCCTCAACTACCTTCTGTGGCGGAGAATTCCAGAGACTCACCACTCTCTGTGTGAAAAATGTTTTCCTCATCTCGGTCCTAAAGGAATTCCCCCTTATCCTTAGACTGTGACCCGTTGTTCTGGACCTCCCCAACATCAGGAATAATCATCCTGCATCTAGCCTATCCAACCCCTTAAGAATTTTGTAAGTTTCTATAAGATCCCCCCTCAGTCTTCTAAATTCTGTCGAGTACAAGCCAAGTCTATCAAGTCTTTCCTCATATGAAAGTCCTGACATCCCAGGAATCAGTCTGGTGAACCTTCTCTGTACTCCCTCTATGGCAAGAATGTCTTTCCTCAGCTTTGGAGACCAAAACTGTACGCAATACTTCAGGTGTGGTCTCACCAAAACCATGTACAACTGCAGTAGAACCTCCCTGCTCCTATACTCAAATCCTTTTGCTATGAATGCCAACATACCATTTGCTTTCTTCACTGCCTGCTGCACCTGCATGCCTACTTTCAATGATTGGTGTACCATGACACCCAGGTCTCGTTGCATCTCCCCTTTTCCTAATTTGCCACCATTCAGATAATAGTCTGCCCTCCTGTTTTTGCCACTAAAGTGGATAACCTCACATTTATCCACATTATACTGCATCTGCCATGCATTTGACCACTCACCCAGCCTATCCAAGTCACCTTGCAGCCTCCTAGCATCCTCCTCACACCTAACACTACCCCCCAGCTTAGTGTCATCCGCAAACCTGGAGATGTTGCATTCAATTCCCTCGTCCAAATCATTAATATATATTGCAAATAGCTAGGGTCCCAGCACTGAGCATTGCAGTACCCCACTAGTCACTACCTGCCATTCTGAAAAGAACCCGTTTACTCCTACCCTTTGCTTCCTGTCTGCCAGCCAGTTCTCTATCCACATCAATACTGAACCGCATGGGTTTCCTCTTAGAGCTCTGGTTGTATTGGTTGAAAAGTACATTGGCCACTTTAAATTGCCCCAAATGTGCATGAAGGAGGTAAAATCTGTGGGGAGTTGATGGGAATGAGGAGGGAATATATTGGGCTAAGTGTAAATGAGTAACTGATGGTTGGTGCTGAGCCAAAGGGGCTCAGGATCTGTGTCAGTGTTGAATGATTAGAGAACTCTATAACTGATTATCATCCTTGGACCCAGACCTAGTGACCTCATATTGGTCATATTGACCGTCTATTATTGGGGATTTTAGCCATGATCACATTGAATGGTGGTACTGGCTCGAAGGGCCGAATGGCTTACTCCTGCACCTATTGTCTATTATCTATTTCTCCACGGTGAAGTCCACTCCCAGTACTCTTGCACAACATGTAGTTAGCCTGTCCTAACACACGGCCAGTCAAATCATCAGCAGGCCCCAGGCTGTTCTCTGCAGAAGTATGTGAGTTTTTAAAGTGGTCTCATTAATAATCTATCCAAAACCTGACTAGAGATAACATGTCACCATTGGTATTTGATGTGTTTAAAAATGTTGGAACTGCAGTGAGTGAAGTGATTATAATGGTTGGAGAACTTCGGATGTTTCAGAGGCTGCTCATACACAGAAAGAAGAGGGGACGGAAACGGCGGAGACATAACAGCAGCGTTACCACTGAGACCATTTCAGAAACAACTGAGGTGCTTCATGAAGCCTTTGAGAACTCTGATGATGAGGGTCAAACGCCTTGCTTGGAACCTACTTGTGAAGAAGAGGAGGATTATGATTGTGATGAAGAAGACAAGAATTTCTTGAGGCTTCGCTGTGACAGCTTGGACTTAAAAAAGAAGAATCAGTCACATGAAGAAGAAGATTTCTGCAAAAGTGCAGATGAAACTCCTGAGAAAGAACAGCAAACAGGTACAAAACTATCATGACTAACTGTTAAATGAATTCTCAATTTTTGGATAATAAATATAAAGACTTTAAACCCAAGATTAAAAAGCTGTGAATAGCTGTTGCAGTGAGGACCAGGAGTGGAAGGTCAGTCCGTGACCGCCACTGTAAACGTTAGGAAAGCAGAGTATCCCCAATGTGATGTGAACTTTACAGGGCCGTCTAATTTTCCATCTCAGTTTTTGATATTTGAGTTTGGTATTTAGCCACTGTCACTAAGCAGTTCTGCTTCGAATTCCACATATCAACATTTAGACTAATCCTAAATCAGGAAGCAACTAAATGCAGAGTTTGGCTCTGTTTGAGGCAATCTTTATGCACATCACCATACATTCATCTGGAACCAACCCTGCCTCACCAGTAAAAGTATTCTGCCATTTCCATCTGTAGCAAAATAAAAGCAAACTTTGGATATAACACATCATCCCTTTCTATTTCCATAAATATCACCCGAAACACTCAGCAGTTTGGTAGAAACTGTTCTTTGACAATACGGTTTTTGATACTTTCTGAATGTACAGAAAAATCTAAAATCTCACTGAGCTCTGATTAGAGTATGACTCAATACATTGTCTGAATTATATCACTGTGTTCCGTGTGAAATAGCATATGTGGAATATAGGCATAAAGCATGCAAAAGGTGCTTGCATCAGCCCGTTTGTCTGGACATTTACAAACCCTAGTAATTCCAGTTAACCTTTACTATTATCACTAACATCATTCCATCTTCACCAAGACCACCAATTGAACAGTTAGTCCTCCAGAGTTACCATCCTTACACCACTCTTAGGTTCATCTCTGCTCTTTTTAACGTGGACAGTGTATATTATACTGACAATATGGAACTGAATTACAGTGTTTACTGTAATCATAAAATATAGAAGTACGACAGTGGACAGTGTGCTGTTGGTATTACAGTTCTGACCTTGTACATTGTACTAACACGTATAAATGTATGATCATGTACATTGTGTGAACAATCTGGAGATGTTTGAAAGTGTGTACTGCACCAATAATGTATAACTGCATGTATGACTGAATTGTAAACAAAAGTAGTTCATTTTTAAAAGGATTTTTGTAAAGGCCAATAAAACGGCCTAGATCATAGTAAAATACAGTGCAGACAGGTGCTTTATTTTATAGAGAATTTATTTCTCAAAGGTATTTTTTATAGAATTAATCTTGAATGCAATAACTGTTCTTTCACTGGATATTCTTTCTTTTACCTACAGTGCCCTCCATAATGTTTGGGACAAAGGCCCGTCATTTATTTATTTGCCCCGTACTACACAATTTGAGATTTGTAATAGAAAAAAATTACATGTGGTTAAAGTGCACATTGTCAGATTTTATTAAAGGCCATTTTTATTCATTTTGGTTTCACCATGTAGAAATTACAGCTGTGTTTATACATAGTCCCCCAATTTCAGGGCACCATATGTTTGGGACACATGGCTTCACAGACGTTTGTAATTGCTTAGGTGTGTTAAATTGCCTCCTCAATGCAGGTATAAGAGAGCTCTCAGCACTAGTCTTTCCTCCAGTCTTTCCATCACCCTTGGAAACTTTCATTGCAGTTTATCAACATGGGGACCAAAGTTGTGCCAATGAAAGTCAAAGAAGCCATTATGAGACTGAGAAACAAGAATAAAACTGTTAGAGACATCAGCCAAACCTTAGGCTCACCAAAATCAACTGTTTGGGACATCATTAAGAAGAAAGAGAGCACTGGTGAGCTTACTAATTGCAAAGCAACAGGCGGGCCAAGGAAGACCTCCACAGCTGATGACAGAAGAATTCTCTCCATTGTAAAGCAAAATCTCCAAACACATGTCTGACAGATCAGAAACACTCTTCAGGAGTCAGGTGTGGATTTGTCAATGACCACTGTCTGCAGAAGACTTCATGAACAGAAATACAGAGGCTACATTGCAAGATGCAAACCACTGGTTAGCCACAAAAATAGGATGGCCAGGTTACAGTTTGCCAAGAAGTACTTAAAAGAACAACCACAGTTCTGGAAAAAAGTTCAGATGAGATGAAGATTAACTTATATCTGAGTGATGGCAAGAGCAAAGTATGGAGGAGCGAATGAACTGCCCAAGATCCAAAGCATACCATCTCATCTGTGAAACGCGGTGGTGGGGGTGTTATGGCCAGGGCATGTATGGCTGCTGAAGGTACTGGCCCACTTATCTTCATTGATGATACAACTGCTGATGGTAGTAACATAATGAATTCTGAAGCGTATAGACACATACTATCTGCTCATGTTCAAACAAACGCCTCAAAAGGAGTTTTTCAAACCTAAAAAATGGTCTATTCTGCATTGGCCAAGTCAATCACCCAATCTGAACCCAATTGAGCATGCATTTTATATGCTGAAGAGAAAACTAAAGGGGCCTAGTCCCCAAAACAAGCAAAAGCTAAAGATGGCTGCAATACATGCAATGTCCATGAAGTGCAGACTGCAAGCAGTCATTGCATGCAAAGGATATGCAACAAATTACTACTTATTACTACTAACCATGACTACTTTCATTCACATGACATTGCTGTGTCCCAAACATTATGGTGCTCTGAACTTGGAGGACAAATGTATAAACACAGCTGTAATTTCTACATGGTGAAACCAAAATGTATAAAAATGGCCTTTATTAAAATCTGACAATGTGCACTTTAACCACATGTGATGTTTTCTATTACAAATCTCAAATTGTGGTGTACAGAGGCAAATAAATAAATGATGGGTCTTTATTTCAAATATTGTGGAGGGCACTGTATCTCCTGGCAGCCTTGCCTTTGCATTGGTACTTTTAGAGATCTAGTGCAGAGTGGAACCACGTGCAGAACACCAAGACCTAGTGGAATGTGACCTATTCACCTGATTCCCTCGTAGGCTGCATTCAGATTCCAGTAGACACAACGCTGGAGTAACCAAGCGGGACAGGCAGCATCTCTGGAGAGAAGGAATGGGTGATGTTTCGGGTTGAGACCCTCTTGATCCCATTCCTTCTCTCCAGAAATACTGTGGGTCCCACTGAGTTTTATAACAGCATTTTGATGTTATAAAACACCAAAATGCAGTCTACCTTCGATTTAAACCAGCATCTGCAGTTCTTCCCTACATGTTCAGTTTGAAATATTTGATCCAGTAAACCCTTGCTTCACTGACTTTACCTATGGCCTTTCCGGCCACAAAACAGACAGAATATATAATTTGTATATTTTCCAAATTATAATTTTGGTAGCTTAAACTTAACAAGAGATACAGAGGCATACTCTCAATAAATACTTGAAATATCATCAGTAATCAATTTCTGGGTTTACATGTAATTTAGATGAGATCACTGTATATTATTTTGTTCATTCCTTGCTTGGAGAAATTGGTGCAAATGAGGGGCTCCTTCTGGATGATAGTTTTGGATGCTATTAAAGTATTTATCACCCCTCAAATAATAAAAGATGGGTAGAATTGGCACATGTACAACTTGGAGAAGTATTATCTGACACTATATCACAAATCAGTGATAATGCAAGAATGAATGCTGACAAATCTCTGGGATTGTTATTTCCTTTTGGTCCAACTGAACAAAATATACTGACTGTGATCGAGTCAGAAACAGGCCCAACTTTTCCCATGCTGGCCAAGATGCTCCATCTGAGCTAGTCTCGTTTGCCTCATTTGGCCCATATCCCTCTCAACCTTTCCTATCTATGAGGCTAAGGCAATGTCTTTCAAATGTGATTTATATTCACCTCTACCACTTCCTCTGGCAGCTCGTTCCATATCCGCACCACCCTCAAAAACCTACCCCTTAAGTTCCCTTTTTAAATATTTCCCCTCACATTTTAAATCCATGCCCTCCAGTTTTAGACTTCCCTATTCTGAAAAAAAAACAATTGTGAGCATCCAGCTTATGTACACCCCTCATGATTTTATAAACCTTTGTAGAATCACCATCTTTGCTCCAGGGAAGAGAGACTCAGCCTATTCTGTCTCTCGTCATAACTGAAACCCTTCCGCCTTGGAACCATCCTCGTGGATCATTTTCTGCATTCTCTCCAAGTTAATCACATCTTTCCTATAGTTTGGCGACCAGAAATGCCCACAGTGTCCGGGTGCTGTCTCACAAACCTCCTAGTTTGTGCTTTGATCAGTGGTGTTATTTAAATATGAATAATCATTTTGGCAAAATGTGATGTTTAGAATATATAATCCAAGCACAGTAATTATTATTGGTTAAAAATAATATTCTCTTTTTCCCCTTTATTTGCAAATGCCTTGATTTGATAGTGGGATTTGGTCATTGGGCAAAGATAGCCTACTTTACCTTACCTGAGAATTCAGCCTTCCAAGAATGGAAGGTAGATCATAGATAGGTGAATCCTGTTCTAACTCAAGTCCTGATCTTCAATCGTAGAAGCCACTGATAATTGCCAGGAGGCAGACCACTGACGGTCGTTTTATTGTTTCCTGAGCGTAGTATCAGTGGTCAAATAGCCGAGTCTCTAAATAGATAACTAAAATAATCCAATTTTTTATAACATATCAAGAGTTCTAAATGGGGACTCCTGACTTGATTTGATTCAACCTTAATTAATGATCCTCATTTAGCTTCAGTGGAAGTTTAATTTAATGAGCATTTCGTTAAACCCTTCCCAGAGGAAGTCAATTTGCTTATCTCCTTCTATGCAAATGACATTTCAAAAATAAATTCTCTGTGAAGCATAACATATCAATTAAGATTTGCATTTATTTGAGCAGAAACCTCTGATACAGCAAAGATCATTCTTGTTATCTCTACAAGTTATGTTTTATTTAATGATACACTAACATGAACTGTAGATATTCTAATCGCCGATGTTATTCAACTGGGTAGCAGTGAGCACTTAAAACAAGTTTCTTTTTTTCTTGCCCAGATAAAGCAAATACTGATATCTCTTCAAAAGAGAACACTGAGGAAAACTCTGTTGATTCTGAGCCTTTAGCAAGAGTTGTGAAACGCAAAAAAGGCTGGCCAAAAGGAGTGAAGCGAGGTCCAGCTAAATGGAGACGTAAAGCTGAGAGTAAAGCTGGCTTTAAACTCAACCTGTACACACCACCAGAAACTCCCCAGGTGCCAGAGCAACATGGCACCGCAGAGGAGAATCCCATGGTCCCTGAACAGAACGCTGTTGCTGAGAAACCTGCTGACAAAACCTCTTCAATAACAGAGGAAGATGAACTCGAACATGAGCAAAAGCCAGAATCCCCAGCAAAGTCTACCTACTCGTCAAGTCAGGAGCAGGAACCTCTGGATGAAACGGCGGAAAAAGAACATGAGTTTGCTAGTGGGGTTCCTGAAGATGAAGCTCGTAATCTTGAACAAGAGGAAGATGACGAGGAGGAGGAGGCTAATCGGAATGAGGATCATGATGCAGATGATGAAGATGACAGTCACATGGAGTGTGCTGGAGCAGTGAAAGAAACTCCAGAGGAAGAAGCACCGAACCAGGAGCCGTTCCTCGAGTTAAATGTTCCAAGCAATGGAACCGAGCAGAAAGATAAGATAGATCAAAATGTTGAAACTCTTTCGGATTCTGATGATCAGAACAATAATCATGAAGCTATCTCAGAACACACACCAGATTCAGATGAAGATCACACCAACAACCAGGATTACAAGGATAATGGAAAGCAGTCCCCAGAATTTCGAGAAGAAAATATAAATGCAGAACCTGACACAGAGACGGTGCAAGCTGTTCAATCATTAACACAGGAAAATGGTGAGCAAGTAAATACATACCAAGACTGTGCTGAGACTATGGAGGCCTGTAGGAATCTGCAGACCTACTCTCATACGGAGCAGAGTCCACAAGTAACCACAGTAGATGGCAGCCGGCAATCAGATCCTCTTTCATCTACTCATTCCAATCCTAGCCAGTCAGTTTGTTCTGTAAACAGCCCTAGTGTGACTCCCATGGAGAATAGTTATAATCAGATCAGCCCTGATCAGAGTAGTATTTCTGCACCACCTTTACAGAACATAGAAACCAGTCCAATAATGGATGTCCCCTCGGTGTCTGACCATTCACAACAAGTTGTGGACAGTGGCTTCAGTGACCTGGGCAGCATTGAGAGCACAACTGAAAACTACGAGAATCCAAGCAGCTATGACTCATCCATGGGAAACAGCATTTGTGGCAACAACACAACACAGAATAGCTGCTCGTACAGTAACATATCTTCCAGTAGCCTTACTCAGAATAGTTGTGCAGTCACTCAGCAGATGACTAATATCAACGGCAGTTGTAGTTTGCTGCAGCAAAATACTATCAATTCTCCACCAACCTGCACTGTTAAATCTCCACAGAATTGTATAATTGAGAGATCTCCAAGTAGCAATCAACAGCAGCAACTGTCACAATGTGGCATGCCCACCAGCTTCACACAAGCGATACAAATGGCAGACGTTGCAGAAACTGGCAGCTCAGCCATCAGCATCTATGAAAGAATGGGCCAGGGTGATTTTGGAACCGGGGCCTATCCACAGCCATCTGCTAACTTCAGCCTGGCCAAACTACAGCAGCTCACCAATACTATCATGGACCATCCGTTGCCTTATAACCATTCAGCTGCTGTTACTTCCTATGCAACTAGTGTCTCCCTGTCCACCCCGCACTCCGGCCTTGTGCAGATTCCGCAGTCACCTCATTCCTTATCTGGGGGAGCGCAAGCACAACCTACAATGACTCCCCCACCTAATCTCACCCCGCCACCAATGAATCTGGCATCACCGCTTCTACAGCGCACCATGGGCGGCCCAAATATTGGAATCCCTCATACCCAAAGATTGCCTACACAAATGTCAACAAAAGGCCACGTTGCTATTCGCTCCAAGTCGGTGCCCATCCCACCTGCAGCTGCCCACCAGCAACAGATCTACAGCCGGGCCACATCAGCTGTGGCCATGCAGCCTGCAGCACGATCTCTGAGCATGCAGCGGAGTGTTAACATGGGCCTAATGTCAGCACCACCATACAACGTCAACTCCATGAACATGAACGCGTTGAACGCGATGAATGGATACAGGATGACTCAGTCCATGATGAACAGTGGCTATCATGGGAATCCAGCCTACATGAATCAAACCACACAGTACCCCATGCAGATGCAAATGAGCATGATGGGAAGTCAGCCATACAGCCAACAATCCATGCAAAATTCGCCACATGGTAACGTGATGTACACAGGGCCAGCTCACTACACTCACATGAACACAGGCATGACTAAACAGCCGTTGAACGGCTCCTATATGAGGAGGTAGATTTGGCCAAGGTAAGATCACAAAAGGAAGATCTGCATAGCTGGAAGCAAACCGAAAATACAAATAACTGGGTGGAAGATGGTGGACTCTAGACCAGCTGTTCAGCTGAACTGTCATGCTGAAGTAATTTTGAAGAAATTATTAATGGCACTTTGTGTTCACTCTAGTCACAGACAGAAGCCTTATTTATTTTTTGTCTAGTTGGGTGGGAATTGTTTTCATCTCTGCATATTCGTATTTTTCCTTTGTGTTGGCTCGGACAGACTACATCTTCAAAAGAAGAATGGAAACGGAAGCGTACACCATTATCAGGCACGTTCAATGTGCCTGTTTACCCTTGGAGAGAATTCAGCCAGTCATATGTGAAGAAGAAACAAGCCCAAGTAGGAGACAACTTAGCCACACATGGAGCTGAGGATAGGAAATCCTTGTTCTTTAGACTTCTGGTATACAGTACAAGTATGGTTGATTTTTGTGAAGCTGATGACATTATTCAGCATGCAACTGAAAATCATTGGAAAAATTTGTTTGTGACAGTGTCCTTTCGTAAAACAGGAATGTGTTGTGTTTAACAGCAAGCCATTTGTTATTTTTCGCCTTTATTAGGTTTTACTAGCTTTGAAGTAAAATGAAAACTATATTTTTGTTAATTCTGAGACTGTAAAAAATGTAAAAGCTAAACCTTGAGTTCATTTGGCAGTTTTGAAGGAGTTACTTGCAAAAATGTTTAGTGTATAATTGAAACATTTTTTATACCTAATTTCTTTCCTTCAGTGAGGCAGCTTTCTGTTTTTTAAATGATTGCAAAGTATTCTGTTTGACAAATGAACACATAAATTCTGTTAACGACATATCTGAATACTTGTACATGTCAGCTTCAGATAAAGCAAAGCTTTTTCACTAATAGTATCGATCAGCGACAAACCCATTGTCTGAGTAACTGTTCAGAGATATGTTGGTCTAATGATGAACATCTTCAACTATCCATTGGCATTCCATCAGTAGATTTTTCTATCTCTAGAGAATATTCGAAGTTCTATTTTAAAACAAATCTTAGATCTGTAGTGTATGAATAGACCAACATACGCTTCCAAAACGCATGTAAAAAGCAAAAGTATTTGTGTCTGTTTATATTGCTTTTTGTAGCCTTTGTACTTGTACATGTGACTGTAATGACGGAGAGGAAAAAGCTGGATACATGTATAAAAATAGGACGCAGACAAGTGAGACGCACTTGTATTTATCGGTTATCCTAGCCAGTCACTTCAAAGGATGCTGTACATTTTAACATGGAATAAATTATGTTGACCCATTTCCAGACTTCCTGTGATGTAAAGTTTCAGAATATGTTGGTGAAATCTTTGGAAATATATTGATAGATTACGTGGATTAACAATTACTGTGCGTCCAATCTTGCTCCTATTTATATAAATACACCCTATGGCAAAACAAGCTCAGTGCTAAAATAGGACTGCAGGCAGGAATGAAAAATAACTAGTTTAGAGCAGTGCCATATTGCAAGAGGTCGAGACTTCTGCAAAGAGCAAAGAGAACAGTAAACTTGATTTTAAGGGAATGTTTTGGAAACAACAAAAAAATGCTGCACTTGACAATGAAATAAGAGAGGGAAATGCAGAATGGTGTCAGAGAAGGGAGATTGGGGAATGCAGCATTTTAGAGGCATATGAAGGCATCTTGCTGGAGAAGGTCCAGGATGCTGAAAGCACAACGTATGGGCTCCAGAATTCTGAATGCCGTGTAACTTGCCGAAAGTAAAGGCAGAGGTTCTGACTTGGGAACTTTGAGAATTCTGTAGCAGTTAGTCATACAGCTTTGGTAATGTAGCTGTCTCAGTGATTTAAAATCTCATGTGTGGAGCTGATAGTTCCAAGAATTCTTCTTTCTGATGAAGAAACTGGTGGTGTAGATTCTATTGGAAGAGATGGCGTTGCATTTAGATCAAGGAAACTTTCAGTTCAAACAATAGTTGCTATAGAGGAAACATTGATCTAAATGAAATGGGAGGCTTTGTGTACATATGGTGTATTAGGAGCTCAGTCAGCTGTACAACACATTATTGAGGCAGCAAAGATTAGTTTCCCTGTACCTGTATTTTTCCTGATTGTTTGGAATATACTCATCCGCAGAGCATTGTAAATACTCAACTGTAAATCGAACATTCCTGGATGTTTTTTCCTCAGTTGAACTCATTCACCTTCTCGATTAAGGCTATCAGAAAAAGGGACTTGATTATCTGATTCCACCTCCCAGCTTGTGCTCAGCGGCCATGGAAGGTTCACCACTTCGAACGCTGTTTCAGCTGCTTTTAAAATAGCAGTATTCTTCCTTCACATTCCTTTTAGGCATTTTAATCCATATCCTTTCTGACTGAGATCTCCCTTTGATCTTCTTGCTCCACAAAATCCATGGCAGCGTTCCTCACAGTAAGCAAGGAATGTTTGCTTGTTGCGGGTGAGTCATCTCCGTTCAATGACGATGCCCCAGGAGAACGTTAGGCAGAGGCAAGGTATACATTAATTATCTCCCAAAATACCTTGGCATTTGGTACAACAGATTAGAAGGGAAAAAGGTGGTGCAGCTGATAGACCTGCTGCTTCACAGCGCCAGAGATCCAGTTTTGATCCAGACCATGGGTGCTTGCTGTGTGGAGTTTGCACGTTCTCCCTGTGACCACATGGGGTTTCTCCGGGTGTTCCGGTTTCCTCCCACACCCCTGAGACATGACTTTAATTCGCCCTCTGTAAATTCAGCATGGACAGTGGGCCGAAGGGTCTATTTCCATGCTGTATCTTTAAACGAAACAAAAAAAGTTAACAGCATAATTTTAAAAAGTGAGCGAATGAATAAATAGGAGCAATATAACTATTCCGCCTGATTTTTTTTTTGTTGCTTAATTGCCGGAGTTCATCATGATGTTAGATTATCATCATACTTAGAGAATCATAGTAGATCAGACAGTCAGTGACGTTTTACAAAGAGATATTGGTGTTTTTGTAGACTTGCATGGGGCACAAGTCTGATCCCCCTGTGCAAGGAGGGATGTCCAGCACTTGAGGTTCACCAGATGGGTTCCTAGACGATATGAAGAGAGGCTAACCAGACCAGCCTGTACTCTCTTGAGCTTAAATAATGAGAGAATTGAATCGTGCATTGGCAGACAGATGCAAAGATGATCTCTCCATTGACTTCAATCAGGTGACAACAAGCAGATCATATATTGATTTTCACTGCAATCTAACTGAATGACAAAGAAAAATAAGTCTTGTTGCACTCCGACACGATTGGATGAGATCTCGTTTGAATTGTACTGTGTTTTGGTCTCTCTTTGCATAAAGAAGGAAGAATGTATTTGTCTTGGTGTTAATGTTGTATAGATTTGCTTGGTTGAATCAAGGGGAAAGGCAATGGCCAATCAGAAGACACGAGGGAAGATCTGCCTGAGGTCAAAGGTGATCACACCGAGACCTGCACGATTCTGAGAAGTATCGACACAGTAAGTACTGAACGTGGCAATTGGGAACAAACGATCGCAGTATAAGGATAAGGAGTCAGCCATTTGGGCTGAGATGAGAAGAAATGTCTGAATTAGGTTTGTAAATCATTGAAATTCTCTACTTGGACACACTAGGAGAGCTCAGTTGTTGGTTGTATTCAACTGGAGACTGAAATTCTTTTGGACCCAGAGAAACCAGAAGATCCAGGGATCAGGCAGCGACGTGGACAAGAGGGTCTCCATCAGCCGGGACTAGAGCTCACTCACCTTCTGCTCAGGCTCCTCTGCTGTTATGTTGAAATAGCAGGAATATCCAAAAATACTCCAGGTACTCCAGAACATGCTGAGCTTAATGTATTTAGTTGATCAGATGAGTTTATTTTACTGCATGTATAATATGTTAATTTTATCAGCTCATTCTTTTACAGCTGCCGTGACTATTCCGGGTCATAACCCAGATTCCTTTCTACTCTATGGACTATAGACATTAACATGTTGGAAAAGGGATAGACTTCCTACCGGATATGGTGAGTGTTGCCCCTGGGACAGGAGCTAAACCTTCTAACTTGTTCTATATTTAGAGAAGGAATTACAATGAAGGGAAAGATATTTTCCCCATCCTATAGCCCATTCCAGGAACCTATTGTATTGACCTCATGATTCTTGTCTACCTTGGAGCTCTGAATCCAAAGCAGGGTACCTGCGAGTGTGGCTGGCAGTCGAGAGCTTTTCGGATTACATTTATGTGCACATTAATAGGTTGTTGATTCTATTATGAACTTCAGTGTAAGTTTGCAATATTTCACCACAAGCCAGAAGATTGAAGGTACATAAAAAAAAAGTCAGCTGGTCAGGCAGCATCTCTAGTACGTGGATAGGTGACGTTTAGGGTCAGGACCCTTTGTCAGAGGTACAGATGAGCCTGACCACTGTGCAATTTATTGGTGATTGGTGCTGCAGCAAAATAATTGCTTTGGCTTTTGATACTCGATAACACGTCATTGCATAACGTTTGTGTAAGAGTTGGGAAATTATAAATCTTGCTGCCACAGAGGCACTGTGGTAGGGTTGCTGCCTTACAGCATCAGAGACCCAGGTTCAATCCCGACTACGGGTGCTGTCTGTATGGAGTTTGCACGTTCTCCCTGTGACCGCATGGGGTTGCTCCGGTTTTCTGCCACATTCTAAATATGGACGGGTTTGTAGCTATATTGGCCTGTGTAAATTGTACCTGGTGTGTAGGATAGTGCTAGTGTACAGGGTGATCGATGGTAGGAGGGACTTGGTGGGCCAAAGGGCCTGTTTCCGTGCTGTATCCCTAAAGTTTAAAGATGAGGCAACTTTACCAGTATACAATAGTGATGCTCTATTATTGCTATACATTGCAATCTTTGTTCCAGAATTGAGAGAACTCCATCCTCCGAGACGTTGCCAGGTAGGGAAGGATGAGATGCAGACGCTACCAAGCTCATAGCTCATGACTTTATTGAGAATGGACCAGTTCCCAGCTAGATTAGTCCAGAGCTAACTTCTTTTGAGATTATTTTAATATGTGGTCATTAGTCTTTTGTAACTATAGTTGGGGAGCAACCAGAACAAGTGTGCTTTTATTTTAATGTTTATTCTTTTCCTGCCAATAGGTTTTGATACTAGATACACTTTTTCTATATAACATTTTAATAGTTTGTAAGTGAGGGCAAATAAATATAATTCATTTACAAATTCTTAAAGTTCAATTTCACAATTGTTCTTTTTATAAATTGCACTTCTGCTGTAGAATCCCAATTTTACTTCGGAGTCACGTGAG
Organism: Okamejei kenojei; assembly: GCA_035221665.1. NCBI lineage: Eukaryota > Metazoa > Chordata > Chondrichthyes > Rajiformes > Rajidae > Okamejei > Okamejei kenojei. The sequence continues at coordinate 29,502,348 of CM069165.1, read as the reverse complement.
TGACTACGTGAAGAGCCCGCCTCACGCTGGCAAACGGCATTACGTCGACGCTGACGGCGGAAGGAGGAGCTGCAGTAAGGAGCAGCTCCTCGCAGCGGTCGGAACGGCCCCGCAGGTAAGTGCAGCAAAGTCGGGATGTTTTTTAGCGTACGCTGGGTGGGTCCAGCAGTAAAAATAAAGTAAAATAAAAGTCAGAGTCACGTTAAAGTGCTGTTTAGCACAGATTAAATGAAAGAAATGGAGAAATCGGCAAAGAAAATTCGCGGGTAAAAAGAGCTTCCCGGGGTGAAAATAAAATACGGGAAAAAAGCTAGTGCGGATCCGGTTCCGATACCGGTGGCCGCTGATATACCCGTTAGCGAGTTCTAGATTCTCCAGAAGTTATAACCACGGAGAGAAATGCTCCTAAAAATGTAAAAGAAATCTGAGATGCCCGTGGTTCTGATGACTCTGATACTGAAAGTCCTCCAGATAATTAAACTATATGGAACTAATAATGGAGCATATGGAGAAAGTTCTCCAAAAAATTATGAGACTAGGGTCACAGTACCCAGAAGGTTCCAAAAAAGCCCTGAGGGGTTTAATTATTCTGATATGGCTGTGGGCCTAATTGGGAGTTGGAACTCCGGACCCAGGATTTGGGCCGAAGGAAGTCTCATGGGATGAAATCCCAATTGATTTAGGGCTGCAGAAGGCAGACCCTGCTGATGGTGATTTGCATTTTGAAAACACACCACAAAATAAAAGAAAGGCCAAATGTGACTGGGATAGCAAAAGAATTTGCTATATATAGGAAGTGGTGAGGCTATGGAAGAAAACCTAGCTGCCAACATTAATATATGGTATCTCACCAACTTCATGATTCTGTGATGATTAAAACATCAGAATTATAAACGCACAGGAAATTGTGCCTCATTGGAAGTGCCTACGGTTTATCCGTTGATATGGGCATCCATGACCCCAAATATGAGAGCTCAAGAAGTGAGGTTCAAAAATCCTCACAAATTATTCTTCTGCCATTATGGCTTTTGGGGAGATATCCATTTTAAAAAAGAGGGCCTATTGTGCAAAATTCTTTCTATGAAATTATTGTATGAGGAAAATGGCTATTCGGCCCATATTTCACCCAAGGTTTGCAAGCCTGTGTCGAGCAAGTGGTGTTCAAGCTCCTGGTTATCTGTTTGGAGTAAATCTGCCTAAATTATTAAAAATTGGATGAAGAAGCTAAAAATTTTAGCTGCATGAAACCCTCGTCTTAGGACAAAAAAGGTATTTTTCGCCCAGAAGGGGATTTGATTTTGGAAATAAAGGCAGAAATATGTCAAGGAAATATTATTGTACTGCACAGGCCAATACTTACCCGTATTCGGGGAAAAGGAGACCACCACGCTCATATGGAGAGGTATTAAAGACTTGTTCTATCTTTAAAGAAACTGCGCATTAATCTCCAGTTGGAGGGAGATTACAAAAGTTTATAAAGACTGGCTTACTATTACTTCTGATCGGTTTATTTTTACAAGCAGTTTCAGGAGCCACTATTACATTTAAAGAAGGGGTTAATCCTCCAGTACAGATAAACCTGCCTATGCTTTCGTGTTTACTGCAATTGGAAAAGCAGAGATTAATGTGGAAATTGACAAATTATCTGAAAAGGGGTTATTGAAAAAACTTATGAACACGAGCATCAATTGTGTCTAAGATATTTCAAAAGACATAAAAAGATGGTGATTGCAGAATTATTCTGGACCTTACAGATCTAAATAAGTGGTAGAATATAAACTTTTAAATGGAAACATTTAATACTGCAAGATATTTAATATCAGCAGGTTGTTATATGGCTACGATTGATTTGAAAAACGCCTATTATTCTGTACCAATACCAGAGATGCCAAGTGTCCCGGATTCGCCGTATTTTGTCCCGGCGAAATAACCTTTTTACGGTGTTCCGGCAGCCAAACATGCTGTTACGGAACACCGCCGCGCCGGTGTTCCTCCCGTGGTGAACGCCGGCGCCATGTGTCCCCGGTTTGCCGGCCCGCGCGATCAGCGGCACTTTGCCAGGCCCTAGTGTCCGCGCCTGCGCAGTTGGGGAGGGTTGCCGGGCCCCAGTGGCCGCGCGTGCGCAGTGGAGGAGGGTTGCCGGGCCCCAGTGGCCGCGCGTGCGCAGTGGGGGAGGGTTGCCGGGCCCCAGTGGCCGCGCGTGCGCAGTGGGGGAGGGTTGCCGGGCCCCAGTGGCCGCGCGTGCGCAGTGGGGGAGGGTTGCCGGGCCCCAGTGGCCGCGCGTGCGCAGTGGGGGAGGGTTGCCGGGCCTGGCGCCATTTCGAGCCACGCCACGCCCGGCCCAGAGCCCGGGCGGCGCCAGCCCGCGCGATCAGCGGCACTTTCTTGCCGGCAGCTCGCGGCAGCCCCATCACCGGGCCTCCCCCCCACCCCCACCCAGTGCGCAGGCGCAGACCCACCGGCAATTGCCAAGTGCGCGTGTGCCGCACCCGCCTGCCGGCAGCCCGCTGATCTGCACCAGTGCGCAGGCGCATAGCCGCCGGCAACAACTCCAAGTGAGTAAGTTACGGAGAGAAATGCATTTAACCCCATTTGTCACGGACAAATGGGTTGAATGTTACTGTGAACTAAATTTAGGGTTGGCATCTCTGCAATACATCAGTTTCTGGAGGTACTTAAAATTTAATTGGCTGGGACAATTATGGCAGTTTAAAGCTTTGCCAAATGGATTGAGTTCAGCTCCCAGGCTCTTTACTAAACTGTTGAAACCAGTTTTAGCCAATTAAGAGTACAAAAACACATCGTTATGGCTTATCTCGATGACATTCTAATCATTTATGGCAATCAAGAGTCAGCTGAGAATTAGTTCAGTACAAAAGCTTTGTTAAAGCTAGGGTTCTTGATTCATCCAATTAAATCCCAGCTGCAGCCAGCACAATCAATTAACTATTTGGGGTTTGTAATTAACTCAGAGACTATGTTAATACTTTACCAACAAAGATAAAGTTGATGATTTTTTGGTGACTTGTAATAATCTCATTCACAAACTTATCCTTCCATCCGAGAAGTAGCGAAAACTATTGGTAAACTAGTAGCAGCATTTCCTGCAGTAGAATTTGGTCCATTACATTATCAAAATCTTCAAAGGGACAAAATAAGAGCTCTCAAAAAGAGGGCAGGCCACTTTGATAGGCCTATCATTGGACAAAGTCAGCATGGATTTACAAAAGGTAAATCATGTCTGACGAATCTTGTGGAATTTTTCGAGGATGTAACTAGTAGCGTGGATAAGGGAGAACCAGTGGATGTGGTATATCTGGACTTCCAGAAGGCTTTCGACAAGGTCCCACATAAGAGATTAGTATACAAACTTAAAGCATACGGTATTAGGGGTTCAGTATTGATGTGGATAGAGAACTGGCTGGCAAACAGGAAGCAAAGAGTAGGAGTAAAACGGGTCCTTTTCACAATGGCAGGCAGTAACTAGTGGGGTACCGCAGGGCTCAGTGCTGGGACCCCAGCTATTTACAATATATATTAATGATCTGGATGAGGGAATTGAAGGCAATATCTCCAAGTTTGCGGATGACACTAAGCTGGGGGGCAGTGTTCGCTGTGAGGAGGATGCTAGGAGACTGCAAGGTGACTTGGATAGGCTGAGTGAGTGGACAAATGTTTGGCAGATGCAGTATAATGTGGATAAATGTGAGGTTATCCACTTTGGTGGCAAAAACAGGAAAGCAGACTATTATTTAAATGGTGGCCGATTAGGAAAAGGGGAGATGCAGCGAGACCTGGGTGTCATGGTACACCAGTCATTGAAAGTAGGCATGCAGGTGCAGCAGGCAGTGAAAAAAGCGAATGGTATGTTAGCTTTCATAGCAAAAGGATTTGAGTACAGGAGCAGGGAGGTTCTACTTCAGTTGTACAGGGTCTTGGTGAGACCACACCTGGAGTATTGCGTGCAGTTTTGGTCTCCAAATCTGAGGAAGGACATTATTGCCATAGAGGGAGTGCAGAGAAGGTTCACCAGACTGATTCCTGGGATGTCAGGACTGTCTTATGAAGAAAGACTGGATAGCCTCGGTTTATACTCTCTGGAATTTAGGAGATTAAGAGGGGATCTTATAGAAACTTACAAAATTCTTAAGGGGTTGGACAGGCTAGATGCAGGAAGATTGTTCCCGATGTTGGGGAAGTCCAGGACAAGGGGTCACAGCTTAAGGATAAGGGGGAAATCCTTTAAGACCGAGATGAGAAAGACTTTTTTCACACAGAGAGTGGTGAGTCTCTGGAACTCTCTGCCACAGAGGGTAGTTGAGGCCAGTTCATTGGCTATATTTAAGAGTGAGTTGGATGTGGCCCTTGTGGCTAAGGGGATCAGAGGGTATGGAGAGAAGGCAGGTACGGGATACTGAGTTGGATGATCAGCCATGATCATATTGAATGGCGGTGCAGGCTCGAAGGGCTGAATGGCCTACTCCTGCACCTAATTTCTATGTTTCTATGTTCTATGTTTCTATACAATTAACAAAAGAAGCTTTGTTGGAATTACAATGGTGGGTTAAAAATGTCCCACAAGCTGCTAAAAACATTCTGATTAAACAGCCTGAAATGGTTTTACAAACAGATGCTAGTGCTCTCGGATGGGGGGGTAACAGATTCATCCTCCAGTTGTGGAGGTAGATGGAAAGTCCAAGAAGAAACGTTTCTTCAAACTCATGGTATTAACTATTTAGAGTTATTGGGTGCTTTCTATGGTCTAAAAGCATATTGTTGTTCAAAAAAGGGTCTACATGTATTAATACAGTTAGACAATAAAACGGCTGTTGCATATATTAATCACATGGGGGGAGTCAGATCAGTATCATGTGATTGTCTGGTCAATGAAATATGGCAATGGTGTATTGATCGCCAAATTTGGATTTCAGCAAACTACATTCCAGGTAAAGACAATGTGGTGGCAGATAAAAGATCAAGGATATTTAAAGATAACACAGAATGGATGCTTAATCCAGCAATATTTAAGAATATTGTAACTCAATTTGGTTTACCAGAAATTGATTTGTTTGCATCAAGGCTTAATCATCAATTGCCTAAATATGTGTCTTGGGAACACGATCCAGATGCAGTAGCAGTAGATGCTTTTTCATTGAACTGGGGGAATATGTTCTTTTATGCTTTTCCACCTTTTGCTTTGGTTCAGCAATGTCTGAAGGAAATAGAACAAGATTCTGCCACAGGATTGTTGGTAGTTCCAAATTGGCCAACACAACCTCGGTTCCCATTAATGCTGAATATGATTAAAGAACCATATATGTCAATTCCTAACTGTAGTGATATTTTGATTAATCCAGTAACCAAAGAAATTTATCCATTATATGCATATATGAATTTATTAATCTGCAGGTTTTGACCAGACCACTACAGGAGCTGGGATTGTCGGACAAAACTATGGAAGTTATAGTCGCATCATGGCGAGATAACACACAAAAACAATATATGACACATGTTAAGAAATGGGAAGAATTTTGCACACAGTCAAATATTTCTTATGATACTGTGAATATTGCATGTTTGATATTGTGATACTGTGATATTGCATGAAAAATGTATTGGAGCTCCTTGCTAAATTGCATTTTGAGCAACATTTAAGTTACAGTGCCACTAACACTGCACGCAGTGCCTTATCATCTTATTTAAGACTTATGTCTGACCAGAAATCAATTGGATCACATCCACTAATATTTAGATTCATGAAAGGAATCTTTAACATTAATCCACCCAAACCTAGATACACAGAGATTTGGGATGTGAGCATTGTACTTACCTTACTTAGACAGTGGACTCCAATTGAAGGATTGTCATTGGAAAGATTAACATTCAAATTAATAATGTTAATATCATTGGTTTCAGCTCAAAGAGTGCAAACTTTACAAATGTTGCGTTTAGACTGTATGCATGTGACTACAGATAACATTGTGTTCTATGTTTACGATCTGATCAAACAAAGCAGACCAGGGAGATCTGGAGCTAAGGTAACCTTTCAAGCTTATCCTATTGATCCTACTTTGTGTGTGGTTAAACATTTGAATCAATATGTTAAAGTTACTGAAACTCTTTGAGGAAATGAAAAAATGTTAATGATTACGCATAAAAAGCCACACACAAAAGCTTCAGTTCAAACTATCTCAAAATGGTTGAAACAGGTGTTGCTTTTAGCAGGAGTAGACACTGATGTGTTCAAATCTCACTCCACCAGGGCTGCAGCTACGTCCGCGGCAAAGGTGCGGGACGTACCACTCGAGCATATTTTAAAAATCGCAGGGTGGAGTAAAGAAGAAACTTTTTCAAAGTTCTACAATAAACCTGTTCACACTATGACAAGCTTTGGCCACGCGGTGTTGGGATCAATATAATCACCTGCTTTGTATACTATTGATTACTATAACCAGTTATGTAGTCACTTATATCTTTTATCACTTGTAATTATTCCCTCGGATATAAGGAGGGTTATTATATGTTCTTTAAACCATTAAAAAGTTAATTATGGAAAGAACTAATATTAGTCTGGTTTCTCATGTATGTATTTACTTAGCCGGACTGTCGTACTGATTAATTCTACGACATAAAAAACACAGAAAGCTTTAAAATCTTCACGTAGTCACTCACGTGACTCCGAAGTAAAATAGTAAGATTAAACGAGAACTTACCAGTTCGAAGTTTGATCGTTATTTTATGAGGAGTTACGATGAGGGATTACGTGAAGAGCCCGCCTCACGCTGGCAAACGGCATACTTCAAAGCAGCGGCATGAAAAACACAGAACACCAAATAGCCGAAGTAACATAGTAAGGCTCATAATAGACTTAGAACTACCAGATCATCATTTATTTTATGAGGGTGGGAGTGGAGGGCACGTAATCCCTCATCGTAACTCCTCATAAAATAACGATCAAACTTCGAACTGATAAGTTCTCGTTTAATCTTACTATTTTAAAGATTTCAAATAACTTGGGATTAGTGATCATGTCTGTTTGGAACTTCAAACTAGAATTGTTAGTTCAGTGGATTTTAGTTTTTCTTATTGAGGTTGTTTTATGCCAGTAATTCCATGTGTGAAATTGTGTGCATCTCAGACCCATGCCATTGGTCATACCAGGGATACTTGTCTTCTCCATTTATTAAAACTTTCTTACTTATCAGATAATATATTTATAGCTCAATGTACTTTTCCATATAAAAAGAATGCTATTGTCTGTATGGTGAAAGTTAACAGATTTCTTTTTCCTCTGCATTTATGCTGATGTTATTCTTTGCCACACATCTCTCCATTATCAACTGGATATCAAGTGCTCTCAGCTGCTGCAGGAAGCCACGGTTTGGTAAGATGCACCGATGCTTCAATACTTCTTCAACTGCATCCACCACCGTCAGGTTCTTGTAGATCATCAGGTACGCCAGCACCAGGGAAGCAGATCGGCTCCGGCCTCTCGCACAGTGCACAAAGACTTTGGCTGCATAGGAAAAAGAACAGCTTTTATTCAGACTACCAATTGTTTCAAACGAGGAAAGGAATTCTGCAGCATCTGAGCCAGGAATTGTACACCGCTTAAAACTCATGTAAACCACAAATACCTTTGAATGTATGTAGAGAGCATACGTGGTTACATCGTGGGCTGATTCGGTAATTCCAGTGACCAGGAATGGAGGTTACAGAAAATGGTAGATAATGCCAAATCTATCATGGATACTGACGTTCCAACCATCACAGGGATCTACAGCAAGCATTGCCTCAAGACGGTCATCAAAGACACAGACCACCCTGGCCACTCTCATCACTGCTACCACTGGGAGGTTGGCACATAAATCTGGTAACTGTCACCACCTGGTTCATGAAAAGCTTCTTCTCAGTGACCATCAGGCTCTTGAACATTGCTCAACACTAACCACAGCCCTACCACAGCAATAGAGATAATGGACCCTGCACTAGTAAGTCTGCTCTACATACTGTGGTGTTTGCACTATTACAGAATAACTGACGACATATATATTTACAGGTGATGCTGCATTGTAAAGCTGCCGCAAGTGTACATGTCCGGTGCATATGACAAATAATCACTTGTGAACGTGGAAGCCTGCAATTTAAGCCGCAAGATGATCAGATCGGTATCTCTGAACAATCAGCGTGCAACTGCTGGTGTAGTCTCACAGTGCAGCCATGTGCATGAGCCCACTGCCCCAGAGCTCCACTGTATCAGACAGCTGGTGCAACGTGCAGCGGCAGACCTGCCCGTCAGGTGGAGCACAGGTTGGTTTGAAGCTGAAATACTGAACTGGTTACGGATGAAAGTTTGTGGATTGGAAGCAGTAAAAGTCTCCACAATCTATCAGCTGCTGCCAACAGTTTCCGTTTATAATTCAGATTTTCAGCATTTGTGCAATTTGATTTTGTTTCAATAGGGAAATTGTACAAATTTACTTCCTGGCAAAAACAGCTTTCAGTGAAATTTTGGACAAACTATTGTCTAAGATGCAAGATAGCAAAGAGCTTGACTGATATAAACAGGCAGCAATAATTAATAAAATGTGCCGGATAACAACCATATGGTGAATTTATTAAAACATGAACACCCAATTAAAGTTGAGTTTATAGTGAAATCTGGGCCAAAACAAGACACGAAAATGAACATCACAGTGAATCAGAGCGGAATAGGATCCAGGGAAATGTATAAGATATTTCTGCTTGACGTTTCATCATCATTGGGACAGCTGCCCTTGTATCAGGAAATCAAAGGCTGTTGGAATGTCACTGATGCCCTCGGTAGTTTACTGCTGCTATTAATAATCAGGTTCTACTCTATTTTGACTCAATATAAATGCCATCGTTTGCACTGATGTGCCAACATAACTCGGCTCTAGGTGGTATTATTTTCCACTGAACCCTGGTGCAAAGCCCACCGAAGGCTATTAATAGGTGGCATAACTGTATCTGATCCACACATCAGATACTGCAATGCACATCAGATAAATCTGCCTGTTAATATCAGACATTGAATGACGATAAACTTGACCATGAGAATGTAGCCGTCAGGCTGGAGACCAAGGCAGTTACTGGTTTAACATGCATAACGAACAAGATGGATTGAGTTTGAGAGTTGCAGAGTGATACTGGCTCTTGGGCCCAACACTCTTCTGCCAACCAAGATGTCTATCCAAGCTAGTTCCGTTTGCTCCATATCGCTCATAAAACTTTCCTACCCATGTTGCTGTCCAAATGACTTTAAAGCATTATAATTGTACCTGTGTTACTACTTCCTCTGGCATATTGTTCCACATACCCACCACTCTTGTGATATACTTCCCGTTCAGGGCCCTTTTAAATCTCTAGTCTTGTCCTCTACTTTAGACTTTCCTATGGTGGGAAGATTTCCTACCCTGGGAGAAGATTGTGATCATGCATCTCATTATTTTATATACCTCTACAAAGTCACCCCTCAGCCTCCTATACTCTGGGGGTGGGGGTTACAGCCGCTCCAGCCACTCCTTATGAATGAAACCTACTAGGCCCAGTAGCATCCTTGTGAATCTTCTCTGCTGTTTTTCTAGCTTAATGACATTCATTCTGTAGCTGGGCAACCAGGACTGCATTCCGTGTGGTCTCACCAACGACTTTTACAGCTGTTACATAACATCCCAACTTCTGTCCTCAATTCTCTGACTAATTAAGGCAAATGTGCCAAATGTCTTCTTCACCATCTGTCCACCTGTGTTGCCACTTTCAGGGAAGTAGGTACATGTAGTCCTAGGTCTCTTTAACCTCAGCCCTACCATTTACTGTGCATGTCTTGCCCTGGTATAACTTACTAAAATACAACACTTTGTTAGAGTTAAATTCTACTTGCCATTCCTCACTTCCACTCTTCAGCAAGAACCTGTTGTGAATGTAGATGCCCTTCTTCACCGTCCACTACACCACCAATTTTGGTGTCATCTACAATCTTACTAACCATGTTAACAACATTGTCATCCAAATAAGATGAGAAACTAGATGGACCCAGCACCGGCCCCTGCAGTACACCACTGGTCACAGGCCTCTAATAACAACCCAGCACCATCACCCTCTGCCTCCTTCCCTCAAAGCCAATTCTGTGTCCACATGGCTAGCTCTCCCCAGATCCCTTGTGATCTAAACCTTCCAGGCTCACCGACATGCAGGATCTTGTCAAAGGTTTAGTTAAAGTCAATTAGGCAGAGTTTTAAATCATGTTCAGGAAAACTGCTGAACCAGGTATTTCTAGCTTGTAAAACAATCCTATATATGAGATAATTCAACATAATTTCTGGCCCGTTGTCCTTTCAAAGACCTATCTTGTTGACTTCCCATCACTTCAGTGTATGTTCCATTTTCCTTTCGGGAGTTGGGAAGTATGATAGATGGAAAGATGTTTCTCGATATTTAACAGATTTTGTTTCTCCAACATACTTGGGGTTTGATATTATTGCACTAGGTTTAGTAATAAATCACATCATTAATTATATTGCCCAAGTATTATTACATTGTTTTAAGTTTCCGAAGGAATAATCTCAGATAGGTGATGTGAAATATAATTATTTCTGAGTGCCGGAGCGTGTTTTGAGTACAATGCATTGTGTTGTAATATGTTAATTACTTCTCTGCCAGCATCACCTGGTATGGAGCTCAAAAACCAAACTGTGGCCGAGGATGTCCGGTGTCACTTACAGCCAGGAGTGCTCAGTGCTCTGTCAATGTACTGAGCAGCAGGATAGAAGAATTGGCCCAAATTAAAACTTGGCAGGTCTGCGGCCTCCACACCGTAGTAATCAACAGGCATGTCCTTGTAGTATTCCACCCCAGTGTCCACATTCCACCGACCATGAGCTGCATTTAGAATATGCGTAAAACCCATCTTTTCGACTGTATACCGGTCCAATGCAATCACTCTGCAACAAAATATATAATCACGGCTCAAGGCAGGGTGGAACAGGACGACAGTTAAAACAAAACAAATTTCAGAGGGAATACTCCTGGAACTTGAGAGGTTACCTTTCAAAAAGTAAATAAAATCACGAGGGGCACAAAGAGTAAATGCACTGTCTTCTTCACCAGGGTAGGAGAATCAATAATTACTGGAGACAAATTTAATAGGAACCAGAGGGGCAACTTTTTCACACAGAGGGTAGTGAATGAGCTGCCAGAGGAACTAGTTGAGGTAGGTACAGTAACAACAATTCAAGGACACTTGGAAATAACATGGAGAGGAAAGGTCTGGAAGGATGTCGGCCAAACACAGGCAGATGGGACTAGTTTAGATGGGATTGGTCCGTTGGAATTAAGGGGTCATGGACAGGTTGGGCTGAAGAACTTGATTTTGTGCTGAATTCCCCATGATCAGGCTGTGAGAAGTTAAACGATTTTCAGTAATTCAGTTGGTGAAGATGGTTTTATATTTTCTAGATATCACATAGCTTTGTCTTAGTAAATCCCACTGCCTGAATTCAAGAGTCCGAGGGTGGAAATTAGTGGAGTGGCAATTACTAAGGAGAAGGTGCTTTTGAAGGTGGATTAATCACCTGGACAGGGTGGACTGCACACAAGGGATGTGAAAGAGATGGCTTTAAGAAATTGTAGAGGCATTAGAGATGATTTTTCAAGAATCACTAGTCAGTAGTAGTTCCAGAGGATTGTAAAATTGCAAATATTACTCCACTGTTCAAGAAGGGATTGAAGCAAAAGAGGGGGGACTATAGGCCAGTTCACCTGACTTCAAGTTGGTGAGATTTTAAAATCCATTATTAAGGATGTTGTTTCTGAATATTTAGATGCAAATGATAAAATGGGCCAAAGTCAGCATGGTTTTGTGAAGGGGAGATCTTGACTGACAACCCTGTTGGTATCCTTTGAGGATGGATATAGATAGATGGAGACTTAGTGGATGTTGTTTACCTGGATTTTCAGAAGGCTTTTGATTAGGTTCCACACATGAGGCTGCTAAAGAAGACGAGAGAAGAGGGAAGATACTAGCATGGATTGAAGGTTGAGCTGGATGGCAGAAGGCAACAAGTGGAAATTAAGGGCTTTTTCCGGTTGGCTGCCAGTGACTAGCGGAGTTCCGCAGGGGTCGGTGCAGGGACCACTACTCTTCACTTTGTATATTAATGATTTGGACGTGGGGATTGAAGGCTTTGCTGCCAGGTTTACGGATGATACATAGATAGAGAGGCAGGTAGTGCAGAGGCCGTTTGGGAGAGTGGGCAAAGACGTGGCAGATGGAATACAGCATAGCAAGGTGTAGAGTCAAGAATGTTGGTATTAGGAATAAAGGCATAGTCTACTTTCTAAATGAGGAGATGATTCAGGAATCAGAGGTGCAGGATTCCACAAAAATTACATTAGAAGTTGAATTGGTATTCAGGAAGGCAAATGCAATGCTAACGTTTATTTTGAGAGAACTAGAATATAACAACAGGGATACAATTCTGGGGCTTTATAAAACACTGGTCAGACTGCATTTGGAATATTGTGAGCAGTTTTAGGCCCCATATATGAGGAAGGATGTGCTGGCATTGGAGAGGGTCCAGAGGAGGTTTACAAGAATGATCCTGGGGATGATTGAGTTAATGTACGATGAGTGTTCTGGGTCTGTACTTGCAGGAGATTAACAGGATGAAGAGAGACCTCATTAAAACTTACTGAATAGTGAAAGGCCTGGATAGAGTGGATGTGGAGAGGATGTTTCCCCTAATGGGAGAGTCTAGGACCAGAGGCCATAGCATAAGAATAAAAATGTACCTGCAGATAAAGATGTACATATAGAAAGGTGATGAGGAAGATTGTCTTTAATCAAAGGGTGGCGATTCTGTAGAATTCATTACCACCGACGGCAGTGGAGGCCAATGCATTGGGTATGTTTAAAGTGGGGATTGACAACTTCTTGGGCAATGTTGGGGGTTATGAGAAGGCAGGAGAATGGTGTTGAGACGGAACGATAGATCAGCCATGTTGAATGGAGTAGACTCGATGGGCCGAATGGTCTAAATCTACCCCAATGACTGATGAACATGAGCTGCAGTTGTGTGGAACGTACTCGTCTCCGATGGAAATGCCAGGCCAGACTTCGTCGACGTGAGAAAATTTTACAGAACCTTTCCAGAAGAGCCGCTCCAGTTCGAAGGCTCCTGGTGTCGTGTAATCATCGTCGGGGTCCACAGTCACTGGCCTGTAGGGATTTTGGGTCCTGCCGGGGAGCATCTCGTCAGGGCAAGCAGCTCAACCCGGGCGGTTCTCCAAATGTAATCGGTCTGGATGTCTGGAATAGAGAAAACGCAGACATCTACACACAAACCCAACCTCGCGGAACGCTAAGTGGAGCCGGTTTCCACCAAACTCCGCGGCAAGGCGCGTGTGAAGGGCGGACACGGAGTTTGCTCGTCAGTACGCGGGAGATGGTCGGTTACTCACGGGGAACCGGCGCCGCCCTCCCGTCCCCTGAGCCCGGCGCTCTCCGTATGTTCAGGGCGGCAGCTGCTTATTCTGCCCTTTGTCGGGCATCGGAGCAAGGACTATTTATAGCCGGAATCTGAAGCCACACTTGGGCCGGGGGGGAGATGAGGGGGTGGGGTTTAAGGATGGGGGCCGCTCTGCGTGGATTGTCACCCAGTCCCGGTGCTGACTGGGTCGTGACTTGTTTCTCAGTACAGTTGTTCTGCTACTAAACTGCGAATTAATTGAAATACGCGTGTAGTTGTAAAGCGGCGGCCGGACGGGTTCCTGCAGAAGTTCGTGCCTCTCCATGGGGGAGGTGAACAGTGACGGGGTCCCGGGGGGTGAACCGACAACCACAGTAGAATTGCTGCCGCACAGCGAATGCAGCACCAGAGACCCTGGTTCCTGACTGCGGGTGCTGTCTGTACGGAGTTTGCATGTTCTCCCCGACCTGCGTGGGTTTTCTCCGAGATCTTCGGTTTCCTCTCAAACTCCAAGTTAGTTGGCTTGGTGTAAATGTAAAAATGGTCCCCAATTGTCCGCGCCTACCAGCGAAACCTACACACTGCGGACAATTTCCGCACTGTAAAGTAAGCAACTCGTCCGCAGTGGGGTCGGGGTCGGGGGTTGCACGTTAGGTCACTGGGTCATAGGGCTTGACGCACGGAGCCGCTCAATCCATCTGGAGGACATCTGTAACTTCCGGTGTATTATTAATGCAAGAAACGCGTACTTTCCTACCTGTTAAAAACCGCCAAAATGTTGAATTTTTGCGCTGTAAATAATTGGGGTAAGCGTGAGAGACATGTACCCAACTTCAGATTTCCAAAAGTGAAGCGAAATTAAGGTAAGGGACAACGACAGCTAAAGTGCTTGGCGAACATTGGCCGTGCAGATATCGGAATTAAAAATATTGGGATTATCGTGTTTGCTCACTGCATTCATCAACAGTAAGGCATTATTTATGTTTTTTCATGATTCCTTTGGTATCTAAAAAGTCTCAGAAGTGATAAATCTGGCTGTAAATTTTGCTTCAGAGGCATTTTCTTTTTGTTTGTATAAACCCATTTGAGAACAGCCAGATTTATCACCTGAAACTTTTTAGGTGCCAAAGGAATCAAGAAAAAACACAAATAATGCCTTAGTTGATGAAATGCAGCGAGCAAACGGCCAATGTTCGCCAAGCAATCTGGCTGTTGTTGTCCCTTCAACTCTCGCTTCTATCTACCGTAATTTCTCCTCACTTTTGGAATACTGAAGTAGGCTAAATGTCTCTCACGCTTATCCCGATTTCCATAATTATTTACAGCGAAAAAATTGACAATTTGGGCGTGTTTTAACGGGCCCGCTACGCTGGAAACAATAGTAAGTGTTTACCTGCAGTTCATCGTGTGTACTCCACTTGGAGTAGCATAGCAACAGTACGGGTCATGGGTCGTGACCCGACTGCCGTGAAACCTCCCTATTAGCAGCAACTAAAACACTAGTTGGTGAAATAACCTATTATGTTTATTACTGACAGATGAAGGTCTAATGCGGGTGCACACATCACTAACCCGTGGTCATTCTGGGGAAATATCACAACTTCCCTGACATTGCCCCCTCATTCCCCGCCCGTGGAATGTCCTTGTGGCCGCGGCCCAGGCTCGGTCATCGCCGCCCCTCCCTCGCCAGCGCTCGCTCGAGTTGCCGGAGCTGCACCCAGGAAACCGCGGTTCGGACAGATATTCCTGTGGCGGCCTCTGTTGTCATGACCTCCAGCAGGGTCACCCCTTCACATATCAGGAAGGCGAGAAACAGGGTGTCTGCCCTGCTGATCCCCTTCGTCACAAAGATCAACGCCGCCGACCGCAGGGTGGTCGCCCGACCCCCGCCCCCGCCCGACCACCCACGTTGGCAGTGAATCACAGAGTTGATATCTGCGGCGGATTTACTGAAATCCTACGGTGACTTCCCTCCCCCCCCTCCAAACCTGTCCTCTCCATGCTCGGTGTAGATGATATGTGTGTACACCTTTAATTGATAGTAACGAAGTCCATGCTAACCACTCCCCCCACCAGTTAGTATAATTGCAACCCACACGCCCCTAGCTCTCTCTCTAGTGTTCGTGACAGACCACGTACAGCCAGGGCTATGTATAACGTGTGCTTAATAAAGTACTGAAGACTTTACGGTGTCTGTGTACCCACTCTGCACTCGGACAGTAAGATCAATGTCTGAAGAAGGGTCTCGACCCGAAACGTCGCCTATCTCCTTCG